>CM019691.1:65892885-66584642 GCA_009760885.1 Achatina immaculata | reverse complement strand
GCAACCCCGCTATTTTCTCTGCAACCCCTCTTCTCTGCAACCCCTCTTCCCCAATCATCTGTTTCAATTTCTCCTAGCAAGGTCGGTATTGCGTCACTCTCTCTCCCCTCCCCGGTTCCCCATCCACCACCCCCCGTTACAACCCACTGACCACATGTCACAGTTCTCTATTTAAACAGTCTCCACGTCCCACTAGATCCATTCCTGACACACACCGCCGGACAAGCCACACCTTGCAATTTACAGCTAAGTACTCTTTTTTTAAAAAAAATGTTTTTTAATAGTATTCATGTGAATCTATACTTTATCTCCTCTCTCTCTATTTCTTCGTCCTGTATGTTTTTGTATGATTAAGGCTCACGCCGAAACGTCACAACTTTGTAATCGTTAAGTAATAAAGCTGCTCCTACTTTTTTCCTATTTTATACATTCTGTGAGTTTTATGGTGTCGAAGGTCCAGCCTTCTATTTTATTGCCTCTGGCCTTTTCTACGTGTACCTGTTGACTGATTGCTAATGTGGTCATTGCATATCCGTCGCCAGCAAGACTTTTGGCTTTTCTTATATCCTTCTAGCGTCCCTGTACAGTTATCACACCTCGGTCAAGTTCTTCTCGAGCGCTTGGAGTCTGCCGGGCAGTTGTCTGTCTTATTCTTAGCTTAATTTCTCAGACTATTTATTGCCATCTGTTATTTCACTTGAGAGATGCTATTGTCAGATGCTATTGCCAACATATTGTACTATTACCGTCTTTTTCTAGCCTGCCTCTTCCTTGGTGTCATTGTTTCTGTTCTTTCTATTAGCCTGTTTCTTCTGTTTCCACTTGTCAGCGTACATTCGTAATAGTCTATCACTAGTGTTCTGGGAATCTATTTTCTACTTTGTTCTCTAACTTTCCTATCTAACTTTTCTCTTCTTGTTTTTATGATAACTAAAATGTGTTCACAGGTATAATTATAATCATAATTCTAGGTTACAAGGGACTATGCTATCATGAGAGTGAGTGTGAGAGTGAGGAAGAGAGTGAGGAGGAGAGAAAAAAAGATTATTTTTGATTAGAGCACAATAAGCAAGCACTGGAAAAAGAGTTGAGTTGCACTTTTATTTTCTATTCTGTAACCCTAAAACGAGAGAAAGGAAGAGAGAGACTAAGAGAGACGAAAGAGAGAGAAACTGAGGGAGAAATTCGAGAGACTGAAAGAGAGAATGAATGAATGAATGAACAATCTTTATTTTTCAAGGGTAAAGAATTGGGCACGCAAACCCGTCTTACATTCTGCCCTTCATCACTCCATCTTTAATTCTTCCCACACACTTGATTTAGTACAAATATACAAGTTAAATTAGGAAAAAAACATATCAAAAGAGTGTAAGATTTAACTAATACATTCAAAGTAAAAGAGAAGAAGTAATTAACCTGATAAAATAGCACTCACGCACACATACATACGCAGACATATACATAAAAAAACCACTGTAAATACAGATCTTCTAACATATATTTTTAACAGACATTAAAATAATTTCTAACAATATCTAACAAGTTGCTTTTCTAACTATGTCATTTTAGTACTTGATTGTTGGTGAGTCACGTGTTGAGAGAGTGCTGGTTATTTTATGGAGGCATATAATTACAAGCAAGTAAATAATGAAACAGGTTTGAGTTAAAGGGTGAAGTATTACCAATGGATTTTAAATGCTAGGGGAGGGTGTTCCAGAGCTGTACTGCAGAGTATGCAAGGCTTTTCTTGTACAGATCAATCCTGGGTTTAGGAAGAAGACAGTTTTTTAAAACTCTGGCTATGTTTAATGTTATACGTAAACAGTGACCACAAATAAGGCGGAGTATTGTGCGACAGAATTCTCTGAACAAACTTAACTTTGTTAAAAATGATTCTATTTTTGAGGGGTAGAATTTTGAGTTGTTTGTGTTGATCTACAGTCTGTACTGGGTTTTTGTCACAAATAAGATTTAATGCTCGCTTGTGAAGTGAGTGGGGCCTTTTTGTGTTTGAGACTGAGCATCCATCCCAGATTGTGGAACAGTAATCTAAGTGTGTTTGTATGTGTGATATATAGTATGTTTTTCTTGTGTCTTTGTCAATAAAGTGTTTAATTTTGGCTAATTGGCAAACTTTCTGTGCAATCAAGTTTGTTAGGTTATGTATCTGAGAATTCTAAGTTAAATGCTGATCAATGATGAGTCCTTCAATTGCTTTAGTCCCAGCACAAAGCTGTAATGAAGTTTTTGTTGCATTCTGCAGTTTCTGTCTTGTAGTCTTCTTCTTCTTCTTCTTCGTTCACTTCTACCACCAAAAACCGCACTGTGAACCTATTGAATTCACGCCTGTGGTCCTCGTTAGGTCCCGTGGTCTCCTGTGTGATCCACGAAAGGACCGCAAGGGGTTCAGAGTATCATAGTGCTTTAGCCTGTATTCTTGGTGGGTCTCGGAAGCGGGATTGCGTGACACCGTGGTTTTCATTGCACCAGTTTAGTCTAGTGTTGGACTTTCTCACCGGAAGACCTCGACGTGTTTAGGATATCAGTGCATCCCCGCTGGGTGAGAGGCGGTAGCCCACCCAGGCCAGAGTTGGACTTTCTCACCGGAAAACCTCGACGTGTTTTGAGATACCCGTGTATCACCGCCGGGTGAGAGGTGGTTGCCCATCCAGTCCAGGGTTGGACTTTCTCACCGGAAACCCTCAGCGTGATTAGGATCCGCAAACATCCCTGCCGGGTGAGAGATGGTTGCCTATCTAGACTTCCCTGGTCCAGTGTCTCCGACTTCAGCATTTTGCGGTCGTGGCCGCTACCCTTCCTAGTTGTGACCAGGATGGAGCTTTGTCCAGGAGGACGAATCCTCGCCACTATTGACTTCTACCCCTGGGTTGAGCCGGTTTAGGCATTATCCCAGTATGGGCATGTTTGGGACGGGACCGACCTCTAGGGCAGAGGTACTGTGACATGCATAGCCTTCAAGATTCACCCCTGGTATGAGACGGTTTAGGCAAAATTCACCAGTATGGGTGTTTATCAGGCGTTACCGACCTCTAGAGCGGAGGTGGCATGACATGTCTAGCCATCGAGTTCCACCCCTGATGTGTGCCGGTTTAGGCATATTTCACCAGTGTAGGTGTATTTCGGACGTGGGCGGCCTCTAGAGCAGAGGTGCCGTGGTATAGCTCTCGTAGCGATACTACTGGACATACCGGTTAAACTTCACTTTCCACCACCTTTTCCCATCGGCTCCGAACAGCAACCTTTATTTCTTTTCCGCATTTACTTCCTTAACCGGGAGGAGCTTCACTCCTCGCGCGGCATTTGAAGAGTCTCGCCAGCAGTGTCTTAACCTCTGGGACAAGCTGGTTCATGCATTTCACTCGACATGACTGCACTCAGGACGTGGCCGACCTCCAGACCAGAGGTGCCGTGAGTTGACTGATTGCTTCGCTTTATCCTTTCTACCACCCTTTCCGCAGTGATGCTGCGCGGCAACCTCATTTGCAAATTTCTTCATTGGCCGGAAGGAGCACCGCTCCACGCACGGCAGCTGAAGATCTCGCCAACAGCGGCAGATGAGCTACCAAACGTGACACTCATCTACCCTAAGTAACTGGTTTTCAGGCGCCAGATATTCGCCCTCGTCCCTTCTCCTGTCAGTTTAAACAGTTCTGCCACGGGAAGTCCAGGAGCTGGACTTGACTGCCAGAGGCTGTTTGTGGCGCGTTTGCAGTCCTTAGAACCTGTCTTGTAGTGATGAGCATGAATTTTGTTTTGTTGGTGTTTATCAACATACCATTTTTATTACTCAATTTAATCACAAACTGTTTATATCATTTTGGAGCGTTGTCTGTAGTTTATTGATGTCAGTACAGTCATCAGCGAAAAGATCACATGAAGAGTGAACAGAGAGAGACCGAGAGATAAATTGAGAGAGGCTGAGAGAGACTGAGACAGAAAAACTGAGAGATTGATTGATTGATTGATCTTTGTTTCAAAAGGGTTAAGAATTGGGCACGCAGGTCCGTCTGACATTCTGCCCTTTATCATACATCTTTCACTCTATTCCAGACATTCTACAAATATGCTGTTCATATAATAAACATAATTAACATTGAAGCTGAGAGACATAAAATAAAATATAACATTTACGTTTCGCTCTTAAACATTCACTCAGTACAGAACTAACTACATATATTATAGATGACTATCTACTAAACAAAATTTTCGGGACTATTCAGAAAACATTAATTGTATTCGATGTCTATAAGAGCAGTTTAAGATAACTTTTAAGTTTTATAATTCATGGAGACATGTAGTCGACATCAAATAGATATTGGGAAAGCTTGTAGTTGTAGGAAGGAGTATAATTTATATTTTTTTATATAGGATGGGAAAGTATTCCAAAGATGAGCAGCAGAATAACTAAGGATTTTCTTGTAAAGATCAAGTCTAGGTTTCGGAAGACATATGTTGTTCAAGCGTTGGCTGCACTTTGGGCTAAATTTAAACAATTCCATAGATAAGGCGGGGCATGCCGTGAAAAAATTTGATGTACTAACTTGGCTTTGTTGAAGACGAACCTGTTCTTAAGAGGTAGTATTTTGATACGTTAGTGTTTGTTATTTGTTTGTGCTTGATCTTTGTCACTAATAAGCTTTACTGCTCGCTTTTGGAGTGAGCAAAGCCTCTTTGTATTTGACACTGAGTAGCCAACCCAGCCTGTTGAGCAATAGTCTAAATGTGTTTGTATATGAGATATGTAGTATGTCTTCCTAGTGTCTTGATCGATGAAGTGCTTAATTTTAGCTAACTGGTATACTTTTTGTGTGATGAGTTTTGTTAGACATAGCACATGAGAGTTCCAGGTCAGATGTTGGTCAATAGTAAGACCTAATGTTTTGTGCTCGCTAACGTTTTCTATCTGTGATGTTTCTGTACAGAGCCGAAGTGTGTTTTTGTTGCGATTTGTAGTTTCTGTCTTGTTGTTATAAGCATTGATTTTGTTTTATCGGTGTTTATAATCATGCCATTATTTTTGCTCCATCTAATTAAATTGTATAACTCGACCTGAAGAGTTGATTCTAGATTAACACAATCATAGTCACTGGTGTAGACTGTGCAATCATCGGCAAAAAGGTCACAAGAAGAGTGTTTAAGATGAAGTGAAAGACCACTGATGTAGATAGCAAAGAGCAACGGGCCTAGAATAGAACCTTGCGGAACACCAGTGTCAACTTTAGCAGAATTTGATAGAGAATTGTTGAAGAATACTACCTGTTGTCTGTCTGAAAGAAACGATGCAATTAATTTTATCAGGTCAGGGTGCAATTTATAAGTCTTTATTTTTCTTACAAGAATATCGTGGTCAGTCATATCAAATGCCTTTTTAAAGTCGACAAAGATGGCTGTCGTCATTTATGTTTACTAACCAGTTTTCTGTCATTTTGGTAAGAGCTGTGTGGCAGGAATGATTGGGTCTAAAGCCTGACTGATTGTCTATGAGTAAATTGTTCTCTTGCATGTGTCGAAGAGTTATTTTGTGTATGTTTTTTTCGAGTGGTTTTGATAATGACGATAATATGGATATTGGTCTATAGTTGGTAAGATTGTTGGATGAGCCAGATTTAAAGCGAGGATACACCTTAGCAGTTTTAAAAGTCTCAGGGAAATAACATTTTGCAATACACTGGTTGTAAATATATGTTAGTGTATGTGAAATGACAGGTGCAGCATAACGTAAGATCTTATTACTAATATCATCAAGCCCAGCTGTATTGTTGTTTTTTTTTTAAGGTTAAGAGATAACTGTGAACTTCACTGACTGTTAAGAATGGAGTGTGTAACTGTTTAAAATCAGTACATCTGCTGTCCAGGAATGTTTGTAGTTCATGTAAGTCGCATACAGGAGCTGATATTGATGATTTAAGAACGTTGATTTATTCTCTGAAATGTGTACTGATATGTGCGCTAGTGTATGCACGATTGATGGTTAGAGAATCAAATTCTTTTCTTTTATTTGATAGGGTATTTATGGCTTTCCAAATTGATTTACTGTCTGATTTATTCTGTATTAGATTCCTGAAGTAATTTTTTTTCTCTTGTCTTATTAAGTATTGAACTTTGTTTCTGAGTGAACGGTAGGTCATAAAGTCCTTGATTTTGTGCGCCCGATCACGTTCTCTCATGGATTGTAGTATTTCAGGTGTTATCCAAGGTGACTTCGTCTGGTGTTTTACTCTCACCTCTTTCATGGGGACATGTTTGTCTAATATATCTCTGAAGATCTTTAGCCAATATTCTATTGCCTCATCAGGGTCAGTTAGTTGGTATACGTGTGTAAGTGAAGATTCTTGCAAATCATTAAGGAATAATTCTAGGTTAAATTTTCTGAAGCTTCTAAATTTCATACTGGTGTGATTGTGTTTAGGAAGTTTATACCCCTTTCTTGTCCACGTACAGCAGACTGGGTAATGATCACTTAACGAAGTATGAGGGATGTTACATTCAATGATGTTTTCTGGTTGGGCTACATATATATGATCTAATAATGTAGATGATACTTCTGTTATTCTGGTAGGTTTGGTGATAATTTGGCAAAGATTATAGGATAATATAATATTGCTCCAAGTTAGATTTGACTGTGTTAGATCTATGTTGAAATCTCAAAGAATGATAATATCTTGGAACCTAAAGGTTGAAACCTCATCCATCATAGTCGTGAAGTGATCGTACCACAGAGATGGTGCATTTGGATTACGGTACAAAAGTCCAATAATTAATGGACTCTGGTTTGGCATTTTAACTTCCACCCAAATACACTCTACCTCTGATGATTCGAGGTCTTCTCTACGACTAAACTGGATAGTTGTGGAGACATACATTACTAGACCTGTTTCTAGTTTCCTGGTTGGGTCACGCCGGATCAGGTTAAAACCGTTAATTCTAATATCTTCATCGGTTATGTTCCTATTTAAACGGCTTTCAGAGAAGCCACAAATATGGAAATTTTGATGTAATATGTGTGTTACTTCAGGATTTTTACCTAATAGGTGATATACATTCAGATGGCCTAATCGAAGTCTTTCTGTATGTAACCATTTTTCGGTAGGTGGGGTCATTTTATTTTCCTGTCTCCTGTTACTGGTTTGAAAATAATTCCTATTATGATACTTAATACTGAAGTAAATAAACTTTTAAATACTACACAGAGACACACTCTGTATATTAAACTTTCAACTGGTACACAACTCACTAGCTGAAATAATTGGAAGCTGAAAGAGAGACGCGTCTAACTACTGAATAATTAAACGCTGAAATATGTGAATTCACAAGTTGAGAAATTAAGTATATAGTTCTCACACACAAACAGATACAACTCATAAACTGCAAGGACCTATAGAAAGTTGACAAGAATTAGAAGAATAGATACAAAAGAAAAGGGGCAAGAAATAAAACGCAATAATAAAACGTAAAGAATTCTAAATAAACGTAAGAATGAAGATATCAGTCACTATGTCTTGCTGAGTAATAATTCTTTTTCGACATTGCGGGTTGAAGGTTTCAGTTTGTGATGGATTACGATGATACTGCCATCAGTTTAAGGCATGTGGTGTCCATAAGGTACCATGCCATGTGAATTATGCAGAGATAACATATAGTCCATGACTCAAGGCTGCAGGGCTAAATTGCAACAAATACTGCAGCTTCAGATTTCTTTGAGGATGTTGCATGGAACGTGCTTGTGTGTTGAGCTCTTCCAATGAGCTGTGCGACGGAGGAAGAATCCTGACGTTGTTGACGCTCGTATCAGCTCGTCTGACCGTCTGAGGCTGACGTGAGGGTAGGGGTGGAAACATTGTGTCATAGTCGGTGGTTTGCTGTGGAACAGATGGTGCAGATTTGAAGGTCCCTATGGTTTTAGTGCTCGGAGTAGAGCTGGCTTTATGGGGGTTTTTTGTTGGACGTGGGTGTTGTTTGTGGATACCCAACTGTACTACGTCTTTCTGTAGTGTACGTTCTGGAAACTTTAGATTTTTGGCAAGGATGCTGGTACCAAGTTTTGATGTGTGTATGTGGTCCCCGTACATCCGTTTCTTCGGGGCACCAGAGGCTGAGATGAAGAACACAATGTGGTCTATGAAGACAATTTTGTTAACACGACAGTATGACTGAAGTGCCTTGTTGTTGATGTCTACCAGGCGGCGTCCAGGACCGGAGCAGGGTGGAATGATGGAAGATAGGAAGATTGCTGCAGTCGGATACTTTTCCTTGATGGCGGAAGCCAAAGCCTGCATGTCGGAACGTCTGATGTTCTGGCCATTCATGCTGTCATTTATGCCAACATGTACGGAGATTTTCCTCACGCCCTGGTCTGTATTAAAACTTCTCAGTGTTAGCGTTATTTTCGCAATACCAGCTCCCGGTACTGTAACTACTGAGACAATGTCTTCGTCTGCTATAGACATCCGCTCGCTATACACGCCCTGTAGCAGAGAATCCCCAGTTATTAAATGTGTTGTGCTGTCCGTGATTTTGTGAATGGGAATTTGCTGTGTATTTCGTTCACGTTGTTTTTGGTTAGATTGTGACTGGAGGTGGGATGCGTTGTTTGACTGAGATGATTGTTGCGTCCTGTCTGTCTGCTGAGTATCTGGTACAGAGCTTTGTTGTAGAGCGTCGAATCTGTTGGTGATCTGGACCTCGATGGGGTACTCGTATTTTGTGATATGCTGGTCTTGTTTACCTGATAAAGAGTCACTGACTTCACTCTGTTTTTGTTGGTTGTTTTTCTTGTGAAGTTTGTTTACTCTGTCTGGCGACGATGGCTGAGCCTTTGGTTTCATGTTGAGATTAGTTTGACTAGCAGCCACTGACTGACTGTGACAACCAGTTTCTGTCTGGTTGTTTTTCTGTAGTTTTCTACTACTGCGGTTTTCGCTGTTCGTTGATTGAATGAGCAGCTTCAGCCTGGTATTTTCTTCTCTCAGCTGTTCAACCTCTTTTTTGATATTGTCACTGAGTGACTTTACAACTTCCGACTTCATGTCACTGATGAGTATTTTCACGAAGTCTTTAATAACTTCTGCGAAGTCATGGCCACAGAAACAAGTAAGTAGTTTTGTACCTGTACCAAGAGCTTGATGAGAACTGATAGTCTCACTAAGTCTTGGTACATTGCTCTCCAAAGATTTTTCGGAGTTTGGTTCTGTTATTATATCAGTTTCGCTAGAACTGTTAGCTGGGTTGTCTTTATGAGTAAAGGTGTCTGAAGACAGTGGAGCTTTCTCAGTAGAAGCTGTTGCTCCTTGTTTTCCAGCAGTATCTGGGATTATTGGTTCTTCTGCAGCAAGTGTTGGTAGTAATTCATGTTTGCTGGAGGCTTCTTTGCTGGTGATAATAACAGCGTTTTCTGGAACAGACTGTTCTGCTGTCACGATCTCCATTCTATTGTCGACTTGGTCAATAGACTTTTTTACAGGACATGAGAAACTTTCGGCAATGTTTGTAAGTGATGTGTTTTGTTCATCTGAGTTATCTGCTAGAGGGAGCTGACTGGCCATCACTTCCTTGACTGTGTTTATGTCTCCTTCTTGCAGCTCCATAAACTGTTTTGTTAGCCAGGATTCAATGGCCTCGGCGTCACCTTGTACCATCACTTTGTTCTTGGTGTGGTAAAGATGAACTGTGAGGACTGATGTTTTTATGATGTCCTCAACATTAGCGCCTTGCTGTAACAGAATAGCAATTCTGTACAGAGAGTATTTGTGTATAGCTAGTAGTTGTGTTCTCGTAGACTACAACTCATGTCAGTGTGCAAAGCATGTCGTTAGGAAAGTCCGTGTGCAAAGCACGTCGTTAGAAACGTCCGTGTGAAAAAAAAAGCACGTCGTTAGGTGTCCGTGTGCAAAGCACGTCGTTAAAGAGAGTCTTGGTTTGAACGTGGAACTGTGTGGACGTGTTTTTGTCGAGCTGTGTGATGTCTTCGTGGAACAGATGAACATTTTAGTTGTACGCATGAATGGACTGGCCACATGGCAGGGACAACCAGCCGGCAGTCGAATGTAATGTTATTTTTTTCATCAGCATTTTCATCATCCCATAAAATAAATGTTCCAAGTCACCGTCACCCAGGATTTACTTGACTATCTGTACCGGCTGTCGTCAACGTGAGGTTTAAAAGAGCCTGGATGAGAAGTATGTCTGGAACGGTGTGTAACTAATCCAGAAGGTGAGAGTGAGAGCTGGAATTATGTGTGTAACTAGTCTGGTAACCTCAACTCTCAAGGAAGCAAGATGGAAGTCGACCTTGGTATTCACGTGCGTATCGTGAATCAGCACGACTTATGTCGACGCGGCCAACTAACGAGTGTCATATACACAGCAAAGTCTGTGTCACCAACAGATTTATACCCTCTTGATAGCACAGACACCACGAAGAAGAACGACGAAAAACACAATACTATTATAATTGGTGCCGTCGGGGAGACCCAACTTGGCGACATAAAACTACGATCGGTGGACGTGTTGCAGTGGGGCGACACACACACTTGGTACAGAAGGTAAAGTCCTGGCCCTAAGGTACGGCGCACTCCTGCGGCTGTGTCGTCGCTATTCTTCTCTTTCGATTTGGCCAGCAAGAATTGTGAGCGGCCTGGGCTGTGCTTTCATTCATCGTTGTTTGTATGAGTCTGATTATCGTCTGCTGTCAGTACGTGAGAGGAATCTGTTCGTGTATGCTGTCACCGTGCGGGATAATCGTACTAGCCTTTCCAGGCTGTCCTGAAGGCGAATGGGGAGATGATCCGGCACTCTCGTCTGCTGTACATACGGCGGGGGCCAACCCTGGCTCTCCACAGCTGGGAAGAATGTGCACGGACTCAACTGTAGTTATCATGACTGGCGCGGAGCCAGCTGCAGCCTGTCGGAGTCAGAGCTTGGAACTTATTTCGCTTTCTCTCGTTCCAGGAGTAGGTACTTTCTAGAACTTTTGGACTAATTTCCTTTTCTTTTGATGGAATTCATCAGGTCTTGTGGTGGCTCGTAGTAACAGTTTCGGATTAGTTTGGGTCATCTTCCCTTACTTATAGGACAATAATGCAGTTACATTAGGTTATGCACTGAGTTTGCTTGCTGTGCCATTGCCATGATTGTGTCAAATCTTTTCGGTCGTTTATATGTTGTTTTTTTTACTGGGCGCTTGTTCTTATGTAATTTTTGAGCCCAATGTTATGCTCGCTTTTGTTGTGAGTTGAGTGTGAATGGTATACGCTGCATTTTTTTTTATTCCGCATTGTTTATGTGTGTACGATACTTATAGTCAGGGAGTTGGCGTGTTTTTTTCCCTCCCTACGCCATCTATGTCAACACATTTTGTGTAACTTTATTCTTGTTCTGTAACTTGGCTTTTTGTTTTGATATCTTTGGCCAGGTTGATTTTTGGGTTTTATTGTATTTTACGTGTGCTTCGAGTACTGGCGCCTTTATTTTTGCGTTGGTCTGTGGCTAGTACTCGAGACTTCATATTTTCCGTGCGTGGTTGGAGGTTATGGCCCGTGTCGTAGCCCGTGTTTTCGTGTTTGTTCTGTTTTGGGTGCACCCATGTGGTTGTGTTGTGTTTCACGTGGAGGCCTGCTAGTTGATGTGTATATGACTGTGAACAAAGTTTTCACGGTATGCGAGTGTGGGCCTGCTCTATTGACTGTAAGAGTTGACCTCTTGACCGCCCTTGTTTTTATTTGTGCGGTACTGAGATTGTTAATGGTTTGTGTATCATATTTGTTTTTGCAAATGATTGTTCTTTCATCATGCATTTTTTTTTCACAACCGTGATTGTATTTCACTATGCATTTAAAACACACCTGTTTGTGTGTTGCTTTGTATATAGTCTTCAGTTTATGAATAACTGTTTTCCGATCATGTTGTGTTTTGTTTGGAGCACTATGGTACTATTGCCCTGCATAACCTGCGTATAGCTAAGCTATGCTGTGTTCATACTATCTATATGCTGTTTGACAGCCGAGCTGCGATGTTTTGTTTTGTCGGTTGCTTCTAGGGGGGTTGGCCAGCGATGAGTTCCGTTTGTCTGTTTGTCTTGACCTTGTATGTTCTGCCAATTCATGTCTTGATGATGTGTCATATATTTGATGATGTGGCATATCTTTGATGATGTGTCCGATATTTGATGATGTGTCATATATTTGATGATGTGTCCGATATTTGCTGATGTGTCAGATATTTGATGATGTGGCATATCTTTGGTGATGTGTCAGATATTTGCTGCTGTGTCAGATGGCTGGTGTTATGTCATATAATTTATGATGTAGCATATCTTACTGTTTGATAGTGTGTGATTTGCAGTTGTATGTCATGTATTATATTTTTTTAATTGGTCTGACGTCCTATTGTTTGTGAAAGATGTCATCAGGTCGAAATAGCTGGTGTCGTTCATGGCACTCGTTATCTGCACAGTTGTAAGTATATGTATATTCTGGTTGCACCACAAAGGTTTAACGTACTTATTTTGTACACATTGTGCGTGCCTGAAATTTATTTTGTAGCTGAATAAGCAGCATTATATTTATGGTTATAGCTCACATTTAGTGAGGGTTTTCTGTCAAAGTTCGACATTTTTTTTGTTGAAGATATTTGATGGCCAAATATCTACCTGTAGGGGATGGGGAGATATTCTGTAACAGAATAGCAATTCTGTACAGAGAGTATTTGTGTATAGCTAGTAGTTGTGTTCTCGTAGACTACAACTCATGTCAGTGTGCAAAGCATGTCGTTAGGAAAGTACGTGTGCAAAGCACGTCGTTAGAAACGTCCGTGTGAAAAAAAAGCACGTCGTTAGGTGTCCGTGTGCAAAGCACGTCGTTAAAGAGAGTCTTGGTTTGAACGCGGAACTGTGTGGACGTGTTTTTGTCGAGCTGTGTGATGTCTTCGTGGAACAGATGAACATTTTAGTTGTACGTATGAATGGACTGGCCACATGGCAGGGACAACCAGCCGGCAGTCGAATGTAATGTTATTTTTTTCATCAGCATTTTCATCATCCCATAAAATAAATGTTCCAAGTCACCGTCACCCAGGATTTACTTGACTATCTGTACCAGCTGTCGTCAACGTGAGGTTTAAAAGAGCCTGGATGAGAAGTATGTCTGGAACGGTGTGTAACTAATCCAGAAGGTGAGAGTGAGAGCTGGAATTATGTGTGTAACTGGCCTGGTAACCTCAACTCTCAAGGAAGCAAGATGGAAGTCGACCTTGGTATTCACGTGCGTATCATGAATCAGCACGACTCATGTCGACGCGGCCAACTAACGAGTGTCATATACACAGCAAAGTCTGTGTCACCAACAGATTTATACCCTCTTGATAGCACAGACACCACGAAGAAGAACGACGAAATATACAAAATCTATTATATTGCTTGTCATACCTCTCCTCTCTTTCTGCTTGATAGACCTTCCTAAGGTCTTGCCTCAGGGACTCGTACTGAAGTTTGTTGTGACATGTCACAACGACACACTGTCCCTCGTTGGTGTATTTTATTGTTAAGCCCGGTGGGTTCCTGTATTTCTTTAGCTTTATTCCCACGGCTTTGTGTTTGTTTAGGCTATAGTTCTTTGTTGTGGTGGACCGGGACCATCCCGCCGGCTGGGCTTGTTCGTCACCTCACAGATTAAACCTTCTGTCCGCATTCTATCATTGTTACATAACGTCTAGATTAAGCAAACAAAACATTCTGGCTGACACTGGGCAGACCGCGTGGCCTATCGAAAAATGGTGGTGAAAACTGGTGACCACTATGATCTTAGAAAAAGAATGCCTTACCGCAATTTTATGAAATAACTCCACACATTCACATATTTTTAATAATTTTCATAACCCAATGAAAACACAGTTTCTCCAGAAATCCAACAATATAAGTATCATTGTCCAAGTATTTGAAATAACAAGCAAAATAATGGACAAATCAGGAGCGAGAAATTACATGTCCTATCACGAACATGAATAGAGACTTAGAGAGTGAGAAAGAGACTGATAGAGAGACTTAGAGAGTGAGAAAGAGACTGATAGAGAGAATTAGAGAGTGAGAAAGAGACTGATAGAGAGACTTAGAGAGTGAGAAAGAGACTGATAGAGAGACTTAGAGAGTGAGAAAGAGACTGATAGAGAGACTTAGAGAGTGAGAAAGAGACTGATAGAGAGACTTAGAGAGTGAGAAAGAGACTGATAGAGAGACTTAGAGAGTGAGAAAGAGACTGATAGAGAGACTTAGAGAGTGAGAAAGAGACTGATAGAGAGAAAATGAGATTGATTGATTGACTGATTGATCTTTATTTCAAAAGGGTTAAGAAACGGGCACGCAACCTTTATCATACATCTTTCACTCTATTCCAGACATTCTACAAATATGCTGTTCATGTAACAAACATAATTAGCATTGAAGCTGAGAGACATAAAATAAAATATAACATTTACGTTTCGCTCTTAAACATTCACTCAGTACAGAACTAACTAGATACATTATAAATGACTATCTACTAAACAAAATTTTCGGGAATACTCAGAAAACAATTAATTGTACACGGTGTCAGTAAAGCAGTTTAAGATAACGTTTAAGTTCTATAATTCATGGAGACATGTAGTCGACATCAAATAGATATTGGGAAAGCTTGTAGTTGTAGGAACGAGTACAATTTATACTTTTTATATAGGATGGGAGGGTATTCCAAAGATGAGCAGCAGAATAACTAAAGCTTTTTCTTGTAAAAATCAAGTCTTGGCTTCGGAAGACATATGTTGTTCACGCGTTGGCTGCACTTTGGGCTAAATTTAAACAGGTTCCATAGATAAGGCGGGGCATGCCGTGAAAGAATTTGATGTACTAACTTGGCTTTGTTGTAGAGGAACCTGTTCTTAAGAGGCAGTATTTTGATACGTTTGTGCGGGTTAGTTGTTTGTGCTTGATCGTTTTCACTAACAAGCTTTACTGCTCGCTTTTGGAATGAGCAAAGTCTTTTTGTATTTGACACTGAGCAACCATCCCAACTGCTGAGCAATAGTCTAAATGTGTTTGTATATGAGATATGTAGTATGTCTTCCTAGTGTCTTGATCGATGAAGTGCTTAATTTTAGCTAACTGGTATACTTTTTGTGTGATGAGTTTTGTTAGACATAGCACATGAGAGTTCCAGGTCAGATATTGGTCAGTAATAAGACCTAGTGTTTTGTGTCGCTAACGTTTTCTATCATTTTGGTAAGAGCTGTGTGGCAGGAATGATTGAGTCTAAAGTCTGACTGACTATTTATGAGTAAATTGTTCTCTTGCATGTGTCGTAGAGTTATTTTGAGTACGTGCTTTTCGAGTGGTTTTGATAATGACGGTAATATGAATATTGGAGAGAGACTGAGAGAGAGAGAGAGAGAAACTGGGACTGAGAGAGAGACTGAGAGACAGAGAGAGAAAGTGAAAATCTGAGAGAGAGAAACTGCGAGAGAGACTGAGAGAGATAAACAGAGAAAGATAAAATGAGATAGAGACTGATGAGACTGAGAGATAGAGAGAGAAACAGAGAGAGAGACAGACAGAGAGACAGAGAGTGAAACTGCGAGAGAGACCGAGTAAGCGAGGCTGAAAGAGAGTGAGAAACTTAGTGGGAAAGAAAGAGAGAGAGAGAGAAACTGAGAGAGAGACTGACAGAGAGAAACAGAGAGAGGGACTGAAAGAAAGACTGAGAGAAAGGCTGAGTAAGAGAGAGGCAGAAAGAGACCTGAGAGAGTCTAGGACTGAGAATAAATGATCTTTATTTTAAAAAGGTGAAAAATTCTACCCTATATCACTCCATCTTTCACGCTTCAAACGCACTCGATTTAATAATGTATGCAAAATTATATGAATATATACATATATATATATATACAAATTCATATATATGTACACATACACACACGTATATATAAAAGAATGCAAGATGAAACTGTGAAATATAAGTATACAGATTACATGGCGCACTCGTTGATCTGCGAATGGATGCATCAGCATCAGGCCATCTTGCTTACAACCGAGAGGCCTACAGGAGTGCTGTTAGAGAGGCGAAGTTCCGCAAGGGACATGCAAATGAATAAATGATGAATGAATGAGATTACATGGAAAAAAATCTAAGAATAAAAGATGAAAATGTTACATTCAGAAATATATGATAATGAACTACATAAGAGGTAAATGATCTAACAAGATACCACACATACACATATACATATGCACACACACAAATACATTTTCATTGGAGTTCTTCTGACATTCCACTCTCGCATATTTACTAAGATAATGTCTAACAATATAAAAGATCTAATAAATTGTGTTTAGAACTATGTTCTTTTATAACAGAATTCGGTGGCCGGCGAGTCGTGGTATGAGATATTCTATGGAGGCATATAGCTACAAGCCAGTAAATATTGAAAAAGGCTTGAGTTAAAGGATGAAGTATTACTAATGGATTTTAGGTGGTAATGGAGGGAGTTCCAGAGCTGTACCGCAGAATATGCAAGGCTTTTCTTGTACAGATCTAGCCTGGGTTTAGGAAGAAGACAGTTTTCTTAAACGTTGGCTATGTTTAATTCTGGACGTAAACAATGGCCACAAGTAACGCGGACCATTGTGTGACAAATTTCTATGAACACATTTGAGTTTGTTAAAAATGTTTACATGAGAGAGACAGAGAGATGAAGAGAGGGACAGACATTGATTGGTTGAATGATTGATGTTTATTTCAAAAGGGTCAAGAATTGGGTACACATTTTTTGGTCTGACATTCTGCATTTTATAATTCCAACTTTCACTCTGTTCCAGACATTCTACAAACATGCTGTTCATATTACAAACATAATTAACAATAAAGTAACTACATACACATAAAATGACCAACTACATACACATATAAATAACTAACTACACACACATATAAATGACTATCTGCAAAACAAAATTTTCAATACTATATAGAATAAGCAATTAACTGAATTCGGTGTCTGTAAAAGGAATCTAAAATAACTTTTAAGTTTTATGATTCATGCTGGTATGAGATATTGGAAAAGTTTGTAGTTGTAGGAAGGAGTATAGTTTCTATTTTTTTTTAAACAGGGTGGGAGGATATTCCAAAGATGAGCAGCAGAATAAATAAAGCTTTTCTTGTAAAGATCAAGTCTAGGTTTTGGAAGACATATGTTGTTCAAACGCTTGCCTCATTATCATTATCATCATCATCATGTGCCATGCCGACTGGCGTTGGCTATTATGCTTCTCCAGAGTACACTATCCTTTGTGCAGGGCATTATCTCAGTTAGTGATCTCCTCTCACACCATCTCGTCAGACTATCATTTCTCTCAGTCTTCCTATGGATCTTCTTCCCACTGTTATTTTCTAGTGTTATAACATTTTCAATGCCCCCTCTTCAGATTGCATGTCCTATGAAAGTACATTGTCTCTCTTTTATTTTTTTGACAAGATTTGTTTGTCTCTCCAGCTCTTTTCATACATTCTTCATAAGTTATTTTTACTGTTCAGAGAATTCGCAACATTCTTATAATAAACCACATTTCTACTGCTAAAATGATTTTTATGCAGACCTACCTATTGTCCATGATTCACTTCCATATAACAAGATACGTTCAACACAGCATTTTAGGACTCGTTTTCTAACATTCATTGATAAGGATGTATTGGCTAATATGTTTCTCATTCTCTGAAACGCAGTCTTTGCTTGGCCTATTCTGTTCTTAATTTCTATTCTGCATTTCCCATCTGAAGTTATTACTGCTCCACGATATTTAAATTTCTGCACTTGGTTTAGAATGATTCCGTTTAAATATATACCTCATTTTGATGGATTCTGTTTCTTAGATATAACCACAATCTCTGCCTTTTTGATGGTCAGAGTAAGGCCTTTCTGTTCACTTTCTTTGGCTACTTTATCCAAGAGATTTTGCAGGTCTTGTTGGTTCTCAGCTATCAGTAATGTATCGTCAGTATACCGAAGGTTATCTCCTAATTTTAACCTCCTTCTCCAATGATCGTTCTTAGAATATTCTCGCTGTACAGAGAAAAAATGTCTGGAGATAGTACACATCCCTGTCGCACTCTCTGTTTTATTGGTTGATATATTTTTTTTGGTCAACTCGAATCGCTGCTTCCTGCTGCCAGTATAGATGTTTTACAATCCTCAGGTCTTTGCTGTCTACATTTATGTCTTCAAGCATTTTAATAATTCCACCATGTTTCACCATGTCGAATGCTTTCCTGTAATCAATGAAGCATAAGTAGAGATCTTTCTGTACTTCTAAAGCTCTTTCTGTTAGTGTTCGTAAAACATAAATGGCATTGTGTGTTCCCTTTCCTTAAAAAATCTCGAACTGTTCATCTGCTATTTCCATTTTTATCGTTTTCCTTGTTCTTCTCATAATAATTCTCAGAAGTAGCTTCGTTATGTGACATGAGAGGCTTATAGTCCTGTGGTCATCACATTCTTTTGCACCTGGTTTATTTGGCAGTGCTATAAACGTGGATTTAATCAGGTCACTGGGCATATAACCACTGTTGTAAATGTCATTCAGTAACTTGGTTATTATTTTTATTTTTATCGCCTCTAGCGCCTCTATTTCTTCTATTGTTATATTATCAGGCCCAGTTACTTTTCCTTTCTTCATGTGTTTGATGGCATCTATGATTTCATCTTCAAGTATTGGTGGTATATCACAGTTTTCAGTATCTGGTGTTAATTCTGGTCTTTCTCTCAATATAGATGTACTACTTCGATGTACTCTGTCCACCTGTCCACAATGTCTTCTTTTCCCATTAACATTTTACCTTCTTTTGATTTCAAGCATCCTATGGTATATTTTGTCTTCCTTCTGTGAAAGAATTTAATGCCTTTGTTGAAGAGAAACATGTAGATAGAGGCAGTATTTTTATACATTTGTGCTGTTTAGTTATTTGTGCTTGATCTTTGTATTTGATACTGAGCAACCATCCCATATTGTTGAGCAATAGTTTAAATGTGTTTGTATATGTGATATGTAGTATGTCTTCCTTGGGTGTTGGTCAGTGAAGAGCTTAATTTTGGCTAACTAGTATACTTTTTGTGCGAGCAGTTTTGTTAGACTTTGCACATAAGAGTTCCAGATCAGATGTTGGTCAATAATCAATAATAAGACCTAGTGTTTTGTGCTCGCTAAGGTTTTCTATATTTTATGTTTCCGTACAGAGCCGACGTGTTGTTTCTGTCTTGTTTTTTAGTTTTTGTCTTGTTGTTAAGAGCACTGATTTTGTTTTTATCAGTATTTATAATCATACAACTGTTGTTGCTCCATTTAATTAGATTGTTTAACTCGACCTGAAGAGTTGATTCAAGGTTAATTGTCGTAGTCACTGGTGTAGACTGTGCAATCATCAGCACAAGGTCAGAAGCAGAGTGTTTAAGATGAAGTGGAAGATCATTGATACAGATAGCAAAAAGTAACGGGCCTAGAATAGAACCTTGTGGAACACCGGTGTCAACTATAGCAGAATTTGATAGAGAATTGTTGAAGAATTGTTGTCTGTCTGAAAGAAATGATGCAATTAATTTTATATGGTCAGGGTGCAGTCTATAAGTCTTTTTTACAAGAATATTATGGACAGTCATATCAAATGCCTTTTTAAAGTCGACAAAGATGGCACAACATAGTCTTCGTCATTTATATTTACTAACCAGTTTTCTGTCATTTTGATGAAAGCTGTGTGGCAGGAATGATTGGGAATAAAGCCTGACTGATTGTCTATGAGTAAATTGTTGTCTTGAATGTGTCGTAAAGTTATTATGTGTATGCTTTTCGAGTGGTTTTGATAATGACGATAATATGGATATTGGTCTATAGTTGGTAAGATGTAAAGAGAGGATACACTTTAGAAGTTTTAAAAGCCTCGGGGAAATAACATTTTGCAATGCACTGATTGTAAATGTATTTTAGTGTATGTGAAATGACAGGTGCAGCGTAACGTAAGATGTTAGTGCTAATATCGTCAAGCCCAGCTGTACTGGTTTTTTTTTGTGTAAGGATAAGAGATAACTGTAAACTTCACTGACTTTTAAAAATAGAATGCGTAACTGTTTAAATTTAGTGCATATGCTATCCAGGAATGTTTGTAGTTCATGTAAGTCGCATACAGGAGCTGGTATCGATGATTTAAGAAGGTTGATTTCTTCTCCAAAATGAGTACTGATATGTGCGCTGGTGTATGGATGATTACTGGTTTGAAAATCAAATTCTTTTCTTGTATTTAATATGGTGTTTATGGCTTTCCAAATTGATTTACTGATTTATTCTGTACTAGATTCCTAAAGTAATTTTTTCCTGTCTTATCTCTGAAGATCTTTAGCCAATATTTTACTGCCTCATCAGGGTCAGTTAGTTGGTACACGTGTGTAAGTGAAGATTCTTGCAAATCATTAAGGAATAAATCTAGCTTAAATTGTTTGAAGTTTCTAAATTTCACACTGGTGTGATTGTTTTTAAGAAGTTTATACCCCTTTCTTGTCCACGTACAGCAGACTGGGTAATGATCACTTAACAAAGTATAAGCGATTCAATAGTGTTTCTGGGTAGGCTACATACATGTTATCTAATAATGCAGATGATACTTCTGTTACTCTAGCAGGTTTGGTGGCAAGTTTGGAAAAAAAATTGTAGGATAATATAATATTGCTCCAAATTGGATTTGATTGTGTTAGATCTATGTTGAAATCTCCAAGAATGATAATATCTTTGAACTTAAAGGTTGAAACCTCATCCATCATAGTCGTGAGGTGATTATACAGAGGTAATGATGCATTTGGATTACGATTCAAAAGTCCAATAACTAGTGGATTCTGGTTTGGCAATTTAACTTCCACCCAGATACACTCTACTTCCGATAATTCGAGGTCTTCTCTACGACTAAACTGGATAGTTGTGGAGAAATACATTACTAGATCTTCTTCTAGTTTTCTAGTTTGGGTCATGTTGCACTTGATCAAATGCTTTGGTATGGTCAATGTCAGTCAGTCATTTGCATGTCCCTTGCGAAACTTTGCCTCCCTAACAGCACTTCTGTAGGTCTCTCGGTTGTAAGCAAGATGGCCTGCTGCTGATGCATCAATTTGCAGATCATCAACGATGTCTTGCAGCCATCTTTGCTTTGGTCTTCCTCTCTTTCTTTTTCCCATTATGTACCCTTCTAAGACAGTCTCTAGGTTTAAGTTCACCTTGTTTAATCCTCTTTACTACTCAGCCTTCTCTTTACTAGCCAGCCTTCTCTTTACTAGTCAGTCTTCTCTTTACTAGCCAGCCTTCTCTTTACTAGTCAGCCTTTTCTTTACTAGCCAGCCTTCTCTTTACTAGCCAGCTAGCCTTCTCTTTACTAGCCAGCTAGCCTTCTCTTTACTAGCCAGCCACCCTTCTCTTTACTAGCCAGCCAACCTTCTCTTTACTAGCCAGCCAGCCTTCTCTTTACTAGCCAGCCTTCTCTTTACAAGCCAGCCTTCTCTTTACTAGCCAGCCTTCTCTTTACTAGCCAGCCAGCCTTCTCTTTACTAGCCAGCCTTCTCTTTACTAGCCAGCCTTCTCTTTACTAGCCAGCCAGCCTTCTCTTTACTAGCCAGCCAGCCTTCTCTTTACTAGCCAGCCTTCTCTTTACTAGCCAGCCTTCTTCAATATTAAGTTCGTGTAGTATGGATATATTTGTTCTTTTTTGTGTCCGTGATATTTGAAGAACTCTTCTGTAGCATTTACATTCAAAGGTATTTATGTGTTTCTCAGCTGTTTTGTTAAATGTCCAGGTCTCACATGCATATTTTGCGATGGGAAAGATGCAGACCCTTAATAATCGGTCGATAAAGCGCACAAAAAGTTACTGTATTTCTGAAGTTTCTTCTGCCACAGTTCCTAGTTCATATATGGCACTGGGTTTCTTCTGCAAATCCAAATTTCTCATTTATTTCCATTTTTAGTATGTATCTTTTTATCATAATTTTTAATAGCAGATTTCTGATATGACATGAAAAGACGTATGCTTCTGAAGTGTTCACACTCATTGTTCCTTGCTGTGAAGGTAAATTTTAATATATTTTAGGTACATGTCTAGTGCTATAGATAAACAATTATCATATTACTTTCCTTTACTGAAAAACAAATACATCACAACTGAAACAAAAAGGGCACTGTACAACACAGTTTTCCTCCCAGCTCTATGCTATCAATGACAAACATGGACACTAACAGCCAAGAGCAAAAGAAAAATCATCACGACAGAAATGAGGTGTTTAAGGAGAATACTAAATGTGACAAGAAGAGACCAAACAAGAAATGATGCCATGAAGGCAAAGGTTGGAGTAACACCAGTATTAAACTATATCAAGAAAGAGCAAGAAAAATGGTTTGGCCATGTTACCACCAGACAGTATGTCACAGAAAACATTCACACGATTTGTAGGTAACAGAGGAAAGGGCCGCCCACACAAGAAATGGAAAGAGGAAAGAGGAAAGAAGAAAATCACTTAGCCCTATCAAGACGTCTATTTATCCCCCTCAACACTGAAAGGTACATGTCGAAGGAGACAAGAAAAGACAAGACAAGTTCTGACATTTACACAAAATTTGCCAAGAGCTTCTAATTCTTCTAAAGACAAAATATCAGTTCCTAGCATGTTGTCATATATTTACTGGCATATAAGACTTCCTCTTCAAATATTGCTGGTCCATCACGGTTGTTTATATTTGAAATTAGGTCTGGATTTTCTTCACTATACAGTTCATTAATGTACTCCGTCCATCTCTCTGCTGGTAACAAAACAAATTTACGAACGAACTTGTTCAAAGTGTTAAGATTTGGGGACACAGGCCCGTCTGAGATTCTGCCCTTCATCATACAGCTTTCACTCAGTCACGGCCATTCAGCATTTGTTATTGAGCATAATAATCATGAAGACATATTAAATTATTATATAAATAAATAATAAATTTATCTCATGTCCATACACTCAACACTCGGATTTATGCAACAACATGAAATAAATTTGCATTCTTACATTCATTCAAAACTAACAAATTTATAGAAAAGCAGTATTAAAAAAAATTACAACAATCAAATCATACTTTAAACTACTTTAGACTATACTCAGGGAGGCCATATCAAACAGATACTGACAAAGTTTACAAAGGGAGGCTATGTCAAACAGATGTTGACAAAGTTTAAAGTTATAAGAACGAATATTACTTATAAGTTTTACATGAATTGGTAGGGCATTCCAAAGGTGGGCAGCTGAGTAAGAGAAGCATTTTTTTTTAAACATGTCAAGCCTTGGTTTTGGGAGAATACAATTGCTTAAACATTAAGATAAAAGGTATGGCGACTGCAGTAAAACTGGTTTAAATAAAAAAGGTAGATAGAGGTGTATGGTGCAGTTTTACAAAGTGAGGGATGGAGTGAGTAAGATGAGAAAAAACGAATAGACAGTATGAGAATGTATAAATGAAAAACATACAACATCCAATATTTCGGCGTGAGCCTTTTTCGAGGATTACATGCACACATGAAACAAAAATAAAAATAAAAAACTAAGAACTTATCTGAATATGGCTTCCTCCAAAAGTAGAAAACAGAAATGTGTGTAGTAGAAGGAACGGCATCGCTGACCACAACAAAGGATACCAGATAGAGCAAATCGTAAAGAAGAGAGAGGAGGAAAACAAGTGGTAGAAAGGGGTGAGGGGAAGGCAATAAAAACATGATAGCCGCTGAGGAGGTGTCGGGGTGGGGGGGGGGGGGAGAGGAGGGAAATGGGGACGCGGAGAGATAATGAATGAAGCACATAAACACCTGCAGGGAGAAAATGTGAAACTGGTGAATAGGACAAGACCTTATAGACACCAATATGTTGCCAGAGAAGAAAAGAGGGTGGTGGTAAGGAGGGGTAGCATAGAGAAAGAAAGTAGAGTTTAAAAAAAAGGGGGGGGTGGAAAACTAAAGAAGTTACAGAAAGCTGAAGACATTGTTAATTCCAGCTGGGTGGAGACAGCCAGTCTGGAAAATAAGGCGCTGTTCTAGGATCCTCCAAGATCTTACATGAGCAGAACAAGAACGGATCGCACTAACAGAAATGTCCTGTTTTCCCCTGTGGTTGCTAAGGCAAAAATGTTTAGCCACAGGTGTCCAGACCCTCTTAGAAATATCATTGAGATGCTGGCGAAATAGATCTCCTAAGCGTAAGCCAATCTCCCCTATGTACTTCAAACCGCAACGTTTGCACATAATAGCATAAATAACATTGCGTGAAGTACAGGTGAAACCCTCCTGAACTAATAACATTGGATTTAGGGAAGGAGATCTGGCTAGCCTAGACAACAAACGGACAAGTGTTACATCTACGGCGTCCGCAATGTCTGGTACCATAAAAAGTGTCATCTGTCTTAAGATGACTACGAATTAAAAGGTCCCTGAGGTTCTTGTCCCGTCTGTAGGCTACCAGTGAGGGGGGAGGGGGGGTCCCCAAAAAGTTCACGTGTATCAGGCTCGGTCTGGAGGAGATGGAGATGGTGAAACAGTATGTTTTTAACTGCCAAGCTATGAGGGTGGTACGTGAGTACCAGTTTAACTCTATCCGAGCTACAGTGCGGTTTAGGGTGAGGGCTTGTTGCCACGATATATGGCTAATGTGGTTCCAGGATGACGAGAGAACATGTTCTGGATAGCCGCGTTGACGGAAGAAATCTAGCATTTTATGGCCTTGATCCTGGAAATCCAAATCCTCATTACACAAACGTCGCAACCTAAGAAGCTGGGAAAAGGGAATAGAGTCCTTACACGATCTGGGATGGGAGGAAGAGTACATGAGGTAGCTGTGAGAGTCTGTAGGTTTATAGTAGATAGAAGCAGTAAGCCAGGAAGGGCCGATAGTAACAGCAATGTCAAGAAAGTTAGCGGAAGTAGCGGAGATATGGGAGGTGAAAGAAATGACAGGATTGTACTCCTTAACAAAACTGATACAATTGTTAAGATCTTCCTCTGGCATTGATGTGCTTAAGCGTTAACTGTGTTTTGGGATGGATTTGAACAACGACCACAGATAGGGTGGAGCATTGTGTGATAAAATTTTATTAATTAACTTGGCCTTGTTGAAAAGAAATCTCTTCTTGAGGGGTAAAATATCAAGATGAGTGTCCTTATTTGTAATACGTGCTGCATGTTTGTCATCTATAAGCTTTACTGCTCGTTTTTGAAGTGAGTAAAATCTTTTCATGTTTGACATGGAAACCATTAAAGACTGTGGAACAGTAGTCCAAGTGTGTTTGTATCTGTGATATGTAATATATCCTTCTGGTGTCTATGTCAAGAAAATGTTTAATTTTTGTAAATTGGTAAACTTTTTGTGCAATGAGTTTGGTTAGATTGTCTACATGATGATTCCAGCTGAGGTGGTGGTCAGTCATGAGACCTAGAGTTTTATGTTCACTAACATTCTCTATCTGTGAAGTTCCAGCATGGAGCTGTAGTGTTGTTGTTGGTGAATTTGTTCATTTCTGTCTTGTTGTAATGAGCATGGATTTTGTTTTGCTGGTGTTTATGAGCATTCTGTTGTTATTGCTTCAGTTAATTAGACTGTTAATTTCAATTTGAAGAGTTGACTCAAGGTTAATACAGTCATTGTCACTAGTGTAAACTGTGCAGTCATCAGCAAAGAGGTTACATGATGATTTTTTGAGATGAAGTGGAAGATTATTGATGTAGATGGTGAAAAGGAGAGGACCAAGAATAGATCCCTGTGGAATGCCATTATCAGCCACAGATGAACTTGACTTGGAGTTTTCGAGGGAAACTACCTCCTATCTGTTGGAAAGAAAAGATGTAATAAATTTGGTCAAATCAGGGTGTAACTTATAAGTTTCAAGCTTTCTAACTACAATTTCATGATCAGTCGTATCAAATGCTTTTTTAAAGTCAACAAAGACAGCACCACATAATTTATCATTGTTTATAATAGATAACCAACATTCTGTCATTTTTGTGAGAGCTGTGTGGCAGGAATGTTTTGGCCTAAAACCTGACTGACAATCAACGATCAAACCATTTTCTTGCATGTGTTGTAAGGTTGTTTTTGTATGTATTTTTCTATGATTTTGACAAAGTTGATAGAATGGAAATTGGTGTTTAGATTGAGGGATTTTTCTCCAAACCAGATTTTAAAAGGGGATACATTTTTGCAATTTTAAAAGCCTTAGGAAAATGACAATGTGCAATGCACTGATTGTAAATGTATGTTAGTGTATCTGTAATTACTGGGGCTGAGTAGTGTAATATCTTGTTGCTAATTTCATCAAGTCCTGCTGTGTTGTTGTTCTTTAAAGATGAAAGATAATTGTAAAATTCACTAACTGACATGAAAGAAATACTGGGTTGCTTTAGATTTGTACATTTGCTACCTGTAAATTTATTTAATTCGCTTAAGTCAAAAGTAGAGGTTGGAAGTGAAAATTTTAAGATATTGACTTCTCTGAAATGTTTGCTGAACTCTTCACAAATGGGCACATGATTATAACTTTGCAAGACAGACTGTTTTCTCTTGCTGGCTAGAATGTTAAATGCTTTCCAGACAGACTTACTTTCTGATTTACTCTGAACTAGGTTCCTAAAGTAATTTCTCTTTTCTTGTCTAATTAAATACTGAACTCTATTTCTAAGTAATCAGTAGCTAGTTAATTCCTTAAATTTGTGGGCCTGATCCCTTTCCACATGACTTGCAATATCTCAGGTGTTATCCAAGGAGACTTCACTCGATGTTTAACTCTCATCTCTTTAATAGGAACGTGCTTGTCAAATATATCCCTGAAGGTTTTTATCCAGTATTCCAAGGCCATATCAGGGTCAGTTAGTTGGTACACATGATCTAGAGTTGCTGTTTGTAACTCTTTCAGAAATGATTCTAAGCTGAATTTAATACTGGTATGTTTATTTTTGGGAATTTTAAAGCCATGTCATGTACATGTGCAACAGGCCAGATAGTGTGATCATTCAGTGATGCGTAAGAGACTTTCCACTCTAAAATGTTTTCTGGATGAGCTACATATATGTGATCTATTAGTGTGGATGATGTTTCAGTTACTCTGGTAGGTTTAGTGATCTTCTTCTTCTTCTTCTTCTTCGTTCGCATTGTCTGTCTATATCTGCAGTCCTGTCTCTTGGATAAATTTCAGTTTTTTGTAATTCATGTATGGAACCACAGAGCTTATCTTCTTTAGTGGTTTCACTGGGCCAGTAATTATTTCTCAGTATGTCATAGTTGGTGCAGTTCTGGAGGATATGTTCCACAGTTTGGGGCACCTGGGCACATGTACACAGATTAGTAGTACCAACCTTAAACTTTGTATACATATGACTTCGGAGTCGGCTGTGTCCTGTTCGGAGACGGAAGATGGTGACTTGTTCCTTTCTGTTTAGCATGTGATAGTCATCATGTGGTGGTGTTTGTGGCTTCCTGTAGGTTTTTATCATGCTTTTCTTCTGATTATAAGTGATTGGTATGTCTGGCTGCTCCATTTCAGTGCCCTTTTTGGCCAGTTGGTCAGCTTTCTCATTGCCTGGTATCCCACAGTGGGAGGGAATCCATTGCAAAGTGACTCCATGTTGTAAGCCAATTTTTGACAAGGAATCCTTGAGGTCTGGTAGTTTGTTGCACTGAAGAGCTTCCAGTACTGATCTTGCATCTGTGAGAATTACTACAGGACATGTATCAATTCTGGAGTCTGATAGTTTTTCAACTGCAGCAATAATTGCCCTAACTTCTGCATCATAGTTGTTGCAGTATTTTCCAGTGGGTATGGAAATCTTGTCAGTGGTATTGTTTGGATATTCAATATATGCTCCTGCCCCTCCATTCTTTATGGCATTATGTGCAGATCCATCTGTATACACACGTATCCAGGTGTCACATGGATATTTATCATCTAGAACACTAAGTGTGACTGTTGATCTTACAAGATTGCTCTGCATCTCACCATTCTGCACACCTTTCACTTCAGTCTGAATAGTTATTTGTGTACAACCTGCTTCTTTCCATGGTGTATGCTCTGGTACAAATGATAATGGAGCAACTACAGTTGGAAGGTCAGGTATCATCTTACGCATACGCTTGGCCTGATGAATGAAGCTGCTTCTTTTAAGCCATCTTAGTGCCAAGTTACTGAATCTCTCCTTCAGGGGATGGCCTACCAAGCTGAGGAATTTCTCTCCCATGGTCATGACCTTTGTGTCTCTACGTTCCTTTATCGCTTGAACACCAACTATTTTCTGCATTTCTACTATTGGTGTGGACCTCATGGCACCTGTGATAATCCGTAGTGACTGATTTTGAACCTTGTCTAGATTATGCAGCGTAGTGTTTGATGCTGTGCACCAAGATGTTGAGCCATATTCTAAATGTGGTAGAATACTTTGCTGATATACACTCTTGAGCATTCTTTCACTAGCTCCCCATGTGGTTCCACTCAGTTTTTTTAATATGGCTAGTTTTCTTCTGGCTTTTGCTTCTGCACTGTTGATGTGCTGCTTCCAGGTCAGTTTTGAGTCAAGAGTCACTCCTAAGTAAGTGGGTTGGTTGTCCATCCTTAAGGATATTTCATTTACAAAGATCTTACCTGCTTTCTGTTTAGATGAGAGAGTGAACAGAGTGGTACTTGATACTTACACACCATTTGTTTGTCCATGATGCCAAGATGTCTGCTGCTCTTTGGAGTCTCTGTGTAGCAACTGTCGCATATTCATCTGTATACCACATGACCAGATCATCTGCATACAGTGCTGCTTTGATTCCATAGGGAAGTTCCTTGACCAGGTCATTAATGAATACAAGGAATAGTGTAGGCGAAAGGACCCCTCCTTGTGGTACACCATGTCGCAAAAGTACTTTCTGGTTTTTGTGTCCATCCAGTACTACTCTAGCTCTTCTATTGTGTAAATAGGACTTTATCCAGTTGTACAGTCTTCCATTCACATTGCAGTTTCTTAGTTACCACAGCAGACCTTTTTTCCATACTTTATCAAAGGCTTTCTTCAGGTCTATCCACGCTGCTAGTACAAGGTTTTTCTCTTGGAATGCATCCTCAATCTCTTGAGAGAGATAGGTCACTTGATCTTCCATACTGTAGTACTGCCTAAATCCTGCTTGTTGTGGAACAAGAAGGTTTTCACTTTCTAGGTACCATTTTAGCCTCAGGTCAATGATGCGTTCCATCGTTTTAAATAGGCAGCTAGTGAGACTGATTGGCCTGTAGCTGGAGGCAGTATCACTGTTTTTCCCTGGCTTTAGCAGTGGTACCATGCTTGCTTCCTTCCAGATTTGAGGTAACTTACCTGTGCTCCAGCACATATTGAAAATATCCAACAGCTTTCCCATTGCTGCCATTCCCAGGTTCTTGATCATTTCATTGGACACTCCATCTGGTCCTGGTGACTTCCTTGGTTTCAGTTTACTGACTGCTAGGTCTAACTCACTGCGTGTGATTGGTGCATCCATGACCTCCACTTTTCTGACTTGTTCATCTTCTTTCTGTGGGTCAATGCGCACTGCACGCTCTTTCTCTGGATGGATATCAATGTTGCAGTCCTGTGCAAACATGCGAGCAAAGTGATCTGCTACCTGCTTACCTGTAAGAGTTTTCCCATCCTCTATTAGTGCAATCTTTGTACTTCTTACAGTACTCTCATCATTTAACTGTTTGATTAGTTTCCACAGTTTCCTTCCATCCTTTTCAAAGTTTAGGGACTCTGTTTTCTCTCTCCAATTTTCCCGTCTGGCTTGCAGTTTGACTCTCTGAAATTTGGCCTTAGAATGTTGGTAATTATTGTGGTGTTCTTGGCATGGTCTATTTTCTGCTTGATTTCGAGCTGCTTCCACATCATCATGGAGTTTTCCCAGCTCACTAGACCAGTATGGTTTATAATCCCTGCGAGCTCCTCAGGGAATGGTTTCACGAGCGACCTGAAGGATACAAGCATTGAATCCCTTCACTATGCTGTTAATATCCTTACCTTCTATGGACAGCTGTCCCACCAGGATACCTATACGATGTCTGTACATTGTCCAGTTTGCTTTTTTATAGTTCCATCTGGGAAGAGGGTTACTGGTGTTAAGGAATTCATTTTCTATTGTCAGGAAGATTGATCGATGGTCGCTACCTCCAAGTTGTTTTCCAACTTCACGTGTAATGTTCCACTTCAGATCTGGAGAGTGGAATGCCAGATCTGGTGTTGAGGTTGTACGCCAAGCCCTTGAGTAAAATGTTGGGAGATCCATTGGCTGGTTGATCAGGAGAAGTCCATTATCATCCTGCCAGCTCTCAACTTCCTCTCCTCTCTTGTCTATGTGGTCATAGCCCCAGCTCTGGGAATGGCTGTTAAAATCACCACAGACCATCAATCTCTCTTTGTGTGGGATTGTTTCTAAAGCAAGTGGGCGGTCATTAGCACAGTAATAGTTAAGGAGGTGGAAATCTGTATTACTACTTTTTAGATGGATCATCTGATATTCGGCTTCTTCCATGAACACTCCCACCTGACATGCGCTGATGTTATTCTTAACAAGTGTGAGTACTCCTCCTTTTCTTCTGTCCTTTCGGTCTGATCTAAAACACTGGTAGCCTCTAATTTTAAAGGCGGCATCTTTGGTTAGGTGTGTCTCCTGTATGCAGCATATACTTACCTGCTCTGCAAAAAGTATGTTCTCTAGTTCCACCTTTTTGCTATAGCCATCTCTAACACTGCTGACACCCTCAGCATTCCACTGCATTATTTTAAGTTCTTGCTTTTTGGCTGTTTTCTTCCGGTGGATTTTTTGGCCAGTAGCTCTACTCTCATGTCTCCTGACTCCACAAGACGAACTGAGAGGACCTCCAGTAGCATTAGGTGGACCCTTTCGAGGCAGGGGGCCCGGCACTGCACCTGCCTGGTTAGTCTTCACAGGGCGAGCACCATGTTTGAATACTGCAGATAGAGACATTTCATTAGCGATAATGCGTGTTACCCTGATTTTTGCGATGCGCATTTTGGCTGGGTAACTCCGACTTCAGCACCTTTCCTTGCTAGGGCAGACTGTGGTCTTGCTCGGACTGCCATGAAGACAGTGTGGCTGGCCTGGCCAAAACTTTGTTTTCCAGCCTCTGGTGGCTGTATGTAAGTCCCTTCTCCATGTCAGATGGTTTGGAGACAGTTCCACAAAGACACTCTGACTCTGAGATGAGGAATCTGATGAGTGCTTCAACGATATCCATTCCCCGCCATCTATAGTCTACTGGCTTTGTTTTGTTTACATCATTCTGATAGCCATTATTGTAAAGACCCATAGGCTTGTCACGTCCTGGATTCAGTGGTTTCACACCAGACTTTCCTCATCCTCGCCAGAGATCTCCATGTCCCCATCCGTCTACCAACCTGACATTACATTTTACAAAAATAACAATTACAATTAGTGTCGATTGCTACAGGTTTCTGAGCTATAGAAGTAGGTCAGAGTTTTAAGCAAACAGATCTATGTTCCCTGTCTCATAAACACTATGTTAAGATAAGTGTGCTCTTAACACAGTTGTTCCCAGGGGAGGTTTAGTGATAATTTGGAATAAAGTGTATGATAAAACAATATCATTCCATGTAGCATCTGTTCGTCTGTAATTAATATTGAAATCTCCAATTATATCCTTTAAATTAAAAGACAAAACATAATCTATCATACTTGTAAAGTGATCATACCATGATACTGTTGCATTTGGATTATGATACAGAAGTCCAATTAAGATTGGGCTCTGCTTTGGAAGTTTGATTTCCAATCATTAAATATCTGGTGTCTCAAGGTCTGTTCTATGGCAAGAGTGTATGGCTGTGGTAACATATACAACTAATCCTGTCTCAAGGTGTGTTCTACGGCAAGAGTGTATGGCTGTGGTAACATACACAACTAATCCTGTCTCAAGCTTCCTAGTAGGGTCACGTGGAAGTAAATTATAACCGTCTATCCTAATGTCTTCGTTAGTTATATTTTTGTTTAGATGACTTTCTGAAAAGCCAAAGACGTGGAAGTTACGATTAACTATATTAGTTGAAGAAAAGATTGGCCACTAACATCATAGGAATGAGTGAAGTGAGATGGACCAGGTGAGGGAAAAATTGAGTTAAGACAATACATAATGTATACTCAGGAGGAGATAACCATGAAAGAGGAGAAGAGATAATCTTTGTAAGGAGGCATCAAACACTGTTAAAAGATTCTGGAATATTTCAGATCAAGTGCTGTTAGTTCAGTTGAAGGGAAGATCTATACATGTAAACATTGTACAAGTATATGCTTCAACATCAGAGAGTTCTGAAGAAGATATTCAGATACTTTATAATGACTTGCTGGCTACTCCTCAACTAACTTGGTTACTATCAGCTGACTTGTTATTTACTGTCAACTGACTTGGTTACTGTCAGCTGATTTGTTGGTTACTGTAAGCTGGCTTGTTTGTTACTGTCAGCTGACTTGTTGGTTACTGTCAGCTGGCTTGTTTGTTACTGTCAGCTGGCTTGTTTGTTACTGTCAGCTGGCTTATTTGTTACTGTCAGCTGACTTGCTGGTTACTGTCAGCTGGCTTGTTGGTTACTGTCAGCTGACTTGTTGGTTACTGTCAGCTGGCTTGTTTGTTACTGTCAGCTGACTTGTTGGTTACTGTCAGCTGGCATGTTGGTTACTGTCAGCTGGCTTGTTTGTTACTGTCAGCTGGCTTGTTTGTTACTGTCAGCTGGCATGTTGGTTACTGTCAGCTGGCATGTTGGTTACTGTCAGCTGACTTGTTGGTTACTGTCAGCTGACTTGTTTGTTACTGTCAGCTGGCATGTTGGTTACTGTCAGCTGGCTTGTTGGTTACTGTCAGCTGACTTGTTGGTTACTGTCAGCTGGCTTGTTTGTTACCTATGTTACACAGTTTCTGCTCAGTTCGTGTAAAGACTCAAACATCCCTGAGTCATCACGGCATACCTACCAATCATTATTATTATATTTCTGAGATTAATCTACATCAGGAATACACAGTTAATCTACATCAGGAATACACAGTTAATCTACATCAGGAATACATGGTTAAGTGTTTGTAATTGTTGAATTTTACTTTTACAGACAAGAAAGTTCCTTGTCATGAGTTTCACTTTCCAAAGTCTCAAAAACCTAACAAACAAACAAACAAACACACAAATAAACAAACACACAAACAAACAAAAAACAAACAGAAGACATTTACTACAAAACATTTTTGTCAAAAACTGATTTATTTACTTATTATTCTTTACAGAAAACAATTCTGAAACGAAAAAAGTGAAAAATGTGACACATATTTTAGTGTCTGACGACAAAAATATACCATTTTATTGAAAAAAAGAATATTGTGCTTCTTTTTTATTATTGTAGCTTTAGGGACACTGAGACATGGGGAAGAACAACAGAGAGGATGTTGAGCAATAGAGGGCTCACCTGGGCAAGAGCAGAAAAAAAGGCGAAGGACAGGCATTTGTGGAAAACCCTTGCGGAAGCCCCATGTGCCCTGGGCACTTAAGGTTCAGAGAGAGAGAGAGAGAGAGGGACACTGATTGTCAATGAAATGGCACTTTAGCCTGAATACTCAAATTTTTGTTGTAGCATCTTTCTCAACCAGGTCTTGGACCTAGTAACTGTGCACACGTTTGGTTGCCATGTGTAAACAGAACGGGAGAATACAGTTAGCGTAATATTTTATATTACAGATCATATGAAATAAACTATTGTAATACTTTTATAGTTTCTAACAAACATATGTTATCCTTGATTATTGTTTGGCCTTGTCTGAGCTGTTGTTTTGTTTATCTTTGACCAATGTTTGATCTTGCCTGTGTTGTTGTCTTGTTTATATATGACTCTTGTCTGTGCTGTTATCTTGTTTATCTGTGACTAATGTTTGACTTTGTCGGAACTGTTCGCTTGGTCACGCTTGGTTTTGTAAGTTGCCTGCCAGTCTTGAAATCCGTCAGTAAAATATCGCCTGAATGATCCGAACTTGTCAGAACTGAACGGTAACTGTCGCTTGGTCATAGGCTTCGTCATCAGTGTACCTGTATTCACTCGCTCAACCCAGTCTCGCCAGTTCTGGAGATTAGCCTTATTCACTATATCAAATCTTGCAGGCGGGAACACGTAGTTCTGACGTTTTATGTATTCAGCCCAATTCTGGAAGCCATTACTTGAGCCAAATGATGGCCCAAAATCTACAGCTCCCATATCGAAAATTCGTTTAGAGATCCAATCAGTCCAGTGCTGGAAATTGCTCTTGTCAATACCACTGAATCTAGAGAAAGGAGTTTTCGAACTCAAACCACGCTTGGTCACCCAGGCAACCCACTCCTGAAATTTAGATTTGTCTAAATCATTGAAGCTGCCATCAATTGAGGGACTGGCGAATCTTCGCTTATACATCCAGCCCTGAAACTTGTTTCCAGACAACTCTCCAATCTTCCATGGATAACTGCCCAAATCACGCTTGACCAGCCAGTCTTTCCATGACTGAAAATCGTGCCTGGACAAGCCCTGTCCAAAGTTCACAAGCTCAGAGTCCACGGGGTGACTCATACAAGAACAGGAGCTTATCATCCAGAGGACAAAGATGGCCTTCACCCAGACAAATCTCATGATCACGGTCTGAAACAACACGATAAAACATATAATATTAATATGAATCAAGGTACAAAGTACATGGTTCGAGTCCCAGGTAATTATCTTATCATATGAATATTTCGTGAACTGTAGAAATGTGGTCAGCAAATGTAAACAATGAGACTTGCAAAATACATTAGCAAGTCGCTGGCATACAAACACGAAGCAAGTTCTGAGCCTTTAGGATATTTACGATTTCAATAAATTTTGCATTCCCCTTTGTCTGATTCTTCGGTTAAAATGCAACTGTCTACCTGCAGAAACACCTGGCAATCATGACGTCATCAACTAACGCCGAGGGAAAACTTGAGAGATTTCTAGTAATATGGCTTTAAAAAAAGTTAAATATACATTTGATTAATATAACTTAAATAATAAAGATATGCTAAAAAAGATGCACTCGCTTCTATTCTACTTAACTACGTTATATCTCAGATGTGAACAACTTCCTATATTATATTTTTTTAAATCAAAATTTCTATCTTAGACCAAATATGAGGTTTCAAAGTGTAACCTGTTTGTTTATTTCAGCGTTGCATAATGAAATAATACTGCTACACACAATTTGCCGCGTCAGAGCAGTTTCACGATGAGCAACGCCACATCCAAATACTTTCACAGTGAGCACTTTTCGTTATTCAGAATACGTTCATTGTGAGCATTTATAGTCACGATCATAAAAAAGTGTCCGGGCGACTAACATAGCCATGGGACATACACCACTGACAAAACATGCCAACTTTAAAACTACAACATACCTTTCAACCTGAAATTACAACCTTGTTCAAAATTGCGACAAATCAAACACACATTCTACATGACAACTACAACATCTGTCCTGAAAATAAAAATCCATCTAACTACAACATTTGTCCTGAAAAGGATAATCCATCTAACTACAACATTTGTCCTGAAGAGGACAATACGTCTAACTACAACATTGTTCTAAAAAGGAAAGTCCATCTAACACAACTACGACAGCTGTTGCCATAGAAAGGACACATAAACACAAATACTACATACTAGAACAACACTTCTGTCCTAAGAGAGGACAATCACAATAAACTTACATAATGAACCAGAGAATCTCTAACATCCCTTTCTAGAAAATAAAACTCACACACGGCCTGTCTCTACAACATTCAGACCAAAACTAACCCGTTCATACGTCCCGCCCATCAGATCCACGTGACCGAATTCTCAATCGGAACGCAGAATACTTTCTCTGTGCTAGCATAAACAGGTGAGTTGTGGTCTATTACTGTTTGACCACAACAACAGGGTTTCTCTCTCTCTCTCTCTCTCTCTCTCTCACACACACACACACACACAAATCTGTAACAGAACTCTGTGAATAACATTCTGTTAAACACCTATAGTCTGCCGACTCTGTTTTGTTTACATCATTCTGATAGCCATTGTTGTAAAGACTCATAGGTTTGTCACGTCCTGGATTCATTGTTTCACACCAGATTTTCCTCATCCCTGCCAGCGATCTCAATGCCCCCATCATTCCAACATCCTGACATTATATTTTACAAAAATAACAGTTACAATTAGTGTACATTATATGTTACAAAAATAACGGTTACAATTAGTGTCGATTGCTATATGTTTCTGGGCTACAGAATTAGGTCAGATATTTTAAGCAAACAGATCTATGTTCCATGTCTAACAAATACTATGTTAAGATAAGTATGTTCTTAACACAGTTGTTCCCAGGGAAGGCCTTGTGCTCCACTTGATAGCTTGGGATCATTTGATTGCTTCTTCTCATCACGTGACCAACATATGTCAATATCATTTTTCTGATCACCCATTAAACAGGTTGTTGTTTGCTCACATGGCTTTTCTCTGCGTTGTTCTTGAATTCGTTCCACTTTATAGAGACATTTTCCACAGGCATTTGTTTTAAAAAGAGTCTAATTTCTTGTCTATTTCTTCAGATGTTTTCCATCTTTTGCATGCATAAATGAGGGTGAATTTTACATTTGAATTGAATAATCTTAACTTGGTTTTTGTGCTTATAACTTTGGAGTGTCATATGTTCTCAAGATTCCTGAAGTCAATGCTGGTTTTAAAATTCTAACTTCTTTTCTGGTGTTACCATTCTGGTTTATGTAACTAGCCGGGTATGCAAATTGACTGACTTCTTCAACAGCTGTTCCTTCTACGTATATTTCTCCTTCTTAATTAGTAGGAATTTTCATTATTTTTGTTTTGTCCTTTTTAATTTCAAGTTCTATTTTACTACCTAGTGAAGACAGGGTATCTGTCTTTATTTCTTGTACCGAATTCACACTGTCACTGATAAGAGTTATATCATCTGCAAAATCAAGATCTTCTAGTTTGGTCTCATTACCAAATCAATACCCATTTTACATGTGCAGCATTTTTTCGTTATGAAATCTACGACAATTCCAAAAAGCAAGGGAATAGTATACATCCTTGTTTCATGCCTTTTTCAATCTGGAACCATTCGCTCATTCTAATGAAGAATATTGATGTACATACACGACCATTGTTGACAATGTAAACATAATTTTTACTTTGACTGGTCTTTTGCACCACTAAAATAGTGTTTTTCTTTATGGTGATGGCTATAGAATGCCTTGAACGTTTTGGGGAACTTCCATGACATCATGAAGTTGTTACCTTTGCTTCTCTTTTTCTAATTTTTCTAATTCTTGTCAACTTTCTATAGATCGATGCAGTTTGTTAGTTGTATCTGTTTGTGTGTGAGAACTATATATACTTAATTACTCAACTTGTTAGTGAATTCACATATTTCAGCGTTTAATTATTCAGTAGTTAGACGTGTCTCTCTTTCAGCTTCCAATTATTTCAGCTGGTGAGTTGTGTACCAGTTGAAAGTTTATTTACTTCAGTATTAAGTATCATAATAGGAATTATTTTCAAACCAGTAACAGGAGACAGGAAAAAAAATGACTCCACCTACCGAAAAATGGTTACATAAAGAAGGACTTCGATTATGCCATCTGAATGTATATCACCTATTAGGTAAAATTCCTGAAGTAACACACATATTACATCAAAATTTCCATATTTGTGGCTTCTCTGAAAGCCGTTTAAATAGGAACATAACCGATGAAGATATTAGAATTAACGGTTTTAACCTGATCCGGCGTGACCCAACCAGAAAACTAGAAACAGGTCTAGTAATGTATGTCTCCACAACTATCCAGTTTAGTCGTAGAGAAGACCTCGAATCATCAGAGGTAGAGTGTATTTGGGTGGAAGTTAAAATGCCAAACCAGAGTCCATTAATTATTGGACTTTTGTACCGTAATCCAAATGCATCATCTCTGTGGTACGATCACTTCACGACTATGATGGATGAGGTTTCAACCTTTAGGTTCCAAGATATTATCATTCTTGGAGATTTCAACATAGATCTAACACAATCAAATCTAACTTGGAGCAATATTATATTATCCTATAATCTTTGCCAGATTGTCACCAAACCTACCAGAGTAACAGAAGTATCATCCACATTATTAGAAAATATATATGTAGCCTAACCAGAAAACATCATTGAATGTAACATCCCTCATACCTCGTTAAGTGATCATTACCCAGTCTGCTGTACGTGGACAAGAAAGGGGTATAAACTTCCTAAACAAAATTACATCAGTATGCAATTTAGAAGCTTCAGAAAATTTAACCTAGAATTATTCCTTAATAATTTGCAAGAATCTTCACTTACACACGTGTACCAACTAACTGACCCTGATGAGGCAATAGAATATTGGCTAAAGATCTTCAGAGATATATTAGACAAACATGTCCCCATGAAAGAGGTGAGAGTAAAACACCAGACGAAGTCACCTTGGATAACACCTGAAATATTACAATCCATGAGAGAACGTGACCGGGCGCACAAAATCAAGGACTTTATGACCTACCGTTCACTCAGAAACAAAGTTCAATAAAGAGAAAAAAAATTACTTCAGGAATCTAATACAGAATAAATCAGACAGTAAACCAATTTGGAAAGACATAAATACCCTATCAAATAAAAGAAAAGAATTTGATTCTCAAATCATCAATCGTGCATACACTAGTGCACATATCAGTACACATTTCAGAGAAGAAATCAACGTTCTTAAATCATCAATATCAGCTCTTGTATGCGACTTACATGAACTACAAACATTCCTGGACAGCAGATGTACTGATTTTAAACAGTTACACATTCCATTCTTAACAGTCAGTGAAGTTCACAGTTATCTCTTAGCCTTAAAAAACAACAATACAGCTGGGCTTGATGATATTAGTAATAAGATCTTACGTTAATTAGTGTATAAGTATACAACTATACACGAAGCACTGCAGTAAAGCTGTGATACCAGAATGTATAAAACAGAAAAAATGTAGGAGCAGCTTTATTACTTAACGATTACAAAGTTGTGACGTTTCTCTCTCCCCTCCCCGGTTCCCCATCCACCACCCCCAGTTACAACCTACTGACCACATGTCACAGGTCTCTATTTAAACAGTCTCCACGTTCTACTAAATACATTCCTGACACACACCGCCGGACAAGCCACACCTTACAATTTACAGCTAAGTACTTTTTTAAAAAAATCTTTTTTTTTTAGTATTCATGTGAATCTATACTTTATTTCCTCTCTCTATTTCTTCGTCCTGTATGTTTTTGTATTATTAAGGCTCACGCCGAAACGTCACAACTTTGTAATCGTTAAGTAATAAAGCTGCTCCTACTTTTTTCCTATTTTATACATTCCAAGATCTTACGTTATGCTGCACCTGTCATTTCACATACACTAACATATATTTACAATCAGTGCATTGCAAAATGTTATTTCCCTGAGGCTTTTAAAACTGCTAAGGTGTATCCTCGCTTTAAATATGGCTCATCCAACAATCTTACCAACTATAGACCAATATCCATATTATCGTCATTATCAAAACCACTCAAAAAACACATACACAAAATAACTCTACGACACATGCAAGAAAAAAGCATTTGATATGATTGACCACGACATTCTTGTAAGAAAAATAAAGACTTATAAATTGCACCCTAACCTAATAAAATTAATTGCATCGTTTCTTTCAGACAGACAACAGGTAGTATTCTTCAACAATTCTTTATCAAATTCTGCTAAAGTTGACACTGGTGTTCTGCAAGGTTCTATTCTAGGCCCTTTGCTTTTTGCTATCTATATCAATGATCTACCATTTCGTCTTAAACCCTCTTCTTGTGACCTTTTTGCCGATGATTGCACAGTCTATACCAGTGACTACGATTGTGTTAATCTAGAATCAACTCTTCAGGTCGAGTTATACAATTTAATTGGATGAAGCAAAAATAATGGCATGGTTATAAACACCGATAAAACAAAATCATTGCTCATAACAACAAGACAGACACTTCAAAACGCAACAAAAACAACACTTCGGCTCTGTACAGAAACATCACAGATAGAAAACGTTAGCAAGCACAAAACATTAGGTCTTATTATTGACCAACATCTGACCTGGAACTCTCATGTGCTATGTCTAACAAAATTCATCGCACAAAAAGTATACCAATTAGCTAAAATTAAGCACTTCATCGATCAAGACACTAGGAAGACATACTACATATCTCATATACAAACACATTTAGACTATTGCTCAACAGTTTGGGATGGTTGCTCAGTGTCAAAGACAAAGAGGCTTTGCTCACTCCAAAAGCGAGCAGTAAAGCTTATTAGTGACAAAGATCAAGCACAAACAACTAACCATCACAAACGTATCAAAATACTACCTCTTAAGAACAGGTTCGTCTTCAACAAAGCCAAGTTAGTACATCAAATTCTTTCACGGCATGCCCCGCCTTATCTATGTTACCTGTTTAAATTTAGCCCAAAGTGCAGCCAACGCTTAAACAACATATGTCTTCCAAAACCTAGACTTGATCTTTACAAGAAAAAGCTTTAGTTATTCTGCTGCTCATCTTTGGAATACCCTCCCATCCTAAATGTAATATAAATTATACTCCTTCCTACAACTACAAGCTTTCCCAATATCTATTTGATGTCGACTACATGCCTCCATGAATTATAAAACTTAAAAGTTATCTTAAACTGCTCTTACAGACACCGAATACAATTAATTGTTTTCTGAATAGTCCCGAACATTTTGTTTAGTAGATAGTCATCTATAATATATGTAGTTAGTTCTGTACTGAGTGAATGTTTAAGAGCGAAACGTAAATGTTATATTTTATTTTTGTCTCTCAGCTTCAATGTTAATTATGTTTGTTATATGAACAGCATATTTGTAGAATGTCTGGAATAGAGTGAAAGATGTATGATAAAGGGCAGAATGTCAGACGGGCTGCGTGCCCAATTCTTAACCCTTTTGGAATAAAGATCAATCAATCAATCAAGCAATCAATCTCTTCGTTACATTGATACAATCTATGCAACTTCAATTAACCCAGGATCACTAAAATAAGAGTTCATACACGACTATAAACAAAATTAACTGATCATTAGTAGAGATATTTAATGGTGTTGACAGTTTTAGATGGTATTCCATAGTCTTAACATTCTCCACAATGTATCTCTGTGTATGCTATTAGGTGCCTTTTTAAACTATGTGAAGGTCAGGATTAATAGTTTCTGCTTTTAATATGTTCTTCAAGTATTATTCTTAGATTAAAGATCTGGTCGAGACAGCTTCTCCTTTTTTTTTTCGAAATCCTACTTGTTCATCTCATTGCAGTATGCACTATATCTTCAATTCTATTCAGAATGACGTTGTAAAATACTTTTGACACAACTGATAGTAAGGTTATTACTCTCCAATTACTACAGTCGCTAAGTTTGCTTTTTTTTTTTGGGGGGGGGAGGGTATTTTAACAATGATTCCTTTTTTCTTTTTACCAGGGACATTTTCTTTTTTCCAAACTCTGTTAAACATTCTCTGTAGCTGGTTTATGTTGTCACTGTTAATAGATTTTAACATTTCGACTGTTATTTCATCTTCACCTGCAGCTTTGTTGCTAGCCATTAGGCTCACCTAAGTTCAAGTATGCGCATGGAAATAGAGACCATTAAACAAACTTTAAAATATGTGATGACCCAGAAGACGCACCAAATCACCATCATCGCCGATTCTCAGTCTACTGGAAAAAAGTCGGACACAAAGCTATTAGAAGCGAATGGCTAGAAACAAATTCATAAATCCCAGATCAAAAACATCACATGGTTATACTGTCCAGGCCATGCCGGAGTCGACGGAAATAACAAAGCCGACCAGCTGGCAGCAAGGTCCAAACTGGAGGGCCTCATCAAAATCCACAAACTAGACTTCCACCGACAAACTAGACTTCCACCGACAAACTAGACTTCTGCCGACAAACTAGACTTCTACAAATCCATGAAACAACAACTCAACAACAATCACAAAGTAATCTCCTTCAAAGTACATAGCGGCAAACATATACTAGGCTGTGATCACGTGAAGGTAGCGAAAGTGTTTCGCCATCGTCATTTGAGAATGTAAATTTATGCTTTTTTTAAATGAAGATCAAAAGTTTTTACAAGAAAAATAAAAACAGACAGGAATTATAAGACTTTTGACACTTCTTTACAAAACAGAAGCTAGAGAACATGAAAAATTTACTGAAGTACTTAACATAGTAAATATGAAGGACAGCTGGTATATAACAGATGGAATTAAATATAATTAGACGTTTGTGTGTGTGATGCAGTTGTACAAAAGCAGAGGAAAGAAGGAAGAACAGTTAGCAATAAGCGAACTGTGATAAATAACAATAGCAGAAACCTAATATTTCTGCAAAATGCCTTTATCAAGGATAGTATAGAAAACACAACGAATAAAAACATGTAAAAATACATAAATATAACAAGGACTCCAGAAAATAATCGAAATAATGGCTATTTTCTATCATATGATTCAAACAGAAAATATATGCAACCCTTAAATTTGAAATTAAATAATGGTTGATTCAGTCAAAGATCACGAACCTGTGGACGATGCACTCTTAGATCGAGGAGCGTACGACCTTGACCGAAGCGACATCGTCCACGTGATTGATAGTCGGTTTCGGGGATATATATATGGAAACATTGGCTTGCATTCAGTATAGAAAGAGGCAAGTAATTGATAGCTAGTGAATTCCTTATTTTTGTGGGCCTGATCCCTTTCACAATGGATATGTTTGTGCAGTCAAAACAGAAGAAGGGATGAGTGAATGGTTCCAGATTGAAACAGGCATGAAACAAGGATGTATACTGTTTCCTTTGCTTTTTGGAATTAAAATAGACTTCATAATGAAAAAATACTGCTCAGGTAACACAGGTATTGACTGGGTACATGGGACCCAACTGGAAGATCTTGATTTTGCTGATGACATAACTCTTATCAGTAACAATGTGAATTCCATGCAAGAAAAAAACAGATATCCTGTCTTCACTGGCTAACAAAATAGGACTTGAAATTAACAAGGACAAAACAAAAATAATGAAAATTCCCCTCAATCAGAATGGAAAAATACACATAGAAGGGACAGATATTGAAGAAGTCAATCAATTTGCATACCTTGGCAGCTACATAGACCAGGATGGTGACATCAGAAAGGAAGTTAGAATTAGAATTTGCAAAAGCAGCATCGATCTTCAAGAATCTTGAGAATATATGGCATTCAAACGTTATAAGAACAAAAACCAAGATAAGACTATTCAATTCAAATGTAATATCCACCCTCATTTATGCATGCGAAAGCTGGAAAACAACTAAAGAAATAGACAATAAATTAGACTCTTTTGAAAACAAATGCCTAAGGAAATCAAGTGGAACGAATTCAAGAACAATGCAGAGATAAGACAGATGACTGAACAACAACCAGTCTCACGGGTGGTCATAAAAAAGAGATGGACATATACTGGTCACGTGACGAGAAGAAATGATCAGAGAATCCCAAAACAAGCTATAAAATGGACCACAACAGGCCAAAGAAAAAGAAGCAGACCGCGTGAAACTTTGAAGAGGACATTATTAAGAGCGGCCAGATTAATAGGCATAAAATCATTTGATGAGGTTGAAAGACTCACCGAAGACAGGAAAAATTGGCGAACTACTTTGCGAGCCCTTTGTGACGTTTAACAGCATGGGAAGGATATAAGATATAAGATGTTAATGTGCCTTTTTCTGACAGTATCACCACAGACAGTCTTCAAACCGTTTCTTATAATAATTCGGCTGTCCCTTCAAAATCTGGACTGTCTAATTATCATAGCAGCTCTCCTTAAGTATGTCCTCGTGTGATAATGCTGCACCAGCAGTTGGTCAGTCAGAACCTAATAAAGTCACATGTGGAGCTGTTGTCCGGGATAATGAAGGGAAGACCCAGAAATAAACAAACATTTACTTTGTTAAGCTGTTGTCAGGGAAAATGAAGGGAAGACCCAGAAATAAGCAAACATTTACTTTGTGAAGCTGTTGTCAGGGAAAATGAAGGGAAGATCCAGAAATAAGAAAACATTTACTTTGTTAAGCTGTTGTCAGGGAAAATGAAGGGAAGACCCAAAAGTAAACAAACATTTACTTTGTGAAGCTGTTGTCAGGGAAAATGAAGGGAAGACCCAGAAATAAGCAAACATTTACTTTGTGAAGCTGTTGTCAGGGAAAATGAAAGGAAGACCCAGAAATAAGCAAACATTTACTTTGTGAAGCTGTTGTCAGGGAAAATGAAGGGAAGACCCAGAAATAAGCAAACATTTACTTTGTTAAGCTGTTGTCAGGGAAAATGAAGGGAAGACCCAAAAGTAAACAAACATTTACTTTGTGAAGCTGTTGTCAGGGAAAATGAAGGGAAGACCCAGAAATAAACAAACATTTACTTTGTGAAGCTGTTGTCAGTGAAGGGAAGACCCAGAAATAAACAAACATTTACTTTGTGAAGCTGTTGTCAGGGAAAATGAAGGGAAGACCCAGAAATAAGCAAACATTTACTTTGTTAAGCTGTTGTCAGGGAAAATGAAGGGAAGACCCAGAAATAAACATTTGCTCTGAAAAGGAGAAGAAAGTCAGCAGCTCCTGGTCCTGTCATAGATTAGCCACAAGAGAAAAAGATAATTTTTTTTATTAAAGCCTCACATTAGAGGGGTCAGAGCCAGCATATTAGAGGGGTCAGAGCCAGCATATTAGAGGGGTCAGAGCCAGCATATTAGAGGGATCAGAGCCAGCATATTAGAGAGATCAGAGCCAGCATATTAGAGGGATCAGAGCCAGCATATTAGAGGGGTCAGAGCCAGCATATTAGAGAGATCAGAGCCAGCATATTAGAGAGATCAGAGCCAGCATATTAGAGGGATCAGAGCCAGCATATTAGAGGGATCAGAGCCAGCATATTAGAGGGATCAGAGCCAGCATATTAGAGGGGTCAGAGCCAGCATATTAGAGGGATCAGAGCCAGCATTTTTGGTTACAGATTTAAAATGCTCCAGCCTGTTAGGTGCTTGCTCGGTGGGGACTGAGTTGAATTTTATAAAGTCCTATCATAGCATAGAATGTTGGGATGAGTTGCAACGTAGGGTTCAGCAAAAGCTGTCTAAGCATTTGTTTGTCATGTTTGTACATGTGTTTGTTTGTCATGTTTGTACATGTGTTTGTGACAAGGCAGTTAGTCTAATTAGATATGACTGTTGCATGGAGCAGTTTCATTATGACTGTGTAAATTACATATCTAGCATGAAATGTGTTAAGTGGTTTTGTCCGTTTTGTAAGTAAATAGTATGTTCTGTTGTTTCTTCCTTCATTCTTTCTTCACCATCCAGGATAGTTTTGCAGCTGATAAGCGCTGGTTTGACCAGATACATACATTGTGTGTCTCTGCTTGACAAATATTGTTGATACTATTTATGTATGTAATAACTATTTTTAAAAATTCTCTTGTGTTATTTTTAATTTAATAAGTTGATCGTGTGTTATGTTAATTGTCCTCATAATGTTTTATTCAGTTACAAATATATCTCTATCTGGATCATTTGCACTGTTTTAATTTATTATTTCATGACACATAATGATTTGACATTTATTTTAAATACTGCTTTCATTGTTATGTTCTAAACTTACGTGATTTCAAAAATTGGAATTTTTTGTCCCGTCATTATAAGTTTAGTTCATTCCTATACTTTGCCATATACGCACATATTGTTGGTTTTTTTAACATGGTTTTTTTAACATGATTTATTACTTATTTATCTTTCCTTGCCATTTACCGTTCCACTGGACGTTACACAATTTTCCATACAGTATTACAAAGTTTTTATGATTTGTCATCAAAACTTGTACATTGTTATCGATATTTATTATTAGATATCACCAATCTTGTCTTTATGTGCTTATTTGTTATAAATAAAATACCAACATAAAAATTTGTTTTTCTGTTTGTGTGTATGCATTTGTATACTCATATACTGTGCTGACTGGCTTGTTGAGATTATTTTTTGTGTGTAAATGTTATATGTTGTATGTACACTAGTGTGAATGTAACATACTTAATTATACAGTCATTCCAAAGCTGATCTCCAGCAAACTTAAAACTAACCAACTAACTAGTATAACTTAAGACTCACGAAATCTCACACTGACACATACCCCTGTGTATTTTGTGCATACACACCAAAGTATGTAATCCAAGAGTACATCTTTCACTGATCTATGAAGACAGACCTGGCCACATAGGATGCATCATACTTGATGCTATGCTCTTTTCATCACTCTCTAGTGTACTGACAGGTTATCTCCAAAGAATAATAGGGTTTAATTAGTATAAATAAAGGAGAAAACCTTTGAAAATTTGGTAATATCATATATCTGCATACAAAATTAATCTGGAAAAAACAGGGAAAAAGAGAAAAAAGTGACATGAGTAAAGTCCAGAACACATGAAAATAGAAGCAATAACTCTGCTCGGAAAATATTCACGGAGGCACATGAATCAGAAAAAGGATTAAGACAGGTTTGGCAGCATCTAAAATCCCAGCACACTTTCTACTATACTCTTAAATAGATTAAAACTACAGATAAACCAAGAATAGACTGGGAGACTATCACGCAGGTATTAGGAATAACAGACCATTGACTATCTATCTATCCATCCATCCATCCATCCACCCACCCATCCGTCCATCTATCTATCCATTCATCCATCTATCTATCCATACATTCATCCATCCACTCTATCCCCATCTGTAGATATATCTATCTACCCATCCATCATTTCACCTATCCATCTATCCCCATCTGTCCATCTATCTATCTATTCATCCATCTATCCCTATCCATCCATCTATTTACCTATCTATCCATCCATCCACCCGCCCATCCGTCTATATATCTATTTATCATCTATCCATCCATCCATTTATCTATACATTCATCCATCCATCTATCTATCCACCCATCCATTCATTCATACATCCATCTATCCATCCATCCATTTATCTATACATTCGTCCATCCATCTATCTATCCACCCATCCATTCATTCATACATCCATCTATCCATCCATCCATTTATCTATCCATTCATCCATCCATCTATCTATCCACCCATCCATTCATTCATACATCCATCTATCCATCCATCCATCCATCTATCCGTCTGAAAAGTGGAATGTAGGTTTTCTCCGTCGCATTACTGTTACCTGTTTTGGGTGTATCACTAACTATCCATCGTCAGCTAGATCCATAAGCTTACACAGGCGCTCGATCTTCCGTGTCTCAAATCAAATCTGTTGTCGTTTGGCACCATACAGTCAGGCCATTTCGGTATGTCTTCCCTGATCTCTCTGTGTTTTGCTATTTATCTTTCCAAATTTTCGAGACCTTCACGTCTGCTGATATGTGTCCTATAAAACATTTTCATTATCTTCTACCTCGCTACAATACATATCTAAGGATTCAGCTCTTACTCGACCAGTTACATATATGGCAATTAAGAGGAAAGAAAGATGCCTTGGGGGAATGAAAAAAAACAATCAATTTTTATAACAACATAATCAATTTTCTGTGTGAGTTGAGGTTCACAAGACATACGCAGTCGCAATGTTATTGGCATGGGGTCAAAGGCCGCGGGACATGCGCAGTTTCAATGCAGGTCACAGAGGGTGTGCGTAATATGTGCTGCATGTTTGTCATCTATAAGCTTTACTGTTCGTTTTTGAAGTGAGTAAAGTCTCTTCATATTTGATATGAAACAGCCATCCCAGACTGTGGAACAGTTGTCCAAGTGTGTTTGTTTCTGTGATATGTAGTATATCCTTCTGGTGTCTATGTCAAGAAAATGTTTAATTTTAGTAAATTGGTAAACTTTTTTGTGCAGTGAGTTTAGTTAGATTGTCTATATGATGATTCTAGCTGAGTTGGTGGTCAGTCATGAGACCTAGAGTTTTATGTTCACTAACATTCTCTATCTGTGAAGTTCCAGCATGGAGCTGTAGTGTTGTTGTTGTTGTTGTTTGTTAATTTCTGTCTTGTTGTAATGAACATGGATTTTGTTTTGCTGGTGTTTATGAGCATTCTGTTGTTGTTGTTCTAGTTAATTAGACTGTTTATTTCAATTTGAAGAGTTGACTCAAAGTTAATACAGTCATTGTCACTAGAGTAAACTGTGCAGTCATCAGCAAAGAGGTCACAACATGATTTTTTGAGATGAAGATCATTGATGTAGATGGTGAAAAGGAGAGGACCAAGAATAGATCCTTGTGGATCGCCATTATCAGCTACAGATGAACTAAGGCAAACTATCTGTTGTCTTTTGGAAAGAAAAGATGTAATAAATTTTGTCAAGTCAGGGTGTAATTTATAAGTCTCAAGTTTCTAACTAAGATTTCATGATCATTCAAGTCAAATGCTTTTTTTTTAAAGTCAACAAAGACAGTACAACATAATTTATCATCGTTTATATTAAATAACCAACACTCTGTGTCATTTTTGTGAGAGCTGTGTGGCAGGAATGTTTCGACCTAAAACCTGACTGACAACCAACAATCAAATCATTTTATTGCATGTGTTGTAAGGTTGTTTTTTGTATGTATTTTTCTAGGGTTTTGACAAAGTTAATAGAATGGAAATTGGTCTATAGCTTGAAGGATTTTTCTCCGAACCAGATTTGAAAAGGGGATACATTTTTGCAATTTTAAAAGCCTTAGGAAAATGACGATGTGCAATGCACTGATTGTAAATGTATGTTAGTGTATCTGTAATTACTGGGCTGAGTAGTGTAATATCTTGTTGCTAATTTCCTTAAGTCCTGCTGTTTTGTTGTTCTTTAAAGATGAAAGATAATTGTAAACTTAACTGACATGAAAGGAATACTGGGTTGCTTTAGATTTGTACATTTGGTACCTATACATTTATTTAATTCGCTTAAGTCACAAGTAGGGGTTTTAATATACTGACTTCTTCTCTGAAGTGATTACTGAACTCTTCACAAGTTGGGCACATGATTATAACTCTGCAAATCAGACTGCTTTCTCTTGTTCCCAAGAATGTTAATTGCTTTCCAGACAGATTCTGATTTATTCTGAACCAGGTTCTTAAAGTAATTTTTCTTTTCTTGCCAAATTAAGTACTGAACTCTATTTCTAAGTTATTGGTAGCTAGTGAATTCCTTATTTTTGTTTGCCTGATCTCTTTCACAATAGATATGTTTGTGCAGTCAAAACAGAAGAAGGGATGAGTGAATGGTTCCAGATTGAAACAGGCATGAAACAAACAGGTATTGACTGGGTACATGGGACCCAACTAGAAGATCTTGATTTTGCTGATGACATAACTCTTATCAGTAACAATATGAATTCCATGCAAGAAAAAACAGATATCCTGTCTTCACCGGCTAGCAAAATAGGACTTGAAATTGACAAGGACAAAACAAAAATAATGAAAATTCCCCTTAATCAAAATGGAAAAATACACATAGAAGGGACAGATATTGAAGAAGTCAATCAATTTGCATACCTTGGCAGCTACATAGACCAGGATGGTGACACTAGAAAGGAAGTTAGAATCAGAATTGCAACAGCAGCATCAATCTTCAAGAATCTTGAGAACATATGGAATTCAAAAGTTATAAGAACAAAAACCAAGTTAAGACTATTCAATTCAAATGTAATATCCACCCTCATTTATGAATGCGAAAGCTAGAAAACAACTAAAGAAATAGAAAAGAAATTAGACTCTTTTGAAAACAAATGCCTAAGGAAAATACTCGCCTCAAGTGGAACGAATTTAAGAATAATGCAGAGATAAGACAGATGACTGAACAACAACCAGTCTCATAGGTGATCAGGAAAAGAAGATGAACATATGTTGATCACTTGATGAGAAGAAATGATCATAGAATCCCAAAACAAACTATCAAGTGGAACACAACAGGCAAAAGAAAAAGAGACAGACTGCGTGAAACTCTGAAGAGGTCATTGTTAAGAGAGGCCAAATTAATAGGCATAAAATCCTTTGATGAGATTGAAAGACTCGCCGAACACAGGAAAAATTGGCCAACTACTTTGTGAGCCCTATATGACGTTTAACGGCACGGGAAGGATATAAGATATATGAAGATCTCTTTCCCTCATGATGTGCAATATCTTAGATGTTATCCTTGGAACTTTGTTTGAAGTGCTGGGGGTCGCTGGCTCAGCTTGCGATTTTTGTCTCCGGATTTAGGTCAGTTTCATCTACAGAAACTTTCTGGATGCTTTTTTTCTTGAATGTTATTTTGGCTGAGAGTTTCTGACTGCATCAAATAGATAAGACATTTCATGCTTTTGTTTTCCTCTCTGAGAGTCATGATATCTCTCCTGAGACTGTCATTTTCACTGTTGAGAGACTGTTTTATTTCAGCAGCCATGTCTTTGTTTGTTGTGTTATATACGTGAATGGTAAGGGCTGGCGCTTTTATTATGTTTTCTACATTTGCGCCATCTTTGTCTGTCGGTTGTCTATGTTGTGTGTGATCCCTCTCAAAGAAAGGATGTTGAGCAATAGAGGGCTCACCTGGGCAAGAGCAGAAAAAAAGGCGAAGGACAGGCATTTGTGGAAAACCCTTGCGGAAGCCCCATGTGCCCTGGGCACTTAAAGTTCAGAGAGAGAGAGAGAGATTGAAGAATATTGTGAAACGAGACACGTTGTCCCTCGTTAGACTTCTTTATTGTCACCCCAGGCTAGTTGCTGCATCTCGGAATTTAGCCTCGAGGGCCACTTTTTGTTAGACATCATCATCATCATCATCATCAGGTGCCGTGCCGACTGGCGTTGACTATTATGTTTCTCCAGAGTACACAATCCTTCAAGCAGGTCATCAGCTCAGTTGGTGATCTCCTCTCACACCATCCCGTCAGACTGTCCAGTATCATTTCTCTTGGTCTTCCTCTTGATCTTCTTCCTTCTGTTTCTCCTGTTTTTATAATATTTTCAATGCCCCCTCTTCTCATTGCATGTCCTATGAAATACATTGTCTCTCTTATCTTTTTGACAAGATTTTTTGTCTCTCCAGCTCTTCTCATACATTCTTCATTAGTTATTTTTGTTATCCAGGTCACTGGGAATATAACCACTGTTGTAAATGTCATTCAGTAACTTCATCATCATCATCATGTGCCGTGCCGACTGGCGTTGGCTATTATGCTTCTCCAGAGTACACGATCCTTCATGCAGGCCATCAGCTCAGTTGGTGATCTCCTCCCACACCATCCCGTCAGACTGTCCAGTATCATTTCTCTTGGTCTTCCTCTTGATCTTCTTCCTTCTATTTTTCCTGTTGTTATAATATTTTCAATGCCCCCTCTTCTCATTGCATGTCCTATGAAAGTACATTGTCTCTCTCTTATCTTTTTGACAAGGTTTTTTGTCTCTCCATCTCTTCTCCTACATTCTTCATTAGTTATTTTTGCTGTCCAGGGGATTCGCAACATTCTTCTAATAAACCACATTTCTGCTGCTTCCAATGATTTTTGTGCAGACTTGCCTATTGTCCATGATTCACTTCCATATAACAAGATAGGTTCAATATAGCATTTTAGGACTCGTTTTCTAACATTCATTGATAAGGATGTGTTGGTCAATGTTTCTCATTCTCTGAAATGCAGTCTTTGCTTGGCCTATTCTGTTCCTAATTTCTGTTCTGCATTTCCCATCTGAAGTTATTACTGCTCCAAGGTATTTGAATTTCTGCACCTGCTTTAGAACAGTTCCGTTTAATTTAATACTGCATGCTCGTGGATTCTGTTTCTTAGATATAACCACAGTCTCTGTCTTTTTGATGTTCAAAGTAAGGCCTTTCTGTTCACTTTCTTTGGCGACTTTATTCAAGAGATTTTGCAGGTCTTGTTGGTTCTCAGCTATCAGTACTGTGTCGTCAGCATACCGAAGGTTGTTAATATTGTATCCTCCAATTTTTATGCCTGGTTCTGTGATGATTGTTCTTAGAATATTCTCGCTATACAGAGAAAAAAGGTCTGGAGATAGTACACATCCTTGTCGCACCCCTTGTTTTATAGGTTGATATTTTCCAATTCTATTTTCAACTCGAACTGCTGCTTCTTGCTGCCAGTATAGATGTTTTACAATCCTCAGGTCTTTGCCATCTATATTGATGTTTTCAAGCATTTTAATAATTTCATTATGTTTCCCTTTGTCAAATGCCTTGGTGTAATCAATGAAGCATAAGTAGAGATCTTTCTGTACTTCTAAAGCTCTTTCTGTTAGTGTTCGTAAAGCATAAATGGCATTGTGTGTTCCCTTTCCTTCAACAAATCCAAACTGTTCATCTGCTATTTCCATTTTTATCTTTTTCCTTGTTCTTCTCATAATTATTCTCAGAAGTAGCTTCGTTATGTGACATGAGAGGCTGATAGTCCGGTGGTCGTCACATTCCTTTGCACCTGGTTTCTTTGGTAGTGCTATAAACGTGGATTTAATCAGGTCACTGGGAATATAACCACTGTTGTAAATGTCATTCAGTAACTTGGTTATTATTTTTATTCCTGTCTCCTCTAGTGCCTCTATTTCTTCTATTGTTATATTATCCGGCGTGACGTGCAAGATGGCGGTCGTTTTTAAAACGCTCTCGCCGGCATGCAGAAATCAGCGGAATTCCGCTTGATCTGTTACATATCATGTACCGGGAGTTGGGCATAAGGCTAACAACCTTATCCTGGGACCTATCTAGAGGCAACTCCAGATGGGAAAAAAAGATATCGTTATGGAAACTCGCAGAGAAACCAACCGAGCATCAGGGATGCCAACTCCGAAGAGCTCATTCGTCGGCCCCAAACATGTGACAAGGGTTGGATTCTGGAATGTGAGAACGATGGCAGCACCAACAAAAACTACCGAAAAATTGGCGAACTACTTTGCGAGCCCTATGTGACGTCTAACGGCACGGGAAGGATATAAGATATAAGATAAGATATATTATCAGGCCCAGTCGCTTTTCCTTTCTTCATGTGTTTGATGGCATCTATGATTTCATCTTCAAGTATTGGTGGTCCCTCACAGTTTTCAGTATCTGGTGTTAATTCTGGTCTTTCTCCTCCATAAGCTCACCGATGTACTTTGTCCACAATGTCTTCTTTTCCCATTAACATTTTACCTTCTTTCGACTTCAGGCATCCTGTGGTATATTTTGTTTTCCTGCCTGTGAGTTCATTAATTCGTTTGTGCATGTTTTTGCTGTCTTTAATATGAGAGTCCTCTATCTGTCTGCACTGCTCATTTAACCACACTTCTTTTGCTTCTCTGCATTTGCGTCTTATTTCTTTATTTATCTTGTTATATTTTTTCTCCTCCTCCTCTTGTCCATCAGTCCTAAGATGTCGTCTGTCATCCATTTATTTTTAGGGGCTTCTTTTTTTGGTGGTATTATCTCCTTAACAGTTTGATGGATAGAATCTCTTAACATTTCCCATTGTTCATCTATACTATTTATCTTTGCTATTGCATTGTATCTATTTGTTATAATAACTTTGTATTGTTCTCTCAGTTCTTGGTCATTTTTAAGAAGTTCTGTATTCAGTTTGATGTTTCTCACTTTTCTGCATGCTTTCTTTAGTGTTATTCTAACTTTTCCATAGAGTGATCATGGTCACTATTGCAGTCAGCTCCTGGCATGGTTTTTGTTGTCAGTAATGCATTGCGGAATCGTTTGTTGATTAATATGTAGTCTGTCTGGTTAAAAGTCTTTTTGTCTGGACTGCACCACGTTGCCAGTCTTCGAGGATGTTGTTTAAACCAGGTGTTTCCTACAACCATGCTGTGTATTCTTGCCCATTCAATTAATTTATAACCTCTGTCATTCCTCTCCCCCAGTCCATAGTCACCAACGATGTCTGAAGTTCTTCCTTTACCAACTTTGGCATTAAAATCTCACATGACTATGGTAACTTCATGTGACTGTGTGTGTTTTAGTGCTGTCTCTATGTCATTATAAAATAGCTGTACATCTTCTTCAGAGCTTTCAGATGTTGGAGCGTACACTTGTATAATATTTATGTTTATTGGTTGTCCTTTCAGTTGGGCTAGCAGGACTCGGTCCGAGATGTTCAAATATCCTACAATTGTCCTTGCCGTTTGTTCATCAAATATAATTCCTACTCCTCGTTCGTGTTTCTCACTTCCTGAACATATTATTGTATATTTATCTGAGTTTATCTTCCCTGCACCTGTCCATCTAACTTCACTCATTCCTAATATGTTGATCTTCATCCTTTCCATTTCCATCTTTACATTTTCTAATTTTCCAGCCTGGAATAAAGTTCTAACATTCCATGTTGCTATTTTGAACTTGCTATTTTTGCCACCAGTAGCTTGATGACGATCTGGCCTCACCTGTGGCTCGTGAGCTGCCCTACCGGACGAGGCTGTTCCAGAGGAACATCCATTAACGTCGTTCATGATGAATCGATTAATCTGTTTAAGCATAATTATTCTTGGGAATTACAACAGTGGTTTCCCGTTGCCTTCTGTCGGTTTGTGTACGGACTCTCTGCTAGCCTTTGCACTCCCTGTCCTACCCGCAAGGTAGCGGGAGCGAGACGTTTTAAGACGCCTCTGACCCGCCTGATATTCCCTTCACTGAGCACCTGAGGCACTTTATAGGAGTATTAGAGCCACCTACTACCCCACCTCGCTCTCTGAGTCTACCGCCAGTTGATCCGCGCCTGCTTATTTGGATAACTCCTTATTCACAGGGATCCTCCATATCTGGAGGACTTTCACCATCCGCCACCTGTGACGCGCTGGGTTGGGGATGGTCGCCCCAGCTTTACCCAGATTCAGTAACTTGGTTATTATTTTTATTCCTGTCTCCTCTAGCGCCTCTATTTCTTCTATTGTTATATTATCAGGCCCATTCGCTTTTCCTTTCTTCATGTATTTGATGGCATCTATGATTTCATCTTCAAGTATTGGTGGTCCATCACAGTTTTCAGTATCTGGTGTTAATTCTGGTCTTTCTCCTCCATATAGCTCATCGATGTACTCTCTCCACCTGTCCATAATGTCTTCTTTTCCCATTAACATTTTACCTTCTTTCGACTTCAGGCATCCTGTGGTATATTTTGTCTTCCTGCCTGTGAGTTCATTAATTCGTTTGTGCATGTTTTTGTTGTCTTTATTATGAGAGTCCTCTATCTGTCTGCACTGCTCATTTAACCACACTTCTTTTGCTTCTCTACATTTGCGTCTTATTTCTTTATTTATCTTGCTATATTTTTCCTCGTTATTTTTGCTCCTCCTCCTCTTGCCCATTAGTCCTAAGATGTCGTCTGGCATCCATTTATTTTTAGAGGCTTCCTTTTTTGGTGTTATTATTTCCTTAACAGTTTGGTGGATAGAATCTCTTAACATTGTCCACTGTTCATCTATACTATTTATCTTTTATTTTTGTTAATCGTGTAGTTTTTAGCTACCATAGACCGTAGTCCATCACGGCGACTATACGGCTTCGTTATATAGTTCCTTTTCCTCACACGTTATCATCTTGCGTGTAGATACTTAGAACAGAGAAGCAATAGTTTGCTGCCCTCATTGTCTGAATCTCGCTTTGTTTGAGCAAAGGATTAACTAGACGTGCTCATTCTTCACCACGTGTGCAAAACAGCGAAAATAGGTTATTAATAATTGATGAATATAACTTACAATATTTTTGGGTTTATCCAATAAAAACATACACTTTATATTTCTCGCACATTTCATCGTAATCACGATCACAAGATGAATACACATATGTACGTTTCACTGCACATTTCCTTGTAGAATCACATAGAACATTTCCTTGTAGAATCACATAGAACATTTCCTTGTAGAATCACATAGAACATTTCCTTGTAGAATCACATAGAACATTTCCTTGTAGAATCACATAGAACATTTCCTTGTAGAATCACATAGAACATTTCCTTGTAGAATCACACAGAACATTTCCATGTAGAATCACATAGAACATTTCCTTGTAGAATCACATAGAACATTTCCTTGTAGAATCACATAGAACATTTCCTTGTAGAATCACATAGAACATTTCCTTGTAGAATCACATAGAACATTTCCTTGTAGAATCACATAGAACATTTCCTTGTAGAATCACACATAACATTTCCTTGTAGAATCACACAGAACATTTCCATGTAGAATCACATAGAACATTTCCTTGTAGAATCACTAGAACATTTCCTTGTAGAATCACCAGAACATTTCCTTGTAGAATCACATAGAACATTTCCTTGTAGAATCACACAGAACATTTCCTTGTAGAATCACACAGAACATTTCCTTGTAGAATCACACAGAACATTTCCTTGTAGAATCACACAGAACATTTCCTTGTAGAATCACATGGAACATCCGAGAATCAGGAGCTGGGAACAACCACGTCCTCACGGCAGAAAACTCTCTTTATCGTAGACGCAGTGATATAGAGGTGTGTCATGGCCGCGGTGATACAGAGATGTGTCATGGCCGCGGTAGCTGTGTGGAATAATTGCCATTGTACATTAGATTCGTAGTGCAGCCGGGGACCCCAGGTTAGTCAGGTTTTCAATAATGCAGCGTGAGAAGTCATTATCATATGATGCCATGCTTAATTACTCTTATAATGACACCTGTCTATCACGTTGATGTCAATGTCAGTTGTATGTGTTGTTGTGGCGTATAGTGAGATTAAAATGCTGTGTCCTTAATTTCTGACTTGGTGATTTGTACTGCATGTCAATGTATTGTGTATTGATTAAGTGCTCAGTATTTACGCATAATTAGCATACAATATACCAAGGAGGGGAGAAGCTGCGTTGGCGGTCATGATGGGGGAGCTAGGTTGGCCTCGAGTACGGTAGGACATTTCCAGGGATTGTTGGTCAGTAACATCTGTATAAAATATCCCCCACCCCCCAACCACACTAGTTATACATGTAAACTTGCACCAACAAGTTCTACATAAGTACAAACAAACAACTCATAAAATCAGCAGCAATCAACTGCACAGAAGACATTAGCAAATGTAGGGAGTTCGCAAATTCAGTGTGCAGTATTCCAGTATCAATTCCGGTATCGTAGTGGTATCTTAGTAGCTGCGATATCTATGCACATCTACCTGCTGTATGGTAGCTTTACTGTAGTCACCGATCAAGCGTGCTGATAAAAGATGTTACGTAATATAAGCTCATCAGACACACACCTTATAACAAATGTTGGAAGTGATGTCATTTTGCCACGTTTAATTTTTATTTTATTCGCACTCTTCTTAGATATGCTTGTCAAATGTTTCTTATCTTCCTGTATTTTGTGTTTTAATATGATCCAATAGCTGAAACCAAGCTTCATCTGTAAAATTACATCAAGAATACAAGCAGTTTAAGTCTGAATAAAGTTTATAAACCATTCACAGTAACCGAGTCGTTTTTCATGATGTTGAACCGCTGTTACGTTATATGGGAAGTTTCAAATGATCTCCGACCGCTTATGCGCTGTTGAAAGCCCGATACCTTCCTGTTGTGTGTCCGCAAAGCCTTTGTTATGGATTCCAAAGTATAGCGTCAGATATGTTCGATAACTTGTCCTCATGAACCTGTTTCACGGAGTGTCTCAATAAGTTTATAAACTGTATTACAATGAGGTACTTGCTCTTGGGAATGTTTCAGCAAACTGCTCCCGTACTAAATCGGTGCATGTATTACCATCTCGAAATATGTGTTCAACAGGAAAATACGTTCCGTCAGTGAAAGAATCACAGTGAATAAACTGATTTAAACAATTCGCCCATCGCGCACTTTAAACACTGATTAATAACTGAATACACAAACGCAAAAGGCAGATTGAATACAGTGAATCTTACTCAACAGCAGATTTCAATACGCTAACGGTCGCAATGCCCAGATATCGCAGTCACTAAGATACCAGTACGATACCGGACAAGATACTGGGATACTGCATACTGTGAACTCCCTTTATAATCCAATGAGAACTAATAGCATGCCGAAGAAAAGGCATAATATGTCGATCAGATGATTGGAATATTACATGTATAGTCTGGCATCTATCAACAATGTAATGGAATAATATTTCATGACATGTTAACGCTCAGTATATAAACCAGAAAACATTAACTTGCATGTATCTACTTAGTACTTAAAACAGTTCACATTACTTCACGTACGAAATTACATTACTGCACAAAAACTACATATAAAACTTACATCAAACATAATCACATGAGGGGAGCACAGGAGATCATCGCAGCAAACAGTGTTATACAAATATCGCAATATATGTAGAAAACTTCACACATATAATCCATAGACAATAACGAACAGACGTTCTCTCCTTCTGTACTTGGAAATAAAAATGGCAACTCAGTACAATCCCACACTATTGAAATCAACACAACATGAGTGAATGGAAATGTATAAGCTAATAACAAAGTAAGAACCACTTTATTAATTAACGAGAGAGAAAGATTGATTGATCTTTATTTCAAAAGGGTTAAGAATTGGACACGCAGGCCGTCTGACATTCTGCCCTTTATCATACATCTTTCACTCTATTCCAGACATTCTACAAATATGCTGTTCATGTAACAAACATAACTAACATTGAAGCTGAGAGACATAAAATAAAATATAACATTTACGTTTCGTTCTTAAACATTCACTCAGTACAGAAGTAACTACATACATTATAAATGACTATCTACTGAACAAAAATGTTCGGGACTATTTAGAAAACAATTAATTGTATTCGGTGTCTGTAAGAGCAGTTTAAGATAACTTTTAAGTTTTATAATTCATGGAGGCATGTAGAGAGAGAGAGAGAGAGAGAGAGAGAGAGAGGAGAGAGAGAGAGAGAGAGAGAGAGATTGATAAAATGGTAATCTAGCTGGGAGAAAGTGGAATAAGTGAGTATAGTTGGGTTAGAGGTGTTGTAATCTGATGCCGTGATGAGGTTCTAAACTATAAGGTCCGACAATTAAGTAATGAGACTAATTCCATTAAAAAAATAAAATAAACAGTTGAAGATATAACATGAATTTTATTCAAAGTAAGCCCCTTGTGCATTGATACAGCGAGTGCCACGATCTAACAAACACTGGATCGACCCCTGCAGTTCTTCTATTGGTATGACCATTAAACTCGATGTTACGGCCCTTTGGATGTCATCAGTATCGCCAAGAAGCGTTATTTCAATGGTAACTTTAATTTTGGGAATAGAAAATAACCACAGGAAGACAAATCTGGGGAATAAGTTGGATGGTTGAGAACACACTTGTTTTTGGGCCAAAAATTCCTATACAACTACCGCCCGGTGAGCCGGTGGATTATCACGAACAAGGAAAAAACTGCCAGGTGTTGGAAACTCGGGTCAGACTCGGAGAATCCCTTTATAGGCATTTCAAAATACTTAAATAAACTTTGAAAGTTCTTCTGGAATACATTCTTTGTGAATAACTCCTTTGCTAGAAGCACACCAACATTGTCTTCACTTTCAACTTTTGAATACGAATTTTTTTTGGTTGCTCTTTAGTGATGATGATGACTTCCAGTGATCACTTTGGCTTTTAGATGTAAGATCATAGCGGAAAATCCATGTTTTATCCTCTGCAACAATTAAATTTAAGAAATGTTTATTTCTGCGACATGTTTTGATGTTGTCTTTTGCGTACTCGACATGCTGATATTTTTGCTCATCAGACAACGAATATAGTAGAAACCGGCAAGCAACTTTTTTCTTTTTTTACGAATGGTCTCTCGGTTAACACCAAATTCATCTGCCATCATCCTCACAATCAAACAACGATCTTCTTGTATCTGTTCTCTGATTTTTGCAGTGAGTACTTTATTACGAACAGAAACTGGGCGTCTATGTCTAGTTGCATTTGTAGTCGTTTCCACACCACTTTTGAACCGTGAACACCACTGAATATCTGTGCACGAGATAAACAATTATCCCCATAAACTTGTCCCATCAATTCAATTGTCTCAATGGCACTTTTTCCGAGTTTTAAACAGAATTTAATGTCAGCTTTTTTGCTCCATGCTGACTACATGACAATGCACTTCTAACTAGGTCAACAAAATGGCGGCTTGTTTATCGTTTGCTTATCGGGCGGCCATGAAAAGTTGCCAGATCATAGATGAAGGTTGCGTATTTGGATTCCATGCTTTGTTTCACAGATGGCATTTTTGTCTTGGCCATAATAAAATCAGTCTCATTACTTAATTGTTGGACCTTGTATGTATTTAAGTCAGAAAGGAGTGGAACTTAATGTAGAGGGATTATGACTGTGGAAGAGGGAAATATTAGGTGTAGCTGAATTACGAGTTTAAAACATGTGTTTCCATATTCCTGAACGTAGCGGTTCTCAAGCGCTAAGCAACTTCTGTCATCGTCGTGGCATTGTTTATGGCTGTTACCAGAAAATCAGATTTGCCTCTATGGTTGGGGCCGTTGAAATGATTTGGGACTGGTTTTGAAGCATGCTGAGTGACATCAACCCCCACCCCCTTTTTTTACGACCCACCAATCACACAAGTCTCCATTTAAACATTCTCTACACTCCACACAATGCGCGCTTCTGAATACAGCCTCTTACAAGTCACATCTTCTTACAAGTCACAGTGGTTCTTTTTTTTTCATTGTTATATTTTTTACATAGCATTCATGTGAATTTAATCTTTTCTCTCAATTTTTTCGTCCTGTGTGTTTTTGTATGATTAAGGTGCATACCGAAACGTCATTTATACATTTTGTTAACACAGTTTTATAGTGACTTCGTGCGTGTATATACTTAGTTTTATATACGCAATTATTCCTGTGTTACTGACTGAATCGTTACCTCCAGGTGATCGTGCACGTCCATAAAGGTAGCTAGTCCATAATCATCCCCTCATTATCATAAAAGATGAAACATTTCAATATGTGGTTGCAAACTTAGCGTTTATTTATGTTGGTTCTCGGATACTGTAATATTCTATTTTGATGGTGCTTGAATAATAATATCTGCCTATGAAATATACGCCAAAATTACAATTATGATTCTGTTGCTAGTTTAAAGAACGTAAAATAAATACTACAGTACATTTGCCTGCAAATATGTCTACAGTACTTATACCTGCAAGTCTGTCTACAGTACATTTATCTGCAAGTCTGTCTATAGTACATTTACCTGCAAGTCTGTCATGTTGATTATGAAATAATGTGTGTGCTGTGAAGAGAAAATAGAAAATCGAGTTAAAAGTTCTCCATGAGGTTATCTAATGATACTCGCAGAGAACGAAAGAGATTCAGAGTCCCCTTTCCTGCATGTGGAGATTTTTTCATACACTTATCTCATGATAAGAAACTCGAAATATTACAATCTAGATTTGTCTTAAAAGTATAAAGTTTTCTGGTATACTTTTAGCTGTCAGTGTATCTGTCTATAGCACTTTATCTGTCACTCTGTCTATACTACTTTCATCTGTCAAGGTATCTGTAATACTTTCATCTGTCATTATGTCCACAATAATTTTACCTGTGTATCTGTCTATAGCACTTTCATCTTAAAGTCTATTTGTCTATATTTGTTGTATCTGTCTATACGACATTCATCTGTCAGTGTGTTTGTCTGCATAACTCTTATATGTCAATTTATCTATATTACTTTTATCTGTATATATCGTTCGCTGTAGTACTTTTATCTGCCAGTCTCTATCTCTATAGTATGAGTTCGGTTCAAAAAGTATCCGACCTTAATTTTTCTCATGGAAACTAATCAAGCGTGGGAAGTGTCCTCCGGCAGGAAAGATATTGGGGACCTTCATGCGCATGCGCGAATATTTTTCCAATCTGCAGAGTACGTCAGTCATTGACAGCCAGCTTATGGGTGAATGAGTGTAGTGAATGTCCGTCAGATTTTGTGACAGATAAAACAGATGGTGACTGCAGTAGAACTGGTTTAAATACTAAAGGTAGACAGAGGTGTATGGTGTAGTTTTACAAAGTGGCAGAGGGAGTGAGTAAAGTGAGAAAAAACGATTTGAAAGTATTAGAATGTATAAATGAAAAACATACAACATCCGATATTTCGACATGAGCCTTTTTCGATGATTACATGCATATAAGAGACAAAAACAAATACAAATAACTAAACGAAGAACTTATCTTAATATGGCCTCCTCCAGAAGTAGGAAACAGAGAAATGCGTGTTCAATAGAAGATGCTTTGAGACCACGCGGGCAACACAAAGGATAAGACGATAGAGCCAATCGTAAAGAAGAGGTGGAGAGAGAGGAGGAAAACAAGTGGTAGAAGGTGGGGGGGGAGGCAATAGAAACATGATAGCCGCTAGAGGAAAAGGTTTCGGAGGGGGGAGGAAGAAAGGGTAAATGGAGAGATAATGAACGAAAAACATAAACACCTACAGGGAGAAAATGTGAAACTGGTGAATAGGACAAGACTCTATAAACACCAATATGTTGCCAGAGAAGAAAAGAGGGTGGCGGTAGGGAGGGGTAGCTAGGAGAAAGAAAGTAGAAAAGAAAGAGGGGGGGGGGTTGAAAAACTAAAGAAGTTACAGAAAGCTGAAGACATTGTTAATTCCAGCTGGGTGGAGACAGCCAGCCTAGAAAATCACGCGCTATTCTAGGACCCTCCGAGATCATACATCAGCAGAACAAGAGCGGATTGATTGATTGATCTTTATTTCAAAAGGGTTAAGAATTTGGCACGCAGACCCGTCTGACATTCTGCCCACTAACAGAAATGTTCTGTTTTCCCCTGTGGTTGCTAAGGCAATAATGTTTAGCCACAGGTGCCCAGACCCTCTCAGAAATATCATTAAGACGTTGGTGAAATCGATCTCCTAAGCGTAAACCGGTCTCCCCTATGTACTTCATATCACAACGTTTGCACATAATAGTATAAATAACATTGCGTGAAGTGCAAGTGAAACCCTCCAGAACTGATAACATTGAATTTAGGGAAGGAGATATGGCTACCCTCGACAACAAACAGGCAACTGCAGCGTCCGCAACGTCTAGTACCATAAAAAGTGTCATCTGTCTTGAGGCGTCTACGAACTAAAAGGTCTCTGAGGTTCTTGTCCCGTCTGTAGACCACCAATGGAGGTTCCTCAAAAAGTTCACTTGTATCAGGCTCGATCTGGAGGAGATGGAGATGGCGAAACAGTATGTTTTTAACTGCCAAGCTATGAGGGTGGTGCGTGAGTACCAGTTTAACTCTATCCGAGCTACAGTGCGGTTTAGAAGAGAGGGCTTGTTGCCGCGATATATGGCTGATGCGGTTCCAAGATGACGAGAGAACATGTTCTGGAAACTTGGCAATACCAAGTGGAAACCATGAGGAAGATTCAGCAGGACTTTGCATGCATCATACACATTAAGAAGCGGTAGAATTGTTTCGAAAATGGCCTCATATCGGTGACAGGCACTGATGGCTTAGCTTCCAAACACTTCTTGGTGCTAGATGGCTAAGTTTAATGCGGTGTTCTCTCGTGGCAAGATGGCTAAGCTGATTATTGCGATGTCCTCTCGCGGCTATACGGTTTCTTGTCCTACCGGACTAAGGGGTTCAAGTTCAATGTAATTCTCTTGTGATTTTTCTTTCTCTCGTGTTTAAAGGTGCTTTGTTTACGAATTTTTCAAGGTCTAGATATACTCTATTACTTTGCTGTGCGAAAGTCTTGTTGTTTCCTATTTATGAAAATAGTTGTGGGTTTACTGGCAAGACCCAGAAACCAAGGCGCAGTCATCACCATGGAGACAATCATCATCCCTGAGATCAAAGAAACCAAGGTACAGTCATCACCATGGAGACATTCATCATCCTCGATACCAAAGAAACCAAGGTATAATCATCACCATTGAGACATTCATCATCCCTGAGACCAAAGAAAGCAAGGTACAGTCATCACCATTGAGACATTCATCATCCCTGAGACCAAAGAAACCAAGGTACAGTCATCACCATTGAGACATTCATCATCCCTGAGACAAAAGAAAGCAAGGTACAGTCATCACTATTGAGACATTCATCATCCTCGATACCAAAGAAACCAAGGTACAGTCATCACCATTGAGACATTCATCATCCTCGAGACCACAGAAAGCAAGGTACAGTCATCACCATTGAGACATTCATCATCCTCGAGACCAAAGAAAGCAAGGTACAGTCATCACCATTGAGACATTCATCATCCTCGAGACCACAGAAAGCAAGGTACAGTCATCACCATTGAGACATTCATCATCCTCGAGACCACAGAAAGCAAGGTACAGTCATCACCATTGAGACATTCATCATCCTCGAGACCACAGAAAGCAAGGTACAGTCATCACCATTGAGACATTCATCATCCTCGAGACCACAGAAAGCAAGCAGGTGCGAAACAACGTCAAAGTCGTGTTGATCGTTTTCTTTAACTCATGTGAAATGGTGCATCACGAGCATGCACCACACACCCAAAATATTACTAAAGGAAACTACTTGGAGGATATCTGTTATGATGCTGTGCGACACAGAAATCGAACCGGTGGGAAAAAGTAAATTGGCAGCTCCATCATGAAAAGGCACCAGCCCATTCTTCGCATTTGATTCAGACTTTCCTAGATAAACACAAACTTCCTCGAGTTCGCCAGCCTCCATACTCCCCTGATATGAGTCCTTGCGCTTTTTGGCTGGTCCTTAAACTGAAAAAGCCGCTGAAAGGGACGTGATTTCAATCACTAGAAGACATGATAGTCGAGCTGTATTTATTTCCGGAAGAGGCCTTCATGAAATGTTTCCAACAATAACGAGACGGCTAGGAGAAGTGTGTGCAGTGCCATGGAGAATACTTTGAAGGGGATCAGGGTTTCAGACCTCCAGGTAAGTTATTGTATTTTTCCTGATAAAAAATTGGATACTTATTGAACAGACCTCAATGAACTTTCATCTGTCAATCTGTCTTTTATATTTTGTCAATCAATCTGTCTTCTATAACACTTAGTCTGTCAGTCTGTCTTCTATAACAATTTGTTTGTCATTCTGCCTTCTATAACACTTTGTCTGTCAATCTGTTTTATATAACACTGTCTGCCAATCTGCAGTCTATATATAACACTGCCAATCTGCAGTCTATGACACTTTGTCTATCAGTCTGTCTTCTATAACACTTTGTCTGTCAGTCTGTTTTATATAACAATGTCTGCCAATCTGCATTTTATAACACTTTGTCTATCACTCTATCTTCTATAACACTTTGTCTGTCAGTCTGTTAGCCTACGGAGATTTTTTTTCGTCATAAATGCATCTTTTTATCTGTTAAAATGTAGTTTTGTCATTATTTTAAACATCATCATCATAATCATCATCAGGTGCCGTGCCGACTGGCGTTGGCTATTATGCTTCTCCAGAGTATACGATCCTTCATGCAGGCCATCAGCTCAGTTGGTGATCTCCTCTCACACCATCCCGTCAGACTGTCCAGTATCATTTCTCTTGGTCTTCCTCTTGATCTTCTTCCTTCTATTTTTCCTGTTGTTATATTTTCAATGCCCCCTCTTCTCATTGCATGTCCTATGAAAGTACATTGTCTCTCTCTTATTTTTTGACAAGGTTTTTTTGTCTCTCCAGCTCTTCTCATACATTCTTCATTAGTTATTTTTGCTGTACAGGGGATTCGCAACATTCTTTGTTGCTTCCAATGATGTTCATGCAGACATGCCTGTTGTCTTTGATTCACTTTCATATAACAAGATAGGTTCAATATATTATTTTAGGACTTGTTTTCTAACGTTCATTGATAAGGATGTGTTGGTTAATATGTTTCTCATTCTCTGAAATTCAGACTTTGCTTGGCCTATTTTGTTCCTAAATTCTGCTCTGCATTTCCCATCTGAAGTTATTACTGCTCCAAGGTATTTGAATTTCTGCACCTGCTTTAGAATAGTTCCGTTTAATTTTATACTGTATGTTGGTGGATTCTGTTTCTTAGATATAACCATAGTCTCTGTCTTTTTGATGTTCAAAGTAAGGCCTTTCTATTCACTTTCTTTGGCTACTTTATCCAAGAGATTTTGCAGGTCTTGTTGGTTCTCAGCTATCAGTACTGTGTCGTCAGCATACCGAAGGTTGTTAATATTGTATTCTCCAAATTTTATACCTGGTTCTGTGATGATCGTTCTTAGAATATTCTCGCTGTACAGAGAGAAAAGGTCTGGAGATAGTACACATCCTTGACGCACCCCTTGTTTTATAGGTTGATATTTTCCAGTTCTATTTTCAACTCGAACTGCTGCTTCTTGCTGCCAGTATAGATGTTTTACAATCCTCAGGTCTTTGCCATTTATATTGATGTTTTCAAGCATTTTAATAATTTCATTATGTTTCACCTTGTCGAATGTCTTGGTGTAATCAATGAAGCATAAGTAGAGATCTTTCTGTACTTCTAAAGCTCTTTCTGTTAGTGTTCGTAAAGCATAAATGGCATTGTGTGTTCCCTTTCCTTCAACAAATCCAAACTGTTCATCTGCTATTTTCATTTTTATCTTTTTCCTTGTTCTTCTCATAATTATTCTCAGAAGTAGCTTCGCTATGTGACACGAGAGGCTGATAGTCCGGTGGTTGTCACATTCCTTTGCACCTGGTTTCTTTGGTAGTGCTATAAACGTGGGTTTAATCAGGTCACTGGGAATATAACCGCTGTTGTAAATGTCATTCAGTAACTTGTTTATTATTTTTATTCCTGTCTCCTCTAGTGCCTCTATATTTTTAGTGCTATATTATCAGGCTCAGTTGCTTTTCTTTTCTTCATGTGTTTGATAGCATCTATGATTTCATCTTCAAGTACTGGTGGTCCATCACAGTGTTCAATATCTGGTATTAATTCTGCTCTTTGTCCTTCATATAGCTCACCGATGTACTCTGTCCACCTGTCCACAGTGTCATCTTTTTCCATTAACATTTCACCTTCTTTTGATTTCAGGCATCCTGTGGTATATTTTGTTTTCCTGCCTGTGAGTTCACTAATTCGTTTGTGCATGTTTTTGCTGTCTTTATTATGAGAGTCCTCTATCTGTCTGCACTGTTCATTTAACCACACTTCTTTTGCTTCTCTGCATTTGCGTCTTATTTCTTTATTTATCTTGCTATATTTTTCTTGGTTATTTTTACTCCTCCTCCTCCTCTTGTCCATCAGTCCTAAGATGTCGTCTGTCATCCATTTATTTTTAGAGGCTTCTTTTTTTTGGATGTTATTATCTCCTTAACAGTTTGGTGTATAGAATCTCTTAACATTTCCCATTGTTCATCTATACTATTTATCTTCGCTATTGCATTGTATCTTTGTATTGTTCTCGCATTTCTTGGTCATTTTTTAAAAGTTCTGTATTAATTTTGATGTTTCTCACTTTTCTGTATGCTTTCTTTAGCTTTATTCTAATTTTTTCACACAGTGGGTCATGGTCACTATTGCAGTCAGCTCCTGGCATGGTTTTTTTTGTCAGTAGTGCATTGCGGAATCGTTTGCTGATTAATATGTAGTCTATCTGGTTAAAAGTCTTTTTGTCTGGGCTGCACTACGTTGCTAGTCTTCGAGGATGTTGTTTAAACCAGGTGTTTCCTACAACCATGCTGTGTATTCTTGATCATTCAATTAATTTACTACCTTTGTCATTCCTCTCCCCTAGTCCATAGTCACCAACGATGTCTGAAGTTCTTCCTTTACCAACTTTGGCATTAAAATCTCACATGACTATGGTAACTTCATGTGTGTTTTAGTGCTGTCTCTATGTCATTATAAAATAGCCAAACATCTTCTTCAGAACTTTCAGATGTTGGAGCGTACACTTGTATAATATTTAAGTTTATTGGTCGTCCTTTCAGTTGGGCTAGCAGGACTCGGTCCGAGATATTCAAATATCCTACAACTGTCCTTGCTGCTTGCATTACTGTATATTTATCAGAGTTTATCTTCCCTGCACCTGTCCATCTAACTTCACTCATTCCTAATATGTTGATTTTCATCCTTTCCATTTCCCTCTTTACATTTTCTAATTTTCCAGCCTGGAATAAAGTTCTAACATTCCATGTTGCTATTTTGAACTTGTTAGTTTTGCCACCAGTAGCTCGATGACGATCTGGCCTTACCTGTGGCTCGTGAGCTGCCCTACCGGATGAGGCTGTTCCAGAGGAACATCCATTAACATCTTTCATGACAAATCTATTACTCTGAATAAGCATAATTGTTCTTGGGAGCTACAACAGTGGTTTCCCGTTGCCTTCTGCCGGCTTGTGTACGGACTCTCCGCTAGCATTTGGACTCCCTGTCTTACCCGCAAGGCAGCGGGAGAGAGAGGTTTTAAGGCGCTTCTTACCTGCCTGGTATTCCTTTCACTGAGCACCTGAGGCACTTTATAGGAGTATTAGAGCCACCTACTACCCCACTTCGCTCTCTGAGTCTACCGCCAGTTGGTCCGCGCCTGCTTATTTTAAACACGATTGTTAAAATGTAATTTGAGCATTTATTTTTACCCCTGGTTATTAAAATGTAATTTTGTCACTATTTTACACTTAGTTGTTAAAATGTAGTTTTGTCACTATTGTACCTCTGGTTGTTAAAATGTAATTTTTGTCACTATTTTATACCTGGTTGTTAAAATGTAATTTTGTCACTAGTTTATACCTGGTTGTTAAAATGTAATTTTGTCACTATTTTACACCTGGTTGTTAAAATGTAATTTTGTCACTAGTTTACACCTGGTTGTTAAAATGTAATTTTGTCACTATTTAACACCTTGTTGTTGAAATGTAATTGTGTCACTATTTTACACGTGGTTGGTAAAATGTAATTTTGTTACTATTTTACACTTTTTATTTTTCAATTTTAGATCAGTTCAGCATACATCGGAATGATTATAAATAGAAAGGGAATGATATGTAAAAAGTGTCAATTTTACATCAAATCTCTTCTATAAAAAAGAAATAGTTTTTTTTTAAAGTAAAACTGAAACAATTTACCAGGGATTTCTCCTAGAACTTGTGATTTTGTTTCTATAATTGTTGAGATATATTTCAAATAGCATTTTGGAAAATGATTTGTTATAAAAATGTATATTAAGAAGTTGGCCAAATGGTAAATTTGAAACACTGCCAGGAAATGAAAGAAATCTAAAACAATTGATTTCTTATTTGTGGTAAACACAAGTGGTAAAAGAGATCATGTCTTTCCAACTTCATAGATGACAGTATCAGTAAAAATCTGGCCTTAACAGTTGTGTTAAACAAGGGGAACTAATGGCGTTCTGCAGCGTGACAGTGCACATCATACTAGTAAATTCATACTTGTTAATAATATATAATACCTAACATATGCAGTGCACCTCTCATACTAGTAAATTCATACTAGGTAACACTATATAATATCTAACATAGGCAGTGCACATCAATCACTCATTCGTTTGCATGTCCCTTGCGGAACTTTGCCTCCCTAACAGCACTCCTGTAGGCCTCTCGGTTGTGAGCAAGATAGCCTGCTGCTGAAGCATCCAGTTGCAATCACCAACGATGTCTTGCAGCCATCTTCGCCTTGGTCTTCCTCTCTTTCTTTTAATCATTATGTACCCTTCTAAGACAGTCGTCTCTAAATGCTCATGACGTTTAATGTGTCCAAAATATTTAAGCTTTCTCACTTTATTCCTCTTTACTAGCCAGCCTTCTTCAATATTAAGTTCTTGTAGTATGGATATTTTTGTTCTTTTTTTGTGTCCATGATATATGAAGAACTCTTCTGTAGCATTTACATTCAAAGGCATTTATGTGTTTCTCAGCTGTTTTGTTAAGTGTCCAGGTCTCACAGACATATGTTGCGATGGATCTAACTTAGGCAATTCACATCATACTAGTAAATTCATACTTGTTAATAGCATACACTATCTAACGCAGGCAGTGCACATCCTTCTTGTAAATTCATACTAATTAACAATATGCAACATCTAACGTAGGCAGTACACATCTTAATAGTAAATTCATACTACTTAACAATATCCAACATAGACATGCTCATCATATTAGTAAATTCATACTACTTAACAATATCCAACATAGACATGCTCATCATATTAGTAAATTCATAAAGTAAAAAAGTAAAGGTAATCCTGTCATGCCTTAAAAGCACATAGGGATATGGTATTAGTGCCCATATTTTCCTTGACCTGTCAGCACACTAGAGGGTGATATGGCCAGTATCACGCCAGGCCGCCTTTCCTTCCCCAACTCCAGAGGAAGTCCGGTACCCATTTCTACAGCTGGGTGACTGGGATGCCTCCGGCCGGATTCGAACCCCCGACCTTCGCCTTGAGAGACCAGTGCACTAACCACTTCGAGTAAGTTCATGCTAGTTAACAATTATGACAGAATAAGTCATAGTGGAAGGCGCAATACTGCTAAACAATATACAATATCTAACGTAGGCAAAGGGAACACTCATTCGACATCGAAACGGACTTTTGGAATGAAGGTCGTCTCCAGCCCATTCTTGTTAATATTTATCAGAATTTTCCTCAGTTCTAAGGACTACCACTCTGTGATTACAGGAAGGTACTGGAGCACCGTTCTGTGATCATAGGAGGGTACTTGAACACCGCTCTGAGATCACAAGAAGGTACTGGAGCACCACTCTATGATCCTCATTTTAGGAAGGTACTGGAGCACCAATCTGTGATCATAGGAAGGTACTTGAACACCGCTCTGTGATTATAGGAAGGTACTTGAGCATCGCTCTGTGACCTTAGGAACGTGCTGGAGCACCACTCTGTGATCTTCATAATCGGAAGGTACTGGAGCACCAGTTGACATTTCCGTTGTGTAGCGGTCATAAACCCGAAGATTTTATGCAACTAAAATCAAATTATCGGTCTGGTACGGCTATCATTTCTAAACAATCTTTAAAACATGATGTAGGTTGTTGAATATAAATAAATAAAACAAGATGTAGGTTGTTGAATATAAATAAATGAACTTTTCATGTAAGGCTAATTAAGAAGACAATAGCACAGAAAGACATTGTCAGAATTTTACCACGAGATAGAGAAATAACTAGTGCGGTAAAACTGGCTCTAGTAACGAACATAGATGCAGCTGTATGGTTTAGTTTTACAAAAAGATAGAAAGAATGAGGAAAGTGGGCAGAAACAAGAATGGCAGAAAGCAAGATGAATACATACATATGAAGAACATACAACAATCCAATATTTCTGCTAAAATCTTTTTCAAGGATCACATACAAAAACAACACGGGGCTTTTCTGCCCATCTTATTATGAATAAGAAGAAAGTCGATGTTTTCATCTATTTTCCGTGGTTTTAACTGTTGTGTTGTTTTGTATGTGATCCTTTGAAAGACTTATGCCGAAATATTATATTGTTGTATGTTCTTCATCTGTATGTGCTTATTTATATATATATATATATATATATATATATATATATATGCCCTCCCCCGTGTGGTACCCGGGATCTGCAAAGAATAGGACCACTGTACCCTACCATGCATGATCGTAAAAGGCGACTAAGGAGGGTTCAGCATAGGGCCAGCAACCCTATCTGGTAAAAAAAACTATCAGACTGCTACAGAAACGGAAGCAAGGGAAAAAGCAAATGCAGGTGGAAGGAGAAATGCGTATCAGGAAACTGAGCCCATGAAGGTTGTGGATGAAAGCCAGCCACTGGAAGTCCCCAGCCCGACTGCAGACCTCCTGGAACCGAAACAAAAGATGCAAATAGGCAGCTGGAATGTAAGAACACTAAACCAGACTGGAAAACTAGCACAAACCATCAAGGAAATGCACAGATATAAACTAGACATACTAGGAATACAAGAAGCAAGATGGACAGGACAAGGCAGAAGGAAATTAACAACACAGCACACAGAAGATACAATAATATGGTCAGGTAAAGAAGATCTTCATGAAGGAGGAGTAGCATTGATTATAACAAAAGAAGCATCAAGAGCATTGCTGAAATGGACCCCAATAAATGAGAGATTATTATATGCACGGTTCAACTCAAGATTCACGAAGCTGTCTATTATAGTTTATTATACACCAACAGAAGCAGCTGAAGAGGAATTAAAAGAAGATTTTTACAACAGCCTCCAAGCAACAGTAGAAACAATACCCAAGCATGATATGCTACTCATCTTGGGCGACTTCAATGCAAAAGTAGGTGAAGGAAATGAAGATAGAAGAAGAATCATGGGAAGAGAAGGAATTGGAGAAATAAATGAAAATGGAGAAAGACTGTGCAGTTTCTGTGAAGAAAACATGATGACCATTGGAGGGACAATTTTCCAACACAAAAACATCCATAAGGTGACTTGGAGGTCACCAGATAAAACCACAGAAAACCAAATTGATCACATACTAATTAACAACAAGTGGAAACGGTCATTACAAGATGTGCGAGTAAGGAAAGGAGCAGATGTAAGAAGTGATCACAACCTTCTGGTAGCAAAAAAAAATTTAAAAAATAAAAATAAAACTAAAATTAAGGAAAGCCAAAATCGGAGAACACAGAAAGTTACATTTTGATACAAGAAAACTGATAGACCAGCAAACAAGAAATGAATTCTCAATAGTACTTAAGAACCGCTTCAGTGTCCTACAAGACGAAGCAGAAATGTCCATATTAGAGTTCAATAAAACACTACAGGAAACACCAAAAGAGGTGCTGGGATATCGGAAAAGGAGAAAAGAGGAATGGATAAGCGAGACCACATGGGAAAAGATAGAGCAAAGAAAAGAAATCAAGGGAAAATTACTGAACACCAAATCACAACGGCTTAAAGAACGAGTTTTAAGTAATTATGCACAAAAAGACAAAGAAGTGAAGGAATCATGCCGTCAAGATAAACGTCAATATTATGACAACTTAGCAGAAACAGCAGAGAAAGCAGCATATACAAATGACATGAAAACCATATATAAAATCACAAAGCAGATGACAGGTAACTTCAACACAAGATGTGAAAGTGCAGTAAGAACACAAAATGGACAACTGGTCAGTGGAGAAAGAGAAAAAATTGAAAGATGGAGGGAACACTTTAATACCCTACTAAACAGAACACAAGGAGCACAAACAATAGACATACCTGAAGCAAAAACGGAACTAAACATCAATACAGGACCAATAACAATAAATGAAGTAAAGGAGGCGATAAAGAAGCTAAAATCAGACAGGGCACCAGGTGAAGATGAAGTGACTGCTGAGATGTTGAAAGCAGAAGAAATAGAAACACCAAAACAACTTTGCCAGATATTACAACAAATTTGGGATTTAGAAAAAGCCACAGAGGAGTGGAAAACTGGTCTTATAGTAAAACTACCAAAGAAGGGTGACCTCAGAGATTGCTGGAACTGGAGAGGCATTACCCTACTGCCACTCACCAGTAAAGTATTTTGCAGAATAATCATCAACAGAATTGTACCAACACTTGAGGAAAAACTTCGGAAAGAGCAGGCAGGATTTAGGAAAGGAAGATCATGCATAGACCACATATTTGTACTTAGACAAATATTAGAACAGGCAAATGAGTGGCATAGTACAACATATGCATTATTAATAGATTTTGAGAAAGCCTTTGACAGTGTCAACAGAGATGCACTGTGGAAAATCCTAAGATGGCATGGCCTCCCCCATAAAATAGTAAATGTAATCAAAGCCCTATACGAGGGTTTTCAGTGCAAAGTTATCTGTGGAGAACATACCTCCAGCAGCTTTAGGGTACAAACAGGAGTGAAACAGGGATGTGTACTATCACCAACATTATTTATCTTGGCAGTAGACTGGTTAATGAAGGAGGCAACATCAGACAAACGCAGAGGATTACAGTGGACCCTTGACACAGTGCTGGAGGACCTTGACTTTGCGGACGACATTTGTCTATTATCAAGCAGTCACAAAGATATGCAAGATAAAATAAACAAGCTAACTCAGAATGCAAACAACATAGGACTAAAGATCAATGTAGGAAAGACAAAGTTAATGAAGCAAAATGTGAACAACAGAAATGTACTCAGAGTAGATAACAAGTTAGTGGAGGAGGTCAACGAATTTGTATACCTTGGCAGCAGAGTAGTAGAAAATGGAGACAGCACAGAGGACATCAACAGCAGACTTACTAGAGCAAACCAGGCTTTTGCAATGCTGCAGAATATATGGAAATCAAATAAACTAAGCATAAATATAAAAATCAGGATATTTAAGAGTAATGTTCTAAGTGTAATACTCTATGGAAGTGAATGCTGGAAAATCACCAAAACCATAGAAAACAAGTTGAATTCTTTCCAGACTAAATGTTTACGAAGAATTAGACAAATATTTTGGCCAAACACCATAAGAAATAACATCTTATTAGCAGAAATGCAGATGAAACCACTGACAACAATTATTGAGGAAAGACGATGGCGATGGTTGGGACATGTGCTCCGAATGACTGACAACTCACTAGCAAAAATAGCACTAAGATGGACACCACAGGGGAGCAGAAGTAAGGGTAGACCAAAAGAGACATGGAGACGAACAACAGAAAGGATGTTGAGCAATAGAGGGCTCACCTGGGCAAGAGCAGAAAAAAAGGCGAAGGACAGGCATTTGTTGAAAACCCTTGCGGAAGCCCCATGTGCCCTGGGCACTTAAGGTTCAGAGAGAGATATATATGCCCTATACATTCTCTTGTAGTTCAGCACGGTCTGTCTCTACATCTTGTAGCTCAGCACGGTCTGTCTTTATATCTTGTAGCTCAGCACAGTCTGTCTCTTGTAGCTCAGCACAGTCTGTCTCTTGTAGCTCAGCACAGTCTGTCTCTTGTAGCTCAGCACAGTCTGTCTCTTGTAGCTCAGCACGATCTGTCTCTACATCTTGTAGCTCAGCACGGTCTATCTCTACATCTTGTAGCTCAGCACGGTCTGTCTCTACATCTTGTAGCTCAGCCCGGTCTATCTCTACATCTTGTAGCTCAGTACGGTCTGTCTCTACATCTTGTAGCTCAGTACGGTCTATCTCTACATCTTGTAGCTCAGCACGGTCTGTCTCTACATCTTGTAGCTCAACCCGGTCTATCTCTACATCTTGTAGCTCAGCACAGTCTGTCTCTTGTAGCTCAGCACAGTCTGTCTCTTGTAGCTCAGCACAGTCTGTCTCTTGTAGCTCAGCACGGTCTGTCTCTACATCTTGTAGCGTAGCTAGGTCTACACTCTCCTTCTTTATCAATTCCAATCCTTCGTTCTTTCTCACTCTCACACTCTCACCCCACACTCTCACCCCCACACTCTCTCCCACACTCTCACCCTCACACTTTCTTCCACCTTTCATCTCCTTCACTAAAATTTTGGCACAGACAAAAACCAGACACGAGACACAAAAGTCTAAAACTAAATTGTTGGCACAGAGAAAAACAAACATCGCAGGACTTCTACTCAAACAAGTCAGAGAAATCTTCAAATACAATGGTCACACCGAAAGTCGTGAGCAAAGAGTTTTAAAAAATCAGAATTTATAGATAAAGAAAATATAAATGTATCACCTTAACTGCAGCTAAAATTCGCCAAAGACTTCAACTTGCTTATGGAGATGTTTGTGAACGCAACGTGGAAAAGGTTGACGACATCATTAAAGAAGACAGACGTGTCACAGTATCTGAAATCTCTGTAAATCTTGGAATAGGACACAATGTAGTACAGGAAATGATTGAAACCCTAAGCCATAGAAAAGTTTGTGCCCGCTGGGTCCCACAGGAGAGAACGTCCAGAAAGCAGTGCGTCTGTGCCGTCGGTCAGCTGGAACGGAATTTACCAGGAGGCTATTTTCAAACTTGCAGAGCGATGGGAAAAATGTGTGCAGAGAAATGGAGATTATGTTGAAAAGTGAAGAAAAGGATGCAAGTTAAAGTGATACATTTATATCTTCTCTATCTATAAATTCTGATTTAAATAAAATTTTTGCTCACGATTTTCAGTATGACCCTGAATATTGTCAATATTGTTTTCACTACAACTGTCGTTTAGACAGAATGTAGCAGTTTAGTTTGTCAGAAAACTTTCATTAATGAAACATGTATTTTATTCCAAAATTTTTAGCATTATTTTCATTTTAATAAACTCTAACAAAAAAAAAAGTTCAGGTTATAGCTCATATCTGAAAAAAAAACTACAAATGGAAATCGGATGTCCATTTTTGTATCTCGTCACTGGGTATGAGATTGTGAGAAAACTCTAAAGCCAAGTCTCAATTTTAAGAAAGCAGTTTACCTCCCCGAACTTATCGCCAAAGTGACGTCAGTTTTTGTTAAAAATTAATCTAGATGCTGAGTAGTGGCCTCGATTTTCTTGCAAATCTTTCTTTGGATCGTGTTTTATCTGTTTTATCTGGCTGCTTTGTTCTTGGCTGACAGGCCCGTGCTGAAATTGAAAAACAGATGATTTGTTATTTCTGAAGATTTTCGTATTTTCCAGAAGCTGGATGTGATATGCGAGAGCTCAATTCTTGGAAATTCATACTTTGGAAGACTAGCTCTGCGAGTGCAACTTAAGCACCTACAGGTGGGAGTTATTTCGTTCTGCTCTCAGCTACCACTGATGTAACAATATGAACGAGAAAGTCAGCTGTTTCCTGTTTAGAACGGGTGTAAAAACAACTCTTAAGAGGACAGAGCACGACAACCAGATCTGGCCCAATCCCTGTCCCACTCTCCATGGTGCTTCTAAAAACAAATGATGCGTTTCACACTGACTGATCAGGTAAAGGACGATGTGGTTTCATGGTGTAGGCCTCCTTCTCGGATTCACTCCAGTATTTGAAATCATATCTTCTTCTTCGTTCGCATTAAATAATATTTTAGAACTGGCTCCAAGGCAGATGTGTAAACGATATCGTGTGGTAGTATTTTGTAGTCGAAGGGAACTAAACAAATAAAGTACGATTAGTCTTAGTTAGTCCCCTTGAATGGTCACAGTCCATGTCACTCTTGACATGTAACCAAATATTCGATTAGCACGTGAGGCAAAACTCTTGTGAGATTCTTGAAGAAATGTAGTCAGGGTTAACAAGTACTTCTCCGAGGATATTCCATAAAAAAGAAGTAAGAAGATTCGAGAAGAGAATTATTAGTGTTCAGCTGTAGAAGTTTAAGAAAGCCTAGGTCGTTGTTGTTGAGTTGTTGTGCGAACAGTGTGGTAAAAGATTTTGCAAATTGTTTTGACATCGAAGCAGTTGTGCAACAACAACAAGAAGACAGAAAGATGTGGACAGCAGCCACCTTAACCAACATAATTCTCTCTACTGGTATCATTTGAGGGAAGCAAAGATACTGCTTTAATTGTTATCACATCACACAAGTTGTACTCCAATATTGTTCTCATATCACATGTAACAGTTGTACTCAAATGTTGTTCTCACATCACACATAAAAGTTGTACTTCATTGTTGTTCTCATATAAAACATAACAGTCATACTTCAATGTTGTTAACATATCACACAACACAGTTGTACTTCCTTTCAGTGTTGTTCTCACATCATACATAACAGTTGTTCTTCAATGTTGTTCTTATATCACACATAACAGCTATATTTCAATGTGGTTCTCATATTACACATAACAGTTGTACTTTATTTGTTGCTTTCATATCAAACAGTTGTACTTCAATGTTTTGCTCATATCACACATTACAGTTTTACTTCAAGTTGTTCTCACAATACACATAACAGTTGTACTTCAATGTTATTCTCATATCATATAAAACAGTTGCACTTCAGTGTTGGTTCTCATATCACACATAACAGTGTTACTTCAATGTTGTTTTCATATCACACATAACAGTGTTACTTCAATGTTGTTTTCATATCACACATAACAGTGCTACTTCAATGTTGGTCTCATATTACATATAGCAGTTGTACTTCAATGTTCTGGGTAAAGCTGGAGCGACCATCCCCAACCCAGCTCGACACAGGAGGCGGATGGTGAAAGTCCTTCAGATATGGAGGATCCCTGTGAATAAGGAGTTATCCAAATAAGCAGGCGCAGACCAACTGGCGGTAGACTCAGAGAGCGAGGTGGGGTAGTAGGTGGCTCTAATACTCCTATAAAGTGCCTCAGGTGCTCAGTGAAAGGAATACCAGGCAGGTAAGAAGAGCCTTAAAACCTCTCTCTCCCGCTGCCTTGTGGATAGGAGAGGGAGTCCAAAGCTAGCGGAAAGTCTGTACACAAACTGAAAGAAGGCAACGGGAAGCCACTGTTGTAGCTCCCAAGAACAATTATGCTTATTCAGAGTAATAGATTTGTCATGAACGACGTTAATGGATGTTCCTTTGGAACAGCCTCGTCCGGTAGGGCAGCTCACGAGCCACAGGTGAGGCCAGATCGTCATCAAGCTACTGGTGGCAAAACTAACAAGTTCAAAACAGCAACATGGAATGTTAGAACTTTATTCCAGGCTGGAAAATTAGAAAATGTAAAGAGGGAAATGGAAAGGATGAAAATCAACATATTAGGAATGAGTGAAGTTAGATGGACAGGTGCAGGGAAGATAAACTCTGATAAATATACAATAATAGAAACAGCAAGGACAGTTGTAGGATATATGAATATCTCAGACCGAGTCCTGCTAGCCCAACTGAAAGGACGACCAATAAACTTAAATATTATACAAGTGTACGCTCCAACATCTGAAAGTTCTGAAGAAGATGTTTGGCTATTTTATAATGACATAGAGACAGCCCTAAAACACACAAAGTCAAATGAAGTTACCATAGTCATGTGAGATTTTAATGCCAAAGTTGGTAAGGGAAGAACTTCAGACATTGTTGGTGACTATGGACTGGGGGAGAGGAATGACAGAGTGTAAATTAATTGAATGGACAAGAATATATAGCATGGTTGTAGGGAAGACCTGGTTTAAACAACATCCTCAAAGACTGGCAACGTGGTGCAGCCCAGACAAAAAAACTTTTAACCAAATAGACTACATATTAATCAACAAACGATTCCGCAATGCATTACTGACAACAAAAGCCATGCCAGGAGCTGACTGCAATAGTGACCATGACCTACTGTGTGGAAAAATTAGAATAAAGCTAAAGAAAGCATGCAGAAAAGTGAGAAACATCAAAATTAATACAGAACTTCTTAAAAATGATCAAGAACTGCGAGAACAATACAGAGTTGTTATAACAAATAGATACAATGCAATACCAAAGATAAATAGTATAGATGAACAATGGACAATGTTAAGAGTTTCTATACACCAAATTGTTAAGGAGATAATACCACCAAAAAAAGAAGCCTCTAAAAATAAATGGATGACAGACGACATCTTAGGACTGATGGACAAGAGGAGGAGGAGGAGGAGTAAAAATAACCAAGAAAAATATAGCAAGATAAATAAAGAAATAAGACGCAAATGCAGAGAAGCAAAAGAAGTGTGATTAAATGAACAGTGCAGACAGATAGAGGACTCTCATAATAAAGACAACAAAAATATGCACAAACGAATTAATGAACTCACAGGCAGGAAAACAAAATACAGGATGCCTGAAATCAAAAGAAGGTAAAATGTTAATGGGAAAAGAAGACATTGTGGACAGGTGGACAGAGTACATCGGTGAGCTATATGGGGGAGAAAGACCAGAATTAACACCAGATACTGAAAACTGTGCTGTACTACTAATACGTGAAGATGAAATCATAGATGCCATCAAACACATGAAGAAAGGAAAAGCGACTGGGCTTGATAATATAACAAGAAATAGAGGCACTAGATTAGACAGGAATAAAAATAATAACCAAGTTACTGAATGACATTTACAACAGTGGTTATATTCCCAGTGACCTGATTAAATCCACATTTATGGCACTACCAAAGAAACCAGGTGCAAAGGAATTTGAGTACCACCGGACTATCAGCCTCTCATGTCACATAACAAAGCTACTTCTAAGAATAATTATGAGAAGAACAAGTAAAAAAATAAAAATGAAAATAGCAGACGAACAGTTTGGATTTGTTGAAGGAAAGGGAACACACAATGCCATTTATGCTTTACTACTTTAACTGTCTTCGCCTGAAGGTGCTTCCTAAAGGTTTTACTTCCAAGTTTTCACTTCTCATGTTAACTTTCTTAACAACTGTCTTCGCCTGAAGGTTATTCCTAAAGGTTTTACTTCCAAGTTTTCACTTCTCGTGTTAACTTTCTTAACTGTCTTCACCTGAATGTTATTCCTAAAGGTTTTACTTCCAAGTTTTCACTTCTCATGTTAACTTTCTTAACAACTGTCTTCGCCTGAAGGTTATTCCTAAATGTTTTACTTCCAAGTTTTCACTTCTCATGTTAACTTTCTTAACTGTCTTCGCCTGAAGGTTATTCCTAAAGGTTTTACTTCCAAGTTTTCACTTCTCATGTTAACTTTCTTAACTGTCTTCGCCTGAAGGTTATTCCTAAAGGTTTTACTTCCAAGTTTTCACCTGCCATGGCCTGCCCACCCCAGGATTCGTCAGCGTCTTTGTGCTATCAAAACCAAATTCACTTTTCAACGAATGCGCTGTATTGTTGAGGGGCACACTAAACTCCTCTCTGATCTTGACAGTCAGATCGCTCAACGTTCTGTCCGTCTCCACCAAGTTACACACAATAATTTCCTCATTTATTGCCTGATCCGACAGATTATTCACTCCACCAACAGACAATTCTACCTGCAACTTTCTTCTCTCAAAAACAGAAACTTTCTGCTATCCGTCCCTCTCCAGCCTCTCCCCGATCCACCACCGCCTGTGCTCCCACTAAGTGGATTGTATCCCTCCTGATATTGCACTTTCGGCTGATGAATTGTCTGTCCTGGGGAAAGGTTTACAGTTTGCTTTCCTCCGTCCTTCTCACTCTTTCAAGATATCCACCGTTTCCATCGCAGACTGTGTTTGAAGTTCCATTTCCAAGACTCGGCCCAACCATCATCATTCCAATCTACTTCTGATGATGACCCTTTCTCTCGCTTCTCTAAACAACCTTCCACCTGGACACCTTCAGCAGGAACGTCTTGTTCCTTGGACCTCTACATTGATCACACTCTTCACGAAATCCCCAAGCTTCACCTTCCTCATGTACAACACTCTAACCTGACCCCCGGGGAGCAGCGCGCACTTTCACAACTTCAGCTCCACTGGGAGGAACTGCGTTAAGAACGCATTTATCTTAACATAGTCTTTGTGAGACAGGGAATATAGATCTGTTTGCTTAAAAACTCTGACCTACTTCTGTAGTTCAGAAACCTGTAGCAATCAACACTAATTGTAATTGTTATTTTTGTAAAATGTAATGTCAGGTGGTGGATGGATGGGGACATGGAGATCTCTGGCGGGGATGAGGGAAGTCTGGTGTGAAACCAATGAATCCAGGACGTGACAAGCCTATGGGTCTTTACAACAATGGCTATTAGAATAATGTAAACAAAACAGAGCCAGCAGGCTATAGGTGGCGGGGAATGGATATCATTGAGGCACTTATCAGATTCCTCATCCCAAGGTCGGAATGTCTCCGTGAAACTGTCTCAAAGCTGTCTGGACCTGACGTAGAGAAGTAGCTTAAGTACAGCCACCAGAGGATGGAAAACAAAGTTTTGGCCAGGTCGGCCTACACCACTGTATTCATGGCAGTCCGAGCAAGACCACGGTCTGCCCTAGCAAGGAAAAGTACTGTAGTCGGAGTTACCCAGCCAAAAGGCGCATTGCAAGAATCAGGGTACCACGCATTATCACTAATGAAATGTCTTTATCTGCAGTTTTCAAACATGGTGCTCGCCCTGTGAAGACTAACCAGGCAGGTGCAGTGTCTGGCCCCCTGCCTCGAAAGGGTCCACCCAATTCTACTGGAGGTCTTGTGGAGCCAGGGGACATGAGAGTAGAGCTACTGGCCAAAAAATACAGCAGCAGAAAACTGCCAAAAAGCAAGAACTTAAAATAATGCAGTGGAATGCTGTGAGTGTCAGCAGTGTTAGAGATGGCTATAGCAAAAAGGTGGAACTAGAGAACATACTTTTTGCAGAGCAGGTAAGTATATGCTGCATACAGGAGACACACCTAACCAAAGATGCTGCATTTAAAATCAGAGGCTACCAGTGTTTTAGATCAGACCGAAAGGACAGAAGAAAAGGAGGAGTACTCACACTTGTTAAGAATAACATCGGCGCATGTCAGGTGGGAGTGTGCATGGAAGAAGCCGAATACCAGAAGATCCATCTAAAAACCAGTAATACAGGTTTCCATCTCCTTAACTATTACTGTCATAATGACTGCCCATTTGCTCTAGAAACAATCCCAAATAAAGTGAGACTGATGGTCTGTGGAGATTTTAACAGCCATTCCCAGAGCTGGGGCTACGACCACATAGACAAGAGAGGAGAGGAAGTTGAGAGCCGGCAGGATGATAATGGACTTCTCCTGATCAACCAGCCAATGGATCCCCCAACATTTTACTCAAGGTCTTGGCATACAACCTCAAAACCAGATCTGGCATTCCAATCTCCAGACCTGAAGTGGAACATTACACGCGAAGTCGGAAAACAACTTGGAGGTAGCGACCATCGGCCAATCTTCCTGACAATAGAAAACGAACTCATTAACACCAGTAGCTCTCTCCCCAGATGGAACTATAAAAAAGTAAACTGAACAATGTACAGACATCGTACAGGTATCCTGATGGAACAGCTGTCCATAGAAGGTAAGGATATTAATAGCATAATGAAGGAATTCAATGCTTGTATCCTTCAGGCCTCCCGTGAAACCATTCCCAGAGTAGCTCGTAGGGACTATAATGTACTGGTCTAGTGAGCTGGGGAAATTCCATGATGACGTGGAAACAGCTCGAAAGCAAGTAGAAAATAGACCGTGCCAAGAACACCACAATAATTACCAACATTCTAAGGCCAAATTTCAGAGAGCCAAGCTGCAAGCCAGAAAGGAAAGTTGAGAGTCCTTAAACTTTGAAAAAGACGGAAGGAAACTGTGGAAACTAATCAAATAGTTAAACGATGAGAGCACTGGAAGAAGTACAAATATTACACTAAAAGAGGATTGGAAAACTTTTACAGGTAAGCAGGTAGCAGATCACTTTGCTCGCATGTTTGCACAAGACTGCAACATTGATATCCATCCAGAGAAAGAGCGTACAGTGCGTACTTACCCAGAGAAAGAAGAGGAAGAAGGCAGAAAAGTGGAGGTCATGAGGTCATGAATGCATCAATCACACGCAGTGATGTAGACCTAGCGGTCAGTAAACTGAAACCAAGGAAACCACCAGGACCAGATGGACTGTCCAATGAACCTGGGAATGGCAGCAATTGAAAAGTTGTTGGATATTTTCAGTATGTGCTGGAGCACAGGTGAGTTACCTCAAATCTGGAAGGAAGCAAACATGGTGCTAAAGCCAGGGAAAAACAGTGATACGGCCTCCAGCTAAAGGTCAATCAGTCTCACTAGCTGCCTATGCAAAACAATGAAACGCATCATTGACCTGAGGCTAAAATGGTACATAGAAAGTGAAAACCTTCTCGTTCCACAACAAGCAGGATTTAGGGATTACTACAGTACAGAAGATCAAGTGACCCATCTCTCTCAAGACAATGAGGACGCATTCCAAGACAAAAACCTTGTACTAGCAGTATGGATAGACCTGAAGAAAGCCTTTGATAAATTATGGGAAAAAAGTCTGCTGTGGAAACTAAGAAACTGCAATGTGAATACTGTACAACTGGATAAAGTCCTATTTACACAATAGAAGAGCAAGGGTAGTAATGGATGGACACAAAAGCCAGAAAGCACTGCTGCGACATGGTTTATCACAAGGAGGAGTCCTTTCGCCTACACTATTCCTGGTAATCATTAATGACCTGGTCATTCATTATGGAATCAAAGCGGCACTGTATGCAGATGATCTGGTCATGTGGTGTACAGATGAATACGCAACATTTGCTACACAGAGACTCCAAAGAGCAGCAGACATCTTGACATCATGGACAAACAAATGGTGTGTAAGTATCAACACAGAGAAATCAAGTACCACTCTGTTCACTCTCTTATCTAAACAGAAAGCAGGTATGATCTTTGTAAATGAAATACCCTTAAGGATGGACAACCAACCCCTTTACTTAGGAGTGACCTGGAAGCAACACATCAACAGTGCAGAAGCAAAAGTCAGAAGAAAACTAGCCATATTAAGAAAATTGAGTGGAACCACATGGGGAGCTAGTGAAAGAATCCTCAAGAATGTATATCAGCAAAGTATTCTACCACATTTAGAATATGACACAACAGCTTGGTGCACAGCATCAAACACTACGCTGCATAATCTAAACAAGGTACAAAATCAGTCACTACGGACTATCACAGGTGCCATGAGATTCACACCAGTAGCAGAAATGCAGAAAATAGTTGGTGTTCAAGCGCTAAAAGAACGTAGAGACACAAAGGTCATGACCATGGGAGAGAAATTCCTCAGCTCTGTAAGCCATCCCCTGAAGAAGAGATTCAATAACATGGCACTAAGACGGCTTTAAATAAGCAGGTTCATTCATCAGGCCAAGCGTATGCGTAAGCTGATACCTGACCTTCCAACTGTAGTCGCTCCATTATCATCTGTACCGGAGCATACACCATGGAAAGAAGCAGATTGTACACAAATAACTATTCAGACTGAAGTGAAAGGTGTGCAGAATGGTGAGATGCAAAGAGGTCTTGTAAGATCAACAGCCACACTTAGTGTTCCAGATGACAAATATCCATGTGACACCTGGATACGTGTGTATACAGGTGGATCTGCACACGATGCCATAAAGAATGGAGGGGCAGGAGCACATATTGAATATCCAAACACCACTACTGACAAGATTTCCAAACCTAATGAAGAACAACTATGATGCAGAATTTAGGGCAGTTATTGCTGCAGTTGAAAAGCTATCAGACTCCTGATTTGATATATATTCCATCGTAATTCTCATAGATGCAAGATCAGTACTGGAAGCTCTTCAGTGCAACAAACTTCCAGATCTTAGGGATGCCTTGTAAAAAATTGGCTTACAACATGGAGTCATTTTGCAATGGATTCCCTTCCACTGGGGATACCAAACAATGAGAAAGCCGATCGTCTGGCCAAAGGGGGCACTGAAATGGAGCAACCAGACATACCGATCACCTATACTCAGAAGAAAAGCATGATAAAAACCTACAGGAAACCACAAACACCACCACATGATGACTATCACATGCTAAATAGAAAAGAACGTTACCATTTTCCGTCTCCGAACAGGACACAACCGACTCCGAAGTCATATGTATACAAAGTTTAAGGTTGGTACTACTACTCTTTGTACATGTGCCCCAAACTGTGAAACATATCCTCCAAAGCTGCACCAACTACGAGACACTGAGAAGTAATTATTGGACCAGTGAAACCACAAATGAAGATAAGCTCTACGGTTCCATATATGAATTACAAAAAAAACAGTGAAATTTATCCAAGAGACAGGACTGCAGATATAGACAGACAATGCGTATGAAGAAGAAGAAGAAGAAGACTGCAGTGCAGACTATATATTGTGATCAAGAGTGCAGACAAGGGAGGGCCCATTGTTTGCTGGAAGAAAGAATTGTACATTCAAGAGGCCATGGGCCAGCTGAGCATCACTGAATGTTATGCGTCTAGCCCTCAAGATCCATCTCTAGTCAACAACCACCATGTTCGTGACACGATCAACGAACTCATCTACAAGACTGGTATTTCTCCTTCTGCTATCATCTTCACATCCGCGACAGCTGCTTAGGGAAGCCATGCTTTTATCTACTCCCTAAGATACATAAACCAGGCAGCCTGAGAAGGTCCATGGTGTCTGCTTGTTTCTGCCCTACAGAACAAATCTCTGACTTTCTGGACAGTATCTTTCACCTCTTGTAACTAGTCTGCCCACTTATCTTAAGGACACAAATCATACACTTATTGCTTTTGAGACCCTTACACTTCTGCCTGGTCACACCTACCTTATCTTCACCCTTGATGTAGTATCCTTATACACGTCCATCCAGCATGATCAGACAATTCAGGTCGTCAAATTTTTCTAAACAAAAGACTCCATCCCTCTATTCCTAAGTCTACTATTATGCGCCTTACGCTACCTGTCCTCCAACTCAATTAGTTTGAATTCAATGACCTTTACTTCGACCAGATTAGTGGTGTGGCCATGGGTATCAAAATGGGCCCCAGTTACGCATGTCTGTTCATGGGTACTTCGAGCACAAGGTTTTGAGAGCCTATAGAGGCCCCTTTCCAGCCTTCTATAGACGCTACATAGATGACGGCAATGGGGTCACATCAATGATGAGGAAGATCTTGACAACTTTATCAGTTTTATTAAAGAGTACAATCCTGTCGTTTCTTTCACCTTCCATGTCTCTACTATTTCCTCTAACTTTCTCGACATTGCCGTTACCATAGCCCTACCGGGCTTACTACTTCTGTCAACTATAAATCTACAGACTCTCACAGCTATCTATTGTACTCTACCTCCCATTATAGAACATGTAAGGACTCTGTTCCTTTTCCCGGCTTCTTAGGTTGCGTCGTTTGTGTAATGAGGATGCTGACTTCTACGATCAAGGTCATAAAATGCTAGATTTATTCCGTCAACGCGGATATTCAGAATATGTTCTCTCGTCATCTTGGAACCGCATCAGCCATATATCGCGGCAACAAACCCTCTCTTCTAAACCGCACTGTGGCTCGGACAAAGTTAAACTGGTACGCACGCACCACGCTCATAGTTTGGCAGTTAAAAACAAACTGTTTCTCCATCTCCATCTCCTCCAGACCGAGCCTGATAGACGTGAACTTTTTGGGGAACACCCATTGGTGACCTACAGACGGGATAAGAACCTCATGGACCTTTTAGTTCGATGTCGCCTTAAGGCAGATGACACTTTTTATGGTACCAGACGTTGTGGACGCCTTAGATCTAACACTTGCCCGTTTGTTGCCGAAGCTAGCCATATCTCCTCCCCTAAATCCACGTTATCAGTTCAGGAGGGTTTCACTTGCACTTCACGCAATGTTATTTATACTACTATGTGCAAACGTTGTGGTATGAAGTATATAGGGAAGACTGGTTTACGCTTAGAAGATCGATTTCGCCAACATCTTAATGATATTTCTGAGAGGGCCTGGACACCTGTGGCTAAACATTATTGCCTTAGCAACCACAGGGGGAAAACAGGACATTTCTGTTAGTGTCATCCGCTCTTGTTCTGCTGATGTACGATCTCGAAGGGTCCTAAAACAGCGCCTTATTTTCCAGACTGGCTGTCTCCACCCAGCTGGAATTAACAATGTCTTCAGATTTCTTTAATTTCTTTAGTTTTATACCCCCCTCCCCCTTTTTGTGATTTATACTTCACTTTCTTGTTTCTTTCTCCTAACTCCCCTACCTATCACCACTTTCTCTTCTTCTCTGGCGATGTATAGGCGTATAGAGTCTTGTCCTATTCACCAGTTTCACTTTTTCTCAATGCAGATGTTTATGTTCTTCATTCATTATCTCTTTGCTTCCCCTTTCCCCCCTTGACATCTTTTCCTCTAGTGGCCATCATGTTTCTATTGCACTTCTCCAACCTGTTTCCCTCCCACTCTCCACCTCTTCTTTACTATTGTCTTATCGACTTATCCTTTGTGTGGCCCTGTATAGCCTCTATGACTCTTCTAGTGGACATGCATTTCTCTGTGTTTCCTACTTTTGGAGGATGCCACATTAAGATAAGTTTTTCGTTTAGTTATACGTTTTTGTCTCGTTTGTGTATGTAATCCTCGAAAAAGGCTCAGGCCAAAATATCGGATGTTGTATGTTTTTCATTTATACATTCTCATCTCGGTCTCATACTTTCTATTCTTTTTTTCTCACTTTTCTCACTTTACTCACTCCCTCTGCTACCTTGTAAAACTGCACCATACACTTATATCTAAATGACACATACAAGCACTATATGTCGGGCTTTTTTGTCTTTCTTTCTGGTCTGTCTGTCTGTAGATACACATAGACACGGGTACATTTTTGAGAGAGATTTGTGTTTTGGTAATTTTACTGTTTCACATTATTTTCTTTTTTACTTTACCTCTAATTAGCTCTGACAACTTCTAGTGCTCTCTCTCTCTCTCTCTCTCTCTCTCTCTCTCTCTCTCTCTCTCTCTCAAAGCAGAACCCCATCTTAATCACATTTCTGTATCATAATCCAAATGCAACAGAATCGCATTATGACCACTTTACAAGTATGATGGATTATGTTTTGTCTTTTAATTTAAAGGATATAATTGCTCTTGGAGATTTCAATATTAATTACAGACAAACAGATGCTACATGGAATGATACTGTTTTATCATACAACCTATCCCAAATTATCTATCAGAGTAACTGAAACATCATCCATGCTAATAGATCACATATTTGTAGCTCATCCAGAAAACATTATAGAAAGTAAAATCCCTCACACATCACTGAGTGATCACTATTCATTCTGTTGCACATGGACACAACATGGCTTGAAAATTCCCAAAAATAAACATACAAGTATTAAATTTAGAAGTTTTAGCAAATTCAGCTTAGAATCATATTTCTCTGAAAGAGTTACAAGCAGCACCTCTAGATCATGTGTACCAACTAACTGACCCTGATAAGGCCATGGAATACTGGATAAAAACTTTCGGGATATATTTGACAAGCATGTTTCTATTAAAGAGGTGAGAGTTAAACATCAAGTGAAGTCCCCCTGGATAACACCTGAGATATTGCAAGTCATGAGGGAAAGGGATCAGGCCCACAAAAATAAGGAATTCATTATCTACCGATTACTTAGGAATATAGTTCAGTATTTAATTAGGCAAGAAAAGAGAAATTACTTTAGGAACCTAGTTCTGAATAAATCAGACAGTAAGTCTGTCTGGAAAGCAGTTAATATTCTAGTAAACAAGATAAAACAGTCTGACTTGCAGAGTTATAATCATGTGCTCACATGTGAAGAGTTCAGCAATCACTTCATAGAAGAAGTCAATATCTTAAAATCTTCACTACCAACCCCTACTTTTGACTTAAGTGAATATGCAAATCTAAAGCAATCCAGTATTCCTTTCCTGTCAGTTAGTGAAGTTTATAATTATCTTTCATCTTTAAAAAACAACAATACAACAGGAATTTATGAAATTAGCAACAAGATATTATGCTTCTCAGCCCCAGTAATTACAGATACATACATTTACAATCATTGTCATTTTCCTCAGGCTTTTAAAACTGCTGGGTGTCTGAGTAGCGAAGTGGTCAGGGCACTGGTCTCATGGCAAAGGTCAGGGGTTCAAATCCGGCCAGAGGCACCTCAATCACCCAGCTGTAGAAATGGGTACCCAACTTTTTCTGGAGTTGGGGAAGGAAAGGCGGCCAGGCGTGATACTGACCATATCACCCTCTAGTGTGCTGACAGGTCAAGGAAAATATGGACACTAACACCATATCCCTATGTGCTTCTAAAGCATGACAGGATTATCTTTACTCTTTTTTTTTGTAATTGCAAAAAAATATATCCCCTTTTTAAATCTGGTTCAGAGAAAAATCCCTTAAGCTATAGAGCAGTTTAATAATAAACGTATCTCATGTCCGTACACTCTACACTCTGATTTATGCAACAACAAAAAATAAACTTGCATTCTTACATTCATTCAAAACTAACAAATTTACAGAAAAGCAGTACAAAAAATTTTTTACAACTATCAAGCCATACTTTAAACTAGTTTGAACTATGGTTAGGGAGGCATATAGTCCATATCAAACAGATGTTGACAAAGTTTGAAGTTATAAGAACGAATATTACTTATAAGTTTTACGTGAATTGGTAGGGCATTCCAAAGTTGAGCAGCTGAGTTAGAGAAGCTATTTTTAAACACGTCAAGCCTTGGTTTTGAGAGAATACAATTGCTTAAGCATTGACTGTGTTTTGGATTGGATTTGAACAATGACCACAGGTAGGGTGGAGTACTGTGTGATAAAATTTTATGAATTAATTTGGCCTTGTTGAAAATAAATCTCTTTTTGAGGGGTAGAATATCAAGATGTTTGTCCTTATTTGTAATAAGTGCTGCATGTTTGTCATCTATAACCTTTACTGTTCGTTTTTGAAGTGAGTAAAGTCTTTTTATGTTTGACATGGAACAACTATCCCAGACTGTGGAACAGTAGTCCAAATTTGTTTGTATCCATGGTATGTAGTATATTCTTCTGGTGTCTATGTCAAGAAAATGTTTAATTTTAATAAATTGGTAAACTTTTTTGTGCAGTGAGTTTGGTTAGATTGTCTACAGGATGATTCCAACTCAAGTGGTGATCAGTCATGAGACCTAGAGTTTTATGTTCACTAACATTCTCTATCTGTGAAGTTCCAGCATGGAGCTGTAGTGTTGTTATTGGTGAATTTGTTAATTCTTCTCTTGTTGTAATGAGTATGGATTTTGTTTTGCTAGTTTTTATGAGCATTCTGTTGTTGTTGTTCCAGTTAATTAGGCTGTTTATTTCAACTTTAAGAGTTGACTCAAGGTTAATAAAGTCATTGTCACTAGAATAAACTGTGCAGTCATCAGCAACGAGGTCACAAGATGATTTTTTGAGATGAAGTGGAAGATCATTGATGTAGATGGTAAACAGGAGAGGACGAAGATTAGATCATTGTGGAACACCATTATCAATGACAGATGAACTTACTTAGAGGCAAACCTCCTGTTCATTGGAAAGAAAAGATGTAATAAATTTTGTCAAGTCAGGGTGTAATCTGTAAATCTCAAGCTTTCTAACTAGGATTTCATGATCAGTCATGTCAAACTCTTTTTTAAAGTCAACAAAGACAGCACCACATAATTTATCATCGTTTATATTAGATAACCAACGTTCTATCTTTTTTGTCATAGCTGTGTGGCAGGAATGTTTCGGCCTAAAATCTGACTGACAGTCAACAAATCATTTTCTTGCATGTGTTGTAAGGTTATTTTTTTTTTATGTGTTTTTCTAGTGGTTTGATAGAATGGAAGTTGGTCTATAGCTTGAAGGATTTTTCTCTGAACCAGATTTTAAAAGGAGATATATTTCTGCAATTTTAACAGCCTGAGAAAAATGACAATGTGCAATGCACTGACTGTAAATGTATGTTAGTGTATCTGTAATTACTGGGGCTGAGTAGCGTAATATCTTGTTGCTGATTTCATCAAGTCCTGCTGCGTTGTTGTTTTTTAAAGATGAAAGATAATTATAAACATCACTAACAAACAGGAAAGGACTACTGGGTTGCTTTAGGTTTGTACATTTGCTACCTATAAATGTATTTAATTCACTTAAGTCAAAAGTAGGGGTTGGTAGTGAAGATTTTAAGATATTGACTTCTTCTATGAAGTGATTGCTGAACTCTTCACATGTGAGCACATGATTATAACTCTGCAAGTCAGACTGTTTTATCTTATTTACTAGAATATTAACCGCTTTCCAGACAGACTTACTGTCTAATTTATTCAGAACTAGGTTCCTAAAGTAATTTCTCTTTTCTTGCCTAATTAAATACTGAACTATATTCCTAAGTAATCGGTAGATAATGAATTCCTTATTTTTGTGAGCCTGATCCCTTTCCCTCATGACTTGCAATATCTCAGGTGTTTTCCAGGGGGACTTCACTTGATGTTTAACTCTCACCTCTTTAATAGAAACATGCTTGTCAAATATATCCCGAAAGGTTTTTATCCAGTATTCCATGGCCTTATCAGGGTCAGTTAGTTGGTACACATGATCTAGAGGTGCTGCTTGTAACTCTTTCAGAGAAATATGATTCTAAGCTGAATTTGCTAAAACTTCTAAATTTAATACTTGTATGTTTATTTTTGGGAATTTTCAAGCCATGTTGTGTCCATGTGCAACAGACCAGGTAGTGATCACTCAGTGATGTGTGAGGGATTTTACTTTCTATAACGTTTTCTGGATGAGCTACAAATATGTGATCTATTAGCATGGATGATGTTTCAGTTACTCTGATAGATAATTTGGGATAGGTTGTATGATAAAACAATATCATTCCATGTAGCATCTGTTTGTCTGTAATTAATATTGAAATCTCCAAGAACAATTATATCCTTTAAATTAAAAGACAAATATAATTCGGACTTTCTAGATCAGTCCAACAAGTTATTAGAATTTTTCCGTCATCGCCACTACCAAGAAAATGTCCTTCAGGAAGCCTTCCACCGTATCAAATTAGGGAGCCACAAAGAAGCATTCAGAAAAAAAAAAGTCTGGTACTTCATCTGACAGAGTTAAGTTAGTACTGCCTTTCCACCAGCATGGTTAGATGGTTAAGAAAATACTTTATCGTCATATGCCACTAATCCAGCTCGGCCCCTGACACTCGCGATATTTTCTCTGATCCACCCCTGTTGGCATACAAACGTGAACCAAACCTTAAGGACATCCTCGTCCACAGCCACTTGAAGCGTAGCCTTACATATGTTGGTACCAGAAAATGTAACCGCCCCCGCTGCGTTACCTGCCCTGCAGTCTGCCAAACGAAAACGATCACCTTTCCCAAAGCTATCCTCACTCTTAATGAGGGATTCACATGCGAGTCCCGTAACGTAATGTATGTCATCGTTTGAAAAAAATGCAGAATAACGTATACTGGTGAGACTGGCCTCAGATTAGGGGACTGCATGCAGAAACATCTATACGATATCGCCCAGCATGCTTCGAAACCAGTCCCAAATCATTTCAATGGCCCCAACCACAGAGGCAAATCTGATTTTCTGGTAACAGCCGTCAAACAATGTCACGCAGATGACACAAGCCTACTAGCGCTTGAGAACCGAAACATTCAGGATTGTGTGACGCTGGAACCACACGGGTTAAACTCGCTATTCAGCTACACTTAACATTCTCCTCTTCAACAATTATAATTCCTCTCCACTAAGCTCAATTCCCTTTTCACTTGTTACACATAGTTCAGAACCTCCTCACAGCATCACATTACAACCCCTCTACCCTAACTATAATCATCTGTTTCATCTGTTTCTGGCTAGGTTAACATTGCACTTCTCTTTCCCCTCTTCACGGTTTCCCTACCCATCACCCCTGTTACGACCCACAGACCACACATCACAGGTCTCCATTTAAACAGTCTCTACGCCCTACCATGCCCATTTCTGACACACAGCGTCGGACAAGCCACATCTTTTTATAGTTACAGCTAAGTGCTCTATTCATTACTGTTTTTTATATAGCATTCATGTGAATGAATATTAAACTTTATCTCCTCTCTCTGTTTATTCGTCTTGTATGTTTTTGTATGATTAAGGCTCACACTGAAACGTCACAGCTTTGTAATCGTTAAGTAATAAAGCTGCTTCTACTTTTTTCCAAGTTTATACACAGATGACAAAAATGCAGCACGTATTACAAATAAGGACAAAAATCTTGATATTCTACCCTTCAAGGAAAGATTTCTTTTCAACAAGGCCAAGTTAATTCATAAATTCTATAGCTCAGTGCTCCACCCTATCTGTGGTCGTTGTTCAAATCAAACCCAAAAACACAGTCAACGCTTAAGCAATTGTATTCTCCCAAAACTAAGGCTTGATATGTTTAAAAAAAAGCTTCTATTGCTCAGCTGCTCACCTGTGGAATACCTTATCAATTTATGTAAAATTTATAAGTAATATTCGTTCTTATAACTTTAAACTTTGTCAACATCTGTTTGATATGGACTATATGCCTCCCTAACCATAGTCTAAAGTAGTTTATGGCTTGATTGTTAGTTTTGAATGAATGTAAGAATGCAAGTTTATTTTATGGTGCGGCATAAATTAGAGTGCGAAGTGTATGGAGATAACATAAGTTAATTAATTATTTATGTAATCATTTAATTGTGTCTTCATGATTATTATACTCATTAACAAATGCTGAATGACTGTGACTGAGTAAAAGCTGTATAATAAAGTGCAGAATGTCAGACGGGCCTGCGTGCCCAATTCTTAACCCTTTGAAAATAAAGTATGTTTGTTCGTTCATTCATCCGTTCTTTCTCTTTATATATATATATATATATTATATATATATATATATAATATATATATATATATATATATATATATATATATAATATATATATATATATATATATATATATATATATATATATATATATATATCAATGAAGTGCCGCGTGGGGAAAGCGAACATTTCTCTCCACAATTCCCTGTCTTTAGACTTGATTATGAGATCCGCCGGTGACTTTCTTCCTAGCCACACTGACAGCCCATCCAGTAATTTCTCTCCACAATTCCCTGTCTTTAGACTTGATTATGAGATCCTCCGGTGACTTTCTTCCTAGCCACACTGACAGCCCATCCAGTAATTTCTCTCCACAATTCCCTGTCTTTAGACTTGATTATGAGATCCGCCGGTGACTTTCTTCCTAGCCACACTGACAGCCCATCCAGTAACTTCTCTCCACAATTCCCTGTCTTTAGACTTGATTATGAGATCCTCCGGTGACTTTCTTCCTAGCCACACTGACAGCCCATCCAGTAATTTCTCTCCACAATTCCCTGTCTTTAGACTTGATTATGAGATTCGCCGGTGACTTTCTTCCTAGCCACACTGACAGCCCATCCAGTAATTTCTCTCCACAATTCCCTGTCTTTAGACTTGATTATGAGATCCTCCGGTGACTTTCTTCCTAGCCACACTGACAGCCCATCCAGTAAATTCTCCTTCTGTCTTCCTCTGTCCTTTCTTCCCTCAATTTTTCCAGTTGCCACATTCATTCCTTTGCATGTCCCTTGCGGAACTTTGCCTCCCAAACAGCACTCCTGTAGGCCTCTCGGTTGTGAGCAAGATGGCCTGCTGCTGCTGCATCCAGTTCCAGATCATCAACGATGTCTTGCAGCCATCTTCGTTTCGGTCTTCCTCTTTTTCTTTTTCCCATTATGTATCCTTCCAATACGGTCTTCTCTAAATTATCATGACGTTTAATGTGGCCAAAATATTTAAGTTTTCTCTCTTTAATCCTCTTTACTATCCAGCCTTCTTCAATATTAAGCTCTTGTAGTGTTCCAATTTTCGTTTTCTCAGAAAATGTCCTACAAATCTCGTTTGTCTGCCTCTGATCGTTGTTGTAATTTGCCTTTTAACTTCAGCCTCTCTTAAGACTTCTTCGTTGGTTTTCTTAGCTGTCCATGGTACCTTCAACATCCTTCTTATAAACCACATTTCTCGCTGTACTCTCTTATTCATAGACCATACTTCACATCCATAAAACAAAATTGGCTCGATGTAACATTTAAGTACTCGGAATCTTGTTTCCATTGATATGGATCTGTTGCACAAGATGTTTCTCATTTTCTGGAATGCTGACTTGGCCTGAGCACGTTCGCTTTTTATTTCGTTGTGACATTTCCCATCTGTTCTAAGAGTACTACTTTATGGAAGTAAATGCTGGAAAATCACCAAAACCATAGAAAACAAGTTGAATTCTTTCCAGACTAAATGTTTACGAAGAATTAGAAAAATATTTTGGCCACACGCCATAAGAAATAACATCTTGTTGGCAGAGATGCAGATGAAGCCACTGACAGTAGTTACTGAGGAAAGACGCTGGCGATGGTTGGGACATGTGCTCCAAATAACTGACAACTCATTACCAAAAATAGCACTAAGATGGACACCGCAGGGGAACAAAAGTAAGGGTAGACCAAAAGAGACATGGGGAAGAACAACAAAGAGGATGTAGAGCAATAGAGGGCTCACCTGGGCAAGAGCAGGGAAAAAAGGCAAAGGACATGCTTTTGTGGAAAACCCTTGCGGAAGCCCCATGTGCCCTGAGCACTTAAGGTTCAGAGAGGGGGGGGGGAGAATTCCAATCAGTTGTTATAATCGTTCCTAAGTACTTGAATCTATCAACTTGTTTCAGTTCTGTGCCATCGATAGTAATGCTACATTTTGGTGGTATTTCTTTCTTTGAGATGACAATCACTTCAGTCTTCTTTTTATTCAGGCTGAGACCTTTACTTTTACTTTCACGAACCGCGATGTCCAGAAAAACCTGTAGCTTCCCTTCACTTTTAGCAGTCAGAACGGTGTCGTCTGCATATCTTAAGTTGTTCAGGTTGTAACTGCCAATTGATATTCCTGACAAACTCTTTATAGTTCTCATTATGTTTTCGATGTAAAGAGATGAGTAAATAGAACAAGTCCTTGTCTCATTCCTAATTTTATGTCTTGGAATGCTCATGTTTGGTATTCAACATTCATTGCTGCTGATTGCTGCCAATATATGTTTTTGATGAGTTTCAGATCTTTCCCATCTATGTTGATGTCTTCCAGCATTCTTATAATTTCTGTGTGTCTCACTTTATCGAATGCTTTACAATAGTCTATGAAGCATAAGTATAGGTCCGTCTTTACTTCTATTGATCTTTCCATCAATGTTATATATATACATATATATTATATATATATATATATATATATATATATATATGGCATTACTTGTGTCTTTTATTCGAAGAAGTCACACTGTTCTTCAGCGTTTTCTGGTTTTATTTTGCTCCTGACTATTCTCATGACAATACGAAGCAGGATTTTGATTTTGGTAACATGGCTCACAAGACTAATGATTCGATGGTCTTCACATTCAATTGCACCTTGTTTCTTTGGTAGGGCAATGAAAACTGATTGCAAAACGTTTGATAGGACATAGTTACTGTTATAGAAGTCATTTAGCAGTCTGGTAATTATTTCTCTGTCAAGCTGTCCTAATGCTTCCAATTCTTCCTTGGTGATTTTATCTGGACCTGGTGCTTTATTGTTCTTTATGTGTTTCATGGCTTCTTCCACTTCTGCTTTTAATATGTGAGGCCCTTCATTATTATTTCGTTTATCTATTTCGCAGGCGCGACCAATTGGCGGTAGACTTAGAGAGCGAGGTCGGGTAGTAGGTGCCTCTCCTACTCCTATAAAGCGCCTCAGGTGCTTAGTGAAGGGAATACCAGGCAGGTAAGAGGCGCCTTAAAACCTCTCGCTCCCGCTGCCTTGCGGGTAAGACAGGGAGTCCAAAGGCTAGCGGAGAGTCCGTACACAAACCGACAGAAGGCAACGGGAAACCACTGTTGTAGTTCCTAAGACCAATTATGCTTATTCAGAGTAATAGATTTGTCATGAACGACGTTAACAGATGTTCCTCTGGAACAGCCTCGTCCGGTAGGGCAGCTCACGAGCCACAGGTGAGGCCAGATCGTCACCAAGCTACTGATGGCAAAACTAACAAAATAGCAACATGGAATGTTAGAACTTTATTCCAGGCTGGAAAATTAGAAAATGTAAAGAAGGAAATGGAAAGGATAAAGATCAACATATTAGGAATGAGTGAAATTAGATGGACAGGTGCAGGGAAGATAAACTCTGATAAATATACAATAATATATTCAGGAAGTGAGAAACATGAAGGAGGAGTAGGAATAATATTTGATGAACAAACAGCAAGGACAATTGTAGGATATTTGAACATCTCCGACCGAGTCCTGCTAGCCCAACTGAAAGGACGACCAATAAACTTAAATATTATACAAGTATACGCTCCAACATCTGAAAGTTCTGAAGAAGATGTACAGCTATTTTATAATGACATAGAGACAGCCCTAAAAGACACGAAGTCACATGAAGTTAATATAGTCATGGGAAATTTTAATGCCAAAGTTGGTAAAGGAAGAACTTCAGACATCGTTGGTGACTATGGACTAGGGGAGAGGAATGACAAAGGTAGTAAATTAATTGAATGGGCAAGAATACATAGCATGGTTGTAGGAAACACCTGGTTTAAACAACATCTCCGAAGACTGGCAACGTGATGCAGCCGAGACAAAAAGACTTTTAACCAGATAGACTACGTATTAATAAATAAATGATTCCGGATTGCATTACTGACACACAAAAAAACATGCCAGGAGCCGAATGCAATAGTGATAATGACCTACTGTGTGAAAAAAAATTAGAATAAAGCTAAAGAAAGCATGCAGAAAAGTGAAAAACATCAAACTGAATACAGAACTCCTTAAAGATGACCAAGAACTGCGAGAACAATACAAAGTTATCATAACAAATAGATACAATGCAATAGCAAAGATAAATACTATAGATGAACAATGGGTAATGTTAAGAGATTCTATAGATCAAACTGTTAAGGAGATAATATCACCGAAAAAAAGAAGCCTCTAAAAATAAATGGATGACAGACGACATCTTAGGACTGATGGACAAGAGGAGGAGGAGTAAAAAAAAAAACAAGAAAAATATAGCAAGATAAATAAAGAAATAAGACGCAAATGCAGAGAAGCAAAGGAAGAGTGGTTAAATGAACAGTGGAGACAGATAGAGGACTCTCATAATAAAGACAACAAAAACATGCACAAACGAATTAGTAAACTCACAGGCAGGAAGACAAAATATACCACAGGATGCCTGAAATCAAAAGATGGTAAAATTTTAATGAGAAAAGAAGACATTGTGGACAGGTGGACAGAGTACATCGGTGAGCTATATGGAGGAGAAAGACCAGAATTAACACCAGATACTGAAAACTGTGATGTACCACTAATACTTGAAGATGAAATCATAGATGCCATCAAACACATGAAGAAAGGAAAAGCGACTGGGCCTGATAATTTAACAATAGAAGAAATAGTGGAGATAGGAATAAAAATAATAACCAAGTTACTGAATGACATTTGCAGCAGTGGTTATATGTCCAATGACTAGCTTAAATCCACGTTTATAGCACTATCAAATAAACCAGGTGCAAAGTAATGCGAGGACCACCGGACTATCAGCCTCTCATGTTACATAACGAATCTACTTCTGAGAATCATTATGAGAAGAACAAGGAAAAAAAATAAAAATGGAAATAGCAGATGAACAATTCGGATTTACTGAAGGAAAGAGAACACACAGCGCCATTTATGCTTTACAAACACTAACAGAAAGAGCTTTAGACGTACAGAAAGATCTCTGCTTATGCTTCATTGATTACACCATGTCATTTTACAAGGTGAAACATAATGAAATTATTAAAAATGCTTGACACATCAATATAGACGACAAAGACCTGAGGATTGTAAAACATCTATACTGGCAGCAAGAAGCAGCAGTTGGAGTTGAAAATAGAACTGGAAAATATCAACCTATAAAACAAGGAGTACTACAAGGATGTATACTATCTCCAGACCTTTCTTCTCTGTACAGCGAGAATATTCTAAGAACGATCATCACAGAACCAGGCATAAAAATTGGAGGATACAATATTAACAACCTTCGATATGATGACGACACAGTATTGATAGCTGAGAACCAACAAGACCTGTAAAATCTCTTGGATAAAGTAGCCAAAGAAAGTGAATAGAATGGAATTACATTGAACATAAAAAAAGACAGAGACTATAGTTATATCTAAGAAACAGAATCCACCAACATGCAGTATAAATTTAAACGGAACTATTCTAAAGCAGGTGCAGAAATTCAAATACCTTGGAGCAGTAATAACTTCAGATGGGAAATGCAGAACAGAAATTAGGAACAGAATAGGCCAAACAAAGACTGCATTTCAGAGAATGAGAAACATATTATCCAACACATCCTTATCAATGAATGTTAGAAAACGAGTCCTAAAATGTTATATTGAACCTATCTTGTTATATGGAAGTGAATCATAGACAATAGTCAGGTCTGCACAAAAATCATTGGAAGCAGCAGAAATGTGGTTTATTAGAAGAATGTTGCGAATCCCTTGGACAGCAAAAAGGGATGGCGACTGTAGTAAAACTGGTTAATATAAATAAGGTAGATAGAGGTGTATGCAGGCCATCAGCTCAGTTGGTGATTAACAATTTCGCCTCACGCCGAAATATCGGATGTTGTATGTTTTTCATTTATACATTCTCATACTTTATATTCGTTTTTTTTCTCACCTTGCTCACTTCCTCCCTCACTTTGTAAAACTGCACCATACACCTCTATCTACCTTGGACAGCAAAAGAATTCAACGGCGAATACTTCGAGCAAATCAGTGGTGTTGCTATGGGAACGAAAATGGGTCCCAGTTATGCATGTCTATTTATGGGCTTTCTGGAAGTCAAATTATGGGAAACCTACACTGGCAGATTTCCAGAATTCTATAAAAGGTACATCGATGATGGCATTGGAATTACAAGTATGCCACATGAAGACCTTGAAAAATTTATTGAATTCGCCAATACACTCAATAAGAACATAAAATTCACTTATGAAATCTCTGACAAGTCTGTTAATCTTTTAGACATTAAAATTTCTATTGGCACAAACAGGCTTGTCACCTCTGTATTTTACAAGCCCACCGATAGCCACACCTATTTGCTTTACACCTCTTCCCATCCTGAGGCCTGTAAGAACTCCATCCCATATTCCCAACTCCTCCGTCTTCGCCGCATATGTCAGGATAATTTGAACTTTATAGATCAGTCCAACAAGTTATTAGAATTTTTCCGTCATCGCCACTACCCAGAAAAGGTCCTTCGTAAAGCCTTCAACCGTATCCAACTAGTGAGCTGCAAAGAAGTATACAGGAAAAAGCCTGTTACTCCATCTGACAGAGTTAAATTAGTACTGCCTTTCCACCCGCACGGTCAGATGGTTAAGAAAATCCTTTATCGTCATCTGCCGATAATCCAACTCGACTCCGACACTCATAACATTTTCTCTGAAGCACCCCTATTGGCATACAAACGTGAGCCAAACCTTAAGGACATCCTCGTCCACAGCCACTTGAAGCAGAGCCTTACGTATGTTGACACCAGAAAATGTAACCGCCCCCGCTGCGTTACCTGCCCTGTAGTTTGGGAAACGAAAACAATCAGCTTTCCCAAAACTATCCTCTCTTCATGAGGGATTCACATGCGAGTCCCGCAATGTGATATATGTCATCGTGTGCAAAAGATGCAGGATAACATATATCGGTGAGACTGGCCTCAGATTAGGGGACTGCATGCAAAAACATCTGTACGACATCACCCAGCATGCTTCGAAACCAGTCCCAAATCATTTCAATGGCCCCAACCACAGAGGCAAATCTGATTTTCTGGTAACAGCCATTAAACAATGTCACGCAGATGACACAAGCCGCCTGGCACTTGAGAACCGCTGCATTCAAAATTATGGGACTCTGGAACCACATGGGTTAAACTCGCTGTTTAGTTACACGTAACATCATCTTTTTCAATCATTATAGTACCTCTCCACTAAATCCAACCCTTCTTACTTTTCAAACTTCCTCACAGCATCACTCTGCAACCCCGCTATTTTCTCTGCAACCCCTCTTCTCTGCAACCCCTCTTCCCCAATCACCTGTTTCAAATCCTCCTAGCTAGGCCAGTAGTGCGTCACTCTCTCTCCCCTCCCCGGTTCCCCATCCATCACCCCCAGTTACAACCCACCGACTACATGTCACAGGTCTCTATTTAAACAATTTCCACGTCCTACCAGATCCATTCCTGACACATACCGCCGGACAAGCCACACCTTGCAATTTACAGCTAAGTACTCCTTTAAAAATTATTTATTTATTTTTTAAACAGTATTCATGTAAATCTATACTTTATCTCCTCTCCCTATTTTTTCGTCCTGTATGTTTTTGTATGATTAAGGCTCACGCCGAAACGTCACAACTTTGTAATCGTTAAGTAATAAAGCTGCTCCTACTTTTTTCCGATTTTATACATTCTAGCAAAAATAACTAATGAAGAATGTATGAGAAGAGCTGGAGAGACAAAAAAAAAAAAAACGTGTTAAAAAGATAAGAGAGAGACGATGTACATGTAATGAGAAGAGGGGACATTCAAAATATTATATTATAGATATAATTATTGTATAATATATTATATATTGTTGATCACCAACTGAGCTGATGGCCTGCATGACGGATCGTGTACTCTGGGGAAGCATAATAGCCAAAGCCAGTCGGCACGGCACCTGATGATGATGATGATGATTTCGCCTCTAGTGTCCTCATAGAGTTCTCTGATGTATTCGCACCATCGTGCCATTATTTCATCTCTGTCCATTATTGGACTTCAGGCAACCAGTTATGTGGTATGCCCTTTTGTTTGTCAACTCCTTTATTTGTTTGTACATATCTCTTGTGTTTCCATGATGGTGTGTCTCTATTTCATTATATTTCCTATTTAGCCACTCTTCTTTAGCTGTGTTACATTTGTGTCTTATTTCTTTATTTATTTTGTCATATTCATCGTTATCTTCCTTAAAACTTCTCCGATCCATTAGTTGCAAAATTTCTTCTTCCATCCACTCCTGTTTAGCGTGTCATTTATTTGGAGGTAGCATTTCAATAGATGTTTGCTGAATAGAGTCTTTAAGCGTATTCCATTGTTCATCAGTCGTTTCAATCTTCTCTATAGCATTATACCTATTATGTACTATGGGCCTATATTGTTCTTGTATTGCCTTATCTTTCCGTAACAGTTCTCTATCTAGTTCTTTGTTTTTAGCTGCTACATTTAACCTCTTTAGCCTGATTCTTACTTTTCCTACAACTGGGATGTGGTCACTGTTGCAGTCTGCGCTTGGTCTTGTTTTTACGGATATTAGTGAGTTCCTGAATATTCTGTTGATCATAATGTAATCTATATGGTTGCATATGTTATTATTTTGGCTTTTCCATGTCCATAGTCGCCTTGGGTGTTGTTTAAACCAAGTATTTCCTATTATCATTTTATTCTTTTCTGCCCACACAATCAACATCTCTCCTCTTGTATTTCCGACACCTAGTTCATATTTGCCAGTAGCTTCATTGTCTTGTTCAGTCCCTACTTTCGCTTTTAAATCACCCATCACAAAGTTTACTTCCCATGGTTTGCACTGTTTCATTGCCATGTCCAGATTGTTGTAAAATTCTGTTATCTCATCATCAGAGCTTTCTGAAGTTGATGCGTATACTTGGATGAGATTTGTGTCTATTGGGTGGCCCTGTAATTTAATCATGAACACTCTGTCTGATATGCACCAGAAACCTTTCATGGTTCTTGCTGTCTTCTTATCCAATATTATGCCAACTCTATTTCTACACTGGTTTCCCCCCGGAATATATTATTTTGAAGTCTTTATGATCTCTGCTTCCTGCTCCAGTCCATCTCATTTCACATAAAACAAGGATGTTAATTTCCATTCTTTTCATTTTTTGTTCGACGTTTTCCAGTTTTCCAAGTTCTGTTAGTGTTCTAATGTTCCATGCTGCAATTACTGTGGTGTTGCTTGTGTTTTCTTTGCATACAGTAGTTGGATGATGATCTGGTATCACCTGTCCCACGTGATAGTCCCTACCGGACGAGGTGGTTCCACTGAAACCTTCATTAACGTCATTATGATTCAAAGAATTGTGGATTATCATGATTCTTGGGAATGTACAGTGTTGGTTTCCCCTTGCCTTCCACCGGTTTGTTTATGGTTTACTCCACTAGCCTTTGACTCTGGCCAGAGCCTACTCTACAAGGCAGCAGGGGGTTTGAAATCAGAGTTTTCCTTCTCCTAGATGAGCTACTAACCAAGACTAACGAGTCACATCTACCCGTAGCGTCTGGTTTTCAGGCGCCAGATACTCGCCATTCGCCTCTTCTCCTGTTAGTTTAAACAGTTCCGCCACGAGAAGGCCAGGACCGCCAGAGGCTATATGAGACGCACGCCTAGGAGACATTTAATTGGAGTGGAGAGCTTATCCTCCACCCCACCTCCGGCTATTACAGTCCTTATATATATATATATATAAGTAAAAAAACCCTTTTTCATGCCATTTACACATTTTGGGCAAATGGTGTTATGCCCATATTTCCAAGACCTTCGGCACATGAAAGTCTGATGTGGTCAGTATCACGTCTGGCCGCATTTACCTTCCCAGATTTCTCTGGTACCTGTTTTTAGAGGCTGGGTGGACCCCAGGGCCTGTTTGGTGTGTACCAGAAAAAAAGTCCCATTGCTAGGAATTGAACCCGGTAGTACCAGGTTAGTAAACCGAGCACCTAACCATTGAGCTAACCACGCTGCATGTATGGTTTATTGTTTATGGTCTGGATCATCATAACTGCACTCTGTACATGTCCATAGGTGCTCAGACCCCCCCCCCCAACATGTCCTTCTGTGTCCTGCGGTTGATAGTGCCTGTTCTGTGTTGGTTGACCAGTTGTATGGCATATACAGTAGGCCTCTCGTTCCAGGCCGTTCCGATTTGTATTGGCAGCTCTTTCTGTCTAAGCAGCGATATGGGTTAGCTGCCATCGAAGTCCTCCACTCTGCTTATCTCACTGATCGTTGACAACATCAGCTCGATCCAGTTGTTGCTCATCCGCTGTGATGACAGAGCCAGCCAGCCTATCAGCTCTCTCATTTCTCAGGATGCCCATGTGCCCAGGGACATACATAAAGGTGATTCTTCGAATCGTTGATTGCTATAATGACTTAAGCCACTGCATGCGTACAGAACCTGCCTTGACCTTCCGAATCATACTCATTGAATCACTTAGTATAAATACACACACAAACTAATTATCATATATTTATGTGCGTGTGTGTGTGTGTAAAGTCTCTAATGCTCTTGTTGACTAGTTTCTGGATGATAACTAGTGGTGCGTGCGTGCATGATATTCTTGTTGACTGATTTCTGGATGATAACTAGAGTGTGTGTTTGTCAAGTCTCTGATACTCTTGTTGAATAGTTTCTGGAAAATGTTGTCGCTTTCTAATATTAGGACCTTGGCATCAGCGGATCTCAAGTTATTGTTATTGTGGCCACCTGTTTTCATGCCCTTAGGATCTTAGTGACTCCCTAGTTATGTTTTCGTTGGTAGAAAAGAGATTAAGGGTCACTATTCATTATTTTCTTACTCTATGTCTTACTCCCTGGTTAGCGGGGTAGGGGTATCCCCTATCAAAGGAGAAGTAAGACGCCTCCTTACCTCCGTCAGTCTACGGGACACCCTTGGGCAAGGTGGAGTACCCGTATAGCCCCCCGATCAGGGTGACGTGAAGCCATGGGAGCAGGTGGTGGATGGAATGGGAGAGCAGCTGACAGATAATGTTGGTTATGGTCACCATTCTATGATGGTAGGCAGATGATCTCAATGTAGGGACAATGGCTACGATCACTGACTAGTACAGTCACTGCCCGGAAGGAAAGCAATGGTAAACTACCTTCTGGAAACATACCAAGAAACCCAAGCAGCAATCATGGAAAGTCAAATAGGAAAAAGATCTGGTGGTGAGTCCCCCAGGCCAGATAGATCTAATTTTAACACTGGGGAAGAGTGTGAGGCAGAGGTCGGTACTAGTAATTGTGATGACGGACAAAATCCTGACGGTGTTACCAAGGAAAACCCCTGTATCAAACTAAAAAGAAAAATAAGAGTAGGAACATGGAATGTAAGAAGTATGTATGAGGGAAAATATCAAGTAATAAGTGACGAGATGAAAAGAACGCGGATACACATTTTGGGAATCTGCGAACATCGATGGAAAGGATCAGGACACTTTAAGAGCGAGAATGATAATATATTTATATATTCTGGCGGAGAAGTAGGAGGAAAGAATGGAGTGGCTTTTTATTTGGACAAATCAACATCAAAAGCATTACTAGGCTACAATCCAGTAAGTGATAGAATCCTAACAATCAGACTTAAGGGCATTCCTAGAAATGTAACAGTCATCCAGGTATATGGACCTACATCAGCAGCAGAAGAAGATGAAGTAGAACATTTTTAAACACACTGCAGACGACAATGGACCAGGTACGGAAAAATGATATTGTATTTATAATGGGTGATTTTAATGCAAAAATTGGTACAGAAAGAGCAGAAGATGAAGGACATGTTGTAGGGAAATTTAGCATAGGACACAGAAATGAGGCAGGTGACAATCTAATGGCGTTTTGTATGGAAAATGAGCTAATGATCGCTAACACACTTTTTAAACAACATCCAAGAAGACTTTACACATGGACATCACCTGATGGGAAAACCAGGAATCAAATAGATTACATTTTAGTGCAGAGAAGGTGGAGGTCAAGCATAACATCAGCAAAAACTTTACCAGGTGCTTATTGTGACACGGACCATGAGTTATTAATAGCAGACATGAAGATAAAGATAAAAAAGATAGTTATGGGATCAAGACCACTCCGCTTTGACCTTACAAATATACCAGAACAATACGGTATAGAAGTGAAGAACCGTTTCGAAATCCTGATGGCTGTACAGGAAGAGATGACACCAGATGAATTGGCTACGCAGGCCAAAGATATCTTAGTAACAACAGCTAAAGACATGGTTCCAGTAAAGAAAACACAAAGGAATAGATGGATCACAGCAGGTACACTAGAACTGATAAAACAATGTAGAGAAATGAAGACGCAATGGAGAGTGACAAACAACAACAAAGATAAATATAAAACTTTAACAAAAGAAGTACGAAGAAACATAAGAAAAGACAAAAAACAATACATACAAGATTGTTGTGAAAGAATAGAAGAACATCAGAGGTGTGGAAGAGATAGTGAAATGTTTAAAGAAATGAAGCCATTGACGAGAAATGTCACACCTAAGCTAAATGTAATTTGTGATGAGATGGGGAATACCCTGACAGAGACAGAGGAAATTCTGGAAAGATGGAAGGAATATTGCAAAAGAATGTATGAAACAACCGACTGTGGAAGCAGAAATCAACAGTGTGAATTATTATTGGAGGAGAAAGAACCCGAGCCGACAATGGAAGAAGTTTTATGGGCAATAAAGAGTCTGAAAAATGGTAAATCACCAGGATGTGATGAGATAACCGCTGAATTTATTAAAGCAGGAGGAAAGGAGTGTGCAACAATCTATCATGCACTATGTAAAAAGATATGGCATTCAGGTATTTGGCCCAAAGAATGGAAAAGAACTGTATTCATACCACTGCCAAAAAAGGGTAACCTGAAATTATGCACCAACTACAGAACTGTTGCCCTAATTAGTCATGCCAGTAAAATTCTGTTAAAAATCATAATGGGTAGACTTCGAAAGAAAATAGAAGAAGAAGTCAATATGGTCCAAGCTGGCTTCAGGCAAGGAAGAGGATCAAGAGATCATATATTCAATCTAAGATTGATAATAGAGAAATGCAGGGAGTTTAATGTGAATCTATATTTATCCTTTATAGACTACTCCAAGGCATTTGATTGTGTACAACACCAGAAACTTTGGGAAATAATGGAAAAAATGGGATTTCCAACACATTTGATACAATTAACATCACTGCTGTATTTAGACCAACAAGCAGCAGTAAGAATAAATGGTGAAACAACAAGTTGGTTTGACATAAAACAAGGGGTCCGTCAGGGGTGCATATTGTCACCCTACTTATTTAACTTGTATACTGAAAATATAATGAGGAATGTTAGAGAAGATGTAGACAAAGAATATTACGATGCCATAACAGTTGGAGGTTATGAAATACCAGAGATTAGATATGCTGATGACACAGTATTGCTGTCCACAACACAAGAAGGAATGGAAAAACTAATTATGTCAGTCCGCAAGAACAGCGAAGAGCAGAACCTCTATCTTAATGCAAAGAAAACTAAAGTGATGACAACTGACAAAACAAACAAGGCAACTGAAATATGTATCAATGAGGAAAAACTGGAAGAAGTGGAGAGTTTTGAATATCTTGGATCACTACTAACTAATAATGGAGATACAATGAGGGAAATTAAAAGGAGGACATCTATTGCTCTTCAGAAAGTAAAACAAATAAAGAATCTGTGGAGAGGAGCAGACAGAACCACAAAAATAAGATTTTTAAGGGCATGCATCTTTCCTATCGCAACATATGCCTGTGAGACCTGGACACTTAACAAAACAGCTGAGAAGCACATAAATGCCTTTGAATGTAAATGCTATAGAAGAGTTCTCCAAATATCGTGGACACAAAAAAGAACAAATATATCTATACTACAAGAGCTTAATATTGAGGAAGGCTGGCTAGTAAAGAGGATTAAAGAGAGAAAACTTAAATATTTTGGCCACATTAAACGTCATGATGGTTTGGAGAAGACCGTATTGGAAGGATACATAGTGGGAAAAAGAAAAAGAGGAAGACCGAAACGAAGATGGCTGCAAGACATCGTTGATGATCTGGAAATGGATGCAGCAGCAGCAGGCCATCTTGCTCACAACCGAGAGGCCTACAGGAGTGCTATTTGGGAGGCAAAGTTCCGCAAGGGACATGCAAAGGAATGAATGAATGAATGAATGAATGTCTTACTCCTTGTCTTACAACCTGTCCTATATTGTATGTCTTACTTATTGCCGTACTACCTATCCAACTGTTAGTCCTACTCCTTGTTTTACTACCTGTCATATACTGTTTGTCTGACTTGTCACATACAGTTTGACTTACTACTTGTTATACTTGTCCCACTGTTTGTCTTACTATTTTGTCTTACTCCTTGTTTTGCTACTTGTCCCACTGTTTGTCTTACTATTTTGTCTTACTATTTTGTCTTACTATTTTGTCTTACTAATAGTCCTAATACGGTGCGTTTTATTCTTTGTCTTACTTCTTGTCTTATTACTTGTCCTAATACTATTTGTCTTATTCCTTGTCTTACTACTTGTCCTAATACTATTTGTCTTACTTCTTGTCTTATTACTTGTCCTAATACTATTTGTCTTACTTCTTGTCTTATTACTTGTCCTAATACTATTTGTCTTATTCCTTGTCTTACTACTTGTACTAATACTATTTGTCTTACTTCTTGTCTTATTACTTGTCCTAATACTATTTGTCTTACTTCTTGTCTTATTACTTGTCCTAATACTATTTGTCTTATTCCTTGTCTTACTACTTGTCCTAATACTATTTGTCTTACTTCTTGTCTTATTACTTGTCCTAATACTATTTGTCTTACTTCTTGTCTTATTACTTGTCCTAATACTGTTTGTCTTACTTCTTGTCTTATTACTTGTCCTAATACTATTTGTCTTATTCCTTGTCTTATTACTTGTCCTAATACTGTCTTACTTATTGTCTTATTACTTGTCCTAATACTATTTGTCTTATTCCTTGTCTTACTACTTGTCCTAATACTATTTGTCTTACTTCTTGTCTTATTACTTGTCCTAATACTATTTGTCTTATTCCTTGTCTTATTATTTGTCCTAATACTATTTGTCTTACTTCTTGTCTTATTACTTGTCCTAATACTATTTGTCTTATTCCTTGTCTTATTCCTTGTCTTATTACTTGTCCTAATACTATTTGTCTTACTTCTTGTCTTATTACTTGTCCTAATACTATTTGTCTTATTCCTTGTCTTATTACTTGTCCTAATACTATTTGTCTTACTTCTTGTCTTATTACTTGTCCTAATACTATTTGTCTTACTTCTTGTCTTATTACTTGTCCTAATACTATTTGTCTTATTCCTTGTCTTACTACTTGTCCTAATACTATTTGTCTTATTCCTTGTCTTACTACTTGTCCTATTACTATTTGTCTTATTCCTTGTCTTATTACTTGTCCTAATACTATTTGTCTTATTCCTTGTCTTATTACTTGTCCTAATACTATTTGTCTTATTCCTTGTCTTATTACTTGTCCTAATACTATTTGTCTTATTCCTTGTCTTACTACTTGTCCTAATACTATTTGTCTTACTCCTTGTCTTACTACTTGTCCTAATACTATTTGTCTTATTCCTTGTCTTACTACTTGTCCTAATACTATTTGTCTTACTTCTTGTCTTATTACTTGTCCTAATACTATTTGTCTTATTCCTTGTCTTATTCCTTGTCTTATTACTTGTCCTAATACTATTTGTCTTACTTCTTGTCTTATTACTTGTCCTAATACTATTTGTCTTATTCCTTGTCTTATTACTTGTCCTAATACTATTTGTCTTACTTCTTGTCTTATTACTTGTCCTGATACTATTTGTCTTACTTCTTGTCTTATTACTTGTCCTAATACTATTTGTCTTATTCCTTGTCTTACTACTTGTCCTAATACTATTTGTCTTATTCCTTGTCTTACTACTTGTCCTATTACTATTTGTCTTATTCCTTGTCTTATTACTTGTCCTAATACTATTTGTCTTATTCCTTGTCTTATTACTTGTCCTAATACTATTTGTCTTATTCCTTTTCTTATTACTTGTCCTAATACTATTTGTCTTATTCCTTGTCTTACTACTTGTCCTAATACTATTTGTCTTACTCCTTGTCTTACTACTTGTCCTAATACTATTTGTCTTATTCCTTGTCTTACTACTTGTCCTAATACTATTTGTCTTATTCCTTGTCTTACTACTTGTCCTAATACTATTTGTCTTATTCCTTGTCTTATTACTTGTCCTAATACTGTTTGTCTTACTCCTTGTCTTACTACTTGTCCTAATACTGTTTGTCTTACTCCTTGTCTTACTTCATGTCTTACTACCTGATCCACTGTTTGTCTTATTCCCTTTTTTACTACGTGTCCTATACTGTCTGTCTTACTGTTTTGTCATTCCTTATTCTGCTATTTCATTGTTAAGTTGTGTTGCTTCTGTTTCATTTGAGGACATTTTCTTGCAATTCGCACACTATTAGCATGCGTAATTCCTGCTCACAAGCATTTACATCGAGTGTTCATATTTATATTTGTAGGGAGTTTTGTGTAAGTTTTGAAGAATTTTGTTTACTTTCATTTATCAGTTTTAAAAATGAGAAGATTAAAAATTTCTAAGGGAAATCTAAAATTAATTTTGAATAAAATCTGGCTACCGAAAACAAATGTCATTGCACTTGAAGAAAGAATTGTTATTTTGATTAATTTGTTATGTTGGTTTATTTATTCCAGTTACTTTTTGTTCAGTGTTTATATTCCACTTTTTAAATTGCAAGACTTACCTTTGAAAAATGAGCCAGGGATGATGTTCGTCTGTGTGAGTGTGTCTATGAAGTTTGTGCTCTCACTTCTGATGTCTCAAGAAAAAAAAAAACCCTGAGCTTTGGACACTTAATAAACGCAAACTTCAGAAGGTAGCCTGTCAGTGCAAGGCTTCTGTTAGCTATCCAACTCTTCCCGGCAACCCAGAAAACTGTGACGTCACGAGCTGGCGGGCAAAATAACACCGTCTCTCTTCTCTCTCTCTCCATCGATCAGAAAATTTCCTGAGACGAAATCGAAGATAGGATGTTGATGCAGCTATTGATAGTGTTCTTCACTGATGTTTCAGACTGTTCATGTTGTAGTTTTGTTGATGTTGTAATTTACTTGTTGATTTTGTAGTTTGCTGAAGTTGATGTTCCCAACGAGTAGCTTTGTAGATTTCAAACTGTCTTCCAGTACAGTTTTAGCAAATAAGAAACAAGGAGGTATTCATACAATAAAGCGTAGCCAAGTATGTATGATTTGTCTAGAAACATGCAGTCAAGTATGTATGATTCGTCTAGAAACATGCAGACAAGTATGTATGATTCGTACAGAAACATGCAAACAAGTATGTATGATTCGTACAGAAACAAGCACATTATGCATGATTCGTTTATAAACAAGTAGCCAAGTATGTATGATTTGTCTAGAAACATGCAGACAAGTATGTATGATTCGTCTAGAAACATGCAGACAAGTATGTATCATTCGTCTAGAAACATGCAGACAAGTATGTATCATTCGTCTAGAAACATGCAGACAAGTATGTATGATTCGTACAGAAACAAGCAAAGTATGCATGATTCGTCTATAAACAAGTAGCAAAGTATGAATGATTCGTCTATAAACAAGTAGCAAAGTATGCATGATTCGTCTATAAACAAGTAGCCAAGTATGCATGATTCGTCTATAAACAAGTAGCCAAGTATGCATGATTCGTTTATAAACAAGTAGCAAAGTCACTTTAGACTCGAGAGGAAGAAAAAGTAAAACAGTTGTGACTCGAACCCTGGACAGCGGCAGGACAAGCAGTAGCCTAGCTACGAAAAGACGATTATATTATTTTTTTCCTATCACATCTGGCCTTTGTCTACTGTATGCAGGCACTAATAAGGCTTTGACAGATCTGGCACTCATTTAAATGTATTAAATATAGCAGTTGTGAAGCAAGTTTTAAAAGTTTGTCAACTTGAACAAAATGTACATATATGACAGAAAACTCTGTACCATTTTGTCAACGCAATCCCTAGTCCCCACCATGTTTAGTGACAGCACCATGTTTAGTGACAGCACCATGTTTAGTGACAGCACCATGTTTAGTGACAGCACCATATTCAGTGACAGCACCATGTTCAGTGACAGCACCATGTTTAGTGACAGCACCATGTTCAGTGACAGCACCATGTTCAATGACAGCACCATGTTTAGTGACAGCACCATGTTTAATGATGGCACTATGTTTAGTGACGGCAACATGTTTAGTGACGGCACCATCTTTAGTGACAGCACCATGTTCAGTGATGGCACCATGTTTAGTGATGGCACCATGTTTAGTGACAGCACCATGTTTAGTGACAGCACCATGTTTAGTGACGGCACCATGTTTAGTGACAGCACCATGTTTAGTGACGGCACCATGTTTAGTGACAGCACAATGTTTAGTGATGGCACCATGTTTAGTGATGGCACCATGTTTAGTGACGGCACCATGTTCATTGATGGCACCATGTTTAGTGACAGCACCATGTTTAGTGACAGCACCATGTTTAGTGACAGCACAATGTTTAGTGACAGCACAATGTTTAGTGATGGCACCATGTTTAGTGACAGCACCATGTTTAGTGACAGCACCATGTTTAGTGACGGCACCATGTTTAGTGACAGCACCATGTTTAGTGACGGCACCATGTTTAGTGACAGCACAATGTTTAGTGATGGCACCATGTTTAGTGATGGCACCATGTTTAGTGATGCCACCATGTTCAGTGATGCCACCATGTTTAGTGACAGCACCATGTTTAGTGACAGCACCATGTTCAGTGATGGCACCATGTTTAGTGATGCCACCATGTTTAGTGACAGCACCATGTTTAGTGACAGCACAATGTTCAGTGATGGCACTATGTTTAGTGATGGCACCATGTTTAGTGCTGGCACCATGTCAATGCCGGTCTACTTACTTCTTCACTAATGTCTCCATTCCTGAAGGAAGAAAAAAATCTGATGTATTCTGCAGCCAAATATGCTCGACATCTTTAACTTCTGCGTTCTTACTGAATTTATTCCCATCTAGTGCCTGCTTGAGGGGTCCGTACACCTACAATCACATGGTACGAGGTCAGGTATCTATGCAGGATGCGGCAGACACTCAAAAGGCAGATTCGTAATTTGTTGAGCTGTTGTGTGTGCTATGTGAGATCACGCATTATCATGCTGTAACAAACAAACCAGAACTGAGCAAACGGCGACGTTTTTGTCTGTTTGCAGTTTTCAAGTGGTTCTCGTGTTTGCTTCGTTAGTGATAGAGATTCGTGTGGGCGTGTAATGTTTCTGGACTGAGCCTTTACAGTCAAAGAAGAGCGTGAGTATAAATGTTTCCAGCTGACAGAGTTGTAAGTAGCAGGAAGAAGGCGACCAGTCTTTACTGGCTCGCTTGCTTCATCTCTGGCTGGAACTAATGTACCCAGCCTTCGTCTCCATTGACTATGCATTGTAGAAAGCCATATCCTTCAGCTTCAAGACATCGGAAAAGAGTTTTGTAAATATCCCAAGACATCGCAAAAGAGTTTTGCAAATATCCTCACGACGCTTTTTCAGAGTATGGCTGATGGGAATGAATTGTTTTGGTATCCACCTGGCGGAGAATGTCTGCTACTACAGCATTTCATGAATGATGTGGTGCGTTGGCCTCGACTAATTTCCACTTCTCCAGCCATCTCATCGATTGTTACCTGCAAGTTCTCTAGTCATGTCATCGATGCAGGTTTCCCCATGACATTCGTTTCACTTCAGCGTTAGCTTGAGGTCTATTCGCAGCGTGACCGGCCGAAGAAGAGCTTGAACCCACTTTTAATCATCCTGTACCATCAATTTACTTTCTGAAGTGACACATATGTGTCCTAAGGCAGCCTCTTCATTCTAAAATGCAGGTTCCTCACATTCACTATCCATAACAACAAATAACTGCTTGCTGTTCTTCTCTCGTGCATACTTCTAATGGAGAGGTCATCTGTGATCTGATCTGCTGACGTCATATTTACAAAATTGTCCACTTTCCGACCACATACGTCTAGAGACGGATAGCATATCTGTATTGCAAGTTTCTACCATTCGATTGTTATTTTTTACTAGCTGATTACCCGGCATTGATCTGGAATTTATTTATCCCAATCGTCTATTAGACAGGAGTGAATTCATCTATAATGTTAACTTGAAGTAATTTTATCTACAGGTATTTAAAATACAAACATAGTATAGAAATTATAAAGTAAAGACTTTTACCAATTCACTATAATATTAATTTAAATCAAAATTTGATTATAAACAATATTTTAGCTTCACCTCCAGGAGCAAGAATAAATAAATTCTTGGGTAACCCACCTTTGAGCAAGCAACACAAAGTTGTCCGTGGGAGAAACATGGCGATCTCAAATCCATTCCGCAGTATTTAATAGACTGCCCCTGTGACTTGTTGATTATGATCGAAAACGCAAGTCTCACTGGAAATTGCAATTTCTTAAAATTAAAAGGGAAATCCCTCAGAATAAAAACTGTTTAACCCTCTCCCTTTCCTGCTAAGATAGTCGCTTCAATTACAATGTCCAGCATCTTTTTTACACACAGCCCGTCTCAACTATAACCCCATCACTTCATCGTTTGTTCTGTCGTTGTTTGCGCCGAAAACAGGCATACTTTGCACACATATTTAATCGAGTTCACACTGGTACAATACTGCACGTTGATATGTGACTGAAACAGTTTTGACAGCAGCGGCGAAAATGGCACAACCCATCTATTGTCGATTTCTATTTCCGTGCTGCTGCGTATCTTTAGTTTCGCTGTGAACCCTCCATCTTCTGGAGCTCGCCGTCTATATAGTGGATAACCGTCATTCTCAGTTTGTGTCTCTTTAATCAGTTTTCTTGGGTATTTCTTGGTACAATTTCCGTCCTTCATACACGGAGAGTTAGGACTGTTATTTCCACATGGTCTGTTGGATCATGTTTTTCATTACCACAGCAAAAGGTTCAGGATCTTGTGTTGGGTCAGGCAACTCAGCAGATATAATGTCATCGATTTTTGTGCGATGCATTTTGTCCCCCAACCAGATTAAATTGTGTGAGTGTGGCAGTCCTCGCTTTTGCCATTAAATCGCATAGATCCAGTATCTTGGCACTAAAAAGACATGGCCCTTTGTTATAACGTCAATTAGTTTCAACTGCTTCTGTTTAAATACTCTCGCAACAAAGTCGTGGTACTTACTGGGTCATTGACCAGTGGTAAGCATCTCCTTGATTCTGCAGAGTTATATTCATTTCAACACTATCCGGCATGCACACAAAACGAGGCAGGCATTGCGCATAAATATCACTTGAGTTACATCCCTTCCTTCACTGGGCTAGTGTTAGTATCGGTCGTTTTCGATTACGTTTACACGTCATCCCTTCCACCCCCACCCCTAGGGGTTTCTTACCTCACAATATTGTTTTCCAAACCAGGCGTTCCAGAGATATGCTGGAACATACACACATCCATTTTATACATAGAGTAAAACTGAGTCTATTTTTTTTATTCACTCTCGTATATATTAGAAGACCATTAAGAAAACCATAGACAGGTAAGATGAAAAAAAAGAATTTGTCCAACAAAAGCTAAAATAGAAATCATCATCAGGTGCCGTGCCGACTGGCGTTGGCTATTATGCTTCTCCAGAATACATGATCTTTCATGCAGGCCATCAGCTCAGTTGGTGATCTCCTCTCACACCATCCCGTCAGACTGTCCAGTATCATTTCTCTTGGTCTTCCTCTTGATCTTCTTCCTTCTATTTTTCCTGTTGTTATAATATTTTCAATGCCCCCTCTTCTCACTGCATGTCCTATGAAAGTTCATTGTCTCTCTCTTATTTTTTTGACAAGGTTTTTGTCTCTCCAGCTCTTCTCATACATTCTTCATTAGTTATTTTTGTTGTCCAGGGGATTCGCAACATTCTTCTAATAAACCACATTTCTGCTGCTTCCAATGATTTTTGTGCAGACCTGACTATTGTCTATGATTCACTTCCATATAACAAGATAGGTTCAATATAGTATTTTAGGAATCGTTTTCTAACATTCATTGCTAAGGATGTGTTGGTTAATATGTTTCTCATTCTTTGAAATGCAGTCTTTGCTTGGCCTATTCTGTTCCTAATTTTTGTTCTGCATTTCCCATCTGAAGTTATTACTGCACCAAGGTATTTGAATTTCTGCACCTACTTTAGAATAGTTCCGTTTAAATTTATACTGCATGCTGGTGGATTCTGTTTCTTAGATATAACCATAGTCTCTGTCTTTTTTGATGTTCAAAGTAATTCCATTCTATTCACTTTCTTTGGCGACTTTATCCAAGAGATTTTGCAGGTCTTGTTGGTTCTCAGCTATCAGTACTGTGTCGTCAGCATACCGAAGGTTGTTAATATTGTATCCTCCAATTTTTATGCCTGGTTCTGTGATGATTGTTCTTAGAATATTCTCGCTGTACAGAGAAGAAAGGTCTGGAGATAGTACATATCCTTGTCGCACCCCTTGTTTTATAGGTTGATATTTTCCAGTTCTATTTTCAACTCGAATTAAAACAGAAAATAGAAAACAAATATAAAATGACCGTTCACGCCCCGGGTGTGAGCGGTCATTTTATATTTGTTTTCTATTTTCTTATTATTTCGTTTCGTGTGAACGCAGACACTTAGCGAAGCCAGTTCCGGGGACAGTTTTGAGTTGTTAGCTTGCGAGGAGATTCATTTTCATCAGAAAGCATGGCCACGTGGTTGTTTTCTACCTGGATGGTGTTCATCTCGTGTTTTCGAAGACCATTAAGAAAACCATAGACAGGTAAGATGAAAAAAAAGAATTTGTCCAACAAAAGCTAAAATAGAAATCATCATCAGGTGCCGTGCCGACTGGCGTTGGCTATTATGCTTCTCCAGAATACATGATCCTTCATGCAGGCCATCAACTCAGTTGGTGATCTCCTCTCACACCATCCCGTCAGACTGTCCAGTATCATTTCTCTTGGTCTTCCTCTTGATCTTCTTCCTTCTATTTTTCCTGTTGTTATAATATTTTCAATGCCCCCTCTTCTCACTGCATGTCCTATGAAAGTTCATTGTCTCTCTCTTATTTTTTTGACAAGGTTTTTGTCTCTCCAGCTCTTCTCATACATTCTTCATTAGTTATTTTTGTTGTCCAGGGGATTCGCAACATTCTTCTAATAAACCACATTTCTGCTGCTTCCAATGATTTTTGTGCAGACCTGACTATTGTCTATGATTCACTTCCATATAACAAGATAGGTTCAATATAGTATTTTAGGAATCGTTTTCTAACATTCATTGCTAAGGATGTGTTGGCTAATATGTTTCTCATTCTTTGAAATGCAGTCTTTGCTTGGCCTATTCTGTTCCTAATTTTTGTTCTGCATTTCCCATCTGAAGTTATTACTGCACCAAGGTATTTGAATTTCTGCACCTACTTTAGAATAGTTCCGTTTAAATTTATACTGCATGCTGGTGGATTCTGTTTCTTAGATATAACCATAGTCTCTGTCTTTTTTGATGTTCAAAGTAATTCCATTCTATTCACTTTCTTTGGCGACTTTATCCAAGAGATTTTGCAGGTCTTGTTGGTTCTCAGCTATCAGTACTGTGTCGTCAGCATACCGAAGGTTGTTAATATTGTATCCAATTTTTATGCCTGGTTCTGTGATGATTGTTCTTAGAATATTCTCGCTGTACAGAGAAGAAAGGTCTGGAGATAGTACATATCCTTGTCGCACCCCTTGTTTTATAGGTTGATATTTTCCAGTTCTATTTTCAACTCGAATTAAAACAGAAAATAGAAAACAAATATAAAATGACCGTTCACGCCCCGGGTGTGAGCGGTCATTTTATATTTGTTTTCTATTTTCTTATTATTTCGTTTCGTGTGAACGCAGACACTTAGCGAAGCCAGTTCCGGGGACAGTTTTGAGTTGTTAGCTTGCGAGGAGATTCATTTTCATCAGAAAGCATGGCCACGTGGTTGTTTTCTACCTGGATGGTGTTCATCTCGTGTTTTCGGTAACTCTGCATTGTAGTAAGAAAGATTTTCAGTAGTTCTGCATTGTGGTAAGAAAGATTTTCAGTAGTTCTGTATTGTTGTAAGAAAGATTTTCAGTAGTTCTGTATTGTGGTGAGAAAGATTTTCAGTAGTTCTGTATTGTGCTAAGAAAGATTTTCAGTAGTTCTGTATTGTGGTGAGAAAGATTTTCAGTAATTCTGCAATTCGGTAAGAAAGATTTTCAGTAGTTCTGCATTGTTGTAAGAAAGATTTTCAGTAGTTCTGCATTGTGGTAAGAAAGATTTTCAGTAGTTCTACATTGTGGTAAGGTGGTGAGAAAGATTTTTAGGAGTTCTGCATTGTGGTAAGAAAGATTTTCAGTAGTTCTGCTTTGTGGTAAGAAAGATTTTCAGTATTTCTGCATTGTGGTTAGAAAGATTTTCAGTAGTTCTGTATTGTAGTAAGAAAGATTTTCAGTAGTTCTGCATTGTCTTAAGAAAGATTTTCAGTATTTCTGCTTTGCGGTAAGAAAGATGTTCAGTAGTTCTGCATTGTGGTAAGAAAGATTTTCATTAGTTCTACATTGTGGTAAGAAAGATTTTCAGTAATTCTACATTGCGGTAAGAAAGATTTTCAGTAGTTCTACATTACGGTAAGAAAGATTTTCAGTAGTTCTGCATTGTGGTAAGAAAGATTTTAATTCTACACTGTGGTAAGAATGATTTTCAGTAATTTTGCATTGTTGTAAGACAGATTTTCAGTAGTTCTGCATTGCGGTAAGAAAGATTTTCATTAGTTCTACATTGTGGTAAGAAAGATTTTCTGTAGTTCTACATTGTGGTAATGTGGTAAGAAAGATTTTCATTAGTTCTACATTGCGGTAAGGAAGATTTTTTCAGTAGTTCTGCGTTGTTGTAATATAGATTTTCATTAGTTCTACATTGTGGTAAGAATGATTTTCAGTAGTTCTACATTGTGGTAAAAAAGATTTTTAGTAATTCTACACTGTGGTAAAAAAGATTTTCAATAGTTCTACATTGTGGTAAGAAAGATTTTTAGTAGTCTACATTGTGGTAAGAAAGATTTTCTATAATTCTACACGGTGGTAAAAAAGATTTTCGGTAGTTCTACATTGTGGTAAGAAAGATTTTCAGTAATTGTACACTGTGATAAGACTTTCAGTAGTTCTACATTGTCGTAACAAAGATTTTCAGTAGTTCTGCATTGTGGTAAGAAAAATTTTCAGTAATTCTACATTGTGGTAAGAAAGATGTTCAGTAGTTCTACATTGTGGTAAGAATGATTCTCAGTAATTCTACATTGTGGTAAGAAAGACTTCAGTAGTTCCGCATTGTGATAAGAAAGATTTTCAGTAATTCTACATTGTGGTAAGAAAGATGTTCAGTAGTTCTACATTGTGGTAAGAAAGATTTTCAGTAGTTCTACATTGTGGTAAGAATGATTTTCTATAATTCTACACGGTGGTAAAAAAGATTTTCAGTAATTCTACATTGTGGTAAGAAAGATTTTCAGTAATTGTACACTGTGATAAGACTTTCAGTAGTTCTACATTGTCGTAACAAAGATTTTCAGTAGTTCTGCATTGTGGTAAGAAAAATTTTCAGTAATTCTACATTGTGGTAAGAAAGATGTTCAGTAGTTCTACATTGTGGTAAGAATGATTCTCAGTAATTCTACATTGTGGTAAGAAAGACTTCAGTAGTTCTGCATTGTGATAAGAAAGATTTTCAGTAATTCTACATTGTGGTAAGAAAGATGTTCAGTAGTTCTACATTGTGGTAAGAAAGATTTTCAGTAGTTCTACATTGTGGTAAGAATGATTTTCAGTAATTCTACATTGTGGTAAGAAAGATTTTCAGTAGTTCTACATTGTGGTAAGAAAGATTTTCAGTAATTGTACACTGTGATAAGACTTTCAGTAGTTCTACATTGTCGTAACAAAGATTTTCAGTAGTTCTGTATTGTGGTAAGAAAGATGTTCAGTAGTTCTACATTTTGGTTAGAAAGATTTTTAGTAGTTCTACGTTGTGGTAACAATGATTTTCAGTAATTCTACATTGTTGTAGGAAACATTTTAAGGAATTCTACATTTTGGTAAGAAATATTGCTCAAGCAATGATCTCCACTGAGCCTCCTTATTTGTGTACGTTTTTGTTATTTAAGTTGTCATAAGTGTACCTTGTTAAAATGTGGATATGAATGGTAGATTGTAATTATAAACGCAACATTTATGTTACAGGCCTGAAGATGGGTTTTGATCTGATCAAGAAAATGTGATTTGTCTAAAAATGATGTGATCGTATTGCTGGCCAGTCTTGCGTAATAAGTGTTTTCCCTAGAATACTGGCACATTTTCAGTTTCACTGATCATCATCGATTGTTAAAATCACATGAAGTTTATGATACATTTTAATTCACATATATGATTCATATTTTCTGTTCGAGATCACGTGATCATTCAAAATTCTGGTTCTTATGCTTCATGATCATTATTTGCTTCATTAACATCAAATGCCGCCAAAATAAGTTGTTCCCCTTGATGTTTTGTCTGTTTACGATTGTTTATGTTCGTTAGTGGAATTAAATTGATATAAATGCATTCGAGATTACATCTTAAATTACTGAATTCATATCAGACTGGCTTTGTATCTCTGAAGTTTATTACTAATGTCAACTCAAGCAATATTTACATAAAGTAACAACCTTTTTTATTATAAACACAGGTTTACACTGGTGACGCCGACAAAGGGACACCTCACAGAGCTCCCAAGTATTCAAACTGTGCCGTTTAATTTGAAGTTTTATTTTGTATTTTTTTCATTCATTTTTTTCATTTCTTTGTTTTGTTTTGTTATTTCATTAACTTAGTTTAATGTAATCCTATATCTTTTCTTCTCTATCTTATTCTTCGACCTGTTTGTTATTGTCTGATGAAGGCAAAAACACCGAAACGTCACAACTGTGTATTCGTTAAATAATAAAGCTTTGTGTATAGTTGTAAACTTATACACTATTTATTGTGTAGATGCTAACAAAGATATTTGACTTGACATACACTGTCTTAGATGCTAACAAAGATATTTGACTTGACATACACTGTCTTAGATGCTAACAAAGATATTTGACTTGACATACACTGTCTTAGATGCTAACAAAGATATTTGACTTGACATACACTGTCTTAGATGCTAACAAAGATGTTTGATTTGACATTCACTATTCTAGACGCTAACAAAGATGTCTGCCAAACTCCTGTATGCATGTCTGTGTAACAGAATAGATTGTAATGGGAAATAACCCATGTAAAATGACGCTCCAGAGTATGGTATATTACGAGGGTCATACTGAACGTCATGAGTTGCTTTTTTTCTTTTTCAATCAGAATTTATAGATAGAGAAAATATAAATGTATCGCCTTAAACTGCATCATTTTCTTCACTTTTCAACATAATCTCTATTTCTCTGCACACATTTTTCCCATCGCTCTGCAAGTTTGAAACTGCCCTCCAGGTAGAATTCCGTTCCAGCTAACCAAGGACACAGACGCAATGCTTCCTGGATGTTCTCTCCTGTGGGACCCAGCGGACAGAAACTTTTCTATAGCCTAGGGTTTAAATCATTTCATGTACTGCATTGTGTCCTATTCCAAGATTTACAACGATTTCAGATACTGTGACACGTCTGTCTTCTTTCAACGTTGCGTTCAGTGGAGGCAGTTCGAGGGCGAACGCTGCGAGGCATGTCTTGGATGCTCGTGTTTCCATCTTTGAAATGTTTCACCAAACTCCTAACACTCCTAGCACCCATACACACATCTCCATAAGCAAGGTGAAGTCTTTGGTGAATTTCAGCAGCGGGGATTTACTCTATAACGAGGAACTCAATAACAGCACGTTTACGAAACGAAACTTCAGCACCCGCCATTTTGTTTATGCTCCGCGTGGTCATATGACACATGATGGTGACGCCATATGACCTCTACATGAAGTGCAACTGATGCAGATTAAGATGATATATTTATATTTTCTCTATCTATAAATTCTGATTAAAAAAAATTTGCTCACGACTTTCGTTATGACCCTGGTATTTGCTCTCTGAGATTTCCTTCGAGTTCAGTTCCAGGCGTGGAAGAGCGCCTGCACAAAACTGCGTGAGAACTGAGTGCGAATTTACAAAGGTTTGCAATTTGTGTATAATGCCGTATCTGTGTCAATACTCTAGTTAATAGTGCTCAATATTGTTTCAAAGAAAGACTTGTGAACTGCCTTTCGAAGCCCAGAATAGCGTACGGATTTTAGATGAAGAAATGCAGTTCACGTGATGCGGGGGTAGAAGACCTATATAAAGGAAAAACCCTGCTGGAAAGGTCACACTGAGCATAGCCAGGGACAAATGGTGGGGCAAGTTCGATCTCGTCTGTGTGTGTTTGATACGGAAATATTTAGCCCCAGTCGCCCTACATATTGTGTGTTATATATATGTATTGGTGATTCATGATGATTAATGTTCTCCTGAATGGCACGGCGTATGCCATCATGGTATTAATTTCATGCGAAATTCATGAAGCTGAGAGGAGAGCAGAAAACTATAGAATATGGAAGTGAGCTAGTTTCGTCTCGTCTAGTTAGCCCTGCCGACCTCACAATGTTTATTCAAATGTACTGTAGATTATATAATGTGTCGTAATCATACTGTGCTGTTGAATTATCGTCGCATGTGAAGATTTCGCTGATTCTGTTGAGTCTTATCATATTTGGATGGGCACACCTAGGTCTATCATATGTTAATCAGTGCTTTGGCACAACGTGAAATATGTATTCAGTGCATTTGGCACAAATGAAGTATGTTATTCAGTGCATGGGGACAAAAGTGAATATGTTATTCAGAGCATTGGCACACGGTAAAATATGTTATTTCGTGCAATGGCACAAATGGAAATATGTTACTCAGTGCAAGAGCACAAATGGAAATATGTTATTCAGTGCAGGCACAAAGTGGAAGTATGTATTCAGTGCATTGGCACAGGGATGTTTTATGTGAGGTAGAGGATGGGGATATCATGGAAGCAGCGGCTGAAATGTATGCAGTGCACTGACACAATATTGAGATATGTGTATACTTGCTTAGTATGGCCAGAGGAGCCCAGGCCATTCTGGTCCACTGATTTAGTTGATACTTAGTTAAAGATAATATATTATATATATGTTATTCTTTGTTATTAACATAATGATATATGTTGGTGTCCTGTGTTGTAATGTCTGTGGTGGCGTCACTATGGTAATATGTAGAGAGTGTTAATAAATGGATGTAAATTGATTTGCTGAGTTGGTAATATGTATTTCATGCTGATGTGATGTATGAATGTGTATAAGATGCTGAATTAACTGGCATGCAGCATCCGTGGACGGGAGAGTCTGGGTTGGCGGACATAGGGGTCGCGAGATCTTGGCCACGCAGTACGATAGTACATGCCAAGGAAATGCCTGAAACAGCCAGAGTGATCTATTTCTTCCCATTCTGTCCATAAAATGTAGATTTAGCGCCAGCTAAGTTTACAGCCTCTCTTTACTAATGTTAGCAAGTGACCGGATCTCCGCTGGAATTCTGTCAACGTTTGTTGCCATTCATCATCATCATCATCATCACCATCATCATCATCATGTGCCATGCCAAAGAAGTGGCTGTTAAGCTTCTCCAGAGTAATTCGTGCAGGCCATCAGCTCAATTGGTGATCTCCTCTCACACCATCCCGTCAGACTGTTCAGTATCATTTCTCTTGATCTTCTTCCCTTTATTTTTCCTGTTGTTATATCCCCCTCTTCTCATTGCATGTCCTATGAAAGTACATTGTCTCTCTCATTGTCGCCATTGGTTCCCTCCTCATTTTGGGCACCTACTTGTCGATTTCAACAAGTCATGGTCACAGTGATTCTTGATCAAACCGCTGTACAGTTGACAATAATCTCTACGACATAAGCTGTTGATGTGGTCTCTGGGTTAGGCTTTGGTACCAGCTGCAGAAGTTTATTGGCATCTCCGCCAATTTGTCCCGTACACAGAACAATACCTCCTGGGTAGTAGAGGTGTCGCCATCTTTACTTGCAAGTCACTTAAATAATACACCTAACACATACAGACAAACACACGCCTAAACGAAATATAGTAACCACAAGAACAACGGAAATGAATATCTTACCTTACAATATACAAATTTTAGGACACCAACTGTACTCGGTTGATAATGAAACCATTTTCTTCAACATTGGTGTACACTTTCCTTGTCAGATGGCTGTGTCGGCCTTAGGGCCGTTCCACTGTGTAACTGGCACGAATTTCACAATCCTGTGTGTGTGTATATATATATATATATATTATATCTTATATCCTTCTCGTGCCGTTAAACGTCACATAGGGCTCGCAAGGTAGTTTGCCAGTTGTCTCTGTTTTCGGCGAACTTTTCAACCTCATCAAGGGATTTTATGACTATTAGATTGGCCTCTCTTATCAATGTCCTCTTTAGAGTTTCACGTGGTCTGCCTCTTTTGCTTTGGCCTATTATGCTCCACTTGATAGCTTGTTTTGGGTTTCTCTGATCATTTCTTCTCATCAAGCGACCAACATATGTCCATCTCCTTTTCCTGATCACCCCTGAGACTGGTTGTTGTTCAGTCATCTGTCTTATCTCTGCATTGTTCTTGAATTCATTCCACTTGATGCCGAGTATTTTCCTTAGGCATTTGTTTTCAAAAGAGTCTAATTTCTTTTATGTTTCTTTAGTTGTTATACAGCTTTCACATGCATACATGAGGGTGGATATTACATTTGAATTGAATAGTCTTAACTTTTTTTTTTTTGCTTATAACCTTTGAATGCCATATGTTCTCAAGATTCTTAAGATCGATGTTGCTTTTGCAATTCTAATTCTAACTTCCTTTCTGGTGTCACCATCCTGGTCTAGCTTCCAAGGTGTGCAGATTGATTGACTTCTTCAACATCTGTCCTTTCTACGTGTATTTTTCTATTTTGATTAATGGGTAGTTTCATTATTTTTGTTTTGTCCTTGTTAATTTCAAGTCATGTTTTGCTAGCCAGTGAAGACAGGCTACCTGTTGTTTCTTGCATGGAATTCACATTGTTACTGATAAGAGTTTTTTCTTACATGGACTTCACATTGTTAATGATAAGAGTTATAGCATCATCAAAATCAAGATCTTCTAGTTGTGTCCCATTTACCCAATTAATACCTGTGTTGCCTGTGCAGCATTTTTTTAAATTATGAAGTCTATGACAATTCCAACAAGCAAAAGAGGTAGTATACATCTCTGTTTCATGGCTGTTTCAATCTGGAACCATTCGCTCATCCCTTCTTCTATTTTGACTCACAAACATATCCATTGTAGAGATTCTTATTGATGTTGACAATTTTAGATGGTATTCCATGTAGACTTAAAATTCTCAACAATGAATCTATGTATATGCTATCAATGTCATTCATTTAAATACATATTCTTCATAGTATTTTTACAGTATCTTTTTCAACTGTTGGAATTTGTTGGTTCTTGCATCTTTCATCTTACATCTTGCATCCTTCCCGTGCCACTAAATGTCACATAGGCCCTGGATGGTAGTTCGCCAAGATTTCCTGTCATCCGCGAGTTTTTCAATCTCATCAAGGGATGTTATGCCTTACTGAACTGGCCTCTCTTAACAATGTCCTCCTTAGAGTTTCACGTGGTCGACCTCTTTTTCTTCATCCTTTTGTGTTCCACTTGATAGCTTGTTTGAGGATTCTCTGATTGTTTCTTCTCATCAAATAACCTACATATGCCCATCTTTTTGTGATCACCCTTGGACAAGTTGTTGTTTGCTCATCTGTCTATCTCTGCGTTGTTCTAATTTGTTGTTTAGCCACTGCATATTTCGCTTCTGCTACTTTCCCCTTCCCTAGTGATAAGCTCCTCGATTTCTTTGGCTGAAAGCTTATGTGACACCAGGTGACAAGCTCGTCCAGTCTTGCTAGTATCTTCTATTCTTCCAGATTACTTGTTGTTAGTATTGTCATTTCGTCTGTCGGTATTTTCAGTGGTGGCATACAGCATCAAGGGAGGGGGGGGGTCTTCTCCTGTGCCGTTCGCTGCTTTAAGAACAACTACACTGCCAGTGCAAACAGAATTGGAGATATTGTACAACCTATTGCACATTCCAGTCGGACTTCGTGAATCTCACAACGACGCCGGAGATACGTTTTCAGCATGTTTAAGTTCAGGTATATACAGGGCGTGGAGAAACTATTTCGTTACACCACAGTCTGGGTTGGAAATGTCCCAGGATTGTGAAATTCGTGCCATTTATACACAGTGAAATGGCACCAACGCCGTCTGACAGGGAAAGTGTATATCAATGTTGAAGAAAATGGTTGCATTATCAACCGAGTACAGTTGGTGTCCTAGAATTTGCTCGAAAAGAAAGTATTGTGGTGGCTCAAAGCGCGTTCAAACGGCAGTCTGGAGGCTGTGGTCCAACAGCGACGTCAACCCCAGGATGATAGTAACAATTAACCATAGGATGAAAGGAAGAGTTAACCCGAGGATGACAGGAACAGTTAACCTGAGGATGAAAGGAAGAGTTAACCCGAGGATGATAAGAACAGTTAACCCGAGGATGATAGAAACAGGTAACCCGAGGATGAAAGGAACAGTTAATCCGAGGATGATAGGAACAAGTAACCCGAGGATGATAGGAATAGTAAACCCGAGGAGGATAAGAACAGTTCACCCGAAGATGAAAGGAAGAGTTAACCCGAGTATGAAAGAAGGAATTAACCCGAGGATGAAAGGAATAGTTAACCCGAGGATGATAGGAACAGTTAACCCGAGAATGAAAGGAAGAATTAACCCGAGGATGAAAGGAACAGTTAACCCGAGGATGATAGGAACAAGTAACCCGAGGATGATAGGAATAGTAAACCCGAGGAGGATAAGAACAGTTCACCCGAAGATGAAAGGAAGAGTTAACCCGAGTATGAAAGAAAGAATTAACCCGAGGATGAAAGGAATAGTTAACCCGAGGATGATAGGAACAGTTAACCCGAGAATGAAAGGAAGAATTAACCCGAGGATGAAAGGAATAGTTAACCCGAGGATGATAGGAACAGTTAACCCGAGAATGAAAGAAAGAATTAACCCGAGGATGAAAGGAATAGTTAACCCGAGGATGATAGGAACAGTTAACCCGAGAATGAAAGGAAGAATTAACCCGAGGATGAAAGGAACAGTTAACCCGAGGATGATAAGAACAGTTAACCCGAGGATGATAGGAACAGTTAACCCGAGGATGACAGGAACAGTTAAACCGAGGGTTATAAGAACAATTACCTCGATTACCTGCAGATAGCGGAGTCCATAGTGAGGAAAATAAAACTCTACAAAAACAAATGCATCTGTACCCGCACAAACTGCACTAGGTTCAAAAACTCCAGCCCCTACAAACTGTACTAGGTACAAAAACTCCAGCTCCTACAAACTGTATTAGGTACAAAAACTCCAGCTCCTACAAACTGTACTAGGTACAAAAACTCCAGCCCCTATAAACTGTACTAGGTACAAAAACTCCAGCCCCTACAAACTTTATTAGGTACAAAAACTCCAGCCCCTACAAACTGTATTAGGTACAAAAACTCCAGCCCCTACAAACTGTATTAGGTACAAAAACTCCAGCTCCTACAAACTGTAAGAGGCACAAAAACTCCAGCCCCTATAAACTGTACTAGGTACAAAAACTCCAGACCCTACAAACTGTACTAGGTACAAAAACTCCACCCTGATGATCCATCTAAGCGGCTATGATTATGTGAGCATTTACTGAGCATGAAGGACTTACTGAGCATGAAGGACTTACTGAGCAGGAATGACTTATTGAGCATGAAGGACTTACTGAGCATGAAGGACTTACTGAGCATGAGGGACTTACTGAACATGAAGGACCTACTGAACATGAGGGACTTACTGAGCATGAAGGACCTACTGAGCATGAAGGACTTACTGAGCATGAAGGACCTACTGAGCATGAAGGACTTACTGAGCATGAAGGACCTACTGAGCATGAAGGACTTACTGAGCATGAAGGACTTACTGAGCATGAGGGACTTACTGAACATGAAGGACCTACTGAACATGAAGGACTTACTGAGCATGAAGGACTTACTGAGCATGAAGGACCTACTGAGCATGAAGGACTTACTGAGCATGAAGGACCTACTGAGCATGAGGGAAACGGACGTGAGTTTTTCCGGAACAGAACAATTTAGCGACTTTCTTTTACCAGAAACGTCAGCAGGTACAATATCCAGGATTCCCCACTCTGGGACCGATCGAACGAACGGACTTTATTTTCAAAGGGTTAGAGAATTGGGCAGGCAGGCCCGACTATCAATCTGCTCTTCATCATACACCTTTCATTCAGTCACATTTATAAAGGCATGTGCATACACATTTATATGTATATAAAGAAATGCACACCTACAAGCACGTATGTACAAACACATACATATATGTATATATACACACACATACCAATATATATATGTGTGTGTGTACAAATACACACATACACATATACATATATACGCACACACATATACATACCTATGTAGATAAAGTATGTACAAACACAAATACATATTAAAGAGGCATATAGTCTATCTCAAACAGATATTGGCAAAGTTTGAAGTTATAAGAATGTTTTATATGAGTTGGTAGGATATTCCAAAGGTGTGCAGCTGAGAAAGAGAAGCTTTTTTTTTAGAACATGCCAAGCCTTGGCTTAGGGAGAACATAGTTGCTTAAGCGTTGACTGTGTTTTGGGGATGGATTTAAACAATGACCACAGATAGGGTGGAACATTGTGTGGTAGAATTTTATGAATTTACTTGGTCTTGCAGAAGAGAAATCTCTTCTTGAAGGGTAGAATGTCAAGATGTTTGGCCTTATTTGTAATGTGTAATATCTTTATCATCTATGAACAGTGTACCTGAGCATCCAGGAGAACTGGTTAATGTCACAACTCACAGACGACAGTGTACCTGGGCATGCAGGAGAACTGGTTAATGTCACAACTCACAAACGACAGTGTACCTGAGCATGCAGGAGAACTGGTTAATGTCACAACTCACAGACGACAGTGTACCTGAGCATGCTGAAGAACTGGTTAATGTCACAACTCACAAACGACAGTGTACCTGAGCATGCAGGAGAACTGGTTAATGTCACAACTCACAGACGACAGTGTACCTGGGCATGCTGAAGAACTGGTTAATGTCACAACTCACAGACGACAGTGTACCTGGGCATGCAGGAGAACTGGTTAATGTCACAACTCACAGCGGTCAGTGTACCTGAGCATGCAGGAGAACTGGTTAATGTCACAACTCACAGAGGACAGTGTACCTGAGCATGCAGGAGAGCTGGTTAATGTCACAACTCACAGACGACAGTGTACCTGAGCATGCAGGAGAACTGGTTAATGTCACAACTCACAGAGGACAGTGTACCTGAGCATGCAGGAGAACTGGTTAATGTCACAACTCACAGACGACAGTGTACCTGAGCATGCAGGAGAACTGGTTAATGTCACAACTCACAGACGACAGTGTACCTGAGCATGCAGGAGAACTGGTTAATGTCACAACTCACAGACGACAGTGTACCTGGGCATGCAGGAGAACTGGTTAATGTCACAACTCACAGACGACAGTGTACCTGAACATGCTGAAGAACTGGTTAATGTCACAACTCACAGCGGACAGTGTACCTGGGCATGCAGGAGAACTGGTTAATGTCACAAATCACAGCGGTCAGTGTATGCAAGATACTCTCTCTACTGTAGAGAGCGGAACAACAACACAACTCCTTCAGATCATCAGAGGAAGTACCCCCCCTCAGACAAGTGTTTCTGCCCTATTAAACTCCTGACACTCTAAAAGGGGTGGGCCCTTCAAGGTCATGACTCCCAGAGATCTTGTGAGTTGTTGCTTTTTCATCCCGGGACTGAATCCATGATCTTCCAGATGGCGCTGCACTTTGAATTGCGTCTTTAGCGATTTAGCTACGGAGGACTGGTATTGGTTGTGACAAACGAAATTATTTATGTTCTCAATGCTTGTTTCGCATACTCCACAGCCAGCATGGGGCCTTTTCTGCTGTTTCTGAAAGGCTTCTCAATGCCTTTGCTCTTGCTTGTCCTTTTATGCCCCGTTGCTTACATAGATCGTATGCTGATGTTGCTACGAATCTTCTCGCTCCCACTTCTACAGCTATCACTTTTGCCCTGACTCCTGCCCCCTGCCTCAGTTGATTTACCAGATCATTGTACTTCTCATATTTGAATAAATTCTGCTCCTCTATTCTTGTTTCGTACGAAACCATAAGCTCATTCATTATTAGTTCCTGTTTTTCTATGGAGTACACTACAATTTCTGGTCGCATTCCTATGTTCTTGATGGCAGTTGGGTATTCTCTTCTTCCTGTTAGGTCTGCTACCACATCACAGTCATTTCCACCATCTAGCAGTGATGGTAAGGTAATGTCCCTGATTTCAATATTTGATGTCGTACCAGCGCCTATGAAGTACTTAGGTGGGACCTCAACTCTTTTGCTGTTATTTGCTTTATCTTTTGCCCTGTCTACAATGGCTACTAGTTCCTGCAGCACTCTGTTGTGCCGCCAGGTGTACCGTCCTTGACCTAATGATACTCTACATGCTGACAGCACGTGTTCCAATGTTTGCCTTTCGTTGCAGAGATGGTGCTTTGTGTCTTCTGATACACCCCATTTGTATAGGTTGGATCCTGTAGGTAGAAGGTCATAAGTAGCTCTGATGATGAAGCTGAGTCTCAAGTGTACCTGCACATGCTAGAGAACTAGTTAATGTCAAAACTCACAGAGTACAATGTACCTGGACATGCTAGAGAACTAGTTAATGTCAAAACTCACAGAGTACAATGTACCTGGACATGATAGAGAACTAGTTAATGTCAAAACTCACAGAGTACAATGTACCTGGACATGCTAGAGAACTAGTTAATGTCAAAACTCACAGAGTACAATGTACCTGGACATGCTGGAGAACTAGTTAATGTCAAAACTCACAGAGTACAATGTACCTGGACATGATAGAGAACTAGTTAATGTCAAAACTCACAGAGTACAATGTACCTGGACATGCTAGAGAACTAGTTAATGTCAAAACTCACAGAGTACAATGTACCTGGACATGCTGGAGAACTAGTTAATGTCAAAACTCACAGAGTACAATGTACCTGGACATGCTGGAGAACTAGTTAATGTCAAAACTCACAGAGTACAGTGTCAGAGGAACAATGTACCTGGGCATGCTGGAGAACTGGTTAATGTCACAACTCCCAGTGGACAGTGTACCTGGTCATGCTGGAGAACTGGTTAATGTAACAACACACAGAGGACAGTGTGCCTGGACATGTTATATAACTGGTTAATTACACGACTCACAGAGGGTAGTGTCACATGAACAGTGTACCAGGCTATGCTGGAAAACTGGTTAATGTCACAAGTCACACAGGACACTGTACCTGGACATGATGGAAAACTGGTTAATGTCACAACCCACAGAGGACAGCGTACCTGAACCTGCTAAAGAACTAGTTAGTGTCATAACTCACAGAGGGTAGTGTCACAGAGGACAGTGTACCTGGACATGCTGGAGAGCTGATTAATATTACAACTCACAGAGGGTAGTGTCACAGAGGACAGTGTACCTGGACATGCTGGAGAACTGGTTAATATTACAACTCACAGAGGGTAGTGTCACAGAGGACAGTGTACCTGGACATGATAGAGAACTGGTTAATATTACAACTCACAGAGGGTAGTGTCACAGAGGACAGTGTACCTGGACATGATAGAGAACTGGTTAATGCCATAACTAATGGACGAGGAGGAACAGAAATTCATTTATCAACAAGACGGGGCCTCAACACACTGGCATTTTCAGGTCCAGGAGTAATTAAATGTACACCTGCCAGGTGCAGGAGTACCTAAATGGACACCTGTCAGGTCCAGGAGTAATTAAATGGACACCTGTCAGGTCCGGGAGTACCTAAATGGACACCTGTCAGGTCCGGGAGTACCTAAATGGACACCTGCCAGGTCCAGGAGTAATTAAATGGACACCTGTCAGGTCCAGGAGTAATTAAATGGACACCTGCCAGGTCCAGGAGTAATTAAATGGACACCTGCCAGGTCCAGGAGTAATTAAATGGACACCTGACAGGTCCAGGAGTAATTAAATGGACACCTGTCAGGTCCGGGAGTACCTAAATGGACACCTGTCAGGTCTAGGAGTACCTAATTGGACACCTATCAGGTCCAGGAATACCTAAATGAACATATACACTGTCTGTGTTCAGGAAACGGCCAGTCTATACACTGTCTGTGTTCAGGAAACGGCCAGTCTATACACTGTCTGTGTTCAGGAAACAGTCAGTCTATACACTGTCTGTGTTCAGGAAACAGTCAGTCTATACACTGTCTGTGTTCAGGAAATGGCCAGTCTATACACTGTCTGTGTTCAGGAAATGGCCAGTCTATACACTGTCTGTGTTCAGGAAATGGCCAGTCTATACACTGTCTGTGTTCAGGAAATGGCCAGTCTATACACTGTCTGTGTTCAGGAAATGGCCAGTCTATACACTGTCTGTGTTCAGGAAACAGTCAGTCTATACACTGTCTGTGTTCAGGAAACGGCCAGTCTATACACTGTCTGTGTTCAGGAAACAGTCAGTCTATACACTGTCTGTGTTCAGGAAACAGTCAGTCTATACACTGTCTGTGTTCAGGAAACGGCCAGTCTATACACTGTCTGTGTTCAGGAAATGGCCAGTCTATACACTGTCTGTGTTCAGGAAATGGCCAGTCTATACACTGTCTGTGTTCAGGAAATGGCCAGTCTATACACTGTCTGTGTTCAGGAAATGGCCAGTCTATACACTGTCTGTGTTCAGGAAACAGTCAGTCTATACACTGTCTGTGTTCAGGAAACGGCCAGTCTATACACTGTCTGTGTTCAGGAAACAGTCAGTCTATACACTGTCTGTGTTCAGGAAACAGTCAGTCTATACACTGTCTGTGTTCAGGAAACGGCCAGTCTATACACTGTCTGTGTTCAGGAAATGGCCAGTCTATGCACTGTCTGTGTGCAGAGAGAGGTCAGTCTATACACTGTCTGTGTTCAGGAAACGGCCAGTCTATGCACTGTCTGTGTGCAGGGAGCGGCCAGTCTATACACTGTGTGTGTGCAGGGAGCCTACCGTGTGCAAAAATAAACACGGAAACGTTCCTGCGTCTGGGCTTCACTCTATCTGCGTAAAACATCATTTCCAGCTTCTGTTCCAAAGGCTACCGCCCATCGTCCGCCATGATTCACAAACTGACATAGGTAACGCTTTATTGGACAAGTGCTGCCATCTACCGAACCATGCATGAAGTAAGGGTACTTGTCACAACATTTTAAAGTTCTGAACGGAAAATACAAAACAATTTATGAAATATTCTTGCACCATCCTTTGCAACTACATCACAGCCTTATATCTACAACCATTTGTCTTCACTCATGAAATCTGTAACAATAAATGACAAATGCTCATTAAATAACGTGATAATGCGTCTACTTTTTACAAGTTACCATTCCTGTCCTCATCTATGAGATCTATAACACTAGTAGGAGATGCATTTGTTGTTGCTGTTGTTGTTGTTGCTGTTGTTGTTGTTGTTGTTGTTGTTGTAACGCCCTGAACAAGATGTTCTTTGCAGCCTATGCCAAGAAGAAGCTGAGGTACATGCATCAAGTAGAAAGTCGAGTGAGTTGTTGCCGCTGTTTACTCAGATCCTGGTGGGTTATTGTTGTTATTATCCCACACCCAGGAGGGTTATTATTGTTATTATCCCACACCCAGGAGGGTTATTATTGTTATTATCCCACACCCAGGTGGGTTATTATTGTTATTATCCCACACCCAGGAGGGTTATTATTGTTATTATCCCACACCCAGGAGGGTTATTGGTCCTGTTTTCTCAGACCCAGTTGGGTCATTGCTGTTATTTTCCCAGATCAAGGTTGGTTATTGTTATTTTCCCAGACCAAGGTTGGTTATTGTTGTTATTTTCCCATACCAAGATTGGTTATTGTTTTTATTTTCCCAGACCAAGGCTGTTTATTGTTGATATTTTCCCAAACCAAGGTTGGTTATCGTTATTTTCCCAGACCAAGCTTGGTTAGTGTTGTTATTTTCCCAGACCAAGGTTTATTATTGTTATTTTCCCAGACCAAGGTTGGTTATTGTTGTTATTTTCCCAGACCAAGATTGGTTATTGTTATTTTCCCAGACTGAGGTTGGTTATTGTTTTTATTTTTCCAGACCAAGGTTGGTTATTGAGTTATTTTCCCAGACCGAGGTTAGTTATTGTTGTTATTTTCCCAGACCAAGGTTGGTTATTGTTGTTATTTTCCCAGACCAAGGCTGTTTATTGTTGTTATATCCCAGACCACGGCTGTTTATTATTGTTATTTTCCCGGACCACGGCTGTTTATTTTTGTTATTTTCCCAGACCAAAGCTGTTTATTGTTGTTATTTTCCCAGGCCACGGCTGTTTATTTTTATTTTCCCAGACCAAGGTTGGTTATTGCTGTCATTTTCCCAGACCAAGGTTGGTTATTGTTATTTTCCCAGACCAAGGTTGGTTATTGTTGTTATTTTCCCAGACCTATGGTGATTACAGCTGCTGTTTTCCCAGACCCTGCTTTGTTATAGCTGTTATTTTCCCAGACACAGTTTGGTTATTTGCTGTCATTTTCTCAGATTCAGAATGTAGCTATTTTATCAGACCCAGAATTTAGCTTCTTTTCCCCAGACACGGGTTGGTTACAGCTGCTATTTTCCAAGATCCAGAATTTAGCTATTTTCTCAGATCCAGAATTTAGTTACTTTCTCAGATCCAGAATTTAGCTATTTTCTCAGATCCAGAATGTAGCTATTTTATCAGAGCCAGAATGTAATTAAAGGCAGAAAAGTAAAATGATTTTCAGCAGTGTACAAAGACACACATTGCTGTTTTGTCAATATTGACAAAGAATAAAAAATTTACAGTGTAAGCAGACTACGATCAACACAAGATATCTCAAGTTTACATATTTCATGAATAATCCCCTACCCTCATCTTCTTTATTTCAGATCGATGCTTTGCGAGGGCTGAACCAGCGGACTTATTACAAATATTGGTATAAGACAAATGTTGGCACACAACTAATGCAAACTTTTTCATCTGTGGGTTCGTGTTTGCAAATGTTTACCTGCAGCTTGAGCATAGCTCGTCACTTTGTTTCTAGAACTTTCGCTGTAGTGTCAAAGGTCAATAAGTGCATGCTACTTTTTTCTCTTGTTTTTAAACACGCACTGTTAATATCATATAAGAAAATTTAAAACGAAAAAAAGGAACTTCATAACCAATATTTCGACGTTTTCTTCATGGACTCTTGAAAATGACAAAACTACAATAAAATGCTGGATGAAAAATCACATGTTCTAAAAATGTAGTGGAACATCAGATATAGTAAAATATGATCGACCACCTTGGAACAGGCATTGAATGACAAGTGATAACCTGCCAATGAAGAAGAGCAGGAATTATTGCTGTATCCGAATATAATTTCAGAGCAAGATCGATCTCCTGCGGATTTGTTGTTTTTACTGGCTCTGGTCTGTCACGTGAAGGCTGAAGGAACCAGAAGTGCCTTTTGTAGCCAAGTAGCGTGTTTGTGTACTCGTACATCCGTCTCCAAGAGGAAGATTTCTAACAAACGATAATCAGCCTTACAGAAGATTTCTAACAAACGATAATCAGCGTTACAGAAGATTTCTAACAAACGATAATCAGCGTTACAGAAGATTTCTAACAAACGATAATCAGCGTTACAGAAGATTTCTAACAAACGATAATCAGCGTTACAGAAGATTTCTAACAAACGATAATCAGCGTTACAGAAGATTTCTAACAAACGATAATCAGCGTTACAGAAGATTTCTAACAAACGATAATCAGCGTTACAGAAGATTTCTAACAAACGATAATCAACGTTACAGACCCAGGAAATACATTGCAGCGTCAAACTGCCAGACTGGTTCTGTGAGATGTTGCTTCACTGAAACACTTGCTACAATTTCTTGTAAGAACAACAAATGCAAACTGGAATGCACAATTCCCCCTATATGTCGCAATCATATTCAAAATGGTTTAGATCATGGTAACAAACCAGATAAGTGAGGCTTACAACATTGCTGACAGTTTGCACTAAGACGTTTTGTTAGACTAAGTATGTAATCGGTCCATCCACCAGCAAGATTTTTCATTTCGTAGATTAAAGACTGTACATCTTACAGTGGCAGTCACATTTCTTGACTTGACTCTGTACCTGAGCCACAAAAGACTGTACATCTTACAGTGGCAGTCACATTTCTTGACTTGACTCTGTACCTGTGCCACAAAAGACTGCACATCTTACAGTGGTTTTATATTTCCTTATGTTCTTAACCTCCCAGGATAATATTTTTAATTTGTCGTAAATAATAGTTGTAAAGAAAATACATTTTATTTCTCATTTGTTTTATGGTTAATTTGCTTCCTTACTTTTGTTACTGTTAGGAGCAACTGACTGTGTGAGCAAGAGAAACTTTGTGTTCAGTTGCATTTTTGATATTAAGCAGAATTTGACATTAATAAAATAGACGATCACTTTCCATGGGACATCTCAAGAGATTGATTGATTGATTGATCTTTATTTCAAAAGGGTTAAGAATTAGGCAAGCAGGCCCGTCTGACATTCTGCCCTTTATCACACAACTTTCACTTTGTTCCAGACATTCTACAAATATACTGTTCATGTAACAAACATAATTAACAATAAAGTAACTACATACGCATAAAGTGACTAACTACATACACATAGAAATGACTACCTACATACACATATAAATGACTATCTACCAAACAAAAATTTCATTACTATTCAGAATAATGAGTTCGGTGTGAGCAAGAGCAGTTTAAAATAACTTTTTAAATTTTACGATTCATGGAGGCATGTGGTCGACATCAAATAGATATTGGAAAAGTTTGTAGTTGTAGGAAGGAGTATAGTTTATATTTTTTATACAGGATGGGAGGGTATTCCAAAGATGAGCAGCAGAATAAGTAAAGTTTTTCTTGTAAAGGTCAAGTCTAGGTTTTGGAAGACTTATGTTATTCAAGCGTTGGCTGCACTTTGGGCTAAATTTAAAGCCAGAATGAGAGAGGTACTGGACAAATAAGAGAGGCAGAGTGAGAGGAGTACTGGACAAATAAGAGAGGCAGAGTGAGAGAAGTACAGGACAAATAAATAAGTAGAACGAACAGACTTTATTTTCAAAAGGTAAAGAAATGAGCACGCAGACCTGTCTACCATTCTGCGCTTCATCATACAGCTTTCATCATACAGCTTTCATCATACAGCTTTCATCATACAGCTTTCATTTCAGAGGCCGAGTGAGAGATGTACTAGAGCGACAGATAAATAAGAAGAGAGGCTTAGTGAAAGAAGTACTGGGCAGATAAATAAGAACAGAGGATGAGTGAGAGAAGTACTGGACAGATAAATAAGAACATAGGCAGACGTTTAAAGAGAAGACATGGAACGGTCAGACATGATTGAATGACAGAAAAAAAAAACCGAGCGAAACTTGCGCCATCGAAATTTAGAATAAAAAATATATAATGTTAAGGTCAGGCAGTACATGATGATGATGATGATGATGATGATGATATTTACAGTTTAATATTTGGTTTGAGGAAAATGACGGGTTGTATGTGAATTATGGATCGTATATTTCACAATTTTATCCCGCTTCATCATCCATACTCAAGGAGATCTTTTCTAGTCACAGGATTTTTTTTCCATTGTAAAGGTCAACTTAACTTTCAAGTGATAAAAACTGGCACAAGTATTCTTCACGTTGTGTCAACAGGCTCGGACGTCAACTCCCGAGTCTTTTTCTTATTTCACTGTTTGTGTTAGATCTTCCAAATGAAGATTACTTCTTCTTTTCTTCAGAACTTTTTTTTTCGAATACTGAAAGTTGAGTGGCTGTGTGAGGGAATAGCTGGATGAGGGAGTGGCAAGGTGAAGTGGCTGTGTGAGGGAGTGGCAAGGTGAGGTGGCTGGGTGAGGGAGTGGCAAGGTGAGATGGCTGGGTGAGGGAGTGGCAAGGTGAGGTGGCTGGGTGAGGGAGTGACAAGGTGAGGTGGCTGGGTGAGGGAGTGGCAAGGTGAGGTGGCTGGGTGAGGGAGTGGCAAGGTGAGGTGGCTGGGTGAGGGAGTGGCAAGGTGAGGTGGCTGGGTGAGGGAGTGGCAAGGTGAGGTGGCTGGGTGAGGGAGTGGCAAGGTGAGGTGGCAAGGTGAGGTGGCTGGGTGAGGGAGTGGCAAGGTGAGGTGGCTGGGTGAGGGAATGGCAAGGTGAGGTGGCTGAGTGAGGGAGTGGCTGGGTGGGGGAGTGGCAAAGTGAGATGGCTAGGTGAGGGAGTGGCAAGGTGAGATGGCTGGGAGAGGGAGTGGCAAGGTGAGGTGGCTGGGTGAGGGAGTGGCTGGGTGGGGGAGTGGCTCTGTGCGGTCTACAGGTCTCTAGAAGACTTTCTCAGGCTCACAGTGGAGGCAGGGTGAAGCAAATGTTTTGGTTGTTTGGATATGGATAGGTTTGTAAAAGTGTTTGGATAAGGGTAGGTTTGTAAAAGTGTTTGGATAAGTGTAGGTTTGTAAAAGTGGTTGGATAAGGGTAGGTTTGTAAAAGTGTTTGGATAAGGGTAGGTTTGTAAAAGTGTTTGGATAAGGGTAGGTTTGTAAAAGTGTTTGGATAAGGGTAGGTTTGTAAAAGTGTTTGGATAAGGGTAACTTTGTAAAACATAGAGATATAAAGACTGTGTATGATGTTAATAAAGATAACTTAGAAGTTAACAGAAGTTAATGAAGATAACTTAAAGGTTAATATAAGTTAAAAAAATAATTTTGTAGTTAATAGAAGTCGATAAAGATAATTTAGAAGTTAACAGAAGTTAATAAAGATAGCTTAAAAGTTAACAGAAGTTAATAAAGATAGCTTAAAAGTTAACAGAAGTTAATAAAGATAGCTTAAAAGTTAACAGAAGTTAATAAAGATAATTCAGAAATTAAAAGAAATGTAGGAAATGTCGGAAACAAAACTGATGTAGCTGTTGAACGAGTGAATGTAAGAAAATCCTCAAGCTCGATCTTTTGCATCCTGATGGCTCCAGTATCATCATCAGCGCATCTACAGTACCATCATCAGCTTATCTACAATACCATCATCAAAGTTTCTACAGTACCATCATCAACGTATTTCCAGTACCATCATCAAAGTATTTCTAGTACCATCATCAATGCATCTCCAGTTTTTCAAGATGTAGAGTGTTATTCTCGTTGTCTTTTTTAAGACAGCCAGTTTAGTGTCACTCACTTGGGATGCAGTAGACCGTATACGATGTGTTTATGTGTGGAAATTCTTTGTGTTGGTTCACACAATTGTAAATATGGAAGTTAGTTTTTTTTTCACTCCCTTTTTGACTCTCTTCTTCCTAACGGCAAACAAACTGTGTGTGAGTGTGTGTGTGTGTGTGTGTTTTTTTTATTGTTTCTGCCTTTTGGCAGTAGTTTCATTATTCGTCATATTCTTCACCCTCATTTTGCTCATTAATAAATATTGTTATCTCCCTTGCCACACCATTAGGTGTGTGAACCTCCTGTCAATATCAACAGTCGTATCTTGTAAGTCCGAAAGTTTTGCCATTAAAATTGTTCTATGTTTTACTAGTGTCTGGGGTGCCTGGGATGTTGACGTTCTAAGTGTTTAAGCAAGAACCTAGAGTTAAAAGATCTACAACCAGATCTGTCATATGTCAGTTGAACAAGTAAAAGATCTACAACCAGATCTGTCATATGTCAGTTGAACAAGTAAAATATCTACAACCAGATTTGTCATATGTCAGTTGAACAAGTAAAAGATCTACAACCAGATCTGTCATATGTCAGTTGAACAAGTAAAGGATCTACAACCAGATCTGTCATATGTCAGTTGAACAAGTAAAAGATCTACAACCAGATCTGTCATATGTCTGTTGAACAAGTAAAAGATCTACAACCAGATCTGTCATATGTCTGTTGAACAAGTAAAAGATCTACAACCAGATCTGTCATATGTCTGTTGAACAAGTAAAGCACTAGGCAACGCACCTAACAGAAGTAGCCGGTCATGGCTACAGTCCTCTGTGAACACAGTTATTAAAAAACTGTTCTCCGGGGTATCCTATTAAATGGGTACCATGACCCACAGTTGGGGGTTACTTTTGAAAGGAGTTGCTTATTTACTAAGGAGAGAATGAGAGTGATGATTGGTTAAGGGACACGAAAACTCTGGATTGATTGGAAATATGGGATGGGGAGATGGAGGAGAGAGGAGAAGCATTAATTATGGGAGAAGAGGAGAAGTATTAATTATGGGAGAAGAGGAGAAGTATTAATTATGGGAGAAGAGGAGAAGTATTAATTATGGGAGAAGAGGAGAAGTATTAATTATGGGAGAAGAGGAGAAGTATTAATTATGGGAGAAGAGGAGAAGTATTAATTATGGGAGAAGAGGAGAAGTATTAATTATGGGAGAAGAGGAGAAGTATTAATTATGGGAGAAGAGGAGAAGTATTAATTATGGGAGAAGAGGAGAAGTATTAATTATGGGAGAAGAGGAGAAGTATTAATTATGGGAGAAGAGGAGAAGTATTAATTATGGGAGAAGAGGAGAAGTATTAATTATGGGAGAAGAGGAGAAGTATTAATTATGGGAGAAGAGGAGAAGTACTAATTATGGGAGAAGAAGAGAAGTATTAATTATGGGATGTGTCTAAGATGGAGACAGCCTCAGAAGAATAAGTATTAATTAAATAGGTTTTGTGGTACCGCACTAGAGTAACAGAAGTGTCTTCAACATTAGTAGACCATATTTATGTAGGTAAAATAAAACATTTTTAGCGTGTCGTCCCGTGTACGTCAGTGAGTAATCAATATCCAGTTTACTGCACATGGTCACGAAACATGTTCAAAGTTCACGAACATAAACATAGTGATAAAACTATTTAAGAAAAAAATAGGAACCGCTTTATTAATTAACGAGCACACAGTTGTGATGTTTCGGTTTGCACCTTAACCATACAAGGACATACAGGACAAAGAAATATGGAAAGAAGATAAAATATAAATTAACGTGAATGTTATACAACAAATAGGATTGGAAAAAAATACAATAGAATAAATGAAGCACTTAAATGTGACTAGCCAGAAGCTGCATCCAGGATGCTTTTGGTAGAGTGGACACTTGCGATGTCTGATAACAGGTAGTAATGAGGGGCTGGGGACTGCGGAAAGGAGAGAGAGAGAGTGGTACAATCAAGAAAAGGATGGGAGGAATAGGTAAATATGGTTGAAACAGGGGGTTTGTAATCTAATGCAATGAGGAGATTCTGAAATATGTGTTGCAGGTGAGGAAGGAGTAGAACTTAGTTAAGAGGGAATATGATAATGGAGAAGGAGAATGATAAGTGTAGCTGAATTTCGAGTTTAAGCCATGTGGTTCCAGAGTCCCGTATTCCTGAATGTAGCTGTTCTCGAGCCATAGGTGTATAAACTAGGGGGAAAAAGTAGGAACGGCTTTATTACTTAACGAGTATACAGTTGTGACGTTTCGGCGTGAGCCTTAATCACACAAAAACATACAGGACGAATAAATAGAGAGAGGAGATATACGTTAACATGAATGCTATGTTACATAATAATAATAATAATAATAATAATAAAATGCCCATTTCTGACACACAGCGTCGGACAAGCCACTGCTTCTTACAAGTTGCAGCTAAGTGCTCTATTCATTTTATTTAATTTTTAAGTCTTTTTTAAAACTTAGAATTCATATGAATTTATATTTTATCTTCTCTCTGTATTTCTGTGTCCTGTGTGTTTTTGTATGATTAAGGCACACGCCGAAACGTCACAACTTTGTAGTCGTTAAGTAATAAAGCTGTTCCTACTTTTTTTCCTAGTTTATACATTTTGGTATCACAATTTTACTGCAGTGGCTCCGTGTATAGTTATATGCTCATACACTAATTATTGTGTGTTACTCGAGCCATAGGGGCTTTTGTGATCAGAGTGACGATGTTTAATGACTGTTACAAGAAAATCAGATTTGTCTTTTTGCTTGAAGTCGTTGAAATTATTAGGAACTCATTTAGAAGCAAAGCATGCTGGGAAATGACATATAGACGTTTCTGCATGCAGTCACTTACTAGTATCATCTAGTATTATTAAGTTTAGAAGTTTAATATCATTACGTTTAGAAGTTTAGTATCATCAAGTTTAGAAGTTTTCAAAGTTTCAACTGAGAATTGTTTCTGAAAGAATTACAAGCTGTGCGTCAAGACTGTGTGCACCATCTAAGTGATCGTGACGAAGCTGTGCAATCTTACATCCTTCCCGTGTCGTTAAACATCGCATAGAGCTCTCATACTAGTTCGCCAAGTTTTCCTGTTTTCAGCGAGTTTTTCAATCTTATCAAGAGATTGTATGCCCAATAATTTAGCTTGCTTTGGGCTTTAAAATACCGGATCGGTATCTTCAGACATATTTTTAACAAGTAAATTGTGATCAAAGTGAAACATCAGACCACGTCCTTTGGCTAAGATAAAATAACTGTATGACAAATCATGAGATACAGCACGCAAAAGTAGAAACTATAAATCAGATAGTAGATCAATTTAAAAAACTGTAAAATGTAATAAATAAGACACCAGTCACACTTGCAATCTCGTAATCATACATATACATACATACATACATACATACATACATACATACATACATACCTATATATATATATATGCACTTGTACTCTCTCCCTATAACTGCGACCTGGTGTTCTTTGCAGCTGATGCTCTAGAGATGTTGAGGCACAGCAACGTATCGGCGTGGGAGCGGGTTATGGCAGCAATTTTTTAAGTACTGGAATACAGCTAAAAACCAGGGAGTGTGCAATGCTTCTTTAGCCGACTCCACCACCATGGGGACTATGGCGATCCCTGCCCTATTAGCCAGGCTATGCCTGTTACTGGGGGTAACAAGGAGAGATGGGACAGGGTCTTGGTCAGCTATGGGTCGCTAACCCTGGCATTAGCATATCAGCTGTGGGTCGCTAACCCTGGCATTAGCATATCAGCTGTGGGTCGCTAACCCTGGCATTAGCATATCAGCTGTGGGTCGCTAACCCTGGCATTAGCATATCAGCTGTGGTTTGCTAACCTTGGCATTAGCATATTAGCTGTGGTTTGCTAACCCTGGCATTATCATATTAGCTGTGGGTCGCTAAACCCAGCATTAGCATATCAGCTGTGGGTCGCTAACCCTGACATTAGCATATCAGCTGTGGGTCGCTAACCCTGGCATTAGCATATCAGCTGTGGGTCGCTAACCCTGGCATTAGCATATCAGCTGTTGGTCGCTAACCCTGACATTAGCATACCAGCTGTGGGTCGCTAACCCTGGCATTAGCATATCAGCTATGGGTCGCTAACCCTGGCATTAGCATATCAGCTATGGGTCGCTAACCCTGGCATTAGCATATCAGCTGTGGATCGCTAACCCTGGCATTAGCATATCAGCTGTGGGTCGCTAACCCTGACATTAGCATATCAGCTATGGGTCGCTAACCCTGACATTAGCATATCAGCTATGGGTCGCTAACCCTGACATTAGCATATCAGCTATGGGTCGCTAACCCTGGCATTAGCATATCAGCTATGGGTCGCTAACCCTGGCATTAGCATATCAGCTATGGGTCGCTAACCCTGACATTAGCATATCAGCTATGGGTCGCTAACCCTGACATTAGCATATCAGCTATGGGTCGCTAACCCTGGCATTAGCATATCTAATCTCTGGTATTTCATAACCTCCAATTGTTATGGCATCGTAATATTCTTTGTCTACCTCTTCTCTAACATTCCTCATTATATTTTCAGTATACAAGTTAAATAAGTAGGGTGACAATATGCACACCTGACGGACCCCCTGTTTTATATCAAACCAAGTTGTTGTTTCACCATTTATTCTTACTGCTGCTTGTTGGTCTAGATACAGCAGTGATGTTAATTGTATCAAATGTGTTGGAAATCCCATTTTTCCATTATTTTCCAAAGTTTCTGGTGTTGTACACAGCAAATACCTTTGAGTAGTCTATAAAGGATAAATATAGATTCACATTAAAGTCTCTGCATTTCTCTATTATTAATCTTATATTGAACATATGATCTCTTGATCCTCTTCCGTGCCTGAAACCAGCTTGGACCATATTGACTTCTTCCTCTATTTTCTTTCCAAGTCTACCCATTATGATTTTTAACAGAATTTTACTGGCATGACTAATCAGGGCAACAGTTCTGTAGTTTGTGCATAATTTCAGGTTACCCTTTTTTGGCAGTGGTATGAATACAGTTCTTTTCCATTCTTTTGGCCAAATACCTGAATGCCATGTCTTTTTACATAGTGCATGATAGATTGTTGCACATTCCTTTCCTCCTGCTTTAATAAATTCAGCTGTTATCTCATCACATTTTATTCCCCATAAAACTTCTTCTATTGTCGGTTCGGGTTCTTTCTCCTCCAATAATAATTCACACTGTTGATTTCTGCTTCCACATTCGGTTGTTTCATACATTAGTTTGCAATATTCCTTCCATCTTTCTATAATTTCCTCTGTCTCTGTCAAGGTATTCCCCATCTCATCAAAAATTACATTTAGCTTACGTGTGACATTTCTCGTCAATGTCTTCATCTCTTCCACACTTCTGATGTTCTTCTATTCTTTCACAACAATCCTGTATGTATTGCTTTTTGTCTTTTCTTATGTTTCTTCGTATTTCTTTTGTTAAAGTTTTATATTTCTCTTTGTTGTTGTTTGTCACTTTCCATTGCGTCTTCATTTCTCTCATTCATTCATTTGCATGTCCCTTGCGGAACTTTGCCTCCCAAACAGCACTCATGTAGGCCTCTCGGTTGTGAGCAAGATGGCCTGCCGTTGATGCATCCATTTGCAGATCGTCAGTGATGTCTTGCAGCCATCTTCGTTTTGGTCTTGCTCTCTTTCTTTTTCCCATTATGTATCCTTCTAATACGGTTTTCTCTAAATTATCATTACGTTTAATGTGTCCAAAATATTTAAGTTTTCTCTCTTTAATCCTCTTTACTACCCAGCCTTCTTCAGTATTAAGCTCTTGTAGTATAGATATATGTGGGTTTTTTTGTGTCCACGATATTTGGATAACTGTTCTGTAGCATTTACATTCAAAGGCATTTATGTGTTTCTCAGCTGTTTTGTTAAGTGTCCAGGTCTCACAGGCATATGTTGCGATGGGAAAGATGCATGCCCTTAAAAATCTTATTTTTGTAGTTCTGTCTGCTCCTCTCCACAGATTCTTTATTTGTTTTACTTTCTGAAGAGCGATAGATGTCCTCCTTTTAATTTCCCTCATTGTATCTCCATTATTAGTTAGTAGTGATCCAAGATATTCAAAACTCTCCACTTCTTCCAGTTTTTCCTCATTGAGACATATTTCAGCTGCCTTGTTTGTTTTGTCATTTGTCATCAATTTAGTTTTCTTTGCATTAATATAGAGGTTCTGCTCTTCGCTGTTCTTACGGACTGACATAATTTTCTCTACGTTGTTTTATAAGTTCTAATGTACCTGCTGTAAATCATCCATTCTTTTGTGTTTTCTTTACTGGAACCATGTCTTTAGCTGTTGTTATTAAGATATCTTTGGCTTGCGTAGCCAGTTCATCTGGTGTCATCTCCTCCTGTACAGCTATCTGGATTTCGAAACGGTTCTTCGTTTCTATACTGTATTGTTCTGGTATATTTGTAAGATCAAAGCGGAGTGGTCTTGATCCCGCAACTGTCTTTTTTATCTTTATCTTCATGTCTGCTATTTATAGTTATACAGGCTGCCAACAAAGGCTTTATATTTATTTCTTCCTTGGCTGTTTCTTCTACTTGTCTCCAGATGTAGTCCAACCTTTTGATCTCTCCTTTAAGACTCCTCCGTCAGGAGATCTTCCTTGTTTCTTTTTTCTCTGGGGATACCACATATGAATTTGGGTCTGATTATGTCTGTGGTAGGCTTTCCAAGTGTTTGTGTTTATGTCTGTGGCAGGCTTTCCAAGCGTATATATTAGCAACCCTGCATGGGTCGCTAACCCTGGCATTAGCATATCAACTGTGGGTCGCTAACCCTGGCATTAGCATATCAGCTATGGGTCGCTAACGCTGGCATTAGCATATCAGCTATGGGTCGCTAACCTGACATTAGCATATCAGCTATAGGTCGCTAACCCTGGCATTAGCATATCAGCTATGGGTTGCTAACCCTGGCATTAGCATATCAGCTGGGGTTTGCTAACCCTGACATTAGCATATCAGCTATGGGTCGCTAACCCTGACATTAGCATATCAGCTATAGGTCGCTAACCCTGGCATTAGCATATCAGCTGTGGTTTGCTAACCTTGACACTAGCATATCGGCTACAGTTCACTAACTCTGACACTAGCAAATCAGCTTTGGTTCATTAACCATGAGACTAGCATATCCGCTATAGGTAGCAGATTGCCTTATCGGGCAGCTTTTCATTATATATAAATATATATATATATATATATATATATATATATATATATATTGTGGCTGATTTTAGCAACCATTTCTTTGAAGAAATCAACGTTCTAAAGTTATGATTTTGTGGAAGAAATCAACATTCTAAAGTTATGATTTCGTGGAAGAAACCAACATTCTAAAGTTATGATTTCGTGTAAGAAACCAATATTCTAAAGTTATGATTTCGTGGAAGAAACCAACATTCTAAAGTTATGATTTCGTGGAAGAAACCAACATTCTAAAGTTATGATTTCGTGGAAGAAACCAACATTCTAAAGTTATGATTGCCGAAACCTACGAGGAACGTTCAGTAAGTTCGTATTCTGATAAAGGTGCACTTTTAAAGTATGTGATTTAAGTGGCTTAGAAATATTCAGTGATAACAAATATGTGGAACCAATCAGCCAATGTGTGGGACTAATCAGCCAATGTGTGGAACTAATCAGTCAATGTTTGGAACTAATTAGCTAATGCGTGGAACTAATTATCCAATGTATGGAACTAATCTGCAAAAGTGTTGTACTAATCAGCCGATGTGTGGAACTAATCACCCAATGTGTGGGACTAATCAGCCAATGTGTGGAACTAATCAGCCAATGTTTGGAACTAATTAGCTAATGCGTGGAACTAATTATCCAATGTATGGAACTAATCTGCAAAAGTGTTGGACTAATCAGCCGATGTGTGGAACTAATCACCCAATGTGTGGGACTAATTAGTCAATGTGTGGGACTAATCAGCCAGTGTGTAGAATTACTCAGCCAATGTGTGGAATTAATCAGCCAAATATTCATCTCCTAATGATCATTTTCGAGCACATTTATAGTTATTTATGTAAAACAACAATTCAGCAGGGCTTGATGAAATTTATTCCGTCCTTCCTTGGTTTCTTTACCCATATCTGGGGCACAGGCTAACATTTATTCATTCATTTGCATGTCCCTTGCGGAACTTTGCCTCCCAAACAGAACTCCTGTAGGCCTGTCGGTTGTGAGCAAGATGGCCTGCCGTTGATGCATCCATTTGCAGATCGTCAATGATGTCTTGCAGCCATCTTCGTTTTGGTCTTCCTCTCTTTCTTTTTCCCATTATGTATCCTTCCAATAGGTCTTCTCTAAATTATCATGACGTTTAATGTGTCCAAAATATTTAAGTTTTCTCTCTTTAATCCTCTTTACTACCCAGCCTTCTTCAATATTAAGCTCTTGTAGTATAGATATATTTGTTCTTTTTTGTGTCCACGATATTTGGATAACTGTTCTGTAGCATTTACATTCAAAGGCATTTATGTGTTTCTCAGCTGTTTTGTTAAGTGTCCAGGTCTCACAGGCATATGTTGCGATGGGAATGATGCATGCCTTTAAAAATCTTATTTTTGTAGTTCTGTCTGCTCCTCTCCACAGATTCTTTATTTGTTTTACTTTCTGAAGAGCAATAAATGTCCTCCTTTTAATTTCCCTCATTGTATCTCCATTATTAGTTAGTAGTGATCCAAGATATTCAAAACTCTCCACTTCTTCCAGTTTTTCCTCATTGAGACATATTTCAGCTGCCTTGTTTGTTTTGTCATTTGTCATCAATTTAGTTTTCTTTGCATTAAGATAGAGGTTCTGCTCTTCGCTGTTCTTACGGACTGACATAATTAGTTTGTCCATTCCTTTTTCTGTTGTGGACAGTAATACTGTGTCATCAGCATATCTAATCTCTGGTATTTCATAACCTCCAATTGTTATGGCATCGTAATATTCTTTGTCTACCTCTTCTCTAACATTCCTCATTATATTTTCAGTATACAAGTTAAATAAGTAGGGTGACAATATGCACACCTGACGGACCCCCTGTTTTATATCAAACCAAGTTGTTGTTTCACCATTTATTCTTACTGCTGCTTGTTGGTCTAGATACAGCAGTGATGTTAATTGTATCAAATGTGTTGGAAATCCCATTTTTTCCATTATTTTCCAAAGTTTCTGGTGTTGTACACAGCAAATACCTTTGAGTAGTCTATAAAGGATAAATATAGATTCACATTAAAGTCTCTGCATTTCTCTATTATTAATCTTATATTGAACATATGATCTCTTGATCCTCTTCCGTGCCTGAAACCAGCTTGGACCATATTGACTTCTTCCTCTATTTTCTTTCCAAGTCTACCCATTATGATTTTTAACAGAATTTTACTGGCATGACTAATCAGGGCAACAGTTCTGTAGTTTGTGCATAATTTCAGGTTACCCTTTTTTGGCAGTGGTATGAATACAGTTCTTTTCCATTCTTTTGGCCAAATACCTGAATGCCATGTCTTTTTTACATAGTGCATGATAGATTGTTGCACATTCCTTTCCTCCTGCTTTAATAAATTCAGCTGTTATCTCATCACATTTTATTCCCCATAAAACTTCTTCTATTGTCGGTTCGGGTTCTTTCTCCTCCAATAATAATTCACACTGTTGATTTCTGCTTCCACATTCGGTTGTTTCATACATTAGTTTGCAATATTCCTTCCATCTTTCTATAATTTCCTCTGTCTCTGTCAAGGTATTCCCCATCTCATCAAAAATTACATTTAGCTTACGTGTGACATTTCTCGTCAATGTCTTCATCTCTTCCACACTTCTGATGTTCTTCTATTCTTTCACAACAATCCTGTATGTATTGCTTTTTGTCTTTTCTTATGTTTCTTCGTATTTCTTTTGTTAAAGTTTTATATTTCTCTTTGTTGTTGTTTGTCACTTTCCATTGCGTCTTCATTTCTCTCATTCATTCATTTGCATGTCCCTTGCGGAACTTTGCCTCCCAAACAGCACTCATGTAGGCCTCTCGGTTGTGAGCAAGATGGCCTGCCGTTGATGCATCCATTTGCAGATCGTCAGTGATGTCTTGCAGCCATCTTCGTTTTGGTCTTGCTCTCTTTCTTTTTCCCATTATGTATCCTTCTAATACGGTTTTCTCTAAATTATCATTACGTTTAATGTGTCCAAAATATTTAAGTTTTCTCTCTTTAATCCTCTTTACTACCCAGCCTTCTTCAGTATTAAGCTCTTGTAGTATAGATATATGTGGGTTTTTTTGTGTCCACGATATTTGGATAACTGTTCTGTAGCATTTACATTCAAAGGCATTTATGTGTTTCTCAGCTGTTTTGTTAAGTGTCCAGGTCTCACAGGCATATGTTGCGATGGGAAAGATGCATGCCCTTAAAAATCTTATTTTTGTAGTTCTGTCTGCTCCTCTCCACAGATTCTTTATTTGTTTTACTTTCTGAAGAGCGATAGATGTCCTCCTTTTAATTTCCCTCATTGTATCTCCATTATTAGTTAGTAGTGATCCAAGATATTCAAAACTCTCCACTTCTTCCAGTTTTTCCTCATTGAGACATATTTCAGCTGCCTTGTTTGTTTTGTCATTTGTCATCAATTTAGTTTTCTTTGCATTAATATAGAGGTTCTGCTCTTCGCTGTTCTTACGGACTGACATAATTTTCTCTACGTTGTTTTATAAGTTCTAATGTACCTGCTGTAAATCATCCATTCTTTTGTGTTTTCTTTACTGGAACCATGTCTTTAGCTGTTGTTATTAAGATATCTTTGGCTTGCGTAGCCAGTTCATCTGGTGTCATCTCCTCCTGTACAGCTATCTGGATTTCGAAACGGTTCTTCGTTTCTATACTGTATTGTTCTGGTATATTTGTAAGATCAAAGCGGAGTGGTCTTGATCCCGCAACTGTCTTTTTTATCTTTATCTTCATGTCTGCTATTTATAGTTATACAGGCTGCCAACAAAGGCTTTATATTTATTTCTTCCTTGGCTGTTTCTTCTACTTGTCTCCAGATGTAGTCCAACCTTTTGATCTCTCCTTTAAGACTCCTCCGTCAGGAGATCTTCCTTGTTTCTTTTTTCTCTGGGGATACCACATATGAATTTGGGTCTGATTATGTCTGTGGTAGGCTTTCCAAGTGTTTGTGTTTATGTCTGTGGCAGGCTTTCCAAGCGTATATATTTATGTCTGTGGCAGGCTTTCCAAGTGTATGTAATTATGTCTGTGGCAGGCTTTCCAAGTGTATGTAATTATGTCTGTGGTAGGCTTTCCAAGTGTGTGTATTTATGTCTGTGGTAGGCTTTCCAAGTGTATGTATTTATGTCTGTGGTAGGCTTTCCAAGTGTGTGTATTTATGTCTGTGGCAGGCTTTCAAAGTGTTTATGTTTATGTTCGTGTCAGGCTTTCCAAATGTTTGTATTTATGTCTGTGATAGGCTTTCCAAGAGTTTGTACATATGTCTGTGGCAGGCTTTCCAAGTGTTCGTATTTATATCTGTGGCAGGGTTTCCAAGTGTATGTATTTATGTCTGTGGTAGGCTTTCCAAGTGTTTGTATTTATGTCTGTGGTAGGCTTTCCAAGTGTTTGTATTTATATCTGTGGCAGGGTTTCCAAGTGTATGTATTTATGTCTGTGGCAGCTTTCCAAGTGTTTGTATTTATGTCTGTGGCAGGCTTTACAAATGTATGTATTTATGTCTGTGGCAGCTTTCCAAGTGTTTGTATTTATGTCTGTGGTAGGCTTTCCACTTGTTTGTGTTTATGACCGTGCCAGGCTTTCCAAGTGTATGTATTTATGTCTGTGGTAGGCTTTCCAAGTGATGTTTGTATTTATGTCTGTCGCAGGATTTCCAAGTGTATGTATTTATGTCTGTGGCAGGCTTTCCAAGTGTTTGTATTTATGTCTGTGGCAGGCTTTCCATGTGTTTATCCTATCCATCTCCAGAGCATTTTTTCCTTTTCATTTCGTTAACTGTGGGTTGACTTTTCATGACTGAAGTATTTTTACAGAATTAGGTAGCTGGTCCTATGTGCAACCCTTCTCCTTTCTCATCCGAGCTTGGGACTTCCGTGTCTGAGTTCTTGATGGAATTAGCAATAAAATGTTACTTTAATTAACGCCAGTCATTACCGAGACGGCAACTTACATGTTATAAGTTATTTCCTTTAACCCTTAAAAATTTCTAAAGTAGAAATCTGGTACACACAACAGTCTGTCCAAATACAAACCATTTTACACTCTATTTTCTTTATCAAAATCTCTTGAAACGCACGTACACAAGATAGCTTTGGTACACAAGTAACAGCATAATTTGTTAACTGGCAGTCCCTCTTCTCACACCACCTCACTAAAGTGTCAGATAATTGGTAATCTAATATAAATAATGACAAATTATATGGTCAGTCTTCTCACACCACCTCGCTAAAATGTCAGATAACTGGTAATCTAATATAAATAATGACAAATTATATGGTCAGTCTTCTCACACCATCTCACTAAAGTGTCAGATAACTGGTAATCTAATATAAATAATGACAAATTATATGGTCAGTCTTCTCACACCATCTCACTAAAGTGTCAGATAACTGGTAATCTAATATAAATAATGACAAATTATATGGTCAGTCTTCTCACACCACCTCACTAAAGTGTCAGATAACTGGTAATCTAATATAAATAATGACAAATTATATGGTCAGTCTTCTCACACCATCTCACTAAAGTGTCAGATAACTGGTAATCTAATATAAATAATGACAAATTATATGGTCATTCTTCTCACACCATCTCACTAAAGTGTCAGATAACTGGTAATCTAATATAAATAATGACAAATTATATGGTCAGTCTTCTCACACCATCTCACTAAAGTGTCAGATAACTGGTAATCTAATATAAATAATGACAAATTATATGGTCATTCTTCTCACACCATCTCACTAAAGTGTCAGATAACTGGTAATCTAATATAAATAATGACAAATTATATGGTCAGTCTTCTCACACCATCTCACTAAAGTGTCAGATAACTGGTAATCTAATATAAATAATGACAAATTATATGGTCATTCTTCTCACACCATCTCACTAAAGTGTCAGATAACTGGTAATCTAATATAAATAATGACAAATTATATGGTCAGTCTTCTCACACCATCTCACTAAAGTGTCAGATAACTGGTAATCTAATATAAATAATGACAAATTATATGGTCATTCTTCTCACACCATCTCACTAAAGTGTCAGATAACTGGTAATCTAATATAAATAATGACAAATTATATGGTCATTCTTCTCACACCATCTCACTAAAGTGTCAGATAACTGGTAATCTAATATAAATAATGACAAATTATATGGTCAGTCTTCTCACACCATCTCACTAAAGTGTCAGATAACTGGTAATCTAATATAAATAATGACAAATTATATGGTCATTCTTCTCACACCATCTCACTAAAGTGTCAGATAACTGGTAATCTAATATAAATAATGACAAATTATATGGTCAGTCTTCTCACACCATCTCACTAAAGTGTCAGATAACTGGTAATCTAATATAAATAATGACAAATTATATGGTCAGTCTTCTCACACCACCTCACTGGAATACCTCAGGCCATAGTCTAATGTGATCGGACGTGTTTATTTTAGCTCCTACATTTGGATTTTTACCAGTGTCATTTTATAAGATTGTGATGTGAAATGGATACCATTGGATTTCACTTGTGTTTGTGCTTGTGGTGAAATATGTGAAATTTTATAAATCCACGTAGTTTGTTAAATATTTATCAAAATGTTAGAACAGTATATATAACATATATCCAATACTGGCCGAGCCCGTGACCACGCAGCTCACTGTAACTAGGTCATCGTGTGGCCAGGCGTGACTACAATGGCTGTCATAATGTATTGCATCATAACCTGACAATGTTATCTTGTAGTAGAGACGATGATGTAGAAGATGATGTAGAAGAAGCTAGCCAGACAAGAAGACGGGATGGACTGCGGCCGGCGGCTGTAAAGAATTACTCCCTGAACAAAAGAAAAGCGATAAATACCAAGCTCCGTGGGTGCGACAAAGTCCCCGGCCTGACAATAACAAGGACCAACGAGGGACAATGCTTGGTCGTTCTTTTCAACAACACACTCGATTATGAGTGTGTTAAAAAAGTGTTCAGGGAGTACTATCACGACCACACAGAAGAGAGGGCAGATAAAAATGGTGCAAATGTGGAGGACTTTATAAAAACACCGCTTGTAACTATCCACCTGTATCATACTAGAAATAAAATATTGGTTCAAGGCGGTGCTCATGATGTCGACTCTTGGTTGACAGATGGCTTCAGTCGTATTCAGGATGAAGCTTTAAAACTTTTCCTGCGACTGTCAGCTACAGTGAAGCCATCTCTGTCATCTGTTGCCATGAGTGACAGACCGGCCATCACCACCAGTGACGAACACGATACTGTCGCCACTGATATCAATCAAGGCGCTACCACCACCGACATGCAAGAACAATTCACCAACTGCCCCAGTGCTGATCTTAATGACAAAGCCCTGTCAGATCAGGCAAGCACCTCAGCTGAACCCACTGACGTTCAAACAATGCCTGAACACTCCACCAGCAACAATTTAGCTGATGTGGAAATCTGGTACACACAACAGTCTGTCCAAATACAAACCATTTTACACTCTATTTTCTTTATCAAAATCTCTTGAAACGCACGTACACAAGATAGCTTTGGTACACAAGTAACAGCATAATTTGTTAACTGGCAGTCCCTCTTCTCACACCACCTCACTAAAGTGTCAGATAATTGGTAATCTAATATAAATAATGACAAATTATATGGTCAGTCTTCTCACACCACCTCGCTAAAATGTCAGATAACTGGTAATCTAATATAAATAATGACAAATTATATGGTCAGTCTTCTCACACCATCTCACTAAAGTGTCAGATAACTGGTAATCTAATATAAATAATGACAAATTATATGGTCAGTCTTCTCACACCATCTCACTAAAGTGTCAGATAACTGGTAATCTAATATAAATAATGACAAATTATATGGTCAGTCTTCTCACACCACCTCACTAAAGTGTCAGATAACTGGTAATCTAATATAAATAATGACAAATTATATGGTCAGTCTTCTCACACCATCTCACTAAAGTGTCAGATAACTGGTAATCTAATATAAATAATGACAAATTATATGGTCATTCTTCTCACACCATCTCACTAAAGTGTCAGATAACTGGTAATCTAATATAAATAATGACAAATTATATGGTCAGTCTTCTCACACCATCTCACTAAAGTGTCAGATAACTGGTAATCTAATATAAATAATGACAAATTATATGGTCATTCTTCTCACACCATCTCACTAAAGTGTCAGATAACTGGTAATCTAATATAAATAATGACAAATTATATGGTCAGTCTTCTCACACCATCTCACTAAAGTGTCAGATAACTGGTAATCTAATATAAATAATGACAAATTATATGGTCATTCTTCTCACACCATCTCACTAAAGTGTCAGATAACTGGTAATCTAATATAAATAATGACAAATTATATGGTCAGTCTTCTCACACCATCTCACTAAAGTGTCAGATAACTGGTAATCTAATATAAATAATGACAAATTATATGGTCATTCTTCTCACACCATCTCACTAAAGTGTCAGATAACTGGTAATCTAATATAATAATGACAAATTATATGGTCATTCTTCTCACACCATCTCACTAAAGTGTCAGATAACTGGTAATCTAATATAAATAATGACAAATTATATGGTCAGTCTTCTCACACCATCTCACTAAAGTGTCAGATAACTGGTAATCTAATATAAATAATGACAAATTATATGGTCATTCTTCTCACACCATCTCACTAAAGTGTCAGATAACTGGTAATCTAATATAATAATGACAAATTATATGGTCAGTCTTCTCACACCATCTCACTAAAGTGTCAGATAACTGGTAATCTAATATAAATAATGACAAATTATATGGTCAGTCTTCTCACACCACCTCACTGGAATACCTCAGGCCATAGTCTAATGTGATCGGACGTGTTTATTTTAGCTCCTACATTTGGATTTTTACCAGTGTCATTTTATAAGATTGTGATGTGAAATGGATACCATTGGATTTCACTTGTGTTTGTGCTTGTGGTGAAATATGTGAAATTTTATAAATCCACGTAGTTTGTTAAATATTTATCAAAATGTTAGAACAGTATATATAACATATATCCAATACTGGCCGAGCCCGTGACCACGCAGCTCACTGTAACTAGGTCATCGTGTGGCCAGGCGTGACTACAATGGCTGTCATAATGTATTGCATCATAACCTGACAATGTTATCTTGTAGTAGAGACGATGATGTAGAAGATGATGTAGAAGAAGCTAGCCAGACAAGAAGACGGGATGGACTGCGGCCGGCGGCTGTAAAGAATTACTCCCTGAACAAAAGAAAAGCGATAAATACCAAGCTCCGTGGGTGCGACAAAGTCCCCGGCCTGACAATAACAAGGACCAACGAGGGACAATGCTTGGTCGTTCTTTTCAACAACACACTCGATTATGAGTGTGTTAAAAAAGTGTTCAGGGAGTACTATCACGACCACACAGAAGAGAGGGCAGATAAAAATGGTGCAAATGTGGAGGACTTTATAAAAACACCGCTTGTAACTATCCACCTGTATCATACTAGAAATAAAATATTGGTTCAAGGCGGTGCTCATGATGTCGACTCTTGGTTGACAGATGGCTTCAGTCGTATTCAGGATGAAGCTTTAAAACTTTTCCTGCGACTGTCAGCTACAGTGAAGCCATCTCTGTCATCTGTTGCCATGAGTGACAGACCGGCCATCACCACCAGTGACGAACACGATACTGTCGCCACTGATATCAATCAAGGCGCTACCACCACCGACATGCAAGAACAATTCACCAACTGCCCCAGTGCTGATCTTAATGACAAAGCCCTGTCAGATCAGGCAAGCACCTCAGCTGAACCCACTGACGTTCAAACAATGCCTGAACACTCCACCAGCAACAATTTAGCTGATGTGGAAAACCGAGACGACAGTGAAGCTCCAGCTCCAGCGCCTGAGTTCTCTACATCTAGTGTGGCTGATTCACCACATGTATCTCAGCAGCCTACAGTTGTCGAGGAAAACTTAGCTACATTATGTAGCCAGAACATACTTCAGGTAGTCAAAGACCTCGTCATAAACCTTATTACTGACATGGCAGCGGAGATTAAGCACTCATTCAAGCTGGAGAATGACAGTCTCAGGGCTGAACTTATGTCACTGAGAGACGAAAATGCTAAAATGAGACTCATGATATCTGAATGGCAGAGTGAGTCACGCAGACACAGCAAGAAAGTGTTGACAAGTATTCAAGAAGTGACTGCTGACACAGACAATATGGCTGTAAATTCATGCACAAGTTCACCAGATATCAACAAAGAAGACACGCCAAAGCAAGAAGCTGCACAAGAGAAACACACCAGCACCACAACGCCTATAAAGGTAGCTCCTGAATATTTAGCTTACCCTATTGATGTGCAGATAAGTAATAGGTTTCAAGCTTTACAAGATAGCCCCATTGTATATAATCATAAAACAACAAGAACCCAAACAGATATCTCAAACAAGACATCTACTCCTCAGTCACGGTCTCATAAACATCAACAAGAACAAGATACACAACAACACAGTAACAACATCAAAGAATATACGACACACTTGATAATCGGAGATTCCTTACTTAAAGGAATCTATGGTGAGCGGATGTCACTTACCTCTGAAGACACTGTCTCAGTCATGCCAGTACCTGGAGCTGGTATTATAAAAATAACGCAGACACTGAGACGACTTGACGTCGATCAGAGAGTGACGAGAACGACCGTGCATGTTGGCATTAATGACAGCATGAACGGCCAGAATCTTCGGCCCTCTGATATACAAGACTTGATATCCACCATCAAGAAAAAATACCCCAACACTTCCATAAACATTTCATCCATCATTCCACCTTGTTCTGGTCCTGGACGTCGCATGGTGGATATAAACAACAAAATACTAAAAACATTCTGTCTACAGAACACAGTAGTTTTTATAAACAACACGCCATTTTTTACTTCAGCCACAGGTGCTCCCAAAAAACGCCTTTACAGGGACCACATCCACATTAACAAGACTGGCAGCAGCATCCTTGCCAAAAATATCAAATATCCAGCAAGAACTGAGCAGAACATAACAAAACACTCAAACAGCCAGAAACAGTTTAGACAGCCATCCACATCTCATAGATCCAGAAACACACACTCTACACAAACTACAAGACTCCAAGGACCCTCAGAAACATCACCATCTGCCTCTCTACCATTGCCCGCTCCATCCACTGACCCACTATACGATTCCATGTTCCCGCCCCTGCCTACACGGCAAGCTCAACAATTTATACCAACACTTAGTACAGCGAACAACATGGAGACTCCTGCACAATCACCACTTAGGAATACCACAACAACTGTACAGGACACAAACACAAGAATCTCGAATCATTATCCGTGGAACTTTCAGCTACAATATCTAATGCAGTTTAGTCCTGCAGCTCTGAGCCACGCGTATATGATGTCCCTACTACACAGTCAACACTCAACACCTACATACAGATACTAGATAGCTTGAAACTTCCAGCACTCTTTAACTTCTGTAAATTAATTTAACTGAACAAAAACAAAAAACCACAGAAGTTCTTACAGCAAAACAGACATTTCTTAGTGCTAGCTTACAGCTAATATTGTTATCAAGTCTTTTACAATTTACACTTACATAACGTTCATTGCATTGTTGATTTTTGTACTTTTTTCCATTATTTGTCAGTATATTATAAACTTAGTTAGATTCATTATCTCTACTAGCTTAAACGTATAACTATAATTGTATGATTGAAGTCTGACCAGTTATTTTATTTTTACTGAAATATAATATTTATAACATTGTTATAGTGACTCAGAAAATGGAGGAGTGGCTGCGACACGATGGCCTACGTGTTGGCCACTTAAATGTTTATCATTTGTTAGGAAAACTCCCTGAGGTTACACATATACTTCAACAACATTTTCATATTTTTGGTTTCTCTGAAAGCAGATTACATAAAAACATCACAGACAATGATATAAGAATAGATGGTTTTAATTTGATCAGGCGTGACCCAACTAGGAAGCTAGAGACAGGTTTAGTCGTTTACATTTCTAACACAATCAAATTTTGTAGAAGAGAAGACCTAGAAACATCAGAGGTTGAATGTATTATGCTAGAAATCAAAATATCAAATCTTAGTCCAATTCTAATTAGTTTTATATACCGAAATCCAAATGCTTCAGCCGAGTGGTATGATCACTTTGCGACCATGATGGATGATGCTGTAACTCATAAATTCAAGGACATAATCATTCTAGGCGACTTCAATATAGATCTTAATCAGCCAAATCCTACATGGAAGAACATTTTAACATCTTACAACTTCTCGCAAATTGTTAACAAACCTACTAGAGTTGCTGAATCATCATCAACACTAATAGATCATATTTATGTAGCCCATCCAGGAAACATTACTGAATGTACTGTCCCTCATGTGTCGCTGAGTGATCACTACCCGGTCTGCTGTACGTGGTCACATAAGGGGTATAAAATACCGAAACACAAACATACCAGCATCAAATATAGAAACTTTAAAAACTTTAACTTGGAATTATTTTTAACTGATCTAAAAGCTTCGCCTCTTACGTACGTTTTCCAGTTAACAAATCCAGATGAGGCTATCGAATACTGGATCAAGATATTTCGAAACATTTTTGACAAGCATGTCCCCATCAAAGAAATGAGAGTAAAACACGTAACAAAATCATCGTGGATAACTCCCGATATATTGCAACTGATGAGGAAACGGGATGAAGCTCACAAAAGCAGAAATTTTAGTAGCTATCGTTCACTTAGGAATAAGGTGCAGTATTTAATTAGGCAGGAAAAGAAAAATTACTTCAGAAATTTAGTGAAAGACAAAACTGATAGTAAATCAATCTGGAAAGCGATTAATACTCTTGTAAATAAAAGGAAGCAAACTGACCCACAAACACTTAATGGTGAACATACTTGCACTAACTTCAGTGAACATTTTAGGGAAGAAATTAGTATTCTAAAATCTTCATTACCGACCCCAAATTGCGACCTGAGCGTGTTGAAAACTTTCAGCGACAGTAAATGTGTAAAGCTAAAACAAACTAATATTCCTTTCCTCACAGTCGGTGAGGTTTATAACTACATCCGGTCCTTAAAGAACACTAACTCAGCAGGATGTGATGACATTAGTAACAAGATACTACGCTACGCTGCACCAGTTATCACAGACACATTAACATACTTATACAACTTGTGTATTGACAAAAAATATTTCCCTGACGCTTTTAAACTCGCCAAAGTTTTTCCTCTTTTTAAATCTGGACAGACTAGTGACCTCTCAAACTATAGACCCATATCCATTCTGTCATCACTATCTAAACCTCTTGAAAAACATATACAAAAGTTAACTCTGCTCCACATGCAAGAAAACAGTCTACTAATAGACAGTCAGTCAGGTTTTAGACCAAATTACTCCTGCCACACAGCATTAACTAAAATGACAGAAAGCTGGCTGTCTAATATAAATGATGACAAATTGTGTGGTGCTGTCTTTGTTGATTTTAAGAAAGCCTTCGATATGATTGATCATGAAATTCTTGCAAAAAAGCTGGAAGGCTATAGATTACATCCTGACCTAACAAAATGTATTACATCTTTTCTCTCAGGTAGAAAACAAGTAGTTTGCTTTAGAAACAAAATATCTGGCTCATCTGTGGTTGATACCGGTATTCCTCAAGGCTCCATTCTTGGTCCTCTTCTCTTTGCTATCTATATTAACGACCTACCACTACATTTAAAGCACTCTTCATGTGATCTTTTCGCTGACGACTGTACTGTTTACAATAGTGAGTATGACATCAATAACCTACAGACAACGCTCCAAAATGATATAAACAGTTTGATTAAATGGAGTAATAAAAATGGTATGTTGATAAACACCAACAAAACAAAATCCATGCTCATCACTACAAGACAGAAACTGCAAAATGCAACTAAAACTTCACTACAGCTTTGTGCTGGGACTAAGGCAATAGAAAATGTTCATGAACATAAAACCCTAGGACTCATCATTGATCAGCATTTAACTTGGAATTCTCACGTACATAACCTAACAAATTTGATTGCACAGAAAGTTTACCAATTAGCCAAGATTAAACACTTTATCGACAAAAACACAAGAAAAATATACTACATATCACACATACAAACACACTTAGATTACTGTTCCACAATCTGGGATGGATGCTCAGTCTCAAACACAAAAAGGCTCCACTCACTTCACAAGCGAGCATTAAATCTTATTTGTGACAAACACCCAGTACAGACTGTAGATCAACATAAACAACTCAAAATTCTACCCCTCAAAAATAGAATCATTTTTAACAAAGTTAAGTTTGTTCACAGAATTCTGTCACACAATGCTCCGCCTTACTTGTGGTCACTGTTTACGTATAACACTAAACATAGCCAGCGTTTAAAAAACTGTCTTCTTCCTAAACCCAGAATTGATATGTACAAGAAAAGCCTTGCATACTCTGCAGTACAGCTCTGGAACACCCTCCCCTACAATTTAAAATCCATTGGTAATACTTCATCCTTTAACTCAAACCTGTTTCATTATTTACTTGCATGTAATTATATGCCTCCATAAAATAGCCAGCACTCTCTCAACACATGGCTCGTAAACCATCAAGTACTTCAGTGACATAGTTAGAAAAGCAACTTGTTAGATATTGTTAGAAATTATTTTAATGTTTGTTTAAAAAGATATGTTAGAAGATCTGTATTTACAATGTATTTTTATTTATGTATATGTCTGCGGGTGTATGTGTGCGTGAGTGCTATTTTATTAGGTTAATTACTTCTTCTCTTTTACCTTGAATGTAGTAGTTAAATCTTACACTCTTTTGATATGTTTTTACTAATTTAATTTGTATTTTTGTACTAAATCAAGTGTGTGGGAAGAATGAAAGATGGAGTGATGAAGGGCAGAATGTAAGACGGGCCTGCGTGCCCAATTCTTTACCCTTGAAAAATAAAGATTATTCATTCATTCATTCATTCACTAAAGTGTCAGATAACTGGTAATCTAATATAAATAATGACAAATTATATGGTCATTCTTCTCACACCACCTCACTAAAGTGTCAGATAATTGGTAATCTAATATAAATAATGACAAATTATATGGTCATTCTTCTCACACCACCTCACTAAAGTGTCAGATAATTGGTAATCTAATATAAATAATGACAAATTATGTGCTCAATCTTCGATGATTTTAAGAAAACCTTCGACATGATTCATTTTTTCTTAGGCGGAATTCTTTGCGCTTTATTATTGTACTTTATTTCTTTTTTACCTATTTTTCCAATTCTTGTTAATTTTTTTTTAGATCCTTGCAGTTTGTGAGTTGTGTCTGTTTGTATGTGAGAACTATATACTTAATTACTCCACTTGTTAGTGAATTCACATATTTGAACGCTTAATTGTTCAGTAATTAAGTGTCTCTTTCTCTCAGTCTCCAATTATTTCAGGTGGTGAGTTATGTACCAGTTGAAAGTTTAATATACAGAGTGTATCTGTGTGTAGTATTTAAAAGTGTATTTACTTCAGTACTAAGTGTAATAATGGGAATTATTTTCAAATCAATAATAGTAGACACGAATATAAAATGACCCCACCTACCGAAAAATAGTTCCATAAAAAAGACTTCGAATAGGCCATCTGAATATATATATATATATATATATATATATATCACCTATTAGGTAAAATTTCTGAAGTAACATATATTAAATCTAAATTTCCACATCTTTGACTTCTCTGAAAGCCGTTTAAATAGGAACATAACCTATGAACATATTAGAATTAACTGTTTTAACCTGATCCGGGGTGACCCAACTAGAAAAATAGAAACAGATCTAGTAATGTATGTCTCCACAGCTATCCATTTTAGTCGTAGAGAAGACCTCGAATCATCAGAGGTAGAGTGTATTTGGGTGGAAGTTAAATTGCCACACCAAAGTCCATTAATTATTGGACTTTTGTACCGTAATCCAAATACATCATCTCTGTGGTATGATCAATTCACGACTATGATGGATGAGGTTTCAACCTTTAAGTTCAAAGATATTATCATTCTTGGAGATTTCAGCATAGATCTAACACAATCAAATCCAACTTTGAGCAATATTATATTATCCTATAATTTTTTCCCAAATTGTCACCAAACCTACCAGAGTAACAGAAGTATCATCCATATTATTAGATCATATATATGTAGCATACCCAGAAAACACAACCGAGAGGCCTACAGGAGTGCTGTTTGGGAGGCAAAGTTCCGCAAGGGACATGCAAATGAATGAACGAATGAACCCAGAAAACATCATTGAATGTAACATCCCTCATACTTCGTTAAGTGATCATTACCCAGTCTGCTGTACGTGGACAAGAAATGGGTATATAAACTTCCTAAAAAGGTAGATAGAGGTGTACGGTGCAGTTGTACAAAGTGAGGGAGGGAGTGAGTAAAGTGAGAAAAAACGAATAGAAAGTATGAGAATGTATAAATGAAAAACATACAACATCCGATATTTCGGCGTGAGCCGTTTTCGAGGATTACATACACAACGAGACAAAAATGAAGAACTTATCTGAATGTGGCCTGCTTCAGAAGTAAAAAGCAGAGAAGTGTGTGTCTTAGAAGGACCACGCGGACCACACAAAGGATACCCGATAGAGCCAATCGTAAAGAAGAGGTGGAGAGAGAGAGGAGGAAAATAAGCGGTAGAAAGGGGTAGGGGGAAAGGCAATAGAAACATGATAGTCGCTAGAGAAGAATGTGTCGGGGGGGGGGGGAGGTGATGCGGGGAGATAATGAATGAAGAACATAAATACCTGCAGGGAGAAAATGTGAAACTGGTGAATAGGACAAGACCCTATAAAGACCAATATGTTGCCAGAGAAGAGAAGAGGGTGGCGATAGGGAGGGGTAGCTAGGAGGAAGAAAGCAGAGTAAAAGGGAAGTGGAAAATTAAATAAGTTACAGAAAGCTGAAGACATTGTTAATTCCAGCTGAGTGGAGACAGCCAGTCTAGAAAATAAGGCGCTGTTCTAGGACCCTCCGAAATCGTACATCAGCAGAACAAGAGCAGATCGCACTAATAGAAATATCTGTCACATTTTCCTAAAAACAATCACTCCAGTATGAAACTTAGAAGTTTCAGAAAATTTAACCTAGACTTAATGATTTGCAAGCATCTTCACTTACACACTTGTACCAACTAACTGACCCTGTTGAGGCAGTAGAATATTGGCTAAAGATCTTCAGAGATATATTAGATAAACATGTCCCCACGAAAAAAGTAAGAGTATAACACCAGAAGAAGTCACCTTGGATAACACCTGAAATATTACATGCCAAGAGAGAACGCTACCGGACGCACAAAATCAAGGACTTTAGGACCCACCGTTCACTCAGAAACAAAGTTCAATATTTAACAAGACAAGAGGAGAAAATTTCTTTAGTAATCTAGTAGAGAATAAATCAGACAGTAAATCAATTTGGAGAGCCATAAACACCCTATTAAACAAAAGAAAAGAATTTGATTTGCAAGACAATAATCATGCATACACTATCGCACATATCATTTCAGAGAAGAAATCAACTTCTTAAATCATCAATACCATCTCCTGTATGCGACTTTTCACATATTACAAACATTCCTGGATAGCAGATGTACTAAATTTAAACAGTTACATATTCCATTATTAACATTCAGTGATGTTTACAGTTATCTCCTATCCTTAAAAAACAACAATACAGCTGGGCATGATGATATTAATAATATGATCTTACATTATGCTTCACCTATCATTTCACATACACTTACAATCAATGCACTGCAAAATGTTACTTCCCTGATGGTTTTAAAACTGCTAAAGTATATCCTCTCTTTAAATCTGGTTCATCCAACAATCTTACCAACTATAGACCAATGTTCATACTATCATCATTATCAAAACCACTCTAAAAACACATACACAAAATAACTCTACGACACATGCAAGAGAACAATTTACTCATAGACAGTCAGTCAGGCTTTAGACCCAACCATTCCTGCCACACAGCTTTCACCAAATTGACAGAAAACTGGTTAGTAAACATAAGTGACGGCAGACTATGTGGTGCCATCTCTGACGACTTTAAAAAGGCATTTGATATGATCGACCATGATATTCTTGTAAAAACGAATAAAGACTTATTGACTGCACCCTGTGTAACAGAATAACAATTCCGTACAGAGTGTATTGTGTATAGCCCTGTAGTTGTGGTCTGGTAGACCACAACTCATCACCGTGTGCCAAGCACGTGGTTCGAGAAAATTCGAAGTCACGTGGTTGAGGTGAGCGGGAGGTATGCATGGGCTGAGAAAGTTAGTCTTTGGTCAGAATGTGTTAGAGAAAGGTTGTGTGATTGACTCTAGTATGTGGTAGAGAGAGCCTTAGTTTTTTGTTGTAGCAGGAGTTTATTTGGTTTGTGATGTAGGAAGAATTTTAGTAGTTTTATTGCAGATTGGAATCTCGTTTAGGAAGAGTTTCTACCATTGGCAATTTGTTGGTAGTGAGATGGAAGAATTAGTTTTTCCCTGTGTGGTTGAGGTTTTGTTGATAATGTTGTAAGTATTGATTTTTTGTGTATATTACATTGTAAGGTTTTCGCCCATATAGCGTAGAGTTCGCTCGCGCCGGGCACTGTTAATGTAATTCTTGTTCAGCCTGATGGCTATGTTTCCATCATTCATGATTTCACCCTCATTTTGTCCATTAATAAATGTGCGTGGTCTGATGAAATACTACACCATTTGGCTTTGCTGGAATTCTCATTGTTGACCAGTTGTTTTGGTTGGAAGACTGCCAAGTTATGTTAAGCTGTTGTATTTGTATTATTTGTGGAGTTGGAAGCCTGGGTGTCTTGTTGTATTTTCTCAGTGTATAATATAGAAAATTAGGTGATTGTTAGAACACCAACAACAAGAAGAAATGTATAAGTTCAAACTGTACTCCACAAGTAGACAACGATCAAACCAGTAGAAAACCACTTTAGTTGGCGCCAATACTATTTCAGGGGTGCCTTAAAATTATATAAATAGAGCAACTATTACAGTGGTGCCGAATCAGGCCACTCGTCACGTCCAGTGTGTTTGTTTACACGTTGACCAGTCCATGCACTTTTTTTTCTAGCCCACAGTTGTGTGTTGCTAGTATGTTTCGTCAGTGGTTTTCAAGTTTTTGGTTAGGGAGTTGTATTTTTGTTTAGTGTCAGAGACAGTTATAGTAGAAGTTGTTCAAAGCGGCGATGATGTCAAGCCTGCCCGAAAGCTTGCGCCACATCTAGTTCCTGGGGCCTAGGCCGTGCAGCTACTGACGTTTACCTGTGCCTGCAATCAAGTCCAGTGAGCCTGAGCCTGAACTAGAATCCGGTGAGGAACCAGAGCGGTTTGTTCCCAGCGACATTTTAACCAGCTCTACTCAAACAGCCTTGATACTTCTCAACCAGCTCCACCCAGACAGGGGAGGTAACATGTGGTCAAATTAACTGTTTTCTGCATTTTCGGCAGTTACTTTGGGTCTCTAGCTTTACTGCAAGAAGGAACATTCTGAACATCGCTACTTGATCAACTTTTGCTAGTTTCGCTTAAACGAGATTATTCGGCAGATAGACAGAAGTGGACATTTGTAAATGAACAGTCGTTGGATGTGCTCTTGATTTGTGGTGTAGGATCAAGGACATTTTAGATTCACTTATATTTGGAATAGACATTCTAGGACATTCTTCTCTAGTGTCATTGTTGGACTTTATTGAACATTTAATTTAATGGTGATATTTGAGATAGTGTATAGAATTATTGTTGAATTCCATTTAAGAGAGGACTTAGTTGTAGTTAGTTTAGTTAGTTCGTGGTATTGTATTTAATTGAATTTCTTTTCTATGTTTAATAGTTGTATGGCATTAGTGCATGATGTGGATAATTGATATGCCATTGCTTTGAATAATTGTTGACATTACCTTATATGGTTGTATTGTATTGACTCAAATTGTTATATACTGACAATAAGTAGGGTGCACTACAGATAGACGCACGATGGCTTCAGCTCCATCCACGTCCAATTTGCTGGGGTTATTGCTAGATACCCTGTCCCAAGTCAGCAATGACTTGAGATTTTCCCACGTCATGTCAGCTGTAGCAAAGTTCGACGGGGATCCAGCAAAACTGAAACCATGGCTGGATGAGATTAATAAGATTATGGACATACGGAATGCTGATGTGTCCAGTAAGAAGAACTTGGTGTATTTACGCACCACAGGGTCGCTGGCAGAGTTCGTCAAACAGCGTCTCCAGATTCAAGAGACATGGGAGGAGTTCGTATCTGTTTTATTGCCACTATATGGGGTGCTGCAGACTCCTCAGGAGGCCTGGCATACGCTAGCCTCTACTAGACAGTCTCCTAGAGAGTCCATTCAAGCGCTGGCTGATCGCATCAGTGAGGCAGCCAGAATTGCTTACTCTGCGGCGGAATTGGTAACTCCGCTGGCGCAGAGGCAAATGGTGCTGTCGTTTGTAGATGCACTACTTTCTAGATCATTAAAAGCAAAATTATTAAGAGATAAACCTGTTCTATTTTCACAGGCGGTGGAGTTAGCCTTACAAGAAAATGACCTCATGAAGTCGATGAATCTTAGTTGTAGTTCCCGACAAGCTTTTATTTCAGGTTCTCGACCGACCAGTGAGGTGACGACACATAGAGAGTCTCCTTGTATGGATTCGCAGAGAGTACAGTTAGTCTCTCATCAGGAGAACTCTCGACGGACACCTTCACACTTCGAAGAAGGTAGGACAGACCACCAGAGGTCGAATACCAGGAAGGCTAGACCTGCGAGTACACTACCACAAGAAACTAGATCTTGTTATAACTGTGGAAAGAAAGGTCACATAGCCAGATTTTGTAGGCAGAGTGTGAGAAAAGATCGTGCACATTTAAACTGACAAGTCGGCGCATGAATAGCTCCCATGTGTCCGACCGTATCTTTATACCATCTAGGTCTGCCAAACAGTCAGTCTCATTTTCGCATGCTACACCACTACTCTCGGTGGCTGCGACTCCTACTTCTGTCCTTATTTCTATTGGTACTTGTAGAATTAGAGCATTGTTAGACACAGGAGCTAGTGTCTGTCTTATCAAGGATTCTGTATACAGATCCTTACGTTCTGCTCCTAAACTCTTGCCCGCTAGAATTACTCTGCAGACTGTTACTGCAGCTTCCATGAGAGTAACTGGCAGACTTTACCTACCTATCTCTATTGCTGGAGTCACTGTTTCTCATTGCTTTTATGTGGTTCGCAACATGAACCGTTCCGCCATTCTGGGGCGTGATTTTTTGTCTCGTTCTGGTGCTATCATAGATTACAATTCTAATACACTAAACATACATAACAAGATGATTCCTTTAGAGTTAGATGCACACATTGCTTCTATTCTTCGTGTCCAGCGTTCTTCTCTTCTTTCTCCACGTTCAGTCAATCTTATTCCTCTTAAACTGAAAGCCCAACCATATTTTCCCTCTGGAAATTCTTATATGGTTCAGGGTATTGAGACACCATTCTTACTGTCACAACCGGAGATAGAGCTGGTAGACTCAGTATGTGAGCTCCACACTAATCACTATCCCGTGTTGACAGTAATCAATCATTCTAGTAAACACATCGAGCTCAAGCGTGGATGTGTTTTAGGTAAATTGACACCACTCACAGAGTCAGTTGACTCTATCCAGCAAGATTCTGGTACTGAGGAGTCAACACCTGAAAGTCGTTCTGAGACTATCGTTCGACAAGTTCAGTGCCCTGAAGTGCACAAGGACATAATATCCAGGTTGTTGACACAGAACAAGGATGTCTTTGCCTTGACTGATTCCGAGATTTCGCATACCTCGACAGCGCAGATGGAGATTGATACCGGCGATCATCCTCCAGTCTCCAGGAAACCCTACCGCACTCCGTTGGCGGGTAGAGAGGTGATAGAGAAGGCCGTTGAGAATATGTTGAGTGACGGAATAATTTCCCGCACGAACTCAGAGTGGTCATCACCAGTTGTCTTGGTGACTAAGAAGGATGGTACGCATCGTTTCTGTTGCGACTACCGTGCACTCAATGCGGTGACCCGTTCATTGTCATATCCATTGCCACGCATTGAGGACATCCTGAGCACGATAGGAAAAGCCAAATTTTTCAGCACTTTAGATGCTCTATGTGGCTTTTGGTGCATTCCCTTGTCCAAAGACGCTCAGCAGAAGTCAGCTTTTAGCTGTCATCTGGGTTCTTTCTGTTTCAACTACATGAGCTTTGGTTTAAAAGGGGCACCATCTACCTTTGTCGCACTCATGGACACAGTATTACAAGGCTTAGGAAAGTTTGCACAAGCCTATATTGACGATATACTGGTGTTCACTGATGGAACGATCGAAGACCATGTTCGCGATCTCCAGGCGGTATTCAACCGATTGCGCGAACATAAGGTCAAGCTAAAGCCATCGAAATGCCACTTTGCGGCCTCTGAGTCAAAGTATCTCGGTTATGTCATCAGCCAGTCAGGCATATCTCCTGATCCTGAGAAGGTCAGAGCCATTACCGAAATGCCGTCTCCTCTGAATGTGAAAGAGGTGCGCTCTTTTCTGGGGACGTGTAGTTACTATCGACGTTTCATTCCCCATTTTTCGGAGATTGTGGCTCCCATAGTAGACCTCACCAAGAAGGGTCATATGTTCAAATGGTCTCCAGTCTGTCAAACGGCGTTCGAGTCTTTGAAGGATCGCCTTGCGAAGGTACCGATTCTCTCGCATCCTGATTTGCATAAGCCACTTACATTGTATACAGATGCCTCCAATGTTGCGGTTGGAGCCTGTTTGGTGCAGACAGCCTCCTCTTCTGATGGACTCTCAGTTGAAGAGCCATTATATTTCCTTTCGCAGAAGCTGTCGCGATCGCAGACTAAGTGGTCTACTTTCGAGAGAGAAGCGTATGCCGTCCATTACACCACGCAGAAGTTGAGATATTTTCTGGCGAATAGACACTTCGCCGTGAAGACTGACCATAGACCCTTGGTGGACGCATTTATCAGCAAACAGGAGATTCAGAATGCCAGGGTGCAGCGATGGATGTTGAATCTCTGCGGCTTGGATATGGAGTTCCAATACATCAAAGGTTGTCGAAAATTTTCGGCTGACCTACTTTCCCGGATAAATAATCCAGAACCTTTGGTAGTTACGGAAGATGAGGAGCTCTGTGAAAATGCCACAGAGATCGCGGTGATAAATGCAAATCGCTATCCATTGGATTACTACAGAGGGTTTATCCCCTCCGATACAGAATCTGAGGAACCCCTCCTTGACATAGATCGCTTTGATCTAGTGACTGAGCAGGGACGAGATCCTGAAATAATCAAAATCAAAGCGTCTCTTGAAGCAGCAGGAACTAGTGCCCCGAAGTCTAAGCACTTCATGTTACATCAGGACAGAGTGTTTTTTCTTTCTAAGCCTGATGAACCGGAGGCACGTTTGCGATTGTACGTTCCTAGCCATCTCCGATCTCATATGTTGTTAAAATTCCACGAAGAAAATGGACATATGGGTCGAGACAGGGTGTACTCTGCCTTGGCTTCTCCTTATTATTGGCCCAACATGTTTCAGGATTGCTACCAACATGTAGAGTCTTGTGGCCGTTGTTTCAGGATTGCTACCAACATGTAGAGTCTTGTGGCCGTTGTCGAGAACGCAATATTCTCCACAAGAATGCACCGCTGCAAGAGACAGACATTCCATGTTTTCCGTTTCAGAAGATCTCGTTGGATTTCTCAGGTCCGTATCCGCTGACCTTGGCTGGAAATAAATACATCCTTCATGTCGTAGATTGGCTAACTCTATGGCCAGAATGTTTCCCAGTACCAGACAAGACAGCCCACACGGTGGCTGAGGTATTGTTGCAGCGGATAATCCCGCGTCACTCCACGCCATCCGTAGTGGTAACGGACAATGGGGCTGAGTTTGTGAATCATTCTTTGAGCCACCTGTTCAAACAGCTCCATGTTCAACACTTTACTACGGCGTTGTATCACCCACAGAGCAACGCCAGGAATGAAAGGATGCATCGCACCCTCCTTGACATTTTGTCCAAACATGTGCACGAGATTCCACAGATGTAGGATGTGTTCTTACCAATGGCAGTGGGGGCCATTCGTATGAACGTGAATGAAAGTACTGGGGTGTCTCCCTTCTTCTTTTATACGGCATGCACCCTTGGCTACCCCTGGATAATTTGTTGCGCCCCATGTTCAATACTATGGGGAGGACCCTACTGAGATCAGGTTGATGCAACAGCACCGTACGTTCCTTCAAGTATTTCGCCAGTTAAATAAGTCTCGCTCCAGACAGAGAGCGAGCTATAATGAACATGCGGCACTGCCAAACATTTCAGTGGGAGACAGTGTAGTGTATAGAATCCATGCACGCCATTCTAAGTTAGATGCCAAACATTTCAGTGGGAGACAGTGTAGCGTATAGAATCCAAGCACGCCATTCTAAGTTAGATGCCAAACATTTCAGTGGGAGACAGTGTAGCGTATAGAATCCAAGCACGCCATTCTAAGTTAGATGCGCGGTGGGCTCCGTTTTATACGGTGGTGAAGCGTTTGTCTCCGGTTACCTTCCTGATCAAGAACCAGGCTGACGGGAGAACCCACTCGGTTCATGCAAACGACATACACAAAGTGGAGGTTCAGTGGAGGGAGCCTCCTTCGAATAAACTGTACAGTTTGCGTTCGGCGCGATTCGTTCTTCCACCCTTGGAGGAAGGAACAGATTCCAGCGGTAGTGATGCCGACAACGTTGAATCTGATGTCGGTCGTGTTGAAACACACGCAGGAGGGACTGGCGATCCCCTCCCACACTTGTTGAGGGATGTTCGAAATGAACGGTATGGGTCCTCTTCAGACCCTCTGTCTCTCTTCAGGAGCTCTATAAAAGGGCGACGGCTCGATTGGGGGCGCAGAGTACTCCCCTTTCGGGTATGGATGGGCCCACATCCATGGTGGCCTCTTCAGGAATTAACTCTTCTTCGAGTTCTGAAAGTGTTCCGTTGGCTAGGTATAAAGAAAAGCACAATAGACACTAGTTGGATAGTGTTATTAAAAAAAGGAGTTCATCCTTTGCTTCTATCCTATTTCTATGGCAGTAGAAATAGATAGTGTAGTTCATAGAACACATTATTAAAATGTTGTAAATATATGTATATTTATGTTTGCACCACAAAGGTTTAACGTACTTATTTTGTACAAATTGTGCGTGCACGAAATTTTTGTAGTTACATAATCAGCTTTGATTGATTGTTATAGCTCACATTTAGTGAGAGTTTTCTGTAAAGGTTGGTAATTTTTTTGTTTGAAGATATTTGATGGCCAAATATCTACTTTTAGTGGGTGGGGAGATATTCTGTAACAGAATAACAATTCTGTACAGAGTGTATTGTGTATAGCCCTGTAGTTGTGGTAGACCACAACTCATCACCGTGTGCCAAGCACGTGGTTCGAGAAAATTCGAAGTCACGTGGTTGAGGTGAGCGGGAGGTATGCATGGGCTGAGAAAGTTAGTCTTTGGTCAGAATGTGTTAGAGAAAGGTTGTGTGATTGACTCTAGTATGTGGTAGAGAGAGCCTTAGTTTTTTGTTGTAGCAGGAGTTTATTTGGTTTGTGATGTAGGAAGAATTTTAGTAGTTTTATTGCAGATTGGAATCTCGTTTAGGAAGAGTTTCTACCATTGGCAATTTGTTGGTAGTGAGATGGAAGAATTAGTTTTTCCCTGTGTGGTTGAGGTTTTGTTGATAATGTTGTAAGTATTGATTTTTTGTGTATATTACATTGTAAGGTTTTCGCCCATATAGCGTAGAGTTCGCTCACGCCGGGCACTGTTAATGTAATTCTTGTTCAGCCTGATGGCTATGTTTCCATCATTCATGATTTCACCCTCATTTTGTCCATTAATAAATGTGCGTGGTCTGATGAAATACTACACCATTTGGCTTTGTTGGAATTCTCATTGTTGACCAGTTGTTTTGGTTGGAAGACTGCCAAGTTATGTTAAGCTGTTGTATTTGTATTATTTGTGGAGTTGGAAGCCTGTGTGTCTTGTTGTATTTTCTCAGTGTATAATATAGAAAATTAGGTGATTGTTAGAGCACCAACAACAAGAAGAAATGTATAAGTTCAAACTGTACTCCACAAGTAGACAATGAACAAACCAGTAGAAAACCATTTTAGTTGGCGCCAATACTATTTCAGGGGTGCCTTAAAATTATAAATAGTCAATCTATTACACCTGACCTAATCAAATTAATTGCATCATTTCTTTCAGACAGACAATAATTCTTCAATAAGTCTCTATCAAATTATGCTATAGGTGAGACCGGTGTTCTGCAAGGTTCTATTCTAGGCCCGTTACTCTTTGCTATCTGTATCAGTGATCTTCCACTTCATCTTAAACACTCTTCTTGTGACTTTTTTGCCGATGATTGCACAGTCTGCACCAGTGACTACGACTGTATTAACCTAGAATCAACTCTTCAGGTCGAGTTAAACAATCTAATTAAATGGAGCAACAACAATGGCATGGTTATAAATATTGATAAAACAAAATCAGTGCTCATAACACCAAGACAGAAACTACAAAAAACCGACAAAAACAACACTTCGGTTCTGTACGGAATCATCACAGATAGAAAACGTTAGCAAGTACAAAACACTAGGTCCTGTTATTGACCAACATCTGACATGACACCCTCATGTGCAAGGTCCAACAAAACTCATCGCGCAAAAAGTATACCAGTTAGCCAAAGTTAAGCACTTCATCGATCAAGGAACAAGGAAAACATACTACATGTCATATATACAAACACATTTAGACTATTGCTCAACAATCTGGGATGGTTGCTCAATGTAAAATACAAAGAGGCTTTACTCACTTCAAAAGTGAGCAGTAAAGCTTATTAGTGACAAAAATCAAGCACATACAATTAACCAACTCAAACGTATCAAAATGCTGCCTCTTAAGAACATGTTCCTCTTCAACAAAGCCAAGTTGGTACATCAAATTCTTTCACAGCATGCTCCGCTTTATCTATCTTACATCTTATATCCTTCCCGTGCCGTTAGACGTCACATAGGGCTCGCAAAGTAGTTCGCCAATTTTTCCTGTCTTCGGCAAATCTTTCAACCTCATCAAGGGATTTTATACTTGTTAATTTGGCTTCTCTTAACAATGTCCTTTTCAGAGTTTCACGCGGTCTGCCTCTTTTTCTTTGGCCTGTTGTGTTCCACTTTATAGCTTGTTTTGAGATTCTCTGATCATTTCTTCTCATCAAGTGACCAACATATGTCCATCTCCTTTTCCTGAACACCCATGAGATTGGTTGTTGTTCAGTCATCTGTCTTATCTCTGCATTGTTCTTGAATTCGTTCCACTTGATGCCGAGTATTTTCCTTAGGCATTTGTTTTCAAAAGAGTCTAATTTCTTTTCTTTAGTTGTTTTCCAGATTTCGCATTCATAAATGAGGGTGGATATTACATTTGAATTGAATAGTCTTAACTTGGTTTTTGTGCTTATAACTTTTGAATGCCACATGTTCTCAAGATTTTTTAAGACCGATGCTGCTTTTGCAATTCTGATTCTAACTTCCTTTCTAGTGTCACCATCCTGGTCTATGTAACTGCCAAGGTATGCAAAATGATTGACTTCTTCAATATATGTCCCTTCTATGTGTATTTCTCTATTTTGATTAATGGGAATTTTCATTATTTTTGTTCTGTCCTTGTTGATGTCAAGTCCTATTTTGCTAGCCAGTGAAGACAGGATATCTGTTTTTCTTGCATGGAATTCGCATTGTTACTGATAAGAATTATGTCATCAGCAAAATCAAGATCTTCTAGTTGGGTCCCATGTACCCAGTCAATACCTGTGTTACCTGTGCAGCATTTTTTCATTGTGAAGTCTATTGTAATTCCAGAAACTAAAGGAGACAGAATACATCCTTGTTTCACACCTGTTTCAATCTGGAACCATTTACTCATCTCATCTTCTGTCTTGACTGCACAAACATATCCATTGTAAAAGTCCTTAATGATGTTGACAATTTTAGATGGTATTCCATACAGACTTAAAATCCTCTATAACGAATCTCTGTGTATGCTATCAAATGCCTTTTTAAAATCTATGAAGTTCAGTATTAATGGTTTTTGCTTTTCAATATGTTCTTCAAGTATTATTCTTAGAGTAAAGATCTGGTCGAGACAGCTTCTCCCTTTTCTAAATCCTGTTTGTTCTTCTCTCATTGCAGTATCCACTATATCTTTAAGTCTATTCAAAATGACCTCGCAAAATACTTTTGACACAATTGATATTAAGGTTAATCCTCTCCAATTGTTACGGTCACTAAGGTTACCTTTTTTGGTATTTTACAATTGTTTAACAATATCTATGGAATCTGTTTAAATTTAGCCTAACGTGCAGCCAACGCTTAAACAACATACAATTATGTCTTCTAAAACCAAGAGGTGATCTTTACAAGAAAAGCTTTATCTATCCTGCTGCTCATCTTTAGAGTACTCTCCCATCCTGCATAAAATAGTAGTAGTAGTAGTAGTAATAATAATAATAATAATAAAACTATACTCCTTCCTACAACTGCAAACGTGTCCAATATCTATTTAATGTCGACTACATGCCTCCATAACTCATAAAACTTAAAAGTCATTTTAGACTGCCATTACAGACACCATTACAAACACAACAGGCCAAAGAAAAAGACGCAGACCACGTGAAACTCTGAAGAAGACATTGTTAAGAGAGGCCAAATTAACAGGCATAAAATCCTTTGATGAGGTTGAAAGACTCGCTGAAGACAGGAAAAATTGGCGAACTACTTTGCGAGCCCTATATGACGTTTAACAGCACGGGAAGGATATAAGATAAGATATAAGATTACAGACACCGAATTCCGTTAATTGTTTGTTCTGAATAGTATCGAAATTTTGCTTGGTAGATAGTCATTTAAATATGTATGTCGTTACTTTCTGTACCAGCGGTTCTCAGACCCTTTTGCTGCATGGCCCACATTTAAAGGTCAAACATTTTTGCGCCCCGCTAATAAAGTGCTTTATATTTGCAAGATATAAATATAATTTTATAAAGTATTATGTAATACTAATAAAATGCTTTATATTTGTAAGATATAAATATAATTTTATAAAGTATTATGTAATATTTTCTGTACATGTTTAACTGCATATTCATTGCTACGCACACGTTCCTTTTATTTACTTATAATAACAATTCTGCCACTTGCATCCCTGCAGTCTGCCTCTATGAATTGCTGGAAAAAGGCGTAATACATATTTATTGTATCTACTTTGTTCTCTCTCTCTCTCTCTCTGCTGCTGCTTTGAGACTTCAGCGCGGCCCACAATACTCCCTGTCACGGTCCACATTTGTGCCGCTGCTAATGGTTTGAGAACCACTTGGTTAGTTTATATTTATTGTTAAATATTGTCTCGCAGATACATCTTGCACAAGTACCGTGAACTCCATATGTCCAGAACGAGGATGACAAATATCACCAGCTGATTCTTATAAAAATGGGCGTAGAATTTCCAACAGTTCAATAGAAAATGCATAAACAACAGAGAACTCATTCTTGAAGTGCATATCATCTGGGCTACACCAACATTAGTAGATAATCTCTCACTTTCTCTCTCTCATTCTCTCTCTCTCTCTCTCTCTCACACACACACACACACACACACACACGAGCCTTCGGCGAAATATAAGTCAAGTTCTTTCTGTTCACTATACCCGATCTCGATATCTACTCAATACCTCTCCTAAGTATCTGCATATCAATCTACCTCGTAGTTTCGTCACATTAGGATGAATATCTCTAATTCTATATCTCTTTCTGCGAATATCTCTGATTCTAATATCTCTGACTATTTCACAAGGTGTCCTTCAACAAAATCTCTCTCTCTCTCTCTCTCTCTCTAAATCTCCTTCTGTATATATCTGTAGATGTCTGTCGGTTCCTATCTGCACATTTCTCCTGGCCTCGATCTACCTATCTGTGTCTCTATTTTTCTCTGAGTCTCTGTGTGTCCGAGTATCTTAATGTCCGAGTATCTTGTCTTCGAGTATCTTGTCTCCGAGTATCTTGTCTCCGAGTATCTTGTCTCCGAGTATCTTGTGTCGGAGTTTTAGTTCTGCCCCAGAGTTATATTTACTAATAAAGTGACCTACAATTCTGCGGCTTGCATCCGCGCAGTCTGCCGCTATGCATTGCCTGAAGAATGCGGAATAATTTTGTATTGTATCTACATTTTTGTTCCGGTGTGAGACTTCAGCTGGGCCAGCAATACTTGTGGTTTCCCACGAGTGTACGATGTGGGAGTAAAGCTTCACCGATCACTCGTCCGGAAGTAGAAGGCCTATTAATATCGAGAAATACAAGGCGGGAGAAATTAATAGCCAGCAGGCATGGCGGGGCTGAAATCGTCTCGTCTGTATTAACCCCAGCCGACCTGATACTGTGTAACAGTATATGTCAGATAACTGTTGTATTTTTATAAAGGGCATTGTTGTGAACTTTCCCGTGCTTCGCAGAGGCCCGGCACGTGTACTGTGCAACCCGTGACAGGGGAAAATTGTGGGAGAAAAAGCTTAGCCTACGTTTGGATGTATAAGGGAGAGGATGCTTTTAGTAATCTTCTGTGGTGAATATTATATGGTTACCGGAGGCTTTGATGGATGAAAGGACAGGGCATGTAGCAGAGGCAATCTGTTGGCTGTCAAATTATCATCCGCATATTTACCAGTAAACCTTAAGGTGTCCGTGTTACTCAGGACTTGCTTGAGATCTGTTGTTGCTAATGTGAGCTTGTGTAAGAGCCTGGTAGTGGACTTGCTTGAGATCTGTGCCTGTTGTTGCTAATGTGAGCTTGTGTAAGAGCCTGGTAGTGGACTTGCTTGAGATCTGTTGTTGCTAATGTGAGCTTGTGTAAGAGCCTGGTAGTGGACTTGCTTGAGATCTGTGCCTGTTGTTGCTAATGTGAGCTTGTGTAAGAGCCTGGTAGTGGACTTGCTTGAGATCTGTTGTTGCTAATGTGAGTTTGTGTAAGAGCCTGGTAGTGGACTTGCTTGAGATCTATGCCTGTTGTTGCTGATGTGAGCTTGTGTAAGAGCCTGATAGTGGACTTGCTTGAGATCTATGCCTGTTGTTGCTGATGTGAGCTTGTGTAAGAGCCTGGTAGTGGACTTGCTTGAGATCTGTGCCTCTTGTTGCTAATGTGAGTTTGTGTAAGAGCCTGATAGTGGACTTGCTTGAGATCTGTGCCTGTTGTTGCTGATGTGAGCTTGTGTAAGAGCCTGATAGTGGACTTGCTTGAGATCTATGCCTGTTGTTGCTAATGTGAGTTTGTGTAAGAGCCTGGTAGTGGACTTGCTTGAGATCTGTGCCTGTTGTTGCTAATGTGAGCTTGTGTAAGAGCCTGGTAGTGGACTTGCTTGAGATCTGTTGTTGCTAATGTGAGCTTGTGTAAGAGCCTGGTAGTGGACTTGCTTGAGATCTGTTGTTGCTAATGTGAGCTTGTGTAAGAGCCTGGTAGTGGACTTGCTTGAGATCTGTTGTTGCTAATGTGAGGTTGTGTAAGAGCCTGGTAGTGGACTTGCTTGAGATCTGTGCCTGTTGTTGCTAATGTGAGGTTGTGTAAGAGCCTGGTAGTGGACTTGCTTGAGATCTGTGCCTGTTGTTGCTAATGTGAGGTTGTGTAAGAGCCTGGTAGTGGACTTGCTTGAGATCTGTTGTTGCTAATGTGAGGTTGTGTAAGAGCCTGGTAGTGGACTTGCTTGAGATCTGTGCCTGTTATTGCTAATGTGAGGTTGTGTAAGAGCCTGGTAGTGGACTTGCTTGAGATCTGTGCCTGTTGTTGCTAATGTGAGGTTGTGTAAGAGCCTGGTAGTGGACTTGCTTGAGATCTGTACCTGTTGTTGCTAATGTGAGGTTGTGTAAGAGCCTGGTAGTGGACTTGCTTGAGATCTGTGCCTGTTGTTGCTAATGTGAGCTTGTGTAAGAGCCTGGTAGTGGACTTGCTTGAGATCTGTTGTTGCTAATGTGAGGTTGTGTAAGAGCCTGGTAGTGGACTTGCTTGAGATCTGTGCCTGTTGTTGCTAATGTGAGTTTGTGTAAGAGCCTGGTAGTGGACTTGCTTGAGATCTGTGCCTCTTGTTGCTAATGTGAGCTTGTGTAAGAGCCTGGTAGTGGACTTGCTTGAGATCTGTGCCTGTTGTTGCTAATGTGAGCTTGTGTAAGAGCCTGGTAGTGGACTTGCTTGAGGTCTGTTGTTGCTAATGTGAGGTTGTGTAAGAGCCTGGTAGTGGACTTGCTTGAGATCTGTGCCTGTTGTTGCTGATGTGAGTTTGTGTAAGAGCCTGGTAGTGGACTTGCTTGAGATCTGTGCCTGTTGTTGCTAATGTGAGGTTGTGTAAGAGCCTGGTAGTGGACTTGCTTGAGATCTGTGCCTGTTGTTGCTAATGTGAGGTTGGGTAGAGCCTGGTAGTGGAGTATAGCTGGACTCAGCGGATAGCTAACTCAGCATCATTCACCACATCACGGAATGAAGCAAAAACCTCAACTTTAACTTAGTGTACAAAGATGAAAGATGAAAGATGAAAGATAAAAGAGGAACAGGTAGTACGAAAAAAGAAGAGATACCATTTCAACTGGTCCCGTGTCCTGGCACATGCTATTTTAACTGTTGGATCAAATGTGGAGATTAATTATGTGTTTCATATCAATATAGCCTTGTGTGGAGATTAATTATGTGTTTCATATCAATATAGCCTTGTGTGGAGATTAAGTATGTGTTTCATATCAATATAGCCGTGTGTGGAGATTAATTATGTGTTTCATATCAATATAGCCGTGTGTGGAGATTAATTATGTGCTGCGTATTTCATATCAATATAGCCGTGTGTGGAGATTCACTGATTCCTGTTGGTATATTAGTGTGTTGGCGTAAGAGAGGAGTTCATTCATTCATTCATTTGAATGTCCTTTGCGGAACTTTGCCACCCTAACAGCACTCCTATAGTCCTCTCGGTTGTGAGCAAGATGGCCTGCCGCTGATGCATCCATTTGCAGGTCATCAACGATGTCTTGCAGTCATCTTCGCCTTAGTCTTCCTCTTGTTCTTTTTTTCCCATTGTGTACCCTTCCAAGACGGTTTTATCTAGATTATTATGACGTTTAATGTGTCCAAAATATTTAAGTTTTCTCTCTTTAATCCTCTTTACTAGCCAAACTTCTTCAATATTAAGTTCTTGTAGTATGGATATATTTGTTCTTTTTTGTGTCCATGATATTTGGAGAACTCTTCTGTAGCACTTACATTCAAAGGCATTTATGTGTTTCTCAGCTGGTTTGTTAAGTGTCCAGGTCTCACAGGCATATGTTGCGATGGCAAAGATGCATGCTCTTAAAAATCTTATTTTTGTACTTCTGTCTGTTCCTCTCCACAGACTATTTAGTTGTTTTACTTTCTGAAGAGCGATTGATGTCCACCTTTTAATTTCCCACATTGTATCTCCATTGTTAGTTAGTAGTGATCCAAGATATTCAAAACTCTCCACTTCTTCCAATTTTCCTCATTGATACATATTTCAGCTGCTTTGTTTGTTTTATCAGTTGTCACCAATTTATTTTTATTTGCAAAAGATAGAGGATTTGCTCTTCGCTGTTCTTACGGAATGACTTAATTAGTTTTTCCATTCCTTTTTGTGTTGTGGACAGTAATACGATGTCATCAGCATATCTCATCTCTGGTATTTCATGACCTCCAAGGAGGAGTTGTATGTCATTATTTCAGTGCCATGCACAAGGGAGGAGTTATATGTCATATATTAGTGCATTGACACAAAAGAAGAGTTATATGTCATGATATTTCAGTGCGTTGGCACAAGAGGAGTTATACAAGGTCCGACAATTAAGTAATGAGATCTGTTGTTGCTAATGTGAGCTTGTGTAAGAGCCTGGTAGTGGACTTGCTTGAGATCTGTGCCTGTTGTTGCTGATGTGAGCTTGTGTAAGAGCCTGGTAGTGGACTTGCTTGAGATCTGTGCCTGTTGTTGCTAATGTGAGGTTGTGTAAGAGCCTGGTAGTGGACTTGCTTGAGATCTGTGCCTGTTGTTGCTAATGTGAGGTTGGGTAGAGCCTGGTAGTGGAGTATAGCTGGACTCAGCGGATAGCTAACTCAGCATCATTCACCACATCACGGAATGAAGCAAAAACCTCAACTTTAACTTAGTGTACAAAGATGAAAGATGAAAGATGAAAGATAAAAGAGGAACAGGTAGTACGAAAAAAGAAGAGATACCATTTCAACTGGTCCCGTGTCCTGGCACATGCTATTTTAACTGTTGGATCAAATGTGGAGATTAATTATGTGTTTCATATCAATATAGCCTTGTGTGGAGATTAATTATGTGTTTCATATCAATATAGCCTTGTGTGGAGATTAAGTATGTGTTTCATATCAATATAGCCGTGTGTGGAGATTAATTATGTGTTTCATATCAATATAGCCGTGTGTGGAGATTAATTATGTGCTGCGTATTTCATATCAATATAGCCGTGTGTGGAGATTCACTGATTCCTGTTGGTATATTAGTGTGTTGGCGTAAGAGAGGAGTTCATTCATTCATTCATTTGAATGTCCTTTGCGGAACTTTGCCACCCTAACAGCACTCCTATAGTCCTCTCGGTTGTGAGCAAGATGGCCTGCCGCTGATGCATCCATTTGCAGGTCATCAACGATGTCTTGCAGTCATCTTCGCCTTAGTCTTCCTCTTGTTCTTTTTTTCCCATTGTGTACCCTTCCAAGACGGTTTTATCTAGATTATTATGACGTTTAATGTGTCCAAAATATTTAAGTTTTCTCTCTTTAATCCTCTTTACTAGCCAAACTTCTTCAATATTAAGTTCTTGTAGTATGGATATATTTGTTCTTTTTTGTGTCCATGATATTTGGAGAACTCTTCTGTAGCACTTACATTCAAAGGCATTTATGTGTTTCTCAGCTGGTTTGTTAAGTGTCCAGGTCTCACAGGCATATGTTGCGATGGCAAAGATGCATGCTCTTAAAAATCTTATTTTTGTACTTCTGTCTGTTCCTCTCCACAGACTATTTAGTTGTTTTACTTTCTGAAGAGCGATTGATGTCCACCTTTTAATTTCCCACATTGTATCTCCATTGTTAGTTAGTAGTGATCCAAGATATTCAAAACTCTCCACTTCTTCCAATTTTCCTCATTGATACATATTTCAGCTGCTTTGTTTGTTTTATCAGTTGTCACCAATTTATTTTTATTTGCAAAAGATAGAGGATTTGCTCTTCGCTGTTCTTACGGAATGACTTAATTAGTTTTTCCATTCCTTTTTGTGTTGTGGACAGTAATACGATGTCATCAGCATATCTCATCTCTGGTATTTCATGACCTCCAAGGAGGAGTTGTATGTCATTATTTCAGTGCCATGCACAAGGGAGGAGTTATATGTCATATATTAGTGCATTGACACAAAAGAAGAGTTATATGTCATGATATTTCAGTGCGTTGGCACAAGAGGAGTTATACAAGGTCCGACAATTAAGTAATGAGACCGATTTTTATTGTGGACAAGACAAAAATGGCATCTATGAAGCAAATCATGGAATCTAAAGAGACCACTTTCATCTATGACCTGGCAACTTTTCATCGCCGCCTGATAAACAGACAATAAACAAGCCAGCATTTTGTTGACTTAGTCAGAGGTGCATTGTAGCATAATCAGAATGAAGCAGAAAGCTAACATTAAATTCTGTTTAAAACTCGGAAAAAGTGCCATTGAGACAGTTGACTTGATGAGACAAGTTTATGGGGGATAATTGTTTATCTCGTGCACAGATATACAGGTGGTATTCACTATTCAGAAGTGGTGTGGAAACGATTACAAATGCAACTAGACATAGACGTCCAATTTCTGTTCGTAATGAGGAGCTCATTGCAAACGTCAGAGAACAGATACAAGAAGATCATTGTTTGACTGTGAGGATGACGGCAGATGAATTTGATGTTAACCGAGAGACCATTCGTAAAATTTTAGTGAAAGATTTGGGCAAGAAAAAAATTGTTTCTACCACATTCGTTGTCTGATGACCAAAACATCAGCGTGTTGAGTACGCAGAAGACAACATCAAAACGTGTCGCAGAAATAAACACTTCTTAAATTTAATTGTTGCAGAGGATGAAACAAGGATGTGTTTCATATCAATATAGCCGTGTGTGGAGATTAATTATGTGTTTCATATCAATATAGCCGTGTGTGGAGATTAATTATGTGCTGCGTATTTCATATCAATATAGCCGTGTGTGGAGATTCACTGATTCCTGTTGGTATATTAGTGTGTTGGCGTAAGAGAGGAGTTCATTCATTCATTCATTTGAATGTCCTTTGCGGAACTTTGCCACCCTAACAGCACTCCTATAGTCCTCTCGGTTGTGAGCAAGATGGCCTGCCGCTGATGCATCCATTTGCAGGTCATCAACGATGTCTTGCAGTCATCTTCGCCTTAGTCTTCCTCTTGTTCTTTTTTTCCCATTGTGTACCCTTCCAAGACGGTTTTATCTAGATTATTATGACGTTTAATGTGTCCAAAATATTTAAGTTTTCTCTCTTTAATCCTCTTTACTAGCCAAACTTCTTCAATATTAAGTTCTTGTAGTATGGATATATTTGTTCTTTTTTGTGTCCATGATATTTGGAGAACTCTTCTGTAGCACTTACATTCAAAGGCATTTATGTGTTTCTCAGCTGGTTTGTTAAGTGTCCAGGTCTCACAGGCATATGTTGCGATGGCAAAGATGCATGCTCTTAAAAATCTTATTTTTGTACTTCTGTCTGTTCCTCTCCACAGACTATTTAGTTGTTTTACTTTCTGAAGAGCGATTGATGTCCACCTTTTAATTTCCCACATTGTATCTCCATTGTTAGTTAGTAGTGATCCAAGATATTCAAAACTCTCCACTTCTTCCAATTTTCCTCATTGATACATATTTCAGCTGCTTTGTTTGTTTTATCAGTTGTCACCAATTTATTTTTATTTGCAAAAGATAGAGGATTTGCTCTTCGCTGTTCTTACGGAATGACTTAATTAGTTTTTCCATTCCTTTTTGTGTTGTGGACAGTAATACGATGTCATCAGCATATCTCATCTCTGGTATTTCATGACCTCCAAGGAGGAGTTGTATGTCATTATTTCAGTGCCATGCACAAGGGAGGAGTTATATGTCATATATTAGTGCATTGACACAAAAGAAGAGTTATATGTCATGATATTTCAGTGCGTTGGCACAAGAGGAGTTATACAAGGTCCGACAATTAAGTAATGAGACCGATTTTTATTGTGGACAAGACAAAAATGGCATCTATGAAGCAAATCATGGAATCTAAAGAGACCACTTTCATCTATGACCTGGCAACTTTTCATCGCCGCCTGATAAACAGACAATAAACAAGCCAGCATTTTGTTGACTTAGTCAGAGGTGCATTGTAGCATAATCAGAATGAAGCAGAAAGCTAACATTAAATTCTGTTTAAAACTCGGAAAAAGTGCCATTGAGACAGTTGACTTGATGAGACAAGTTTATGGGGGATAATTGTTTATCTCGTGCACAGATATACAGGTGGTATTCACTATTCAGAAGTGGTGTGGAAACGATTACAAATGCAACTAGACATAGACGTCCAATTTCTGTTCGTAATGAGGAGCTCATTGCAAACGTCAGAGAACAGATACAAGAAGATCATTGTTTGACTGTGAGGATGACGGCAGATGAATTTGATGTTAACCGAGAGACCATTCGTAAAATTTTAGTGAAAGATTTGGGCAAGAAAAAAATTGTTTCTACCACATTCGTTGTCTGATGACCAAAACATCAGCGTGTTGAGTACGCAGAAGACAACATCAAAACGTGTCGCAGAAATAAACACTTCTTAAATTTAATTGTTGCAGAGGATGAAACAAGGATTTTCCGCTATGACCCCACAATTAAACGCCAAAGTGCTCAGTGGAAGTCATCATCATCACCAAAAGACAAAAAAATTCGTTATTGATCACCTGGCAATTTTTTTCTTTCTTCATGATAATGCACCGGCTCACCGGGCGGTAGCTGTACAGAAATAATTTTTTGCACAGAAACAAGTGTGTGTTCTCAACCATCCACCCTATAACCCAGATTTCTCTACCTGCGATTATTTCCTATTCCCAAAAATAAAGTTACCATAGAAAGGACGCTTCTTTAACGATACTGATGACACCCAAAGGGCCGTAACATCGAGTTTAAGGCCCATACCAACAGAAGAACTGCAGAGGTCGTTGCAGTGTTTGTTAGATCGTGCCACTCGCTGTATCAATGCACAATGGGCTTATTTCGAATAAAATACAGGTTATATCTTCAACTGTTGTTTATTTCATTTTTTAAAGTAATTAGTCTCATTACTTAATTGTCGGACATTGTATGTCATGATATTTTAGTGCGTTAGCACAACATGAAGATGATGTGTAGTGTGTGGGTGTGGATTCATAACAGCAGTGCCTGGAATATGTTAATCAGTGTGTTGTCACCATTTTATGTTGAATGTATGTTATGCACAGGGGGCCAGGAGAGCCCAGGCCAGCCGGCCCACTCGATTCAGCTACATATTCGAGTGTTATATTATTGATATCATACGTGTTCATTCATTATGATATATGTTGATGTCTTGTGCATGTAATGTTGTGTGACATGATATGATATATAGTGGGTATAATAAATATTGATCGCTTGTCTTTGTAATGAGTATTACATGTCATGTCATTGGTTGAATGAATGTAAATACGCTGCTTAACTGTCATACAGTATGCTTGGAGGGAAAATCCTGGGTTGTAGAAGAGATGGATTTATACCTGGCCACACAGAACTGTAGTACATAGGCCATGTCCTTGTGGGTTGCAGTTGGGTTTCGGGTCATGTCCCTCCTCCCAATGTCCCCAACTGTAGACTTAGCACACCGCTACGTTTACATTACTCTCTGTCACTGCCCACGTTTTGGCCGCGGTCCATGAGAACCACTGTTCTGTACTGCGTGCATGGATAAGAGCAAAACGTAAATGTTATATTTTATTTTATTTTATGTCTCAGCTTTCCAGAGTTAGATATGGTGGTTATACGAGCAACATATGTGTAGAATGTCTGGAACAGAGTGAAAGTTGCATGTTAAAGGGCAGAATGTCATGTAACAGAATTCTTTAATTCTGTTCTTTATTCTATCTAAGGGACATAATCCATGGTATTTGGTATTTTGACTAACTCATTAAAGCCCTTATTTAATTATGATGTAGATTGTTGGTGTAAAGGAAAGGTCAGTTTTGACACTTTAAAAATCTGGAGATTTATGATCATGTTTGATGAACTTTATTTTGACATGTATATTTACTCAAGCTTAGTTAAGACCTTGGAAAATCTCAGGGAGTCTGAGAATTTGCGTTCCTTGAAAATCTATACTACTAAGGTACTAAAACATTAGTTGGAAAACTAGTATAGTCAGACGAGCCTGTGTAACCAATTCTTAACCCTTTTTAAATAAAGTTCAATCAATAAAGATAAATCTATCTGTCTATTGTCTGTCGCGTATCGCAAAACAGTTTAGTAGACATTCATTACAGTGCGCTACTGGGAGCAACTTATTTCCATGCATGTAGTTATTTCCATAGGTATTGACTGGGGACATGAGACCCAACTAGAACATCTTGATTTTGCTGGTGACATAATTCTTATCAGTAACAATGTGAATTCCATGCAAGAAAAAAACAGATATCCTGTCTTCACTGGCTAGCAAAATAGGGTTTGAAATTAACAAGGACAAAACAAAAATAATGAAAATTCCCATTAATCAAAATGGAAAAATACACGTAAAAGGGACAGATGTTGAAGAAGTCAATCAATTTGCATACCTTGGCAGCTACATAGACCAGGATGGTGACACCAGAAAGGAAGTTAGAATCAGAATTGCAAAAGCAGCATCGATCTTCAAAAATCTTGAGAACATGTGGCATTCAAAAGTTATAAACACAAAAATCAAGTTAAGACCATTCAATTTAAATGTAATATCCACCCTCATTTATGCAACCGAAAGCTGGAAAACAACTAAAGAAATAAAAAAGAAATTAGACTCTTTTGAAAACAAATGCATAAGGAAAATACTCGGCATCAAGTGAAATGAATTCAAGAACAATGCAGAGATAAAACAGATGACTGAACAACAACCAATCTCATGGGTGTTCAGGAAAAGGAGATGGACATATGTTGGTCACGTGATGAGAAGAAAGGAATTCCAAAACAAGCTATAAAGTGGAACACAACAGGCCAAAGAAAAAGAGGCAGACCGTGTGAAACTCCGAAGAAGACATTGTTAAGAGAGGCCAAGTTAATAGGCATAAAATCCCTTGAAGAGATTGAAAGGCTCACCGAAGACAGGAAAAATTGGCAAACAGAAACAACTGGCAAAATACCTTGCTAGCCCTATGTGAGGTTTAACGGCACAGGATGGATATAAGGTATAAGATAAGTTATTTCCATGTATGTAGCTATTTTCCTTACGTATTTATTTCCATGTATGTAGTTGTTTCCTGTATGTAGTTATTTCCTGGATGTAGCTATTTCCTTATGTAGTTATTTCCATGTATGTAGTTATTTCTTGTATGTAATTATTTCCTGTATGTAGTTATTTCCACTATGTAGTTATTTCCTGTATGTAGTTATTTCTTGTATGTAGTCATTTCCTGTATGAGAATATTGGAGGATATTGAAACGTAACAGGTTTGTCATTTCAACTTTGTTATTTCAATTTTGTTGTTTCAGACTTAATCATGTTTGTTATATCCATAACATGTTTATACTATCTGATGTAGAATGTCTGGAACCGAGAGAAAGTTGTATGATAGACAGCAGGCAGGTCTGTGTACCCAATTCTTCACCCTTTGCAAATAAAGTTCAATCAATCAATCAATTTTATTATCAGTGTTTTTAATAATCGTATTCTCTCTGTATTTCTCTCTCTCTCTCTCTCTCTCTCTCTCTCTCTCTCTGTGCATGGACCATATCAGTCCTGCTACAGCGTGTTTTGTTCTTTCTTCTTACAAATCTCAGTTGCCGTTATCCTAGCAACTTAGAGTAACTATCTCCTACTATGTGCATCCGCTGGCTGGGTTGTGGAAGGTAAAAATCTATTGATTTAAAAATTAGTTATGAAAATTCGAACAAAAGGCAACAAACCAGATGCCCCCTGTATTCCCTGTTAGTCTGTCAATGGAATGCGTAGAGCGTTATGGTGCCTGTATTCTATAGTAAAGTCATACTTTGACAAATCATATATAATAATAAAGGCCAAGCAAATAATATTGAAATGTGGTAACTAGATGGCACAGAAAGGAAAATGAACTGAATGGAAACACCAGGGAGCGCGCAGACTGGAGTACCATGACTGCCAATCCTATTTTCCCAGCGCATAATCAATCATTCAGATTAGGAAAGTTGTATGATCAATCATTCAGACTAGGAAAGTTGTAGGACCAATCATTCAGACTAGGAAAGTTGTAGGCCAATTATTCAGACAAGGAAAGTTGTAGGACCAATCATGCAGACAAGGAATCTTGTAGGACCAATCATTCATACAAGGAAAGTTGTAGGACGAATCATTCAGACTAAGAAAGTTGTAAGACCAATAATTCAGACAAGAAAAGTTGTAGGACCATTCTAGCCTTATGCACCCTTTATAGGTGTACCGTGCATCTGTCTGCTAGTACAGCATCATCATCATCAGGTGCCGTGCCGACTGGCGTTGGCTATTATGCTTCTCCAGAGTACACGATCCTTCATGCAGGCCATCAGCTCAGTTGGTGATCTCCTCTCACACCATCCTGTCAGACTGTCCAGTATCATTTCTCTTGGTCTTCCTCTTGATCTTCTTCCTTCTATTTTTCCTGTCTTGCAGGTCTCGTTGGTTCTCAGCTGTCACTACTGTGTTGTCAGCATACCGAAGGTTGTTAATATTGTATCCTCCAATTTTTATGCCTGATTCTGTGATGATCGTTCTTAGAATATTCTCGCTGTACAGAGAAAAAAGGTCTGGAGATAGTTCACATCCTTGTCGCACCCCTTGTTTTATCGGTTGATATTTTCCAATTCTATTTTCAACTCGAACTGCTGCTTCTTGCTGCTATAATACTGATGTCTTCAAGCATTTTAATAATTTCATTATGTTTCACCTTGTCGAATGCCTTGGTATAATCAATGAACCATAAGCAGAGATCTTTCTGTATTTCTAAAACTCTTTCTGTTAGTGTTCGTAAAGCATAAAAGCTAGTACAGACACGGCAATAATTAAAGTACTTCGCAGCTGTGTAAAGCCGCGACCCAAGTGATGAACTGTGCTATTTTTTTTCTTACTCTACTGATTACATCTGAGGAGTTTTAATGTGTAACTGATAACGAACACATCTCACCAGGCTGAGAACCACCAACACTCAAACTGATATAGCAATTACACACATTTATTATGGGGAAAATGAGTGGTAAATAAATGAGGATGTAGCAAATAAACTGAGTAAACAGATGAACAATCAAACTCCTCTCCAGACGAGAACTAGTTCGCCATGTAAGGAGGGAGTGTGCAAAGATTACTACTCTCAGCTAGGAAAAACAGGCATTCAACATGATGGAATAAGAGCCAACACACTAACACACTGAAAATTCCATGGATCCTTACATACAACTTCACATCACCAAAAAATATCGAACCTTAAGTCCTCACAAATCTCAATATTTCACATTCCTCCAGTTACAAACTATTTCTAACAACTCGTAGCTGCATCAAATTAACTACAATTTGGGTCCATGAGGAAGAAAAAAACTAAGAGTTCATATCCTAGCATCTTAACTGGAACATCTTTCATAGTCAACCTCTACATAATCAATTTACAATCATAAAGAATCTCAAGCTACTAATCAATCTAATTCCTATCATTCATAATTCATCCTAACTATCTCTCTCTATATTTAATAATAATATAGTAATAATAATAATAATAATAATGCCAAATCTCCTCCTCTCACTCCTTAAATATGTCCTAACTATTCCCCTAAATCTCCTCCTCTCACTCCTTAAATATGTCCTAACTATTCCCCTAAATCTCCTCCTCTCACTCCTTAAATATGTCCTAACTATTCCCCTAAATCTCCTCCTCTCACTCCTTAAATATGTCCTAACTATTCCCCTAAATCTCATCCTCTCACTCCTTAAATATGTCCTAACTATTCCCCTAAATCTTCCCGAAGTTTCTATCCCGAGAATCATCACTCAGCCCGTGATTCTACCTGTTTACGACCTTCCCACGAACACTCACTGGACATTCCGTAAATAACTTTTCTATTACTAACATGTCAAGGCTAAGTTCATAAAAAATCTCGTAGAATTTAACGTCTCAACCCTGACCTTTCAGCTGAACTCTTATACAACAAAAATACCAAGGCTTTAAAACAAATGGTCAAAATATTAAAACACCCCCGAAAATAACTATTTTATGACAATCCAACCACCGTAACTGTACATTTTCCAATATACTGTTATACAATCATTCAGACCAGCAAAATTGTAGAATCAATCATTCAGAAAGTTATAGGACCAATCATTCAGACTAGGAAGGTTGTAGAACCAATCATTCAGACGAAGAAAGTTGTAGGACCCGTCGCAGCAGTTGCTCCTGACAGAGCTAGATTTATTCAAGTGATCAGTTTTGGTTGCAGCGTTCACGTGTGTAAGTTTGTATGTCAGAGATTTCTTACATAAACAGTTTATGTTTTCATATGTTAGAGATTTCTGTTTATTCTCTGAGATTTACAAATAAAAATAAGCAAATAAATAAATAAGAATCAAGATTTTTTTTTTAAATCACGCACGATTCTCAGATTAATTCGTGTGTAAGCAATTTGTAAAATTCGTATTTGGCGGTTATAATTAAGGCTTTGGTGAAAAAAAATCATCACAAACATTTTGTTACAAATAAATAAGGCTCTACTAACCATACCCGTGTTCAAATATTTTTATGTGTACTAGCCCTAGCTGTGTTCACATGTTTTTATGTGTACTAGCCCTACCTGTGTTCACATGTTTTATGTGTACTAGTCCTAGCCGTGTCACATGGTGTTATGTATGCTATCCCTAGTTGTGTTCACATGTTTTATGTGTAATAGCCATAGCTATGTTCACATGTTTTTATATGTACTAGCCCTAGTTGTGTTCACATGTTTTATGTGTACTAGTCCTACCTGTGTTCACATGTTTTTATATGTACTAGCCCTAGCCGTGTTCACGTTTTATGTGTAACAGTCCTACCTGTGTTCACAAGTTTTGTATATATATTAACCATAGCCGTGTTCACATGTTTTGTATGTATATTAACCATACCCGTGTTCACATGTTTTGTATGTATATTAACCATAGCCGTGTTCACATTTTTTTATGTGTACTAAAGTTTTGAACTAAGTTCGGTGATGTTTTATTGGATGATGTTCTATCGTGTACAGATAAGTTTGTTATTCTGTATATTTAAAATTGCTTTTCGTCATCACTTTCTGTAGTATCTCTTCTGAGCTGTTGTAGGACTATGAAAGTAAAAGGAGAAATTATTAGTTCAAAAGATGCAGTAATGTGTCTTTGTTCAGCAAGAATAGACTGTGAATCTTACATCATTTTAACTGGTGATAAAGAAATGAAATTAAAATTACAGAGAATTAAAAGAGAGAAAAGAAAGCGCAGATTTCCCTAAGCATCAGCCATTATTATCATAACCTTGTTCATCTTTCTCTGCTATTAAAACCTGCGTCAGCTTGACTTCAGTCAAATGACAGAGTTGAAAGAAAAATAAAAGACTACGTGACTAATTTGAGACTAATACCATTTTACTGGGTAAATGAGACTTACAAAGGGAACTATTATTTTTGCCCCGAGTTGGAAACGAAAAGCAAGTTTTTCATCTCGGCGTAATTAAGACCTCGTCTTTTCCTCGTGTCTCGTTAGCCATTTTATCTGCTATAAAATCCAGTTTGTCAGTAATGGGAGTCTTGTGCGCTCTTTCATCTCGTTTTCAGATTCCGTAAGATAAAAATTGCCATAGCAAGTTGAAGACAGAAAGTGATTTATCTGGGGTTTTTTTTTTTTTACATTTTTTAAAGAAAAACATTTTAGATGTGATTATCACTTGTTTGAAGAAAAAATATCAATGAAAGTTGTGCCAGTGAAAAAGATGCCAAATTGTCAGACAAGATGGATTGTGGAGTTGTCTACAAGAGAAGAAGGAAATCCTGTTCCTTTATGAAAAGAAAAGGTAATAAAACAACGAGATAATCTGAACGGCCTCCGCGTTTCTAGTCAGCAGAAAACCAGTGCAGTATGAGCAATTTTAGACTTTTTGTTCTACATGCCATTTTGACTTTCGCTGTTCTATAGCTATGATACAACGAAGAATTCGTGTCCTTTATGCAAGCTTTAGGTCAGCACTTGTAAGTCTCACGTTTAAATTATCAACAATCATGCTTAGGGAAATCTATGGTGTCAACACTGTTTCGAGGAAACTTTTTGAGTCTGACATAAAAAGAAAGTTTTCAAACTAAACAAAACTCCAAACAGGCCATCAGTTTCATTCACAGTGTGAATGTGGATTGCAAACCTGTTGAAAATCTTACTTTTTTTCTTTATTTTCCCAGTTTTATTTAATTAACTAGGTCACATTTATTATTTCACAGAAGAGGCCAAGTCTACGAATGATAAGCTTTGTGTTAAGGTGCCAGGTACATGTCCGTTTCCTGCTGAAAATTGTGAAATATAATGAAACTGGAATATATATAAATATAATGAAACTGGAATATATATAAATATAATGAAACTGGAATATATATAAATATAATGAAACTGGAAAATATATAAATATAATGAAACTGGAATATATATAAATATAATGAAACTGGAATATATATAAATATAATGAAACTGGAAAATATATAAATATAATGAAACTGGAATATATATAAATATAATGAAACTGGAATATATATAAATATAATGAAACTGGAATATGAGAGCATGCATGAAAACTGCCAAGCTAGGATTATGTATATATACAAGAAAATTTTGGCACTGAAAATGTTTATATACAATTCAACCTGAACAATAGAAATGTTGAAATGCATAAAGCAGGATAAAAAGTAGGAACAGCTTAATTACTTAACGATCACAAAAGTGTGACGTTACGGCGTTAACATTAATCATATAAAAACGTACAAGGCGAAGAATTAGAGAGATGAGTCCTATGTTAAAAAAATAAATAAATAAAATGAAAAGAGCACTTAGCTTGAAATACCTGGAAAAAATATGAAGCATCTCCTACACACATACAGAAATGCGCCCTTTGCTACGTTCAAAATGTGCTCGTTCGGAAATGTAAAGAAATGCGCATGATGAATCATAGAAAATGTTTAAATAGAGACTTCTGATGTGTGATAAGTGGATCAATCTACGCGAAAGCTTAATGGATGGGATTATGATTGTGGAAGGGGATAATGTTAGGTGTAGATGAATAACGAGTTCAAACCGTGTGATTCCAGCGTCCCACGGTCCTGAATTTAGCGGTTCTCAAGCGCCAGGCGGCTTGTGTCATCTGCGTGACATTATTTGATGGCTGTTACCAGGAAATCAAATTTTCCTCTGTGATTGGGGCCATTGAATTGATTCGGGACCGGTTTCAAAGCATGCTGGGTGATATGGTACAGATGTTGCGGTCCCCTAGTCTAAGGTTGATACACAATAAAACAAGAACGATAAAAACTGTTAATCTGTTAAATAAAACCAAGATCCTGGATTTTCATTCGGACTACACAGCTGTCTTACTTGATTAAACTTCATGAAAATTGTGTTAAGCTAACTGAAGGAAACGAACGATATTTTTATCACGCAGAACTTATTATTCTAGCCTAGGCTATTGGTCACATAAGCCGTTTTACTCGAAAACCAGTCGGAATTTGTTCTAAGAATGGACATTCTTTATCCATGAAACAACAGGTTGTAGCCTACTTTTAGTATTGGAATACTTCGGGGTGCATAGTATGTAAGGCTTAAACAGACTAAGATTCACCAGTCATGAGTCGGATGCCGAACTGAATTGGTCAAAACGGTTCAGTGTAGATAATGAGGAAGCTCTTGGACGACAGAATGTTTTCGTTCGAGGAACAACAGTGTTGAAGTTTTCACGATGTAAAACTTCAAACATAAGTAATTAAGCTTGTGATTTGTTTTCATTAAGATTTTGTGTGAAAAAAGCAAGGATCTCACTGACTCACGTGAGTAGATGATGTAGTTTTTGTGTGTTTGTGTTTGTTTGTTTGTGTTTGTGTGTGCTGCAGTTTATATTTGCTAATACAGAATTACTGATTATATATTATCTTTTGATGTACATGTAATTTGCAGCCTAGTGAGGTTAGAGTACATTTAGTACAGATAAACTGAAGAAAAGAGAATATATACAGAAGTATAAAATAGCAATGGCTACAGTAAAGAGATATATGCTTTTATTTGTACCTGATATATAGTGTGAATTTATTACATTTAGTAAATACCTACTACTTTGAATACTGATGTACTACTATGAGAAATAAATATATTTCCTGAACTTGACTAAAAGAGTGCAAAATAGATTACAAGTATTGAGTGGATAACCAGCCATACACAAAGATGTGTAACCAGAGTATATGGAGATGTCACTGTGTCAAGATTCATCACTTGTGTGTAATTTGCTTGGTGGAGTCGCTTGTGTTGGCTTAAAGAAAAGTATGAGAGTGGAAATTGATTTAGAGAAGGAGAACACACACTAGAGAAGACACGAGAGAGATAGAAGACAGTTAGAATAGATGGACAATTAGAGCAATAGATAATCGGGAAAAGCAGTCTTGCAGAAATAATTCTATACCAGACTGAAGTTGTGTTTCAAGTGATTCAAGTGATATGAATATGCGTTACATTGAAACTTCGAGTACACTGATTTAGTCGAGTAAATGATTGACCACGTGTTGCAAATCTGATATAATACTGAGTTAGGAAATGTTCACGTATCAAGTGTAGTATATTGTGAATTTGAATGCTGCATGTAGAATATGATAGTTTGATATTGTGAACAAATGATTAAGTGATTCAATTCAAGTGATGTTCTCAACTATACGTCTTGAACTTATTTGTCAGAATTAAATGAATTCTGTAGAGAACATTTCATTTGACTTCCTGTGATTATAGAAGTGGCAATGTTTGTGAAACCTAATCTAAACAACAGAAATCTGGATGCTTGTGAAGATAAAGTCGGTATTAATCAAGAACATCTTCTTTGGTCAGAAATATAGCATTAACAATTGAAAATATTATACTGGTGCCGTCAATAATATAATAGTGCACACCTTGACTTTGTTATAGCTAGTCACCGATAGAAATAAAGATACAGAGGGCAGTCCCTATTTTAAAAAAGTTAAGAGGCTAATCCCCATTATTAAAAAAATACAGAGGCCAGTCCACACTATAAAAACAATAGAGGCCAATCATCGCTATAAATAAAGATATAGAGCCTAGTCTCCACTATAAAAAAAGATAAAAATACAGGCCCCACTATAAAAGTGTTATAGAACCCAATCTCCACTATAAAAAGAAAGATATAGAAGTCCTCACTATCAAAAAGAAAGATGTAGAAGCCAGTCCCCACTATAAAAAAGATATAGAAGCCAGACCAAAATATAAAAAAGATATTTAAGTCAGTCCTCACTATAAAAAAGATATAGAAGCCAGACCCAAATATAAAAAAGATATTGAAGCCAGACCTCACTATAAAAAAGATAAAAAGAGGCCAGTGCCCACTATGAAAAAAGATATAGAGGCCAGTCCCCGCTATAAGAAAGATATAGAAGCCAGTCCACACTATAACAAAAAGATATAGAGGCCAGTCCCCGCTATAAGAAAGATGTAGAAGCCAGTCCACACTATAACAAAAAGATATAGAGGCCAGTCCCCGCTATAAGAAAGATATAGAAGCCAGTCCACACTATAACAAAAAGATATAGAGGCCAGTCCCCGCTATAAGAAAGATATAGAAGCCAGTCCACACTATAAAAAAGATATAGAGGCCAGTCCCTATTTTAAAAAGTTATAGAGGTCAGTCCCCACTATAAAAATAAAATACAGAGGACAGCCCACACTATAAAAAACTATAGATCCCAATCACTGATATAAATAAAGATACAGAGGCCAGTCTCCACCATAAAAACAATATAGAAAATCCAGTCTCGACTATAAAAAAGATAAAAATCCAGTCCCTAAAGAGATAAAAATCCATTCCTCACTATAAAAAAAGAAAGATATAGAAGCCAGTCCCCGATATAAAAAAGATATGTAGAGGCCAGTCTCAGTTGTAAAAAAGATATATAGAGGCCAGTCCCCGCTATAAAAAAGATACAGAAGTCAGTCCTCACTATAAAAAAGATATATAGAGGCCAGTCACCACTATAAAAAAGATATAGAGGCTAGTCCCCACTATAAAAAGAAAGATATAGAAGCCAGTCCCCACTATAAAAAAGATATAGAGGCCAGTCACCACTATAAAAAATATAGAGGCCAGTCACCACTATAAAAAAGATATAGAGGCCAGTCACCACTATAAAAAAGATATAGAGCCTAGTCTCCACTATAAAAAAGATAAAAATACAGGCCCCACTATAAAAGTGTTATAGAACCCAATCTCCACTATAAAAAGAAAGATATAGAAGTCCTCACTATCAAAAAGAAAGATGTAGAAGCCAGTCCCCACTATAAAAAAGATATAGAAGCCAGACCAAAATATAAAAAAGATATTTAAGTCAGTCCTCACTATAAAAAAGATATAGAAGCCAGACCCAAATATAAAAAAGATATTGAAGCCAGACCTCACTATAAAAAAGATAAAAAGAGGCCAGTGCCCACTATGAAAAAAGATATAGAGGCCAGTCCCCGCTATAAGAAAGATATAGAAGCCAGTCCACACTATAACAAAAAGATATAGAGGCCAGTCCCCGCTATAAGAAAGATGTAGAAGCCAGTCCACACTATAACAAAAAGATATAGAGGCCAGTCCCCGCTATAAGAAAGATATAGAAGCCAGTCCACACTATAACAAAAAGATATAGAGGCCAGTCCCCGCTATAAGAAAGATATAGAAGCCAGTCCACACTATAAAAAAAGATATAGAGGCCAGTCCCTATTTTAAAAAGTTATAGAGGTCAGTCCCCACTATAAAAATAAAATACAGAGGACAGCCCACACTATAAAAAACTATAGATCCCAATCACTGATATAAATAAAGATACAGAGGCCAGTCTCCACCATAAAAACAATATAGAAAATCCAGTCTCGACTATAAAAAAAGATAAAAATCCAGTCCCTAAAGAGATAAAAATCCATTCCTCACTATAAAAAAAGAAAGATATAGAAGCCAGTCCCCGATATAAAAAAGATATGTAGAGGCCAGTCTCAGTTGTAAAAAAGATATATAGAGGCCAGTCCCCGCTATAAAAAAAGATACAGAAGTCAGTCCTCACTATAAAAAAGATATAGAGGCTAGTCACCACTATAAAAAAGATATAGAGGCTAGTCACCACTATAAAAAAGATATAGAGGCTAGTTCCCACTATAAAAAAGATATAGAGGCCAGTCACCACTATAAAAAAGATATAGAGGCCAGTCACCACTATAAAAAAGATATAGAGGCCAGTCACCACTATAAAAAAGATATAGAGGCTAGTCCCCACTATAAAAAAGATATAGAGGCCAGTCACCACTATAAAAATATAAAAAAACAGTCCCCAATACAAAAAAGAAAGATATAGAAGAAGCCAGTCCCCACTATAAACAAGATATGCTGCATGTCTCTTTCTTCCATAACAGAATTCCCTAAATTAATCACAAAGTGAAAGAAAAAAACTAACTGTGACATACACCATTTTGCCACCTGATCTACCAGAATCTGAGAAATCGTGTAACACAACAAAAACAGCACTAATCTTAGAATCAATTACTTTTGATTAAATCTTCTGAGGTTTCTTTTGTGATAGAATATCTGTTTAAGTGATTACAGTGGTTACAATTTCCAGGCCTTTTCTGCAAACTGTCAAATCATTCACCACATACGATTCCTGGCATGTTACTGGTGATCCTTATAATATGTGAAATGACTGCCAACTCTGTGGAGATGGCATACATCACGCCTGTTACTTCCAGGCAAATACTTCACAAACTTAATAAGCATTCCCTCCCTCCCTCATACACTAGTTTATATCACTTAACTTACAAAGCTTCCAACAGAACAAAAACTACTTTCATGCCAGGAAAATTTGGCAAAAGGTGAACCAACATCATATTCACACATACATTCACTAATCAATGACATTTTTACACAATATTTTGACTCGTTAATGTCAGAATAAAAAATAGATAATAATCCTCTGTGTTGCAGCAAAATGTGCAATTCATTCTTGCTTTCCTTCACAACAGTTCTAGTAAGGCAGAAATCCTGAAACTCTCAGATCTTGAAGCCTAATTCTCTCATAAACTGCTTGTGTTTCTCTATCAGATCTCCGCAGTTCTCTTCACCCTTCTCTATGATGCATTGATCTCTGGCTTTCTTAGTTTCAGGACAAGCACAGTATGGCTTTGGCTTTGGTTTCTCCTGGTTGTCTGTGGTCTCACTGACCTCTGAACCTGGCAGCTGTCGTTTTTCTGCAGGCATTCTCTTATTATTATTATTATTATTATTATTACTGTTGTTGTTGTTCAAGGACTCTGGCACTTAAGTGTCAGCAGATCTGTAAAACAGGTAGATCCGTTTGCAAAAAACCGTCAGGTCGATGACGGTTTTGGTGGTGGGCTCTTCTCCTCCACTTCACCTTCCTTCCTATGGTCCTACACGTTCCCTCTTTTTATCCTGAACTTCAGCTTGAATGATTGTCCAATCGTTACTTCTGCTCCGCCCCAAGATGTCTGCTGGCTTCTACGGACGCCGTAGATGCAACACTTGTCCGTTTGTTGGCGATGCTAGCCAGATCTCATTCCTTAAGTCAAGGTTATCAGTTCAGGAGAGTCTCACTTGTACTTCACGCAATGTTTTTTTATGCTATTATGTGCAAATGACGCAGTTTGAAGTACATAGGTGAGACTGGCTTACGGTTAAAGATCGATTTCGCCAGCATCTCAAGGATATTTCTAAGAGGGTCTGGACACCTGTGGCTAAACATTTTTGCCTTAGCAACCACAGGGGAAAACAGGTCATTTCTGTTAGTGCGATCTGCTCTTGTTCTGCTGATGTACGATTTCGGAGGGTCCTAGAACAGCGCCTTATTTTCCAGACTGGCTGTCTCCACCCAGCTGGAAATAACAATGTCTTCAGCTTTCTGTAACTTATTTAATTTTCCACTTCCCTTTTTTTTTACTCTACTTTCTTCCTCCTAGCTACCCCTCCCTACCACCACCCTCTTTTCTTCTCTGGCAACATATTGGTGTTTATAGGTCTTGTCCTATTCACCAGTTTCATATTTTCTTCCTGCAGGTATTTATGTTCTTCATTCATTATCTCTCCGCTTCACTTTTTCCGTCCCCCCCCACCCCCGACACCTTCTCCTCTAGTGACTATCATGTTTCTATTGCCTTTCCCCCTACCCCTTTCTACCACTTGTTTTCCTCCTCTCTCTCCACCTCTTCTTTACGATTGGCTCTATCGGGTATCCTTTGTGTGGTTCGCGTGGTCCTTCTAAGACATACACTTCTCTGCTTTTTACTTCTGGAGCAGGCCACATTAAGATAAGTTCTTCGTTTTTTTGTTGTCTCGTTGTGTATGTAATCCTCGAAAACGGCTCACGCCGAAATATCGGATGTTGTATGTTTTTCATTTATACATTCTCATATTTTCTATTCGTTTTTTCTCACTTTACTCACTCCCTCCCTCACTTTGTAAAACTGCACCATACACCTCTATGTACCTTTTTTTATTTAAACCAGTTTTACTGCAGTCGCCATCCATTTTATCTGTCACGTGCTTCTACATGTGTCCCTATTGGCTCTCGAGTCAATAATCTGTCAGGTAGTGTTGCTTCTGGAGTGACGTGCACGATGGCGGACATTTTTTAACGCTCTCGCCGGAATGCAGAAATCAGCGGAATTCCGCTTGATCTGTCACATATTCTGTACCGGGAGTTGGCCATAAGGCTAACAACCTTATCCTGGGACCTATCTAGAGGCGACTCCAGATGGGAAAAAAAGATGTTGTTACGGAAACTCGCAGAGAAACCAACCGAGCATCAGGGATGCCAACTCCGAGGAGCTCATTCGTCGGTCCCAAACATGTGACAAGGATTGGATTCTGGAATGTGAGAACGATGGCAGCACCAACACGCTGGACTGGAAAAACCAAATAGAAAAGCATGGATATCAGATAAAACATGGAAGTATATACATGAAAGATGAGCAGTCAAATTAGACATGTTGAATGCAAAAACAGATCTTGGAAAAGATCTGGCGAAAGCAATATACAAAGAAATAGACAATAAAGTAAAAAGTTCAGCTAGAAGGGATAAAAGAGAATACATAGACAATATGGCGAAAGAGGCAGAAAAAGCAGCAAAATCAGGAGACAGCAAAACTTTATACAACATACATAAAAGGCTAACAGGTACTATTACATCTAAAGAAAGACCAATCCTTAACAAAACTGGAACACTATTAACATCAAATAAAGACCAAAAGCAAAGATGGGCTGAACACTTCCAAGAAGTACTTAATTGACCACACCCAAAAGAATTGTTAAACCTTGAAACCGACTTAACAGCCCCACAGCTAAATGTCAACCTAGATGAAATTAAATTGCATGAAATTGAAACAGCAGTGAATTTAATGGCTAACAACAAAGCTGCAGGTGAAGATGAAATAACAGCCGAAATGCTAAAAGCTATCAATAGTGACAACATAAGACAACTACAGAGAATGTTTAACAAGATTTTGGAAAGAAGAAAAGATCCTTTCTAATTGGAAAAAAAGGAATTATTGTTAAATACCAAAAAAAGGCAACCTTAGTGACTGTAACAACTGGAGAGGACTGTAACAACTGGAGAGGAGTAACTTTAATACCAGTTGTGTCAAAAGTATTTTGCAAGGTCATTTTGAATAGACTTAAAGATATAGTGGATACTGCAATGAGAGAAGAACAAACAGCATTTCGAAAAGGGAGAAGCTGTCTCGACCAGATCTTTACTCTCAGAATAATACTTGAAGAACATATTGAAAAGCAGAAACCATTAATACTGAACTTCATAGATTTTAAAAAGGCATTTGATAGCATACACAGAGATTCATTATGGAGAATTTTATGTTTATATGGATACCATCTAAAATTGTCAACATCATTAAGGACTTATACAATGGATATGTTTGTACAGTCAAGACAGAAGAAGTGATGAGTGAATGGTTTCAGATTGAAACAGGTGTGAAACAAGGATGTATCCTGTCTCCTTTACTTTTTGGGATTGCAATAGACTTCATAATGAAAAAATGCTGCACAGGTAACACAGGTATCGACTGGGTAAATGGGGCTCAACTAGAAGATCTTGATTTTGCTGATGACATAACTCTTATCAGTAATAATGTGAATTCCATGCAAGAAAAAACAGATAGCCTCTCTTCACTGGCTAGCAAAATAGGACTTGAAATTAACACGGACAAAACAAAAATAATGAAACTTCCTATTAATCAAAACGGGAATCAAAATTCACATAGAAGGGACAGATATTGAAGAAGTCAATCAATTTGCATAGCTTGGCAGCTACATAGACCAGGATGGTGACACTAGAAAGGAAGTTAGGATCAGAATTGCAAAAGCAGCATCAATCTTCAAGAATCTTGAGAACATGCATGCGAAAGCTGGAAAACAACTAAAGAAATAGAAAAGAAATTAGACTCTTTTGAAAACAAATGCATAAGGAAAATACTCGCCATCAAGTGGAACGAATTCAATAACAATGCAGAGATAAGACAGATTACTGAACAACAACCAGTCTCATGGGTGATCAGGAAAAGGAGATGGACATATGTTGGTTACTTGATGAGAAGAAAGGATCAGAGAATCACAAAACAAGCTATAAAGTGGAGCACAACAGGCCAAAGAAAAAGAGGCAGACCGTGGGAAACTCTGAAGAGGGCGTTATTAAGAGAGGCCAAATTAACAGGCATAAAATCCTTTGATGAGGTTGAAAGACTCGCCGAAGATAGGAAAAATTGGCGAACTACCTTGCGAGCCCTATGTGACGTTTAACGGCACGGGAAGGATATAAGATATAAGTGTTGCCAGACGCGCAGCCCTTTGCCTGTGGCACCTTCTACATGTATTTGTCTGCTTGCTAAGTCCTTTTCTTTATTCGCCGTGTCCAGTTCTCATACCATCCGTCGCCAGCCAGACTGTTGTCTTTCCTTAAACCGTCTAGTCTTAATGTCTGCTGTGTTACCTCTGGCAACTTGTTCTCACGCGTTTGGGGTCTGTCACCATGTGTCATCTGTTATTACTGGACTATTTTTACTTCGGACCGTCTTTCTTTAGCATTTCCCTGATCTCGGCGTCGTTGTGTCTGCCTTTTCTATTCGTCTGTTTCTTCTGTTTATCTTTGTCAACGTCAGTCTAATGGTTTATTAATGTCGTCTGTCGAATTTCCCACCATTTCTGATCTATTTTCTAAGTATCTGTAATAATAGCGACTTATAATAGAAATCCTAGTAGTAAACCTAATCGTAACATTAATAATAATACTACTATAATTGGTACTTACAAGGCCATGCTACACTTATACAAACACCTGTTGAAGTATGTGCATGGAAATAGAGGCCATCACACAAACATTAAAATGGGTAGTGACACATAAAACACACCCCATCACCGTCATTATCAACTCTCAAAATGTACTAAGGAAAGTGGAACAAAAAGCCATCAGAAGTGAATGGCAAGAAATAATTAAATCTCACAACAAACACACCACCTGGATGTACTGTCCAGGCCATGCCGGAGTTGACAGAAACAACAAAGCTGACCAGCCAGCAGCAAGGGCCAAACCAGAGGGCCTCATCAAAATGGACAAATCTGACCTGTACAAACCCATCAAGCAACGCTTCGATGAACAAATGCAGGCAACTTCCTCCAAAATACCTATCACTTAACGCATTACATGTAGCCAAGGGCAGTGGTTGCAAATCCCAACTAAATGCTAGATCACAGGTAACACACAGTGAACACAACTTTGGAGTCACCTCCCCAGAAACACTGAAGGAAATGAAAGCCCGAACACGTATGGGCGGGCCCCGAGTGTAATGAAACCACTCTCCAGGATCACCAACAGAGCTGGCCCTTTTTTTTACATTGTGTGCGTGTTCGCGTGCCTATGTGTGTGTGTGTGTGTGTGTGTGTGTGTGTGTTCGCGTGCCTGTGTGTGTGTTCGCATGTGACTGCGTGTATGTGTATGTGATATTTTGTAATGTTTTCGTTTCTTTCGAAATTTGTATGTCTCAAGATGTTTTCTGTGTATATAATGAGAGTACACAAGGTTACAGGACACGACTTGTCTTACACCTTGTTTTATCTGTAGATACGTTATGTTAATGTTAACGCCTATTGCTGCGATTTGATTCCAATACATAATCTTGGTAAGTGCCTTATATTTACAATCTCTATCAAGTTTCTCAAGCATTTGTGTCTTGTCTCCTTCTGTCAAACGTTCTTATGTAATCAGTATGCACGTACTCTAGTACATGTACTTCCACAGATCATTTCATGCTACTTCCACAGACCACTTAATACTGTTTCCACAGACTATTTCATACTCCTTCCACACACCATTTCATACTACTTCCACAGATCTTTTCATTATCGATCTTAAAAGTCTTATAACCGTTTTCTTGATGTTGCCATTATTTCCGTTGTTCTAGTAATTTCTTCTCACTGTGATGAAAAAAATGATTTAGATTCTGCGGTTGCATATCCTGTCATAGATTGTGTTAAGCAGGCTTTTTACTGTATTTATATCGATTGTGTTTAGCAGGCTTTTTACTGTATTTATATCGATTGTGTTTAGCAGGCTTGTTATGGTATCTATACCGATTGTATTTAGCAGGCTTTTTACTGTATTTATATCGATTGTGTTTAGCAGGCTTGTTATTGTATCTATACCGATTGTGTTTAGCAGGCTTATTATTGTATCTATACCGATTGTGTTTAGCAGACTTTTTATTGTATCTATATCGATTGTGTTTAGCAGGCTTGTTATTGTATCTATACCGATTGTGTTTAGCAAGCTTATTACTGTATCTATACCGATTGTGTTTAGCAGACTTTTTACTGTATTTATACCGATTGTGTTTAGCAGGCTTGTTATTATATCTATACCGATTGTGTTAAGCAGGCTTGTTATTATATCTATACCGATTGTGTTAAGCAGGCTTGTTATTATATCTATACCGATTGTGTTTAGCAGGCTTTTTACTGTATTTATATCGATTGTGTTTAGCAAGCTTATTACTGTATCTATACCGATTGTGTTAAGCAGACTTTTTCATCATCATCATCATCATCATGTGCCATGCTGACTGGCGTTGGCTATTATGCTTCTCCAGAGTACCCGATCCTTCATGCAGGCCATCAGTTCAGTTGGTGATCTCCTCTCACACCATCCTGTCAGACTGTCCAGTATCATTTCTCTTGGTCTTCCTCTTGATCTTCTTCCTTCTATTTTTCCTGTTGTTATAATATTTTCAATGCCCCCTCTTCTCATTGCATGTCCTATGAAAGTACATTGTCTCTCTCTTATTTTTTTCACAAGGTTTTTTGTCTCTCCAGCTCTTCTCCTACATTCTTCATTATTTATTTTTGCTGTCCAGGGGATTCGCAACATTCTTCTAATAAACCACATTTCTGCTGCTTCCAATGATTTTTGTGCACACTTGATTATTGTCCATGATTCACTTCCATATAGCAAGATAGGTTCAATATAGCATTTTAGGACTCGTTTTCTAACATTCATTGCTAAGGATGTGTTGGCTAATATGTTTCTCATTCTCTGAAATGCAGTCTTTGCTTGGCCTATTCTGTTCCTAATTTCTGTTCTGCATTTCCCATCTGAAGTTATTACTGGTCCGATGTATTTGAATTTCTGCACCTGCTTTAGAATAGTTCCGTTTAATTGAATACTGCATGCTGGTGGATTCTGTTTCTTAGATATAACCGTAGTCTCTGTCTTTTTGATGTTCAAAGTAAGGCCTTTCTGTTCACTTTCTTTGACGACTTTATCCAAGAGATTTTGCAGGTCTTGTTGGTTCTCAGCTATCAGTACTGTGTCGTCAGCATACCGAAGGTTGTTAATATTGTATCCTCCAATTTTTATGCCTGGTTCTGTGATGATTGTTCTTAGAATATTCTCGTTATACAGAGAAAAAAGGTCTGGAGATAGTACACATCCTTGTCGCACCCCTTGTTTTATAGGTTGATATTTTCCAATTCTATTTTCAACTCGAACTGCTGCTTCTTGCTGCCAGTATAGATGTTTTACAATCCTCAGGTCTCTGCCGTCTATATTGATGTCTTCAAGCATTTTAATAATTTCATTATGTTTCACCTTGTCAAATGCCTTGGTATAATCAATGAAGCATAAGTAAAGATCTTTCTGTACTTCTAAAGCTGAATCTGTTAGTGTTCGTAAAGCATAAATGGCATTGTGTGTTCCCTTTCCTTCAACAAATCTAAACTGTTCATCTGCTATTTCCATTTTTATCTTTTTCCTTGTTCTTCTCATAATTATCCTCAGAAGTAGCTTCGTTATGTGACATGAGAGGCTGATAGTCCGGTGGTCGTCACATTCCTTTGCACCTGGTTTCTTTGGTAGTGCCATAAACGTGGATTTAATCAGGTCACTGGGAATATAACCACTGTTGTAAATGTCATTCAGTAACTTGGTTATTATTTTTATTCCTGTCTCCTCTAGTGCCTCTATTTTACTGTATTTATATCGATTGTGTATAGCAGGCTTATTATTGTATCTATAACATTGTCATTTTGTGGTATTGTTCTCCTGTCTTGTAATTCTTCTTATTAATATGCTTTGTAATCCTGCCACCTTTATCGATGATATTGCTGAATATTTCTGAGGATATCTTCACACACATCCAGATTTCTGTGTTTTAGATTATGTTTCACAAACATTGCCACTTCTCTAATCAGGGGAAGTCCGATTAACATTTCATTGCATTATTTAATTCTGGCAAATAAGTTCAAGATGTATAGTTGATAACATCACTTGTACTAAGATGCAATATGACATACTCTTCGTTAGTTTCGTCGTTGAAGCACATCAATATCAAACTATCATACTCTACATGCTGCATTTCTCAGTGTTCTCCTATTTCACAATATTCTACACATTTGATATGAGGAGAATTCTAAACTCTGTACTATATTCCATCTGAAACACGTGGCCAATCAGTTACACGACTAAATCACTGTACTTGAAGTTTCAAAGTCATAAATCACTTGAATCACATGAAACACAGATTCAATCTGTCCTAAAACTAATTCTTCAAAACTGCTTTTCCTGAGTATCTATTGCTCTAATTGTCCATCTATTTCAACTGTCGTTACCTACGTCTTCTTTCTTTCTCGTGTCTTCTCTGGTGTGTCTGTCCTTCTCTTCTTCTCTTGTGTGGACCGGTCTCAGTTCACTGACCGTCCTTGTTCCTCTGTCTTCTCTTCTTCTCTTGTCTGGGCCGGTCTCAGTTCACTGACTGTCCTTGTTCCTCTGTCTTCTCTTCTTCTCTTGTCTGGACCGGTCTCAGTTCACTGACCGTCTTTGTTCCTCTGTCTTCGGGGCTCCGTCCTCTGTCTCTTCTTCTTCGTCGTTCTTCCCTACTTGGTTCCCCTTCTTTCTTCTTCGTTCTGCTCCTTACTTTCTTTGTCATTCTGTCCTCTACTTTCTTCGTCGTTCTGTTCCCCCTCGTACTTCTCCGTTCATCTTTTTATCTTCCAGTGCAGTTTGGTGGATTAACCAGTAAGTATTTTGGTTCCACCCTTCAGATGTCCACTGGTTCCCATGAGAGTTTTGATTGTCCGTTATTCAAACTGCACCGTTATTTTTATGTCGTAAGTCAAATGTCCAATAGGCAACGCCTCTAAATATTTAATTGATCTGCTGGTCACTCTTTTATTTCAAACCCGCGTGCAATCGCGTCACCTAACGCGCGTCAAGTGTCAACTCCGTCTATACAATTCTTATTTACCTAAGTCATTATCTTGCTATTTCATGTCGGAGGTTTATTGTGTCCTCGATTTTCATTGTGTCTGCCTTTTCTATTTGTCTTTTCTATTTTGTTTATTCTTGTCAACGTCCAGTCACTGCTTTGTTATCACTGGACCATTCTACTTTCTGGCGTCCTTCTTTTGTCTAGACCTACATGTCAGCGTCACTGTTTACTTCTGTCCGCGTCTTATTCTAGTGTCATGAAAGTTCTATACCTTTCTCTTCCTTTCCTCGACCTACTTTTCTCTGTCGCTATTCGATCACACTATTTTCTTTAACGTATAATTTCGTAATTATATTCATCAATAATAGTACTAACAACAATAATCATCACTTATAAGGCTATGCTACATATCTATACCGACTGTGTTTAGCAGGCTTGTTATGGTATCTATACCTACTGTGTTTAGCAGGCTTGTTATTGTATCTATACCGACTGTGTTTAGCAGGCTTGTTATGGTATCTATACCTACTGTGTTTAGCAGGCTTGTTATTGTATCTTTATCGACTGTGTTTAGCAGGCTTGTTACTGTATCTATACCGAATGTGTTTAGCAGGCTTGTTACTGTATCTATACCGATACCTGGTGATGAAGCCCAAACAAAGATTTTAAAATTAGAGGGAAAGATCTGAACAAAACAAGCGTGAGCCGTGGCTTTAAATGAACAATTTTTTCGATGTTTTTCTGTATAATATGACACATGTCATGTTTCTTACAAAATAACAAGATATGACTCGGGACAGAAAGCCGAAATCATGGAGCAGCAACACGATTTAAGATTTTCCACAGAGTAACTCTTGACTTCAGAAATTCATATCAATCTTCATGTAATCAAGTCTTCTCATTTTCTTTGTCTCGCTCAAACCAGTGCCTTCAGCAAATCACGTCATTCTCTAATCGAATGACAGGTCCGACATTTTCCGCCACGCATGTACTTGACATTACTCATGATGTAGACACCACCAAGTGTCTAAGCACACGTCCGTAAAAATAAAATTTTCTGTATGTTATGTTTACAACCGTTACAAGTGTGCCTTTTAGTGGCTGCTGTGTATGAAACGATTTTAGTATACATAATTCGACGCATACTTTCAAATGTTACAGACAATGAAAATGATTTTAGTATATATAACTCGACGCATACTTTCAAATGTTCATCATCATCATCATCATCATCAGGTGCCGTGCCGACTGGCGTTGGCTATTATGCTTCTCCAGAGTACCCGATCCTTCATGCAGGCCATCAGTTCAGTTGGTGATCTCCTCTCACACCATCCCGTCAGACTGTCCAGTATCATTTCTCTTGGTCTTCCTCTTGATCTTCTTCCTTCTATTTTTCCTGTTGTTATAATATTTTCAATGCCCCCTCTTCTCATTGCATGTCCTATGAAAGTACATTGTCTCTCTCTTATCTTTCTGACAAGGTTTTTTGTCTCTCCAGCTCTTCTCATACATTCTTCATTAGTTATTTTTGCTGTCCAGGGGATTCGCAACATTCTTCTAATAAACCACATTTCTGCTGCTTCCAATGATTTTTGTGCACACTTGCCTATTGTCCATGATTCACTTCCATATAACAAGATAGGTTCAATATAGCATTTTAGGACTCGTTTTCTAACATTCATTGCTAAGGATGTGTTAACTAATATGTTTCTCGTTCTCTGAAATGCAGTCTTTGCTTGGCCTATTCTGTTCCTAATTTCTGTTTTGCATTTCCCATCTGAAGTTATTACTGCTCCAAGGTATTTGAATTTCTGCACCTGCTTTAGAATGGTTCCGTTTAATTGAATACTGCATGCTGGTGGATTCTGTTTCTTAGATATAACCGTAGTCTCTGTCTTTTTGATGTTCAAAGTAAGGCCTTTCTGTTCACTTTCTTTGGCGACTTTATCCAAGAGATTTTGCAGGTCTTGTTGGTTCTCCGCTATCAGTACTGTGTCGTCAGCATACCGAAGGTATGTTCAAATGTTACAGACAATGAAAATGATTTTAGTATATATAACTCGACGCATATTTTCAAATGTTACAGACAAGGAAAATGATTTTAGTATATATAACTCGACGCATACTTTCAAATGTTACAGACAAGGAAAATGATTTTAGTATATATAACTCGACGCATACTTTCAAATGTTACAGACAAGGAAAATGATTTTAGTATACGTAACTCCATGCACACTTTCAAAGTCTCAGACAAAGGAACTTAATCATGGGAAAAAATGAGCACAACATTATTTCCTTTCTTGACCCCCAAGGCAAACAGTTGAATGACAAATAAGGTAGACAAAGGTGTATGGTTCTAGTAATAAAGGTAGATAGAGGTGTATGATTCTAGTAATAAACGTAGTCAGAGGTGTACGGTTCTAGTAATAGAGGTAGATAGAGGTCTATGGTTCAGTTTTACAAAATGGCGAAGAAAATGAGGAAACTGAGCAGAAAGACAAATGGCAGAGAATAGGGAAGTAAAATGATAACGTATAAATGAAGAACATATAATATAGAATGATAGAAAGGAAGTTAGACAAGTTTTCAGAGGACACAATTTAAGTTAGACAACTCATCTGATAATGAGTAAGTTTGTATAAAAAGAGTTATGTTCCAAAGTAATCAGCTGTTTGTGCATAGAGTCCATTCCCTTTGTCTCAGTCTGCACGTTTCATAACATATAAAAAGAAAAGTCGTGAGAGAGAAAGCAGATGATAGGAAAAAATATGTGAAGTTTTGAGCTGGGACAAAGTAGGTTTAGCTAGCTTGTCCGTGACAAAATGTAGTTTTTGTGTTGTGTCTAGTAAGTGTAGAACTGTTTAGAAATGTAGCTATAGGTTCTGATGGCAGTGACATCTACTGACGGCTGTAACTGCAGGGAATTTACTCTACCTGTTGTCTGAGTGGAGATTTATCTTATCATGAGTTTTTGGATATGTATAAACTGTCATTCATGCCAAGGTCGTTATCGTCACCCTGTGCATCAACAAAGTCTTTAGCATAATCTACACAGCTGTTACTACGTTGCCACTGTGAGAATGATAGTTCCTGGGAATAAGTAAGTCTGTGAAGCGGATAGTAAAACAGACGAAAGAAAATAAGAAAGGAAGGGAAGGAAGGAAGGAACTACACCGGAATGAGTGGGGCTGAAAAAAGAAAGTACATCACAGTCAGCAGAAAGCAGGTGGGAACAAAGAAGTTTAAAGAAAACTGACTTTATTGTTAATCCCAGCTCTGGGTGGAGACAGCCAGCCTGGAAAATAAGGCACGGTTCTAGACCCTTACGAGAAGAACATGAGCAGATTGCAGTAACTGAAATGTCACGTTTTCCTTGGTGGTTTCTTTGGCAGAAGTGGTTCGCCATCGGTGTCCATGCCTTCTGAGATATATCGTTAAGGTGTTGACAAAATCGATCTCTTAAGCGTAAACCGGTCGCCTTTAAAACTTGTTTGGTGCAAGTTTACATTAATGCTAGTTTTTTTGGATGTTTACAGACCAACAACCCTTGACAATGTACTACCGTACTCAAGGTCAATCTAGCTCCCCCCATCATGACCGCAAACCCAGGTTCTCCCCTCCTTGGTATATTGTATGTTAATTTGCCTGAATCCTCAATCGTTCAGTACAACAATACATTGACATGCAGTACAAATCACAAAGTCTGAATTCAATAACACAGCAATTTTAATCTCACAATGAACCCAAAACAACGACAAACAGCTGGCGCTGACAATCAACATGACATTAAGACATTATTCATCAATAAAGGCAAAACAATGCGAAGAACAATTCAATGAAAATGCAAATAATGCCATGCATAATATCAGTTAATAATGAAACTTCTCACGTTTGCAATATTTACATTGTTACTTTATGTACCTGGGGCCCTTTTAACAGTTCAACTATTACATGTGGCAGAAACAAAACGGCAAAAATTTAACAGTATTTTATCGAGATTTTAGCAGAACTACTTGTTATCTTATTAGCAAAACACAGCTATCAAGACCTTTACTAGTGGTTGTGGTTGATCTTAACAGGTTGAGAACCACTGAATTTAGTTATCTAGTGTTTGTAGTTATAATATTAACATTTTGACTTTTAGTTGTGTAACTTAATATCATGTTCTAGTTATCCATATAATGAACGCGCACATTCCAAGGTCGTTATCGTCACCCTGTGCATCAACAAAGTCTTTAGCATAATCTACACAGCTGTTACTACGTTGCCACTGTGAGAATGATAGTTCCTGGGAATAAGTAAGTCTGTGAAGCGGATAGTAAAACAGACGAAAGAAAATAAGAAAGGAAGGAAGGAAGGAAGGAACTACACCGGAATGAGTGGGGCTGAAAAAAGAAAGTACATCACAGTCAGCAGAAAGCAGGTGGGAACAAAGAAGTTTAAAGAAAACTGACTTTATTGTTAATCCCAGCTCTGGGTGGAGACAGCCAGCCTGGAAAATAAGGCACGGTTCTAGACCCTTACGAGAAGAACATGAGCAGATTGCAGTAACTGAAATGTCACGTTTTCCTTGGTGGTTTCTTTGGCAGAAGTGGTTCGCCATCGGTGTCCATGCCTTCTAGATATATCGTTAAGGTGTTGACAAAATCGATCTCTTAAGCGTAAACCGGTCGCCTTTAAAACTTGTTTGGTGCAAGTTTACATTAATGCTAGTTTTTTTGGATGTTTACAGACCAACAACCCTTGACAATGTACTACCGTACTCAAGGTCAATCTAGCTCCCCCCATCATGACCGCAAACCCAGGTTCTCCCCTCCTTGGTATATTGTATGTTAATTTGCCTGAATCCTCAATCGTTCAGTACAACAATACATTGACATGCAGTACAAATCACAAAGTCTGAATTCAATAACACAGCAATTTTAATCTCACAATGAACCCAAAACAACGACAAACAGCTGGCGCTGACAATCAACATGACATTAAGACATTATTCATCAATAAAGGCAAAACAATGCGAAGAACAATTCAATGAAAATGCAAATAATGCCATGCATAATATCAGTTAATAATGAAACTTCTCACGTTTGCAATATTTACATTGTTACTTTATGTACCTGGGGCCCTTTTAACAGTTCAACTATTACATGTGGCAGAAACAAAACGGCAAAAATTTAACAGTATTTTATCGAGATTTTAGCAGAACTACTTGTTATCTTATTAGCAAAACACAGCTATCAAGACCTTTACTAGTGGTTGTGGTTGATCTTAACAGGTTGAGAACCACTGAATTTACTCTACCTGTTGTCTGAGTGGAGATTTATCTTATCATGAGTTTTTGGATATGTATAAACTGTCATTCATGCCAAGGTCGTTATCGTCACCCTGTGCATCAACAAAGTCTTTAGCATAATCTACACAGCTGTTACTACGTTGCCACTGTGAGAATGATAGTTCCTGGGAATAAGTAAGTCTGTGAAGCGGATAGTAAAACAGACGAAAGAAAATAAGAAAGGAAGGGAAGGAAGGAAGGAACTACACCGGAATGAGTGGGGCTGAAAAAAGAAAGTACATCACAGTCAGCAGAAAGCAGGTGGGAACAAAGAAGTTTAAAGAAAACTGACTTTATTGTTAATCCCAGCTCTGGGTGGAGACAGCCAGCCTGGAAAATAAGGCACGGTTCTAGACCCTTACGAGAAGAACATGAGCAGATTGCAGTAACTGAAATGTCACGTTTTCCTTGGTGGTTTCTTTGGCAGAAGTGGTTCGCCATCGGTGTCCATGCCTTCTAGATATATCGTTAAGGTGTTGACAAAATCGATCTCTTAAGCGTAAACCGGTCGCCTTTAAAACTTGTTTGGTGCAAGTTTACATTAATGCTAGTTTTTTTGGATGTTTACAGACCAACAACCCTTGACAATGTACTACCGTACTCAAGGTCAATCTAGCTCCCCCCATCATGACCGCAAACCCAGGTTCTCCCCTCCTTGGTATATTGTATGTTAATTTGCCTGAATCCTCAATCGTTCAGTACAACAATACATTGACATGCAGTACAAATCACAAAGTCTGAATTCAATAACACAGCAATTTTAATCTCACAATGAACCCAAAACAACGACAAACAGCTGGCGCTGACAATCAACATGACATTAAGACATTATTCATCAATAAAGGCAAAACAATGCGAAGAACAATTCAATGAAAATGCAAATAATGCCATGCATAATATCAGTTAATAATGAAACTTCTCACGTTTGCAATATTTACATTGTTACTTTATGTACCTGGGGCCCTTTTAACAGTTCAACTATTACATGTGGCAGAAACAAAACGGCAAAAATTTAACAGTATTTTATCGAGATTTTAGCAGAACTACTTGTTATCTTATTAGCAAAACACAGCTATCAAGACCTTTACTAGTGGTTGTGGTTGATCTTAACAGGTTGAGAACCACTGAATTTAGTTATCTAGTGTTTGTAGTTATAATATTAACATTTTGACTTTTAGTTGTGTAACTTAATATCATGTTCTAGTTATCCACATAATGAACGCGCACATTCCAAGTCTCACCGACACTAGAACAACCATAACACTTTAGACGACACAAGCAGGCTCACGGACACTAGAACAACCATAATATTTTAGATAGTACAAGCAGACTCACAGACACTAGAACAACCATAACACTTTAGATAGTACAGCAGACTCACAGACACTAGAACAACCATAACACTTTAGATAGTACAAGCAGACTCACAGACACTAGAACAACCATAACACTTTAGACGGAACTAGCAGGCTCACAGACACTAGAACAACCATAACACTTTAGATAGTACAAGCAGGCTCACAAATGACACAAACAGACTCACAGACACTAGAACAACCATAACACTTTAGATAGTACAAGCAGACTCACAGACACTAGAACAACCATAACACTTTAGATAGTACAAGCAGACTCACAGACACTAGAACAACCATAACACTTTAGACGACACAAGTAGGCTCACTGACACTAGAACAACCATAACACTTTAGATAGTACAAGCAGACTCACAGACACTAGAACAACCATAACACTTTAGATAGTACAAGCAGACTCACTGACACTAGAACAACCATAACACTTTAGATAGTACAAGCAGACTCACAGACACTAGAACAACCATAACACTTTAGATAGCACAAGCAGGACTCACAGACACTAGAACAACCATAACACTTTAGATAGTACAAGCAGACTCTCAGACACTAGAACAACCATAACACTTTAGATAGTACAAGCAGACTCACAGACACTAGAACAACCATAACACTTTAGATAGTACAAGCAGGCTCTCAGACACTAGAACAACCATAACACTTTAGATAGTACAAGTAGGCTCACTGACACTAGAACAACCATAACACTTTAGATAGTACAAGCAGACTCACAGACACTAGAACAACCATAACACTTTAGACGACACAAGCAGACTCACTGACACTAGAACAACCATAACACTTTAGATAGTAAAAGCAGGCTCTCAGACACTAGAACAACCATAACACTTTAGATAGTACAAGCAGACTCACAGACACTAGAACAACCATAACACTTTAGATAGTACAAGCAGGATCACAGACACTAGAACAACCATAACACTTTAGATAGTACAAGCAGGATCACAGACACTAGAACAACCATAACACTTTAGACGACACAAGCAGACTCACAGACACTAGAACAACCATAACACTTTAGATAGTACAAGCAGACTCACAGACACTAGAACAACCATAACACTTTAGATAGTACAAGCAGGATCACAGACACTAGAACAACCATACCACTTTAGACGACACAAGCAGACTCACAGACACTAGAACAACCATAACACTTTAGATAGTACAAGCAGGATCACAGACACTAGAACAACCATAACACTTTAGACGACACAAGCAGGCTCATAGGCACTAGAACAACCATAACACTTTAGACGACACAAGGAGGTTCACAGACACTAGAACAACCATAGCACTTTAGACGACACAAGCAGGCTCACAGACACTAGAACAACCATAACACTTTAGACGACACAGGCAGGCTCACATATGACACAAGCAGGCTCACAGACACTAGAACAACCATAACACTTTAGACGACACACGCAGGCTCACAAATGACACAAGCAGGCTCACAGACGACACTTTGACAATGATGGGAATCAGCAGACACGCTGGTGTAGTGACAGTTCTACTGAAGATTTATTAATGGAAAAAATGAGGATATTGTAAATGAAGATGAAGAAAACTACCACATGGCAGTGGCAAAACCGACATAACAACAGAACTTTCCGAGCAAGAACTCGTTTGCCATGGGGAGTGAAACCTAACAAAAGAATAGTTACAATAAATCTACTACTTACAGTGTACAGATATTGCAAAGTGAACTCCACGCTAAACACAACATAACTGCCCGAAACTGGAAACCTTTGAGAAACACTTCTGTCCTGACAAGGACAGTACTACACACTGTCTACATTTTTAAACTACCAAATCGCACTAAAAAGGACAATGCCACTGCTGTCTACATCTAGAAAGAAGCTCTTCAAACTACCCATTCTAACAAAGAGCAAGTAGCTGTTTCAAAAACTCTCTTCATTGTGACAATACATTCCTATTCTGAACTGAACTAAACTGAAACTGCTACTAAAAAAAACCTCTTTCCTAAAATTAGATTTTATATAGCTGATTTTCCCTGCCTTCCTGAACTTTTATATAACTGACTTTCCCTTCCTTCCTGAACTTTTATAGCTGACTTTCCCTTCCTTCCTGAACTTTTATAGCTGACTTTCTCTTCCTTCCTGAACTTTTATATAGCTGACTTTCTCTTCCTTCCTGAACTTTTATATAGCTGACTTTCCCTTCCTTCCTGAACTTTTATATAGCTGACTTTCCCTTCCTTCCTGAACTTTTATATAGCTGACTTTCCCTTCCTTCCTGAACTTTTATATAGCTGACTTTCCCTTCCTTCCTGAACTTTTATATAGCTGACTTTCCTTTCCTTCCTGAACTTTTATATAACTGACTTTCCCTTCCAAGAACTAAGATAAGCCATTAACAATTTTTCATTAATTTTTTTCATTTTTTAAATTCTTTCGTTAACATAAAAATGTATGTGAATCTATACTTTGTCCAAAACAAAAATAATGAAAATTCCCCTTAATCAAAATGGAAGAATACACATAGAAGGGACAGATATTGAAGAAGTCAATCAATTTGCATACCTTGGCAGCTACATAGACCAGGATGGTGACACTAGAAAGGAAGTTAGGATCAGACTTGCAAAGGCGGCATCAATCTTCAAGAATCTTGAGAACATATGCAATTCAAAAGTTATAAGCACAAAAACCAAGTTAAGACTATTCAATTCAAATGTAATATCCACCCTCATTTTTGCATGTGAAAACTGGAAAACAACTAAAGAAATAGAAAAGAAATTAGACTCTTTTGAAAACAATTGCCTAAGGAAAATACTCGGCATCAAGTGGAATGAATTCAAGAACAATGCAGAGATAAGACAGATGACTGAACAACAACTCGTTTGCCATGGGGAGTGAAACCTAACAAAAGAATAGTTACAATAAATCTACTACTTACAGTGTACAGATATTGCAAAGTGAACTCCACGCTAAACACAACATAACTGCCCGAAACTGGAAACCTTTGAGAAACACTTCTGTCCTGACAAGGACAGTACTACACACTGTCTACATTTTTAAACTACCAAATCGCACTAAAAAGGACAATGCCACTGCTGTCTACATCTAGAAAGAAGCTCTTCAAACTACCCATTCTAACAAAGAGCAAGTAGCTGTTTCAAAAACTCTCTTCATTGTGACAATACATTCCTATTCTGAACTGAACTAAACTGAAACTGCTACTAAAAAAAACCTCTTTCCTAAAATTAGATTTTATATAGCTGATTTTCCCTGCCTTCCTGAACTTTTATATAACTGACTTTCCCTTCCTTCCTGAACTTTTATATAGCTGACTTTCCCTTCCTTCCTGAACTTTTATATAGCTGACTTTCTCTTCCTTCCTGAACTTTTATATAGCTGACTTTCTCTTCCTTCCTGAACTTTTATATAGCTGACTTTCCCTTCCTTCCTGAACTTTTATATAGCTGACTTTCCCTTCCTTCCTGAACTTTTATATAGCTGACTTTCCCTTCCTTCCTGAACTTTTATATAGCTGACTTTCCCTTCCTTCCTGAACTTTTATATAGCTGACTTTCCTTTCCTTCCTGAACTTTTATATAACTGACTTTCCCTTCCAAGAACTAAGATAAGCCATTAACAATTTTTCATTAATTTTTTTCATTTTTTAAATTCTTTCGTTAACATAAAAATGTATGTGAATCTATACTTTGTCCAAAACAAAAATAATGAAAATTCCCCTTAATCAAAATGGAAGAATACACATAGAAGGGACAGATATTGAAGAAGTCAATCAATTTGCATACCTTGGCAGCTACATAGACCAGGATGGTGACACTAGAAAGGAAGTTAGGATCAGACTTGCAAAGGCGGCATCAATCTTCAAGAATCTTGAGAACATATGCAATTCAAAAGTTATAAGCACAAAAACCAAGTTAAGACTATTCAATTCAAATGTAATATCCACCCTCATTTTTGCATGTGAAAACTGGAAAACAACTAAAGAAATAGAAAAGAAATTAGACTCTTTTGAAAACAATTGCCTAAGGAAAATACTCGGCATCAAGTGGAATGAATTCAAGAACAATGCAGAGATAAGACAGATGACTGAACAACAACCAGTCTCATGGGTGATCAGGAAAAGGAGATGGACATATGTTGGTCACTTGATGAGAAGAAATGATCAGAGAATCCCAAAACAAGCTATAAAGTGGAACACAACAGGCCAAAGAAAAAGAGGCAGACCACGTGAAACTCTAAAGAGGACATTATTAAGAGAGGCCAAATTAACAGGCATAAAATCCTTTGATGAGGTTGAAAGACTCGCTGAAGACAGGAAAAATTGGCGAACTACTTTGCGAGCCCTATGTGACGTTTAACGGCACGAGAAGGATATAAGATACTTTGTCCTCTATCTCTCTCTCTCTCTCTCTCTCTCTCTCTCTCTCTCTCTCTCTCTTTCTTATCGTATCGTTGTTCGTGATAGGACATGTAATTTCTCGCTTCTGATTTGTCAATTATTTTGTGTATTATTTCAAATACTTGGACAATGATACTTATATTGTTGGATTTCTGGAGAAACTGTGTTTTCATTGGGTTATGAAAATTATTAAAAATATGTGAATTTGTGGAATTATTTCATAAAATTGCGGTAAGGCTTTCTTTCTCTAAGATCATAGTGGTCACCATTTTTCACCACCATTTTTCGATAAGCCACACGGACTGCCCAGTGTCAGCCAGAAGGTTTAATCTGTTTAATTTGTTTAATCCGGACATTATGCAACAATAACAGAATGCGGGACAGAAGGTTTAATCTGTGAGGTGACGAACAAGCCCATCCGGCGGGATGGTCTCCGGTCCACCACAACAAAGAACTATAGCCTAAACAAACACAAAGCCGTGGGAACAAAGCTAAAGAAATACAGGAACCCACCGGGCTTAACAATAAAATACACCAACGAGGGACAATTGTCGTTGTGACATGTCACAACAAACTTCAGTACGAGTCCCTGAGCCAAGACCTTAGGAAGGTCTATCAAGCAGAAAGAGAGGAGAGGTATGACAAGCAAGGCGCTAATGTTGAGGACATCATAAAAACACCAGTCCTCAGGTTCTAAGGACTGCAAACGCGCCACAAACAGCCTCTGGCAGTCAAGTCCAGCTCCTGGCCTTCCCGTGGCAGAACTGTTTAAACTGACAGGAGAAGGGGTGAGGGCGAATATCTGGCGCCATAAACCAGTTACTTAGGGTAGATGAGTGTCACGTTTGGTAGCTCATCTGCCGCTGTTGGCGAGATCTTCAGCTGCCGTGCGTGGAGCGGTGCTCCTCCCGGCCAATGAAGAAATTTGCAAATGAGGTTGCCGCGCAGCATCACTGCGGAAAAGGTGGTAGAAAGGATAAAGCGAAGCAAACAGTCAAATCACGGCTCCTCTGATCTGGAGGTCGGCCACGTCCTGAGTGCAGTCATATCGGGTGAAATGCATGAACTGGCTTGTCCCAGAGGTTAAGACACTGCTGGCGAGACTCTTCAAATGCCGCTCTTGGAGTGAAGCTCCTCCCGGTTAAGGAAGTAAATGCGGAAAAGAAATAAAGGTTGCTGTTCGGAGCCGATGGGAAAAGGTGGTGGAAAGTGAAGTTTAATCGGTATGTCCAGTAGTATCGCTAAGAGAGCTATACCACGGCACCTCTGCTCTAGAGGCCGCCCACGTCCGAAATACACCTACACTGCTGAAATATGCCTAAACCGGCACACACCAGGGGTGGAACTTGATGGCTAGACATGTCATGCCACCTCCGCTCTAGAGGTCGGTAACGCCTGATAAACACCCATACTGGTGAATTTTGCCTAAACCGGCTCATACCAGGGGTGAATCTTGAAGGCTATGCATGTCACAGTACCTCTGCCCTAGAGGTCGGTCCCGTCCCAAACACGCCCATACTGGGATAATGCCTAAACCGGCTCAACCCAGGGGTAGAAGTCACTAGTGGTGAGGATTCGTCCTCCTGGACAAAAGCTCCATCCTGGTCACAACTAGGAAGGGTAGCGGCCACGACCGCAAAATGCTGAAGTCGGAGACACTGGACCAGGGAAGTCTAGATAGGCAACCACCTCTCACCCGGCGGGGATGTTTGCGTATCCTAATCACGCTGAGGTCTTCCGGTGAGAAAGTCCAACTCTGGCCTGGGTGGGCTACCGCCTCTCACCCAGCGGGGATGCACTGATATCCTAAACACGTCGAGGTCTTCCGGTGAGAAAGTCCAACCCTAGTCTAAACTGGTGCAATGAAAACCACGGTGTCACGCAATCCCGCTTCTGAGACCCACCAAGAATACAGGCTAAAGCATTGTGATACTCTGAAACCCTTGTGGTCCTCTCGTGGATCTCGTGTGATCTATTTTGGACCACACAGGGGACCTAACGAGGACCACAGGCGTGAATTCAGTAGGTTCACAGTGCGGTTTTTGGTGGTAGAAGTGAACGAAGAAGAAGAAGAAGACCAGTCCTCACAGTTCATCTTTACCACACCAAGAACAAAGTGATGGTACAAGGTGACGCCGAGGCCATTGAATCCTGGCTAACAAAACAGTTTATGGAGCTGCAAGAAGGAAACATAAACACAGTCAAGGAAGTGATGGCCAGTCAGCTCCCTCTAGCAGATAACTCAGATGAACTAAATACATCAATTACAAACATGGCCGAAAGTCTTGCAAGTCCTGCAAAGAAGACTATTGACATAGTCGACGATAGAGTGGAAATCATGACAGCAGAAGAGTCTGTGCCAGAAAAAGCTGTTATTATCACCAGCAAAGAGGCCTCCAGCAAACATGAATCACTATCTACACTTGCTGCAGAAGAACCAATAATCCCAAATACTGCCGGAGAACAAGGAGCAACAGCTTCTACTGAGAAAGCTCCACTGTCTTCAGACACCTTTACTCATAAAGACAACCCAGCTAACAGTTCTAGCGAAACTGATATAATAACAGAACCAAACTCCGAAAAATCTTTGGAGAGCAATGTACCAAGACTTAGTGAGACTGTCAGTTTTCATCAAGCTCTTGGTACAGGTACAAAACTACTTACTTGTCTCTGTGGCCATGATTTCACAGAAGTTATTAAAGACTTCGTGAAAATACTCATTAGTGACATGAAGTCGGAAATTGTAAAGTCACTTAGTGAGGAGAATGATAATATTAAAAAAAAAGAGGTTGAACAGCTGAGAGAAGAAAATACCAAGCTGAAGCTTCTCATTGAATCAGCGAACAGCGAAAACCACAGAAAAACGACCAGACAGAAACTGGTAGTCACAGTCAGTCAGTGGCTGCTAGTCAAAGTAATCTCAACATGAAATCAAAGGCTCAGCCATCGTCGCCAGACAGAGTAAACAAACTTCACAAGAAAAACAACCAACAAAAACAGAGTGAAGTCAGTGACTCTTTATCAGGTGAGCAAGACCAGCATATTACAAAATACGAGTACCCCATCGAAGTCCAGATCACCAACAGATTTGATGATCTACAACAAAGCTCTGTACCAGATACTCAGCAGACAGACAGGACGCAACAACCATCTCAGTAAAACAGCGCATCCCAACTCCAGTCACGAAGTAACCAAAAACAACGTGAACGAAATACGCAGCAATTCCCATTCACAAAATCACGGACATCACAACACATTTAATAATTGAGGATTCTCTGCTAAAGGGCGTGTATGGCGAGCGGATGTCCATAGCAGACGAAGACATTGTCTCAGTAGTTGCAGTACCGGGAGCTGGTATTGCGAAAATAACGCTAACACTGAGAAGTTTTAATACAGACCAGGGCGTGAGGAAAATCTCCGTACATGTTGGCATAAATGACAGCATGAATGGCCAGAACATCAGACTTTCCGACATGCAGGCTTTGACTTCCGCCATCAAGGAAAAGTATCCGACTGCAGCAATCTTCCTATCTTCCATCATTCCACCCTTCTCCGGTCCTGGACGCCGCCTGGTAGACATCAACAACAAGGCACTTCAGTCATACTGTCGTGTTAATAAAATTGTCTTCATAAACCACACTGTATTTTTCATCTCAGCCTCTGGTGCCCCGAAGAAACGGATGTACAGGGACCACATACATACATCAAAACTTGGTACCAGCATCCTTGCCAAAAATCTAAAGTTTCCAGAACGTACACTACAGAAAGACGTAGTACAGTTGGATGTCCACAAACAACACCCACATCCAGCAAAAAACCTACATAAAGCCAACTCTACTCCGAGCACTAAAACCATAGGGACCTCCAAATCTGCACCATCTGTTCCACAGCAAACCACCGACTATGACACAATGTTTCCACCCCTACCCTCACGTCAGCCTCAGACGGTCAGACGAGCTGATACGAGCGTCAGCAACGTCAGGATTCTTCCGCAATCGCACAGCTCATTGGAAGAGCTCAACACACAAGCACGTTCCATGCAACATCCTCAATGAAATCTGGAGCTGCAGTATTTGTTGCAATTTAGCCCTGCAGCCTTGAGTCATGCCTATATGCTATCTCTGCATAATTCACATGGCATGGTACCTTACAAACACCACATGCCTTAGACTGATGGCAATATCATCGTAATCCACCACAAACTGAAACCTTCAACCCGCAATGTCGAAAAAGAATTACTACTCAGCAAGACATAGTTGTAACAGAATAGCAATTCTGTACAGAGAGTATTTGTGTATAGCTAGTAGTTGTGTTCCCGTAGACTACAACTCATGTCAGTGTGCAAAGCATGTCGTTAGGAAAGTCCGTGTGCAAAGCACGTCGTTAGGAAAGTACGTGTGCAAAGCACGTCGTTAGAAACGTCCGTGTGAAAAAAAGCACGTCGTTAGGTGTCCGTGTGCAAAGCACGTCGTTAAAGAGAGTCTTGGTTTGAACGTGGAACTGTGTGGTCGTGTTTTTGTCGAGCTGTGTGATGTCTTCGTGGAACAGATGAACATTTTAGTTGTACGTATGAATGGACTGGCCACATGGCAGGGATAACCAGCCGGCAGTCGAATGTAATGTTATTTTTCATCAGCATTTTCATCATCCCATAAAATAAATGTTTCAAGTCACCGTCACCCAGGATTAACTTGACTATCTGTACCGGCTGTCGTCAACGTGAGGTTTAAAAGAGCCTGGATGAGAAGTATGTCTGGAACGGTATGTAACTAATCCAGAAGGTGAGAGTGAGAGCTGGAATTATGTGTGTAACTAGTCTAGTAACCTCAACTCTCAAAGAAGGAAGATGGAAGTCGACCTTGGTATTCACGTGCGTATCGTGAATCAGCACGACTCATGTCGACGCGGCCAACTAACGAGTGTCATACACACAGCAAAGTCTGTGTCACCAACAGATTTATACCCTATTGATAGCACAGACACCACGAAGAAGAACGACGAAAATACAAAAATCTATTATATAGTGACTGATACCCCCGTGTGGTATCCGGGATCTGCAAAGAATAGGACCACTGTACCCTACCATGCATGATCGTAAAAGGCGACTAAGGAGGGTTCAGCATAGGGCCAGCAACCCTATCTGGTAAAAAAACTATCAGACTGCTACAGAAACGGAAGCAAGGGAAAAAGCAAATGCAGGTGGAAGGAGAAATGCGTATCAGGAAACTGAGCCCATGAAGGTTGTGGATGAAAGCCAGCCACTGGAAGTCCCCAGCCCGACTGCAGACCTCCTGGAACCTAAACATAAGATGCAAATAGGCAGCTGGAATGTAAGAACACTAAACCAGACTGGAAAACTAGCACAAACCATCAAGGAAATGCACAGATACAAACTAGACATACTGGGAATACAAGAAGCAAGATAGACAGGACAAGGCAGAAGGAAATTAACAACACAGCACACAGAAGATACAATAATATGGTCAGGTAAAGAAGATCTTCATGAAGGAGGAGTAGCATTGATTATAACAAAAGAAGCATCAAGAGCATTGCTGAAATGGACCCCAATAAATGAGAGATTATTATATGCACGGTTCAACTCAAGATTCACGAAGCTGTCTATTATAGTTTGTTATGCACCAACAGAAGCAGCTGAAGAGGAATTAAAAGAAGATTTTTACAACAGCCTCCAAGCAACAGTAGAAACAATACCCAAGCATGATATGCTACTCATCTTGGGCGACTTCAATGCAAAAGTAGGTGAAGGAAATGAAGATAGAAGAAGAATCATGGGAAGAGAAGGAATTGTGAAGAAATAAATGAAAATGGAGAAAGACTGTGCAGTTTCTGTGAAGAAAACATGATGACCATCGGAGGGACAATTTTACAACACAAAAACATCCATAAGGTGACTTGGAGGTCACCAGATAAAACCATAGAAAACCAAATCCATCACATACTAATAAACAACAAGTGGAAACGGTCACTACAAGATGTACGAGCAAGGAAAGGAGCAGATGTAGGAAGTGATCACAACCTTCTGGTAGCAAAAATAAAACTAAAATTAAGGAAAGCCAAAATCGGAGAACACAGAAAGATACATTTTGATACAAGCAAACTGATAGACCAGCAAACAAGAAATGAATTCTCAGTAGTACTTAAGAACCGCTTCAGTGTCCTACAAGACAAAGCAGAAATGTCCATATTCGAGTTCAATAACACACTACAGGAAACAGCAAAAGAGGTGCTGGGATATCGGAAAAGGAGAAAAGAGGAATGGATAAGCGAGACCACATGGGAAAAGATAGAGCAAAGAAAAGAAATCAAGAAAAAATTACTGAACACCAAATCACAACGGCTTAAAGAACGAGTTTTAAGTAATTATGCACAAAAAGACAAAGAAGTGAAGGAATCATGCCGTCAAGATAAACGTCAATATTATGACAATTTAGCAGAAACAGCAGAGAAAGCAGCATATACAAATGACATGAAAACCATATATAAAATCACAAAGCAGATGACAGGTAACTTCAACACAAGATGTGAAAGTGCAGTAAGAACACAAAATGGACAACTGGTCAGTGGAGAAAGAGAAAAAATTGAAAGATGGAGGGAACACTTTAACACCTTACTAAACAGAACACAAGCAGCACAAACAATAGACATACCTGAAGCAAAAACGGAACTAAACATCAATACAGGACCAATAACAATAAATGAAGTAAAGGAGGCGATAAAGAAGTTAAAATCAGACAGGGCACCAGGTGAAGATGAAGTGACTGCTGAGATGTTGAAAGCAGAAGAAACAGAAACACCAAAACAACTTTGCCGGATATTACAACAAATTTGGGATTTAGAAAAAGCCCCAGAGGAGTGGAAAATTGGTCTTATAGTAAAACTACCAAAGAAGGGTGACCTCAGAGATTGCGGGAACTGGAGAGGCATTACCCTACTGCCTCTCACCAGTAATGTATTTTGCAGAATAATCATCAACAGAATTGTACCAGCACTTGAGGAAAAACTTCGGAAAGAGCAGGCAGGATTTAGGAAAGGAAGATCATGCATAGACCACATATTTGTACTTAGACAAATATTAGAACAGGCAAATGAGTGGCATAGCACAACATATGCATTATTCATAGATTTTGAGAAAGCCTTTGACAGTGCCAACAGAGATGCACTGTGGAAAATCCTAAGATGGCATGGCCTCCCCCATAAAATAGTTAATGTAATCAAAGCCCTATACGAGAGTTTTCAGTGCAAAGTTATCTGTGGAGAACATACCTCCAGCAGCTTTAGGGTACAAACAGGAGTGAAACAGGGATGTGTACTATCACCAACATTATTTATCTTGGCAGTAGACTGGTTAATGAAGGAGGCAACATCAGACAAACGCAGAGGATTACAATGGACCCTTGACACAGTGCTGGAGGACCTTGACTTTGCGGACGACATTTGTCTATTATCAAGCAGTCACAAAGATATGCAAGATAAAATAAACAAGCTAACTCAGAATGCAAACAACATAGGACTAAAGATCAACGTAGGAAAGACAAAGTTAATGAAGCAAAATGTGAACAACAGAAATGTAGTGGAGGAGGTCAACGAATTTGTATACCTTGGCAGCAGAGTAGTAGAAAATGGAGACAGCACAGAGGACATCAACAGCAGACTTACTAGAGCAAACCAGGCTTTTGCAATGCTGCAGAATATATGGAAATCAAAAAAACTAAGCATAAATATGAAAATCAGGATATTTAAGAATAATGTTCTAAGTGTACTACTCTATGGAAGCGAATGCTGGAAAATCACCAAAACCATAGAAAACAAGTTGAATTCTTTCCAGACTAAATGTTTACGAAGAATTAGAAAAATATTTTGGCCAAACACCATAAGAAATAACATCTTATTAGCAGAACTGACAACAATTATTGAGGAAAGACGCTGGCAATGGTTGGGACATGTGCTCCGAATGACTGACAACTCACTACCAAAAATAACACTAAGATGGACACCATAGGGGAGCAGAAGTAAGGGTAGACCAAAAGAGACATGGAGAAGAACAACAGAAAGGATGTTGAGCAATAGAGGGCTCACCTGGGCAAGAGCAGAAAAAAAGGCGAAGGACAGGCATTTGTGGAAAACCCTTGCGGAAGCCCCATGTGCCCTGGGCACTTAAGGTTCAGAGAGAGAGAGAGAGAGAGAGAGAGAGAGTGACTGATACCTTTTTTCTTAAGTTTATTTAGACTTCTTTACGTTTTATTATTGCGTTTTATTTCTTGCCCCTTTTCTTTTGTATCTATTTTTCTAATTCTCGTCAACTTTCTATAGGTCGTTGCAGTTTGTGAGTTGTATCTGATTGTGTGTGATAACTATATACTTAATTACTCAACTTGTTAGTGAATTCACATATTTCAGCGTTTAATTATTTAGTAGTTAGACGCGTCTCTCTTTCAGCTTCCAATTATTTCAGCTAGTGAGTTGTGTACCAGTTGAAAGTTTAATATACAGAGTGTGTATCTGTGTAGTATTTAAAAGTTTATTTACTTCAGTATTAAGTATCATAATATGAATTACTTTCAAACCAGTAACAGGAGACAGGAAAATAAAATGACCCCACCTACCGAAAAATGGTTACATAAAGAAGGACTTCGATTAGGCCACCTGAATGTATATCACCTATTAGGTAAAATTCCTGAAGTAACACACATATTAAATCAAAATTTCCACATCTTTGACTTCTCTGAAAGCCGTTTAAATAGGAACATAACAGATGAAGATATTAACATTAACGGTTTTAACCTGATCCGGCGTGAACCAACCAGAAAACTAGAAACAGGTCTAGTAATGTATGTCTCCACAACTATCCAGTTTAGTCGTAGAGAAGACCTCGAATCATCAGAGGTAGAGTTTATTTGGGCGGAAGTTAGAATGCCAAACCAGAGTCCATTAGTTATTGGACTTTTGTACCGTAATCCAAATGCATCATCTCTGTGGTACGATCACTTCACGACTATGATGGATGAGGTTTCAACCTTTAGGTTCAAAGATATTATCATTCTTGGAGATTTCAACATAGATCTAACACAATCAAATCCAACTTGGAGCAATATTATATTATCCTATAATCTTTGCCAAATTCTCACCAAACCTACTAGAGTAACAGAAGTATCATCCACATTATTAGATCATATATATGTAGCCCAGCCAGAAAACATCATTGAATGTAACATCCCTCATACTTCGTTAAGTGATCATTACCCAGTCTGCTGTACGTGGACAAGAAAGGGGTATAAACTTCCTAAACACAATCACACCAGTATGAAATTTAGAAGCTTCAGAAAATTTAACCTAGAATTATTCCTTAATGATTTGCAAGAATCTTCGCTTACACACGTGTAACAACTAACTGACCCTGATGAGGCAATAGAATATTGGCTAAAGATCTTCAGAGATATATTAGACAAACATGTCCCCATGAAAGAGGTGAGAGTAAAACACTAGACGAAGTCACCTTGGATAACACCTGAAATACTACAATCCATGAGAGAACGTTACCGGGCGCACAAAATCAGTGACTTTGTGACCTACCGTTCACTCAGAAACAAAGTTCAATACTTAATAAGACAAGAGAAAAAAAAATTACTTCAGGAATCTAATACAGAATAAGTCAGACAGTAAATCACTTTGGAAAGACATAAATACCCTATCAAATAAAAGAAAAGAATTTGATTCTCAAGCCATCAATCATGCATACACTAGCGCACATATCAGTACACATTTCAGAGAAGAAATCAACGTTCTTAAATCATCAATATCAGCTCCTGTATGCGACTTACATGAACTACAAACATTCCTGGACAGCAGATGTACTGATTTCAAACAGTTACACATTCCATTCTTAACAGTCAGTGAAGTTCACAGTTATCTCTTAGCCTTAAAAAACAACAATACAGCTGGGCTTGATTATATTAGTAATAAGATCTTACGTTATGCTGCACCTGTCATTTCACATACACTAACATATATTTACAATCAGTGCATTGCAAAATGTTATTTCCCTGAGGGTTTTAAAACTACTAAGGTGTATCTTGGCTTTAAATCTGGCTCATCCAACAATCTTACCAACTACAAACCAATATCCACATTATCGTCTTTATCAAAACCACTCAAAAACACATACACAAAATAACACTATCACGCAATCCCGCTTCCGAGACCCACCAAGAATACAGGCTAAAGCACTGTGACACTCTGAATCTCTTGTGGTCCTTTCGTGGATCTCGTGTGGTCTATTTTGGACCACACAGGGGACCACGGGACCTAACGAGGACCACAGGCGTGAATTCAGTAGGTTCACAGTGCGGTTTTTGGTGGTAGAAGTGAACGAAGAAGAAGAAGAAGACTAGGTCTTATTTTTGACCAACATCTGACCTGGAACTCTCATGTGCAAGGTCTAACACAACTCATCGCACAAAAAGTATACCAGTTAGCTAAAATTAAGCACTTCATCGATCAAGACACTAGGAAGACATACTACATATCTCATATACAAACACATTTAGACTATTGCTCAACAGTTTGGGATGGTTGCGCAGTGTCAAATACAAAGAGGCTTTGCTCACTCCAAAAGCGAGCAGTAAAGCTTATTAGTGACAAAGATCAAGCACAAACAACTATCCAGCACAAACGTATCAAAATACTGCCTCTTAAGAGCAGGTTCCTCTTCAACAAAGCCAAGTTAGTACATCAATTTTTTTCACGGCATGCCCCGCCTTATCTATGGAACCTGTTTAAATTTAGCCCAAAGTGCAGCCAACGCTTGAACAACATATGTCTTCCAAAACCTAGACTTGATCTTTACAAGAAAAGCTTTAGTTATTCTGCTGCCCATCTGTGGAATACCCTCCCATCCTGTATAAAAAATATAAATTATACTCCTTCCTACAATGTAGACTACATGCCTCCATGAATTATAAAACTTAAAAGTTATCTTAAACTGCTCTTACAGACACCGAATACAATTAATTGTTTTCTGAATAGTCCCGAAAATTTTGTTTAGTAGATAGTCATTTATAATGTATGTAGTTACTTCTGTACTGAGTGAATGTTTAAGAGCGAAACTTAAATGTTATATTGTATTTTATGTCTCTCAGCTTCAATGTTAATTATGTTTGTTACATGAACAGCATATTTGTAGAATGTCTGGAATAGAGTGAAAAATGTATGATAAAGGGTAGAATGTCAGACGGGCCTGCGTGCCCAATTCTTAACCCTTTTGAAATAAAGATCAATCAATCAATCCAAGAGTAAGTCTGCTAACAGTTCCCGTCAAGTGTTGGTTATTTACGATGCGTTTTCTGCCAAACAGTTCAGATTTCCTACCACCACCTTAATTTATCCTAGCTCCAGCAATCGCTTCACAATTTACATTGTTCTTCTATTCCCGCTCATCATTTCGCTGCAGTCTTTCCAATACGGCTTTAGCATGTCCATTATCAGCCTGCCATTTATTTTAACCCGTCCAACAAGCTTATCTGCCACTTCATTGGCATGTACTCCCGCATGCCCTGAACAGTAAAGCCATGTTAGGCTCATCACATTTGACTGGCTTAACAGATGAAAGTATTCTTTTCGAAGCAATTTTTTCTCAGTCTTATGAAGATATTCCTGTGAGTCCGTCACAATGACGCCATGAACTACATCATGGGCAACTAGCCATTCCAGTGCCGCCGACACAACCTTATTTTCCTATTCACATGCTTGATGTAGTTGAGGACTGTAGTGAAAAAAAAACCCAGGTTCTAGGAGAGTTGAAATAGAGAAGTATATTGTAATTTATCACCCAAACCATAGAAAACAAGTTGAATTCTTTCCAGACTAAATGTTTACGAAGAATTAGGAAAATATTTTGGCCAAACACCATAAGAAATAACATCTTGTTGGCAGAAATGCAGATGAAGCCACTGACAACAATTATTGAGGAAATACGCTGGTGATGGTTGGGACATGTGCTCCGAATGACTGACAACTCATTACCAAAAATAACACTAAGATGGACACCACAGGGGAACAGAAGTAAGGGTAGACCAAAAGAGACATGGAGAAGAACAACAGAAAGGATGTTGAGCAATAGAGGGCTCACCTGGGCAAGAGCAGAAAAAAAGGCGAAGGACAGGCATTTGTGGAAAACCCTTGCGGAAGCCCCATGTGCCCTGAGCACTTAAGGTTCAGAGAGAGAGAGACTAATTTTAGTAAAAAGATGGAGAGAAATAAAGGCGAGAAGGAATGGCAAAAAAATGAGCACATAGAAATATAAAACAAACAGTAACAAACCAATAGTATGTCGACTTTATCAAGGACAACGGAAATAATGAAACAACAAACATAGAAATGGCATTTAGTTGGCAGAGCTTCGTCAAGCAAGTAATGTTTTTTTTTAATCTGCATATCAAGGGAAATAACCGCTGTAACACTACGCAAAATCAGGCTAAATTCACACTACAAGAAAAGCTGCATTTGTAACTTTGTAGTTTTCAGAAGAAGCTGAAGATTTATTACCGCCAAATTTCGTTTTGGAGATGGCAGATGATGATGATGATGATGAAAGTTTGGAGAAATGACTATTGCGTTAAATTGATTCTAGTAATGAAAGTAGAGAGAGGTGTGTGGTCAGTTTTACGAAAAGATAAGAGTGAGGAAAGTGGACAGAAAAAAGAATGACAAAAACCAAAATGAGCACACACAAAATAAGAACAAACAACAATCCAATATTTCAGCAAAGGCCTTTTTCGAGAATCACATACAAAAACAATACAACAGATGAAAACACGAAAATGGATGAAAAATATAGACTTGGCTGGGTTTTTTTTCTCTTCCTAATAAGTGAGAGGGGCAGAAAAAAGAGTTTTGCCGAAATATTGGATTGTTTGGTTAGGGTTAGGTTTTTATGCGCTCATTTTACTTTTTGCCATTCTTGCTTCTGTTCACCTTCCTCGCTCTTTCTATTTTTTGTTTGTTTGTTTGTTTGTTTGTTTGTTTGTAAAACTGAATCATACACCTCCATTTAGTTTCATGATGAAAGTTAAGAGATGAATGAAAGAATGCCTTTTGAAAAAGAAAGTTTGATTGCTTCTTTGATTTACTCGACGTAACTATTTACCAGATCTATTTCATTTATCTGTCTACCAGTTAAGCTCAGTCTACTTGATCTAATCGATTCTCCTAATCTACTCATCTACTAGATCTACTCAGTAGACCTGAAATACTCGATCCAGCAAATCTATACAATCTACTCGACCTATCCGATCTATCGATGTAGTAGATACTAAAGGAAGTTGGGGAGTCCACGTGGAGACACAAAGTTTGTGACGTCATTTACGGCCGGCTTTTGACAACGAAAAATGGAGGTGTGGAATATTTAGATCAGCTTATTTATTTATTTTTACTTCATCTTAACACGCAGCAACTTGATTGACTTCCAGTGAACTTTGATGATAGAAAAGATTTCTGGCTGCTGACATGGATTATCTCCAGACATTGTGTACAGATAATAGGAAGAAAGAACGGGACAGTTGGACGGTTATAAAGTTTGTGATGAGGCTGATGTTTGTTCTTTGTTTCCTCACGCTTGTGTGCTGGATTTTCAGCCCTGGAACTGTCAGGTAAAGCATCTCAGCAAGTTTATCAGTTGAGAAGTAATTTTTAAAAAAACTTTTTTTTTCAAACCAGTGCAGCTTTGGAATAATTTGTTCAGTCGCACCCCCACCCCTTCTTCCTTTTTTCTCCATGCCCCTCCCCTAAAAAAAAAAGCTTTAAAAGCCTTGGGCTGTGTGTATACAGTAAAATGTGTCAAATTCTCTCTCTCTCTCTCCCTCCCTCCCTCCAATTTACCCATTCTTCAACCTCATCACATGACAGACTAAGTCTGAACGTTAACATCAGCCTGCTGTGATCTATAGTACTGATCTATAGTACTGATATATATATATATATATATATATATATATATATATATATATATATATATATATTCATTTGCATGTCCCTTGCGGAACTTTGCCTCCCTAACAGCACTTCTGTAGGCCTCTCGGTTGTAAGGAAGACGGCCTGCTGCTGATGCATCCATTTGCAGATCATCAACGATGTCTTGCAGCCATCTTTACTTGGTCTTCCTCTCTTTCTTTTCCCAATTATGTACCATTCCAAGACGGTTTTCTCTAGATTATTATGACGTTTAATGTGTCCAAAATATTTAAGTTTTCTCTATTTAATCCTCTTTACTAGCCAACCTTCTTCAATACTATGTTCTTGTAGTATGGATATATTTGTTCTTTTTTTGTGTCCATGATATTTGAAGAACTGTTCTGTAGCACTTACATTCAAAGGCATTTACGTGTTTCTCAGCTGTTTTGTTACGTGTCCAGGTCTCACAGGCATATGTTGCGATGGGAAAGATGCATGCACTTAAAAATCTTGTTTTTGTAGTTCTGTCTATTCCTCTCCACAAATTCTTTAGTTATTTTACTTTCTGAAGAGCGATAGATGTCCTTATAATTTCCCTCATTGTATCTCCATTATTAGTTAGCAATGATCCAAGATATTTAAAACTGTCTACTTCTTCCAGTTTTTTCTCATTGATACATATATCAGCTGCCTTATTTGTTTTATCAGTTGTCATCAATTTAGTTTTCTTTGCATTAAAGTAGAGGTTTTGCTCTTCACTGTTCTTACGGACTGACATAATTAGTTTTTCCATTCCTTTTTGTGCTGTGGACAGTAACACTGTGTCATCAGCATATCTAATCTCTGGCATTTCATAACCTCCAATTGGACTATTTTTCATAAATATGATCTCTACTGTTAATAAATATGATCTCTACTGTTAATAAATATGATCTCTGCTGTTAATAAATGTGATCTCTACTGTGATCTTTACTTTGGATAATAATTAGATCAGGTATATTTACAAATCTGAGAATGAGCATGCCTAAAACAAGAAACAGAAATGTATAGGTTAGAAAACTTGTTATGTAAGGCTGACTGTTGATACTTACAGGGTAAGTATACATGACTATGTGAACTTTCACATTCTAGTAGCATCATTTACATTGTTTATGGCAGTATCTTTCACAGGCATACATGAGTCATAATTTCTACTCACATACATGTTTGTCTGTCTGCCTGCCTACTTGTCTGTCACATGCAGCAATCTGTTGTTCCAACAGTATGTACATTTCCTTCATAACAAAATGCAAACTTACATCAAATACCAAGTTATAAGTATTTAATTAAATGTGAATATTTTGTATTTTGAGTCATCACATGTCAGCCTGATATGAATAGTAGTTTTCTTCAAACAGAAATATTCACTTAAAGGATGAATATGAAAATATTGCTAAAATTATTTTGGAAAATTTAAAACTAGATTTAAATCATTTCTTAGTCTAACATGAAGTTATGAGGTACCCTTTTTTTCTTTTTTTTTCTCATTTTTTTCCTTTTTTATGTTACGAGTATATGTCATACACACCCCTAGGCTGTCTTCTGTTTCCTGTTTATTTATCGTGTATGTTTTTTTAATGAATAGAGCATAAGCTGAAATATCACATCTGTGTGCACCATTAGTGAATAAAGTTGTTTGTATTTATTTTCTTGTAAAACTTAAGTATTTGTAGAAGTATGTGATATGTTTCTATTCTGATTTTCTCGTTATTCAGTGGAATATGAATTCAAACTGAATATTTGGCACATTATTTAAATTGCAGTGTGCTCTGAGCACATACAAGTTTTTTTGGAAAGTCTTCCAATTGCTTCTGGATTCTCTCTCCAGATACGATGATCTTCATCTTGCCAGTCTGTTATCACATTACTTGAACTTTGTTGGGAACCAGCTACAACTACATGAACTACAGAGAAAATATATGCACAGACTACATGGAAACTATATGCTGATTTGGGTCATTGTAAGACTTGTCACTTGAGATTAGTAGAATAAAAAGTAGCTTTAAGTTTTTTTCTAGATTTACTCTCACTTAATTGCACTTTTTAAAGCTTTGCTCAATGAACTCAGTTTCTGAAAAACAAAATACTCAACTGACTTTATTAACTAGTTATTTCATTCACAAGTGTCTCTCATCTAACTAGTTATTTCATTCACAAGTGTCTCTCATCTAACTAGTTATTTCATTCACAAGTGTCTCTCACCTAACTAGTTATTTCATTCACAAGTGTCTAACTAGTTATTTCATTCACAAGTGTCTCTCATCTAACTAGTTATTTCATTCACAAGTGTCTAACTAGTTATTTCATTCACAAGTGTCTCTCATCTAACTAGTTATTTCATTCACAAGTGTCTCTCATCTAACTAGTTATTTCATTCACAAGTGTCTCTCATCTAACTAGTTATTTCATTCACAAGTGTCTCTCATCTAACTAGTTATTTCATTCACAACTGTCTCTCACCTAACTAGTTATTTCATTCACAAGTGTCTCTCATCTAACTAGTTATTTCATTCACAAGTGTCTCTCATCTAACTAGTTATTTCATTCACAAGTGTCTCTCATCTAACTAGTTATTTCATTCACAACTGTCTCTCAGCTTTCTCATGGCATGATGCAGACTTACCCGTATTTCTAGTATGTTGTTTTTATTTTCACAAACTGTGCCCCATTCTCCTGTGTATTCTCACTTTATTGGACTTTAGATTTTTTTTTTAACTTTCTTTTTTCTTCAGTCAATTCTTCTGCATCATAAATAGGAGAGTGAAGTACTATCACATTTCAGAAGTGTCATCTTAAAATTCTGCTTATTGTTCACATGTACTTGTAAAGGTTTAAATCATATATTTTTTAAACATTTTACTAATAAATAATCTTAAATAATCTTAAATAATCTTAAATAATCTTAAATAATCTTAAAGCAGTAGTTTTTATAATACAAGCTGAACTTCACAACAGATGAAGAAGTGAGTGAAAAGCTGAATTTTATGAAAAAAAAAACAATGAAAACTTCTAAAGTACTCATCTCAGTCAGTCAGTCATTAGCATGTCCCTTGACTGAGTCAGTCAGTCATTTGCATGTCCCTTGACTGAGTCAATCAGTCATTAGCATGTCCCTTGAATGAGTCAGTCAGGCATTTGTGGGTAATTTCACTCAGTCAGTCAGTCATTTGTGGATACCTTCACTGAGTCAGTCAGTCAGTCATTTGCATATCCCTTGATTGAGTCAGTCAGTCATGTGCATGTCCCTTCACTGAGTCAGTCAGTCATTAGCATATCCCTTTGAGAACTCTACCTCTCTAACAGCTCTCCTGTAGACCTCTCGGTTGTAAGCAAGATGCCATGCTGCTGATGCATCCATTTGCAGATCATCAATGATGTCTTGCAACATCTTTGCCTTGATCTTCCTCTCTTTCTTTTCCCAATTATGTACCATTCCAAAACAGTCTTTCCTGAATTCTCGTGACGTTTAATGTGTCCAAAATATTTAAGTTTTCTCTATTTAATCCTCTTTACTAGCCAGGCTTCTTCAATATTAAGTTCCTATATATGGATATATTTGTTCTTTTTTGTGTCCATGATATTTGAAGAACTGTTCTGTAGCATTTACATTGAAAGGCATTTATGTGTTTCTCAGCTGTTTTGTTAAATGTCCAGGTCTCATAGGCATATGTTGCGATGGGAAAGATGCAAGCCCTTAAAAATAGAAATTCATGGCAGAGACAAGAAAAGAGCATGCTAAGTTAAAATATATTCCAGACAATAAAAATAATACTGTTTTAATGTGCCTCTGTCTCTGGTATTAAAAAGTAGAATATCATAATCTTAACCATAACTTTCTCTGTGGAATAAATCACTGACAGTAGAGACCAGCTCAAAGAATATTCAGCAGCAAATGGAACATGATTCCTCAGAAGAATGCTCAAAGTTTCATAAACACCAAAGTGTAGCTTTTATGAGATATAGAATTAACAATGTAAAAAATATCACAATATTTGGATATGATAAGGGAAGCACTTGGAAACATCAAAATTGGGAATATAATAAAGAGAAAAGTCATGGGAAAAGCAAAAAACAATTAATCAGAGGTTGTTGTGTTGGTTCTGATAATGGCAATGTCTATAAATTTCAGTTGTTTCTTCTCTTCTACAATTGTCAATGGTCTGTAGTGTGTAGATTTAGTAATATTTGTGTTGCAAAGCCAACATAGTTTGATTATTGTTTTTTTTCTTTTGGTATAGAGTTTTGCTGTCTTTGTGATGATGATCATCGTGCATGTTTTCTTCAAACGTTTGTTTCCAAGTTCCTGTACTTCTTATCTTGGGATAATGACATCAGATAAAATGGTCTTAGAAACTGAGAGGGCAAGTCTTACCCCAGTCGTTCTGCACCACAGTGATGAAGTTAGACAGATATGCAGTGGAGACACTTCTGACTTAATTCATGACAACACAGAAATTGATGATGTTACCAGCTTTAATGTGCCAGACCTGTGCACAGCAGCTGATAGTGACATAAGCGATTGCGACGACTCTATGCAGCTGAAAACTTGCAGTGAATTTGAGGTAAGCAACCATCAGAGCAGATTATCTCAAGCTGGCACTCAAAGAATGAGCGAACAATTCAACTCAAGCAGGCAGAACAGCAAGCACTATTTTGTGGATAATCAAAGAAAGAAAGAGCAAAACAGCATATCAGGAGCTAGCACGCATCAAAGCAAATGTTTTTTAGGGAATAACGAAGGAATGGATAGCCAAATGCAGATCTGCATACCTTCAAGCAAATGTTCTATTAGAGAGAATCCAAGAATGAGAGATTTAAATAGCCAAAAAGAGTTAATCAGAAATGAAAGCAAACATTCTTTTGGACATGATCACAGTCAAGTCAAGGTCATTTCATACATAAGTAACTTTGCTCTTGGGGACAATCAAGGGATGAAAGAGCAGTGCAGCCAAACAGAAACACACAGACAAAGCAAGCAGTTAGTAGGAAATAATTTAGAGAAGCAAGAACAGAACAGTCAAGTCCAGTCTAGCATACTTCTGAGCAAGTCTCCTCTTGAAGACAGTCAGGGCACAAAAGAACAGAACAGCCAAATGAAGACTAACAGACAGAGCAAGCACTTATATGGGGAGATTACTAGCCAAGGGAGGAATGACCAGCTCCAAGCAAAGACATATATAAGCAAGTCCTCTGTTAGAGAGAACCAAGGAATGAAAGAACAGAACAGTCAAGGAGAGGCTAGCGGACAGACCAATTCTCTTTAAGGCATAGTCAAGAGATGAGAGAACAGAATAATCAAGTCCTGGTCAGGGCACACCTTAACAAATCTTCCATAAAGGACAATCAAGTGATGAAAGAAAATAACAGTCAAATGGAGGCCAACATAAGGCCTGAAAACGAGCATTCTCTAAGGGATCAAGGTGCAAATGCCAATGTCCCAGTTAGCACACACCTATGCAAATCATCCATTAGGGCTAGTCAAGGGATAAAAGAACAGAATAGTCTAACAGAGGCTACCAAAGAAAGCAAGCATTCACTTGAGGATCAAGGGATAAAAGAACAGTACAGCCTAATGGAGACTAGCAAGCATGACAGTAAGGTCTTGCTTAGGGATAATCATGATATGAAAATCCTGGGCAGTATGTCTGCAGCAGGTACATCTTCTGTGGGGGTCAAGCAAGGAATAAGACAACAGAACAGCCAGCTGGAAGTTGACAAACATGAAAGAAACCATTCCTCAAGTGAAAGTCAAGTTATGAGAGATCAGAGCAGGAAACTGATGCATGGACAATGTTGTGGATTTAGTTTTAATCCAGGTAAAATGATGCTCTTATTGTAATAGTTGATAATGTTAATATAGCTGGCATTCCATATGTAGATGATGATGATGTAGTAGCATATGTAGATGATGATGTTGTAGTAGTATATGTAGATGATGATGTTGTAGTAGTATATGTAGATGATGATGCTGTAGTAGTTTATGTAGATGATAATGTTGTAGTAGTATATGTAGATGATGTTGTAGTATATGTGGTAGATGCTGATAAATGATGATGTTCTAGTATTTGTAGATGATGATTTTGTAGTAGTATATGTAGATGGTGATGTTGTAATGGTATATATAGATGATGATGTTGTAGTATATGTGAATGATGATGTGGTACTATATGTAGATGATGATGTTGTAGTAGCATATGTAGATGACGTTGTAGTAGCTGATATTGATATGTAGTCTATTTAGTAGATCATGATATTGCAGTTGCAGTAAAAGTAGTTGTTGTTGTAGTAGATGTAGGTGATGATGTTTGCAGAAGATAATGTTGTTTGCAAAAGACATGTTGTAGTAACTGGTAATGTTGTTGCAGATGATGAAATTGTAATTGTAGCTGATATAGTTTTTGTTGTGGTAGAAGATGTTTCTAGTAAATGTTATTGCTGCAGTAGACAATATTGTTGTAAAAGTTTAGCTGGTGGTTGCTAGTGGTGATGGTGCCCTTGTTGTAGTAGGTGATATTGCTGCTGTTGTGGATTATGTTTTTGTAGTAGATGTTGTTGCTGTATAATATGATGTTTTTTTTGTTAGATTATGCCATTGCATTAGATGATGTTTTTGATGTAGTAGTAGATGCTTTTGTGAAAGTTAAAATTGTTGTAGCAGTAGATGAAGATACTGTTGTCATAGTCAACTATGTTGTAGAATATGATAGTGTAATTTATGATGTTCTTATAAGAGATGATGATTTTGTTGTGTATAATGAAGTTGTTTTTGCAATAAGTTATACTGTATTAAGAGATGATGATATTTTTGTTGCAATAGATTATTTTCTTGCAGTAGATAATGTTTTATTGTAGAGGAATATGTTGTAATAGTGGATGATATGGTTATTGCAGAGGAATATTTTATTGTACAAAATGGCGATGTTAATGTTGTAGAGGTTAAATTGTGTTAGTAGATCAGGGTGTATGACAGGTAACTTCAGCACAAGATGTGAGAGTGCAGTAAGGACACATAAGGGACAACTGGTCAGTGGAGAAAGAGATAAAATTGAAAGATGGAGGAAACACTTTAACACCCTACTAAACAGAACACAAGCAGCACAAACAATAGACATACCTGAAGCAAAAATGGAACTAAACATCAATACAGGACCAATAATAATAAGTGAAGTAAAGGAGTCGATAATTAAGCTAAAATTAGACAGGGCACCAGGTGAAGATGAAGTGACTGCTGAGATGTTGAAAGCAGAAGAAATAGAAACACCAAAACAACTTTGCCAGATACTACAACAAATTTGGGATCTAGAAAAAGCTCCAGAGGAGTGGAAAACTGGCCTTATAATAAAACTACTAAAGAAGGGTGACCTCAGAGATTGCGGGACCTGGAGAGGCATTACCCTACTGCCACTCATCAGTAAAGTATTTTGCAGAATAATCATCAACAGAATTGTACCAACACTTGAGGGAAAACTTCCAAAAGAGCAGGCAGGATTTAGGAAAGGAAGATCATGCATAGACCACATATTTGTACTTAGACAAATATTAGAACAGGCAAATGAGTGACATAGCACAACATATGCATTGTTTATAGATTTTGAGAAAGCCTTTGACAGTGTCAACAGAGATGCACTGTGGAAAATCCTAAGATGGCATGTCCTCCCCCATAAGGTAGTGAATGTAATCAAAGCCGTATACCAGGGTTTTCAGTGCAAAGTGATCTGTGGAGAACATATCTCCAGCAGCTTTAGGGTACAAACAGGAGTGAAGCAGGGATGTGTACTATCACCAACATTATTTATCTTGGCAGTAGACTGGTTAATGAAGGAGGCAACATCAGATAAACGCAGAGGATTACAATGGACCCTTGACACAGTGCTGGAGAACCTTGACTTTGCAGACGACATTTGTCTACTATCAAGCAGCCACAAAGATATGCAAGATAAAATAAACAATATACTCAGAATGCAAACAACATAGGACTAAAGATCAATGTAGGAAAGACAAACTTAATGAAGCAAAATATGAACAACAGAAATGTACTCAGAATAGATAGCAAGTTAGTGGAGGAGGTCAATGAATTTGTATACCTTGGCAGTAGAGTAGTAGAAAATGGAGGCAGCGCAGAGGACATCAACAGCAGACTTACTAGAGCAAACCGGGCTTTTGCAGTGCTGCAGACTATATGGAAATCTAAAAAACTAAGCATAAATTATGAAAATCAGGATATTTAAGAGTAATGTTCTAAGTGTACTACTCTATGGAAGTGAATGCTGGAAAATCACTAAAACAATAGAAAACAAGTTGAATTCTTTCCAGACTAAATGTTTACGAAGAATTAGAAAAATATTTTGGCCAAACTCCATAAGAAATAACATCTTGTTGGCAGAAATGCAGATGAAGCCACTGACACCAATTATTGAGGAAAGACGCTGGCGATGGTTGGGACATGTGCTCCGAATGACTGACAACTCACTACCAAAAATAGCACTAAGATGGACACTACAGGGGAACAGAAGTAAGGTAGACCAAAAGAGACATGGAGAAGAACAACAGAGAGGATGTTGACCAATAGAGGGCTCACCTGGGCAAGAGCAGAAAAAAAGGCGAAGAACAGGCATTTGTGGAAAACCCTTGTGGAAGCCCCATGTGCCATGGGCACTTAAGGTTCAGAGAGAGAGATCAGGGTGTCCAACTGGCCTAATGGAGACTAGCAGATATGAAAGCAGGGATGTTGGGTCTTTTGTTGTTCATGAGGTTATTATATAATTTATTTTATTAAAATTAATATTGTTAGCCAATAAACGATGAATTTTATTTTAAATTCTGTGAAATAAAGAAAGCAATCATCATAGCTGTCACTGATTGTGCAGTCAGTAGTAAAATGTATAAACTAGGAAAAAAGTAAGAACAGCTTTATTATTTAATGAACACAAAGTCATGATGTTTCGTTGTGAGCCTTAATCATACAAACACACGCAGGATGAAGAATTAGAGAGAGGAGATAGTTGTGTATAGTTGTATACTTATACACTATTTATTGTGTGGTAGTCAATAGTAAACTTCCCTAAGTATATTTGTACATTGTATTAGGAATTCTGATGCTGTACAGTCTGTGGTCATTCTCAATTAGTTGTTTCCATCCATGCCTGCCAACTCCCTGGCCACTGCACACCTCAGACAGAGTCATTACTATTACATCTGCATTGTCTTTGATAATTGTTCACTTCTGTAAAGGATATTAAAATGAGTATGAAAAAATGTAACATGTAATGGAACATTGCTAAAATGAATATTTCATTACTATTATTTCTAAGTATATTACGTGTATAATTTCATACAAACAATACCTGGAAGTTGTAATACTTGCATTTGGTGTATATTTAAATAGTACCAGTGCCAAAATTATATAAAGAGAAAAGATATTACTCAACTACACATGAAGAGAAATGTATGAAATCTGAAGGATAGTCTTGGAATTCATTGATTAAAGATTTCAGGAAAAAACAGCAAACATGAGTGTTTAGCAGTGAAACATAGACCCAAATATTAACTTTAACTGTTTGCATTTTATGAGGTTTTCCTTAAGCTTACTGAACTGAAAAACAAAATTTTCTGAAATGGAAATGGCACTGAGAGAAGTCAAAATAGGTAAAAAAATTCAGTCAGTTCAGCTTTCACACAAGGCTGCACAAAAAGGATTACTGATATGGAAAAATAAGTAAACAGTGTCTGGTATGGCTCAAAATAGTTCCAGATACAAATTTTGCAAATAGGAAACAATGATGCTTTCATACAGTAATGTAATAGAACTCAGTACAGTATGATTAGACTTTGAAAATGTTACACCTCTTGGGAGGCACTAGCAAAGTTCTCTCATGGCGAGACAACTACTCATCTTATCTGAATCTGTGGTTCAAGTTTCAGGTAATACTCTTGTGATTTTTCTTTCTCTCATATCTAAAAGTGCTTTGTCTATGATTTTTTCGAGGTCTAATCATACAAGACTGTGTTCAAAATAGTTCCTATCTTCCACTGTGTCCTGCTGAAACTGATTATTAAACAAAAGTGAGTCAGCTTTTAATATTTTATGCATATGATTCAGCAAGATTTTTATGCCAAATATAAATTACTTATGACAGTTCTATGTTGTTTTTCATGGAAATAAAAAAGAAAGGATTTATGATGCAGTTTTAAAAATCCATAGTAAAATAATAGGTTTTGAAAGTGTACACCAGCATTGACTGATGGTGCACTTGTAATGACATGAGAAGAATCTGCATTTATATTCACTGTATTGTTTATCAAGGAGCTTTCTGTGGAAGCTCAGTGAAACAAAGTAAATTTTAAAAATAATGGTTAAAGTATCAGTTTGATACAAAGTGGAAACAGAGCTTCTTATACAACCACAGCAGTTTTTGTATGATGATTTGGAGGCAGGATACTAGCACTACTTCTTCATAACAGAGTGAAAGAAAGTGTTTTGAGCAATACTTTGAATTAAGAGAAGAAATCCCTGCATTTCTTAAAATGTATGTTCATCAATGTTTGTTGAACTATGCCAGAGCATGGACTTCCTTGAACAACTGGCATTTCTCACAGATATCACTAGTGATCTGAATAAACTCAGTCTGAAACTCCCAGAAAAGATCCATGTCAGATCTAGTGGGTTTTGCAAATAAGCTAAAAGTTTTCAAAGCTGGTTTAGATAAAATGACCTGGCTCATTTTCAAGCTGTCAGTGATCAATGGAAGACTTTTAGAAATACTGGATCTTTCAGAATTCAGCACAGATAACCAAGAGATCTCTCTCTCTCTCTCTTTCTCTGAAGCTCCCTGCTGACATAGGATATCATGTCCTTTCATAACCCTTGATCCCTTGTGCATTTCACCAGGCTTGTCACTGAGCATTTGTCATGTGAGAAGCCAAACCATCAGAAATCTGTTCTCTTTGTCTACCTCTGTCTCTTCTACCTTCAGTCTTCCCTGCTGCCATTAGGTGCTCTAGCCCGCCCCTCCTCCAAACATGCCCCAAAAATTTAGATTGTTGTTTTCTGATCTTCATTATAATTTTCCCTGCTTCTTGTGTCTCTTTCATAACTTCAGTTTTCTCATTGTCCATGGTACTTTCAGCATTCTTCTTAAGAACCACATTTCAGCTGATTCCAGCCTTCTTTATATGTTCTTCCTGACACACAGGCTTCACATTCATAGAACAGTATTTGTTTAATGTAATATCGTAGCTCATTTCCTGACTCATAGATGGTGACTTATTGCACAGTATGTATTTCAGCAACCTTATTGACTGTAACTTTCCCATCGCAACATATGCCTGTGAGACGTGGACACTTAACAAAACAGCTGAGAAACACATAAATGCCTTTGATTGTAAATGCTACAGAAGAGTTCTCCAAATATCATGGACACAAAAAAGAACAAATATATCTATACTACAAGAGCTTAATATTGAAGAAGGCTGGCTAGTAAAGAGGATTAAAGAGAGAAAACTTAAATATTTTGGACACATTAAACGTCATGATAATTTAGAGAAGACCATATTGGAAGGATACATAATGGGAAAAAGAAAAAGAAGAAGACCAAAACGAAGATGGCTGCAAGAAATCGTTGACGATCTGCAAATGGACGCGGCAGCAGCAGGCCATCTTGCTCACAACCGAGAGGCCTACAGGAGTGCTGTTTGGGAGGTAAAGTTCCATTAGGGACATGCAAATGAATGGATGAATGAACCTTAGTATCATTTGTGTCAAAAGTACTTTGCAAGGTCATTTTGAATAGACTTAAAGATATAATGGATACCGCAATGAGAGAAGAACAAGCAAGATTTTGAAAAGGGAGTTGTCTCGACCAGATCTTTACTCTAAGAATAATACTTGAAGAACATATTGAAAAGCATAAACCATTAATACTGAACTTCATAGACTTTAAAAAGGCATTTGATAGCATACACAGAGATTCATTGTGAAGAATTTTAAGCCTGTATGGAATACCATCTAAAACTGTCAACATCATTATGGACCTCTACAATGGATATGTTTGTGCAGTCAAAACAGAAGAAGAGATGAGCGAATGGTTCTAGATTGAAACAGGTATGAAACAAGGATGTATACTGGAGTTACAATAGACTTTATAATGAAAAAATGCTGCACAGGTAACACAGGTATTGACTGGGTACATGGGACCCAACTAGAAGATCTTGATTTTGCTGATGACATAACTCTTATCAGTAACAGTGTGAATTCCATGCAAGAAAAAACAGATATCCTGTCTTCACTGGCTAACAAAATAGGACTTGAAATTAACAAGGACAAAAAAAAAAAAAATAATGAAACTTCCCATTAATCAAAATGGAAAAATACATGTAGGAGGGACTGATATTGAAGAAGTCAATCAATTTGCATACCTTGGCAGCTACAATAGACCAGGATGGTGACACCAGAAAGGAAGTTAGAATTAGAATTGCAAAAGCAGCATCGATCTTCAAGAATCTTGAGAACATATGGCATTAAAAAGTTGTAATCACAAAAACCAAGTTAAAGATAATCAATTCAAATGTAATATCACCCTCATTTATGCATGCGAAAGCTAGAAAACAACTAAAGAAATAGAGAAGAGATTAGACTCTTTTGAAAACAAATGCATAAGGAAAATACTTGGCTTCAAGTGAAACGAATTCAAGAATAATGCAGAGATAAGACAGATGACTGAACAACAACCAGTCTCATGGGTGATCAGGAAAAGGAAATGGACATATGTTGGTCACGTGATGAGAAGAAACGATCAGAGAATCCAAAAAAAAGCTATCAAGTGGAACACAACAGGATGAAGAAAAAGAGGCAGACCATGCGAAACCCACAATGTTAAGAGAGGCCAAATTAATAGGCATAAAATCCCATGATGAAGTTGAAAAGCTCCCTAAAAACGGGATAAATTGGCAAACTATCTTGTGAGCCCTATGTGACGTTTAACGACACGGGAAGGATATAAGATATATAAGATGCATTTCAGCATTTTAAAGAGGTCTTGGCTTGTGCAATTCTACTTTTTACTTTGATGATGCATCTTCCTTCTGATGTCTGCAAGATGCCTAAGTACTTAAAACTGTCAGCTTGATTTAATGGTGCACATATCCAAGAGATCATGAATGAGTTTAAAACAAGTTTAAAGAATTTGAAAGACAAACAGCAGAATCCTGCTTTTGAACAATCCCCTTAGTGCTGACATCAAAGAGCAATAGGCTTACCTTCTGCTCGAATTACTTGGTGTACGAGCTAATGTATTCCTTCAGACCATGCAAGAAAAAAAAAGACTAGATTCTTTCAAATGAACATTTTCAAAACCTATGTAATTTGGGCTGAAAAATGACACTGATGTTTGGCAGCACCTTGTATATATATGAAAGCATGTTTATCACACTGAAGTTTATCAAGAAACACTTATATCTTATATCCTTCCCATGCCATTAAACGTCACATAGGTCTCGCAAGGTAGTTCGCCAACTATTCCTGTCTTCGGCAAGCCTTTCAACCTCATCAAGGGATTTTATGCCTATTAATCAATAAACACTACAGAAGTAGAATCACATGTTTGTCTCTGCTTTTACTTTAGAGAATGACATTTACAGAAATTGATGCAGACATTTTTGCTGTGGTTAATGGAGCAAATTTGTCTCAGTCATCACACTGAACATTTATACTGTTGAAAAGTCCAATTTTTACCATTCATATTTTCCAATGCATTAAAAAGATAGTCATTTTTAGTAAAAGATTGTAATATTTATTATCTTTATGTTATTTATTGTGCAAGTAAGATATATATGTTTGTTTTATACATTATGCTAAAACATTTGACAGAGTGAAGCATGAAAAACTAATAAAATGTCTTGAGCAAATCAGTCTTGATGTGAAAGACGTGAAAATTATAATGACCTCTGCTGGAGACAGGAAGGATCAGTAAGATATGACACAGTGACATCAACAAACATACTCATAAAAGGGGAGTGAGATGAGGATGTACTCATAAAAAGGGAGTGAGACAAGGATGTACTCATAAAAGGGGAGTGAGATGAGGATGTACTCATAAAAGGGGAGTGAGACGAGGATGTACTCATAAAAGGGGAGTGAGACGAGGATGTGTTCTGTCTTCTTGGCTAATCAACCTGTAGACAGAGAACATCTTGAAACACTCAGATGAACTGCCAGGACTGAACATAAGGGGAAGAAATGTCAACAGTTTGAGGCATTCAGATGATACAGTCCTAGAGGAGAGTCCACAAAACCTACAGAAATTAATAAAAGTAAAGGTTTGAGCTGTGAACCATATCATTGCACATGGTCAATCCATAAGTGCTCTGTTGCTTAGTCAGCAGTTGAATATAAACTGCCAAATAGCGTCGCCATTAGCACAAACTCCATAGCTAGCAGCATCATTCCTCTTCCTTCCCAGCTTGTTAACACTGGCATCTATTTTTTTTCTTGGAGCTGGGTGAACCTAGGGAGTTTCTGTGAGCCAGGGTTGGAGATCAAAACTGGGTTGCCTTGTTAGTGAGTAAGTAACTAATTCACTGTGGTAATGCGGCTCCCAAAAATTAATAGATAAGATACACAACACAAGTCAAGAATAGGGACTTGAAATCAGTATCAAGAAGGGCAAAGTAATGTTGTTCAGCAGAAAATACCAGAAGCCACAGATGGATATAACTATAAATAAAGAGAGATTGGAACAAATGAAAAACTACTGCTACCTAGGGCATACACTAACTGAAGATAGAAATGTGAGATAAAGATAAGAGTAGGAATGGCAAAACATACATTCTGCACCATAGACACAGTGCTGTTATCCAGGAATCTGCACATAGGGACGAAATGAAGATTTGTAAAATGCTATATCTACTCTGTTTTACTGTATGGAGCAGAAACCTGAACTCTCAGCAAAAAGAAGGATTAATGCAGCAGAAATGTGGTTCTACAGAAAACTAGGTCATACAACATGGAGATTGAAAAGAACAAATGCACAAGTTTAAGAATAGCTCCAAGTACAATGTGAACTTCACAATAAAATAAGGATGATGATAGCAAAGTACTTAGGCCATATCAAAAGATTTAACAATAGAATGAAAACATACTAGAAGGAAAGGTGGAGGTAGTCAGAGATGTAGATGGGAAGATAATGAATGGACAGGATACAGCCTGGTTGAGTACACCATCAAGGCAAAGGAGTAAAGGAACTGGAGATTCATTACTGCCAACCTTCACCCTGGAGAAGGTAAATGATGATGATAATGATGATTGTGCGAGCTTAATTGCACTAATTCGAACAAAAATGTACATGACTTTGTAAATCTAGGTGAGGCTTGTTTAGGTAAAGTTTAACTTTAGTTATTATTATTATTAATATGTGCTTTGCTGGACAGTGTTGGCGATGATGCTTCTTCATCTTGTGCTGTCCTTGTGTTTCTGATTAAATCAGATGCTTTTCTGTTTCCATGCTACTTAGTCCACTGAGATATTTTTCTGTTGGCCATCCTCTTTTCGCTTTTCCCTTGAATTTTCCATTCATTGCTAGGTTTTTAACTTTTGTCTCCTCATGGTATGTCCAAGAAATTTTGACTGTCTTTTTCTTATCATTTTGACTAGTTTTTGTTGTTCTGAAATTTGAGAACATCTTCATTTATTTTTCTCTCTTCAGAGTATTTTTCGCATCTTTCACCAAAAATACATCTCTGTTGCTTCCAGTTTCCTTGTCATCTTTTTGTTGAATGCTCAAGTTTTTCAGCCATATAGAAATATTGGTTCTATATAGCACTGTAATATTCTTTTCCTCATTTTTATGGACATTTTCTTATTTGTTAGTATCTTCTTCATGTCATAAAAAGTTGCCTTTGCCTCACCTATTCACAGTTTTATTTCGTTTATGTGCCTGCCATCAGCAGCTATTGTTCCAAGGTAACTGAATTTATTTACTTGTGTCGGTGTCTCCAAGGTAACTGAATTTATTTACTTGTGTCGGTGTCTCCAAGGTAACTGAATTTATTTACTTGTGTTGGTGTCTCCAAGGTAACTGAATTTATTTACTTGTGTGGGTGTCTCCCTATTTGAAAGGATGTTGCAACGTGGTAAGTTTATTCTTTTTGATATTACCATTGTTTTTGTCTTGTTGCTGTTTAGTTCTAGGGCTCTTTTATTGCTATCTTCAATAATCTTGTTCACAAGATTTTGCAAATTGCCTTCACTTTCTGCTATTAGAACAGTGTCATCCAGATATCTCACATTATTGATATTCATTCATTCATTCATTCATTCATTCATTTGCATGTCCCTTGTGGAACTTTGCCTCCCTAACAGCACTCCTGTAGGCCTCTCGTTTGTGAGCAAGATGACCTGCTGCTGATGCATCCATTTGCAGATCATCAACGATGTCTTGCAGCCATCTTTGCCTTGGTCTTCCTCTCTTTCTTGTTCCCATTATGTACCATTCCAAAACAATCTTTCCTAAATTCTCATGATGTTTAATGTGTCCAAAATATTTAAGTTTTCTCTCTTTAATCCTCTTTACTAGCCAACCTTCTTAAATATCAAGTTCTTGTAGTATGGATATGTTTATTCTTTTTTGTGTCCATGATATCTGAAGAACTGTTCTGCAGCATTTACATTCAAAGGTATTTATGTGTTTCTCAGCTGTTTTATTAAGTGTCCACGTCTCACAGGCATATGTTGCAATGGGAAAGATGCATGCTCTTAAAAATCTTATTTTTGTAGTTCTGTCTGTTCCTCCACAGACTCTTTAGTTATTTTACTTTCTGAAGAGCAGTAGATGTCCTCCTTTTCATTTCCCTCATTATATATCCATTATTAGTTAGTAGAGATCCAAGATATTCAAAACTCTCCACTTCTTCCAATTTTTCCTCATTGATACATATTTCAGCTGCCTTATTTGTTTTGCCAGTTGTCATCAATTTAGTTTTCTTCACATTAAGATAGAGGTTTTTGCTCTTCGCTGTTCTTGCGGACTGACATAATTAGTTTTATTTTTTAACAAATTATTGATATTTTGAAACAGGTGTGAAACAAGGATGTATACTGTCTCCTTTACTTTTTGGAATTACAGTAGACTTCATAATGAAAAAATGCTGCACAGGTAACACAGGTATTGACTGGGTACATGGGAACCAACTAGAAGATCTTGATTTTGCTGATGACATAATTCTTACTGGTAACAATGTGAATTCCATGCAAGAAAAAACAGATTCTTCACTGGCTAGCACAATAGGATTTGAAATTAACAAGGACAAAACAAAAAAAAAGAAAATTCCCATTAATCAAAATAGAAAAATTCACATAGAAGGGACAGATATTGAATAAGTCACTCAATTTGCATACCTTGGCAGCTACATAGACCAGGATGGTGACACCAGAAAGGAAGTTAAAATCAAAATTTAAAAAGCAGCAGCGATCTTCAAGAATCTTGAGAACATATGGAATTCAAAAGTTATAAGCACAAAAACCAAGTTAAGACTATTCAATTCAAATGTGATATCCACCCTCAACTAAGGAAATAGAGAAGAGATTAGACTGTTTTGAAAACAAATGCATAAGGAAAGTGCTTGGCATCAAGTGGAACAAATTCAGGAACAATACAGAGATAAGACAGATGACTGAACAACAACCAGTCTCATGGGTGATCAGGAAAAGGAGATGGACATATGTTGGTCACTTGATGAGAAGAAATGATCAGAGAATCCCAAAACAAGCTATCAAATGGAACACAACGGGCCAAAGAAAAAGAAGAAACTCTGAAGAGGACATTGTTAAGAAAGGCTAAATTAGCAGGCATAAAATCCCTTGATGAGGTTGAAAGACTCGCTGAAGACAGGAAAAATTGGCGAACTACTTTGCAAACCCTATGCGACGTTTAACAGCACGGGAAGGATATAAGATAAGATTGATATTATGGCCAGCTATTTTAATTTCTTTCAAATTTGAATACCTCTCATGATGTTTTCACTATATAATGAGAATAGATCAGGCAAAAATACACACTCTTGTTTTTTATGCCTCATTTTATATCCTGGTACTCATCTATGTCATTAATTTTAATTTTAATTTTTTTAAATTATGAGATATAATAACAAATATGTAAATAAGACAATGAAACACATGCTTACATAAATTCATGTACATTACATATGCTTACATAAATCCATGTACATTACATGTGCTTACATAAATCAATATTCTTCAAAAAATTTGGAAACATCTTAAAAGATGTGAAAAGCTAATTATAAATTATCGTGTCATCTTTACTTCATAACTGCCACTTTTTATCATTTGTATGTACTTTGGCAAATGCTGGTTGATTTGGTTAAGGCCCACCATTCAGTTCATAGATACATTTGTTACCACTGGGCCTTTTGAAGTTGAACAATCCTGTAGTAGATGATAATATTGTTTTGGTTGTATATATTAATATAGTTGCTGCATCACATTTTGTTGTTTTAAGATCATTCTGTAATATGAGTCCATACCTCTTGTCCTGCATTAGCATCACTACAAACTCCCTGTCCTGCATCAGCATCACTACAAACCCTCTGTCCTGCATTAGCATCACTACAAACTCTCTGTCCTGCATTAGCATCACTACAAACCCTCTGTCCTGCATCAGCATCACTACAAACCCTCTGTCCTGCATTAGCATCACTACAAACCCCCTGTCCTGCATCAGCATCACTACAAACACCCTGTCCTGTTTTAGCATCACTACAAACTCCCTGTCCTGCATTAGCATCACTACAAACACCCTGTCCTGTTTTAGCATCACTACAAACCCCCTGTCCTGTTTTAGCATCACTACAAACTCCCTGTCCTGTTTTAGCATCACTACAAACACCCTGTCCTGTTTTAGCATCACTACAAACACCCTGTCCTGTTTTAGCATCACTACAAACACCCTGTCCTGTTTTAGCATCACTACAAACACCCTGTCCTGTTTTAGCATCACTACAAACTCCCTGTCCTGTTTTAGCATCACTACAAACACCCTGTCCTGTTTTAGCATCACTACAAACTCCCTGTCCTGCATTAGCATCATTACAAACCCCCTGGCCAGTTGTAGCATCAACAAGCTTTAAGTTAAAAAAACTAATTATGTGATACCATAAAAGAAGGGACAAGGTTCATATAGATTCTGAGAATAACAGTCTTGTACAGTATTTGAATAGCTTTACTTTGAATATTAAAATAAAATAAATGTGCAGGTTTCATGTTATTTAAGTGTATAAACTGATGGAAAATCATGAATGCATAAAAAACTAAAAACTAGAAAATATTTGCTTTCATATGCATTGTGCTTCACTTTATTCATACACACTTTAGTCATATACATTGTGCTTCACTTTAGTCATATACACTGTGCTTCACTTTAGTCATATACACTGTGCTTCACTTTAGTCATATACACTTTGCTTCACTTTAATCATATACACTGTGCTTCACTTTAGTCATATACACTGTGCTTCACTTTAGTCATATACACTGTGCTTCACTTTAGTCATATACATTGTGCTTCACTTTAGTCATATACATTGTGCTTCACTATAGTCAACTCATGGGATTGATTTTTCCCATAACCCTAACACTGGAATTGATAACAACACCACTGAAATTCATTTTCACCTTAACCCTAACACTAGAATTCATTTTCACTATAACCCTCACATAAATATATTTTACTCAGTATAAAGCTGGGACTAAAACATAATGCTAGCAAGGCTCCATCCTACATCTGCACAAAAATAAGTTCACTGTTGACTGTAAAACTTCATTCTTGCAGAATATTTTTAAAGTGTTAACACTATTCCTGATTCTTTCTAGAAAGAGCAGCTATCCTCAGCCATGAGAAGAGGTCCATAAAAGAGGTAACAGATTCAGCAATACAAACCAGTATCTTGCTACCACCCATCATTTCATTCACTACAGGCACTATGACCATCAACCCAGAACTTGTTGATAAATCAGTTGGCACACAAGAGATATTTAAATTTGTCAGGTAAGCTCCATTTTTAAAATAATGATAACAAGTTAAGGCAAAATTAATGTGACAATACTTTAGTGTCTACAGTTTTTAGGGAGAATTTTAAGAAAGGTTTTTAGTGGATCTTGGTGCAGGAGTTCTGTCCTCCGTCAGTGAGAATTCACATTTGTGCCTGAGCTCCAGAGATTGCAGAGAGAATGAGATCAGATCATTTTTTAATGTTATGAGACTGATATCAGCAATTCCATTTTTCAGGTACCAATGATACAGATCATATGCCTCACTTCTAGAAGTAATAATTAGAGAACATATGTCTAATTTCTAGAAGTAATCATGAGACAGAGAACATACACTCACCTCTAGAAGTAATAATGAGACAGAGAACATACACTCACCTCTAGAAGTAATAATGAGACAGAGAATATACACTCACCTCTAGAAGTAATAATGAGACAGAGAACATACACTCACCTCTAGAAGTAATAATGAGACAGAGAACATACACTCACCTCTAGAAGTAATAATGAGACAGAGAATATACACTCACCTCTAGAAGTAATAATGAGACAGAGAACATACACTCACCTCTAGAAGTAATAATGAGACAGAGAACATACACTCACCTCTAGAAGTAATAATGAGACAAAGATCACTTCCCTGTCTTTGGGAGGTAGTAGTGAGTTAGAGATTAGATTCCTTAGTTTTATGTAAATATTGTAATTTTATCCATGAGTTAGATATTTGTGACTTTAGTGTATTTTATAATCATTTTTTTATCTATCTTATCTTGTTTAGTAGATCATTATTTTGCTGACCTTAGCATGCAATTGTTATGGAAGTTTATAAGCCTGACCTCACTTTGAATTCACTGAGCACGAAAGTGAGAAAGCTGTTGAATGGATAAAAAAATCACAGTGACCTTTATAGATAAAATAAAAAGCTTTTGACAGTGTCAAGCTATTGGAAGGATTAGAATAATATGGGATTAAGATTACACTTATTTAACAACATGAGAACCTTCTATCACAATAATATTGTACAGTCAGAAAACCCACTGGTTTTACTGATTCCCCCATGGAGAAAACTGTGTTAAGAACATACTTATCTTAACATAGTCTTTGTGAGACATGGAACATAGATCTTTTTGCATACAAAAATCTGACCTACTTCTGTAGCCCAGAAACCTGTAGCAATCAACATTAATTGTTATTTTTGTAAAATGTAATGTCAGGTTAATGGATGGATGGGGACATGGAGGTCGCCGGTGGAGATGAGGAAAATCTAGTGTGAAACCAATGAATCCAGGACGTGACAAGCCCATGGGTCTTTACAACAATGGGTATCAGAATGATGTAAACAAAAAGTTTACAGACTATAGGTGGCGGGGAATGGATATCGTTGAAGCACTCATCGGATTCCTCATCCCAAGGTCAGAGTGTCTCTGTGGAGCTGTCTCAGACTATCTGACATGGAGAAGGGGCTGGAAAACAAAGTTTTGGCCAAGCCAGCCTACACCACTGTCTTCATGGCAGTCCGAGCAAGACCACAGTCTGTCCTAGCAAGGAAAGGTGCTGTAGTCGGAGGCACCCAGCCAAAAGGCGCATTGCAAGAATCAGGATACCACGCATTATCACAAATGAAATGTCTTTATCTGCAGTTTTCAAACATGGTGCTCGCCCTGTGAAGACTAACCAGGCAGGTGCAGTGCTGGGGCCCCTGCCTTGAAAGGGTCCATCCAATGCTACTGGAGGTCCCTCAGTTCGTCCTGTGGAGCCAGGAGACATGAGAGTAGAGCTACTGGCCAAAATATACGACAGCAGAAAACTTCCAAAAAGCAAGAACTAATGCAATGGAATGCTGAGAGTGTCAGTAGTGTTAGAGATGGCTATAATAAAAAGGTGAAACTAGAGAACATACTCTTTGCAGAGCAAGTAAGTATATGCTGCATACAGAAGACACACTTAACCAAAGATACCACATTTAAAATCAGAGGCTACCAGTGTTTTAGATCAGACCGAAAGGACAGAAGAAAAGGAGATGTACTCACACTTGTTAAGAATAACATCAGTGCATGTCAGGTGGAAGTTAACATGGAAGGAGCCAAATACCAGATGATCCATCTAAAAAAACCAGTAATACAGATTTCCACCTCCTTAGCTATTACTGTCCTAATGACCGCTCACTGGCTCTAGAAACAATCCCACATAAAGAGAGACTGATGGTCTGTGGCAATTTTAACAGCCATTCCCAGAGCTTGGGCTATGACCACATAGACAAGAGAGGAGAGGAAATTGAGAGCTGGCAGGATGATAATGGTCTTCTCCTGATCAGCTAGCCAATAGATCCCCCAACATTTTACTCAGGGGTTTGGCATACAACCTCAACACCAGATCTGGCATTCCACTCTCCAGACCTGAAGTGGAACATTACACGTGAAGTTGGAAAACAACTTGGAGGTAGCGACCATCAACCAGTCTTCCTGACAAAAGAACATGAACTCATTAACACCAGTAGCCTTCTCTCCAGATGAAACTATAAAAAAGCAAACTGGACAATGTACAGACATCATACAGGTATCCTGGTAGGACAGCTGTCCATAGAAATTAAGGATATTAACAGCATAATGAAGGAATTCAATGCTTGTATCATTCAGGCCACCCGTGAAACCATTCCTGGAGGAACTCGTAGGGACTATAATGTACTGGTTTAGTGAGCTGGGAAAATTCCATGATGATGTGGAAACAGCTCGAAAGCAAGCAGAAAATAGACTGTGCCAAGAACACCACAACAATTATCAACATGCTAAGGGCAAATTTCTGATAGCCAAGCTGCAAGCCAGATGGGAAAGTTGGAGAGAGAAAACAGAGTCCCTAAACTGTGAAAAGGATGGAAGGAAACTAATCAAACAGTTAAACGATGAGAGCACTGAAAGAAGTACAAAGACTACACTAATAGAGGATGGGAAAACTCTTACAGGTAAGCAGGTAGCAGATAACTTTGCTCGCATGTTTGCACAAGACTGCAACATTGATATCCATCCAGAGAAAGAATGTACAGTGTGCATTGACTCACAGAAAAAAAGAGGAACAAGGCAGAAAAGTAGAGGGTATGAATGCATCAATCACACGCAGTGAGGTAGACCTAGCAGTCAGTAAACTGAAACCAAGGAAACCACCAGGACCAGATGGACTGTCCAATGAACCTGGGAATGTCAGCAATTGAAAGCTGTTGGATATTTTAAATATGTGCTGGAGCACAGGTAAGTTACCTCAAATCTGGAAGGAAGCAAACTTGGTGCTAAAGCCAGGGAAAAACAGCGATACGGCCTCCAGCTTACAGGCCAATCAGTCTCACTAGCTGCCTATGCAAAACTCTGGAATGCATCATTGACCTGAGGCTAAAATGATACCTAGAAAGTGAAAACCTCATTCCACAACAAGCAGGATTTAGGTAGTACTACAGTACAGAAGATTCAAGTTACCTATCTCAAGAGATTGAGGACACATTCCAAGACAAAAATCTTGTACTACCAGCATGGATTTACCTGAGGAAAGCCTTTGATAAAGTATGGAGAAAAGGTCTGCTGTGGAAACTAAGAAACTGCAGTGTGAATGTAAGGCTGTACAACTGGATAAAGTCCTCTTTACACAAGAGTAATGGATGCTCACAAAAGCCAAAAAAATACTGCTGCAACATGGCGTACCACAAGGAGGAGTCCTTTCACCTACACCTTGTATTCGTTAATGACCTGGCCAAGGAACTTCCCTATGGAATCAAAGCGGCACTGTATGCAGATGATCTGGTTATGTGGTGTACAGATGAACACGTGACAGTTGCTACATAGAGACCCCAAAGAGCAGTAGACATCTTGACATCATCTACAAACAAATTGTGTGTAAGTATCAACACGAAGAAATCAAGTACCACTCTGTTCACTCTCTCATCTAAACAGAAAGCAGGTAAGATCTTTGTAAATGAAATATCCTTAAGGATAGACAACCAACCCACTTAGGAGTGACTCTTGACTTTAAACTGACCTGGAAGCAACACATCAGCAGTGCAGAAGCAAAAGCCAGAAGAAAACTAGCCATATTAAGAAAATTGAGTGGAACCACATGGGGAGCTAGTGAAAGAATCCTCAAGAATGTATATCAGCCAAGTATTCTACCACATTTAGAATATGGTTCAACAGCTTGGTGCACAGCATCAAACACCATGCTGCATAATCTAGACAAGGTACAAAATCAGTCACTACGGATTATCACAGATGCCATGAGATCCACACCAGTAGTAGAAATGTAGAAAACAGTTGGTGTTCAAGCACTAAAAGAATGTAGAAACACAAAGGTCATGACCTTGGGAGAGAAATTCCTCAGTTCTGTAAGCGATCCCCTGAAGGATCAATTCAGTAACTTGGCATTAAGATGGCTTAAAAGAAGCACCTTCATTCATCAGGCCAAGCATATGCATAAGCTGATAACTGACTTCTCAACTACAGTTGGGAGGTTTATCATCTGTACCAGAGCATACACCATGGAAAGAAGCAGATTATACATAAGTAACTATTCAAACTGAAGTGAAAGGTGTGCAGAATGGTGAAATGCAAAGCAGTCTTGTAAGATCAACGGCCACACGTAGTGTCTTATCTTATATCCTTCCCGTGCCATTAAACGTCACATAGGGCTCGCAAGGTAGTTTGCCAATTTTTCCTGTTTTCTGCTAGCTTTTCAACTTCATCAAGGGATTTTATGCCTGCTAATTTGGCCTCTCTTAATAATGTCCTCTTTAGAGTTTCACGTGGTCTGCTTCTTTTTCTTCGGCCTGTTGTGTTCCGCTTGATGGCTTTTTATGGGATTCTCTGATCGTTTCTTCTCATCACGTGACCAACATATGTCCATCTCCTTTTCCTGATCACTCATGAGACTGGTTGTTGTTCAGTCATCTGTCTTATCTCTGCATTATTCTTGAATTCGTTCCACTTGATGCCAAGTATTTTCCTTAGGCATTTGTTTTCAAAACAGTCTAATCTCTTCTCTATTTCCTTAGTTGTTTTCTAGCTTTCACATGCATAAATGAGGGTGGATATTACATTTGAATTCAATAGTCTTAACTTGGTTTTTGTGCTTATAACTTTTGAATGTTCTCAAGATTCTTGAAGATCAAAGCTGCTTTTGCAATTCTAATTCTAACTTCCTTTCTGGTGTCACAATCCTGGTCTATGTAGCTGCTAAGGTATGCAAATTGACTGACTTCTTCAATATCTGTCCCTTCTATGTGTATTTTTCCATTTTCATTACTGGGAAGTTTCATTATTTTTTTTTTTGTCCTTGTTAATTTCAAGTCCTATTTTGCTAGCCAGTGAAGACAGGCTATCTGTTTTTTCTTGCATGGAATTCACAATGTTACTGATAAGAGTTATATCATCAGCAAAATCAAGATCTTCTAGTTGGGTCCCATGTACCCAATCAATACTTGTGTTACCTGTGCAGCATTTTTTCATTACACACTTAGTTTGCTAGATGACAAATATCCATGTGACACCTGGATACATGTGTATACAGATGAGTATGCAACAATGCCATAAAGAATGGAGGGGCAGGAGCACTTATTGAATATCCAGACAACACCACTGACAATATTTCCATACCTACTGGAAAATACTGCAACAACTATGATGCAGAGGTTAGGGCAATTATTGCTGCAGTTAAAAACTATCAGACTCCAGAATTAATACATGCCCCATAGAAGTTCTCACAGATGCAAGATCAGTACTGGAAGCTCTTCAGTACAACAAACTACCAGATCTTAAGGATGCCTTGTCAAAAATTGGCTCACAACACAGAGTCGCCTTGTAGTGGTTTCCGTCCCACTGTGGGATACCAGGCAATGAGAACGCTGACCAAAGAGGGTATGAAATGGAGCAACTAGACATACTGATCACCTATAATCAGAAGAAAAGCATGATAAAAACCTACAGGAAGCCACAAACACCACTACATAATGACTATCACATGCTAAACAGAAAGGAACAAGTCACCATTTTCTGTCTTCAAACAGGACACAACCAACTCCAAAGTCATATGTATACAAAGTTTAAAGTTGGTACTACTACTCTTTGTACATGTGCCCAAGTGCCCCAAACTGTGGAACATATCCTCCAGAACTGCAGCAACTATGAGACACTGAGAAGTAATTACTGGCCCAGTGAAACCGCTAAAGAAGATAAGCTCTACGGTTCCATACATGAATTACAAAAAAACAGTGAAATTTATCCAAGAGACAGGACTGCAGATATAGACAGACAATGCGTAAGAAAAAGAAGAAGACATCAACAGCCTCAACAGCAACTGCAAAGACTACAGTATGAAAATAAATATCAAGAAAGCAGAACCAATGGTTATAAGAAGAACCCAGAAGAGATGTAACATTTATGTAAATAATACCAAACTCAAGCAGGCTACTGAACTCAGATATCCTGGAAGCATGTTTACACAGGATGGAAAACAGAGAAATCAAATGTAGAATTTATAAGGCAAACGATGTTGCCTATCAACTTGCATCAATCCTAAAACGTCCAGATATCTCTATAAACAAAAACAAACAAACAAACAAACAAACAAAAACCACTCAATCACTCACTCATTCTCTCTCTCTCTCTCTCTCTCTCTCTCTCTCTCTATTCACTCTGTTGTCCATGCCAAACATGGGCACTCACTCTCTCATTCTCTCTCTCTCTCTCTCTCTATTCACTCTGTTGTCCATGCCAAACATGGGCACTCACTCTCTCATTCTCTCTCTCTCTCTTTCTCTCTCTCTCTCTCTGTTCACTCTGTTGTCCATGCCAAACATGGGCACTCACTAAATACCATGACAGAAAGATAACAGCATGTGAGATGAACAAGACAAGAAGGGATCAGATATGAGATGAAATAATCTGACAAATGGTGGGAACAAGAACTGTCAAGGACTACATTGAAAATCAGAGAATTCAGCGTTTCAGGCACGTGACACGCATGACACCAGAACAACTAGCGGCACGTGCATACAGCTGGAAAACATCTGGATATAGGACATGAGAATGATGAAGGAAACGTGGATAGATGAGGTGAAAGACACACTGAGGAAACATAACACGACAGCTAGCCAGGCCTCTCACCTAGCTCTGGACCACAGTCTGAAACTCCCCGTGACACTAATGACATAAGCAGACTGATAAGAAGAGAAGAAGAAGAAGACAGTCATCCTTGTCTAATCCAATCTTCTTTTACTTTGTCTATCCATGGGCATCTGAGGGGTGTAGTGATTAGGGTGCCTGTCTCACAGGAAGTGGGAGGTTCAAGTCCACCCAGAGGAGCCCTCAGTCTCCAACTGTAGAAATGAGTACTATGCTTCTTCAGGAGCTAGGAAAAAAACTTGGTGGTCAGATATGACGGTGACCACATCACCATGTCATATGCTGACAAATCAAGTATTGGCACCATGCCATATTCCCTGGGCATCTCTTTGGTATGATAGAAATACATTATATCTAACCATAGAAAAATCATTTTCTCTCTCTCTTTTTTTCTCTCTCTCACTCTCTCTCTCTCTATATATATATATATATATATACACATACACATATATACATATATACATGTATATATATACATATATAAGTAAAAAGTAAAGTAAGTAAAGGTAACCCTGTCATGCCTTAGAGGCACATAGGGATATGGTGTTAGTGCCCATATTTTCCTTGACCTGTCAGCACACTAGAGGGTGATATGGTCAGTATTACGCCTGGCTGCCTTTTCCTTCCCCAACTCTAGAAGAAGTTGGGTACCCATTTCTACAAGGGGAAGTCATAAAGCAACCATAATTGTGCTTTAAAAAATCTAAATCAGATATGTTATGCCATTCCTCTGTGTTGCAAAGACACTTTGGGCACTTTGAAAATAGCACTTTTAGAAAATATAACTTGAGTAGTGGACAGTTGTAGTACAGATATGTTGTGCCACTCCTTTTTAGATGTATGTGTGCAGAGGCACATCAGCTATTTATAAATATGACATCAGCAGACCAGATTAGAGATGGGTGCTCCCTTGAGAAGCATGCATGTGAGAAGAACAGCTTGTAGATATTCATTTCTTGGATAGTGAAGGTGAGAAACCTGCACATATTCATTGCAGAATGAAGAGGCAACATGGAAACACATACATCACTTGAACAAGTATGTGAATGCCATAGACAGTTTAAAAATAGGGGTATCAAAATTGCTGACTGAAGGTCACTCCAACAGGTCTAACACTAACACTAGTGGAATGAATGATACAGGAAAACCAGCAGGTAACAACTTATTAGCTGGCTGAAGATCACTCCAACAGGTCTAACACTAACACTAGTGGAATTAATGATACAGGAAAAGCAGCAGGTAACAACTTATTAGCTGGCTGAAGGTCACTCCAACAGGTCTAACACTAACACTAGTGGAATGAATGATAAGGAAAACCAGCAGGTAATAACTGAAGGTCACTCCAACAGGTCTAATACTAACACTAGTGGAATGAATGATAAGGAAAACCAGCAGGTAACAACTTATTAGCTGGCTGAAGGTCACTCCAACAGGTCTAACACTAACACTAGTGGAATGAATGATACAGGAAAACCAGCAGGTAACAACTTATTAGCTGGCTGAAGGTCACTCCAACAGGTCTAACATTAACACTAGTGGAATGAATGATAAGGAAAACCAGCAGGTAATAACTGAAGGTCACTCCAACAGGTCTAACACTAACACTAGCGGAATGAATGATAAGGAAAACCAGCAGGTAACTTATTAGCTGGTTGAAGGTCACTCCAACAGGTCTAACACTAACACTAGTGGAATGAATGATACAGGAAAAGCAGCAGGTAACAACTTATTAGGTGGTTGAAGGTCACTCCAACAGGTCTAACACTAACACAAGTGGAATTAATGATACAGGAAAAGCAGCAGGTAACAACGTATTAGGTGGTTGAAGGTCACTCCAGCAGGTCTAACGCTAACACTAGTGGAATGAATGATTAGGAAAAGCAGCAGGTAACAACTTATTAGCTGGCTGAAGGTCACTCCAACAGGTCTGACATTAACACTAGTGGAATGAATGATAAGGAAAACCAGCAGGTAACAACTGAAGGTCACTCCAACAGGTCTGACACTAGTGGAATGAATGATACAGGAAAAGCAGCAGGTAACAAATTATTAGCTGGCTGAAGGTCACTCCAACAGGTCTAACGCTAACACTAGTGGAATGAATGATACAGGAAAAACCAGCAGGTACTAACTTATTAGCTGGCTGAAGGTCACTCCAACAGGTCTGACACTAACACTAGTGGAGTGAATGATACAGGAAAAGCAGCAGGTAACAACTTATTAGGTGGTTGAAGGTCACTCCAGCAGGTCTAACACTAACACTAGTGGAATGAATGATACAGGAAAAGCAGCAGGTAATAACTTATTAGGTGGTTGAAGGTCACTCCAACAGGTCTGACACAGGTGGAATGAATGATACAGGAAAATCAGCAGGTAACAACTTATTAGGTGGCTGAAGAATTGAAGATAGTCATGTCATGACACACGACATCATTCATGAAGTACTGCAGTACAGAAAAATCTCCACTGGATGAATACCAAAACAACTGTCACATTCTTCTCATCCCCATCCTCCCCACAACCCTGGATCTGAAAGAACACTGAGGATGTTTGTTAAACTCTTTTCTTTATTTTACAATCTTTTGAAGCTGAAGGCAATGGATTTCTGTGACATGTAGTCACTGGAGACTAACACTAGGTACATACTTCCAGCCAGAGATAAAACAAGGCAGCAAAAAGTAGCAGCATTTGTCCTCACCAAAACCAGAGAAGTTCTGTACAACTCTTGTCACCTGGAAAATTGCTGCTCATGCTCATTCTGGGACTGCAATGGTTCAATCCTGGAACATTACGTGCTCACATGAACAACTGTCAACAGTGAGGCATACTGTGATCTCCTTGAGAACCACTCAGTCTAGTCAGAACATGGTTTGCTCAGGTCTGGTGTGTTGTTATAGCATAATAATGCACATTCTAACATGACATGTGAAACAGCTCAACAAATTATGAATCTGTGTTTGGAGTGTCTTCCACATCCTGCATATTCACCTGATTTCATACCTTGTGATTATCACATGTTTGAACTCCTCAGAAAGGTGCTAAGAGAAAAGAAGCTTAGTATGGAGATTAAAGAGGTCATGCATAGTTAACTACATTGTCAGTCAGAAGATTTTTTTTTCTCGAGAAATCCAGGCATTAGGGAAGCAGTGGCAAACCTGCACTGGATATGGTGGGGACCATGTTGAAAAATGATAAAACTCAGTCATATTTGTACATTTTATTAAATAACAAAAAATGGTTACTTTTTTACTTACTTTGTGTGTGTGTATGTATATATATATATATATATATATTACATCTTCTTACATCTAACATCCTTCTTGTGCCATTAAACATCACATAGGGCTCGCATGGTAGTTCACAAAATTTTCCTGTTTTCTGCAAGCTTTTCAACCTCATCAAGGGATTTTATGCCTACTAATTTGGGCCCTCCTAACAATATAGAGTTTCATGTGGTCAACCTCTTTTTTCATCAGCCTGTTGTGTTCCAGTTGATAGCTTGTTCTGGGATTCTCTGAAAATTTCTTCTCATCACATGGTCAATATACGAGTAAATCCAACTCTTTTTTCTGATCACCATGATACAGGTTGTTGCTCACTCATCTGTCTTATCTCTGCATTGATCTTGAATTTGTACCAGTTTATACTGAGTATTTTCCTTAGGAATTTGTTTTCTATTTCTTTACTTGTTTTCCAGCTTTCACATGCATGAATGAGTAACACACAATAATTAGTGTATAAGTATATAACTATACATGAAGCACTGCAGTAAAGGTGTGATACCAAAATGTTATATTTTTTTGTATGATTAAGGCTCATGCCAAAACTTCACAACTTTGTAATCGTTAAGTAATAAAGCTGTTTCTACTTTTTCCTAGTTTATACATTCTCGCATAAATGAGGGTGGATATTACATTTGTAATGAATAATCTTAGCTTAGTTTTTATGCTGATAACTTTTGAGTGTCATATGTTCTCAAGATTCTTGAAGGTCAGTGCTGCTTTTACAGGTCTAACTTCCTTTCTGGTGTCACCATCCTAGTCTATGTAGCTGCTGAAGTATGCACATTTGTGTACTTCTTCAACAGCTTCTACATATATTTTTCCTTCTTGATTAAGTTTCATTATTTTTGTTTTGTCCGTGTTAATTTCAAGTCCTATTTTGCTAGCCAGTGAAGACAGGGTATCTGTTTTTTCTTTCATCGAATTCACATTGTCACTGATAAGAGTTATGTCATCTGCAAAATCAAGATCTTCTAATTTGGTCCCATGTACCCAATTAATCCCCATTTTACCTGTGCAACATTTTTTCATTATAATGTCTGGCAATTCCAAAAAGTAAGGAAGATAGTATACATCCTTGTTTTATGTCTATTTCAATCTGGAACCATTTGCTTATTATTTTTCTTCTGTTTTGCAGCACAGACATATATCTACAAACTGTAGAGATCCTTAATGTTGTTGACAGTTTTAGATGATATTCCATATAGTCTTAAAATTCTCCACAATGTATGCTATCAAATGCCTTTTTACAATCTACGAAGTTCAAGATTAATGGTTTGTGCTTTTCAATATGTTCTTCAAGTATTATTCTTAGAGTAAAGATCTGGTTGAGACAGCTTCTCTCTTTTAAAAATCCTGTTTGTTCTTCTCTCATTGCAGTATCCACTATATCTTTAATTCTGTTTAGAATAAATTTGCAAAATACTTTTGATGCAAGTGATAGTAAGGTTACTCCTCACCAATTATTGCAGTCACTAAAGTTCCCTTTTTTTGTGTGTGTGTGTGTGGGTATTTTAACGATGATTCCTTTTTTTCCATTTAGAAAGGTCCTTTTCTTTCTTCCAAACTTTATTACACATTCTCTGTAGTTGGCTCATGTTGTCACTATTAATAGCTTTTAACATTTCGTCTGTTATTTCATCTTCGCCTACAGCTTTGTTGTTAGCCATTAGATTCACTGCTGTTTCAATTTTGTTCAATGTAATTTCATCCAAGTTGACATTTAGTTGTGGGGCTGGTAAGTTGTTTTCAAGGTTTATCAATTCTCTTAGGTGTGGTCAATTAAGTAATTCTTGGAAGTGTTTGGCCCATCTGCGCTTTTGGTCTTTACTTGATGTTAAAAGGGTGCTAATTTTGCTGAAGATTGGTCTTTCTTTGAGTGTAAAAATACCTGTTAGCCTCTTTTTTATGTTATATAAAGTTTTGCTGTCTCATTTTTTATATACATATACTTGTCTATATAATATATGAACTTTGTGTGTGTGAGAGAGAGAGAGAGAGAGAGATCGGCATTACTAGGTGACATGCTTGTCCACGTGGAGGTGGATTGGCCACACTCTGAGGAAACCCATCACCAGCATAGCAAGACAAGCACTGACATGGAATCCTCAAGGAAACAGAGAACAAAGCAGGCCTAGACTTACTTGGAGAAGAGAAATTATGACAGTGCTCAGAGGCAAGGGATACACATGGAAGGAAGCAGAGAATAATTCCAAGAACAGGGATGACTAGAGGGCCTTAATCATTGACCTATGCACTCAAGGGAGTGAAAGCCAATGATGATGATGGTGATGGTGATGATGATGATGATGATGACCTTGACTTTTTTTCATCAACTCACTTGGTGACTTTTATTATGTCACTGTGTAAGATTATCCTTGACTTTTTTCTCTTGATCTTCCTTTGCCTCTCTTACCATTTATCTTTCCTGTTGTTATGATGTTTTCAAGCCCTCTCATTCTAATTATGTGTCCAATGAATGGTGACTGTCATTCTCTTATGGATTTAATTAGGTTCCTTTCTCCAGTTGCTTTTTTTTTTTAGACTTTCTGTTTTACCCTACTTGTCCATAGTATTCTTAACATTCTTCCTAGAAATCTGTCACCTCTAGCGATCTTTTATATCTTCATCATCTTGTGCCATCTTCCCGCAGAAAGTTGGCTACAATATTCTGCCTCATACCTTTGCACTTGGCCAAGATGGCTCCTATCCATCTGTTGATGCTGTCCACCAAATTTATCATCTTCTTGTTCTCTTCCCTTTGATCAGTTAGTTTTCAATATAGTATTATGCATCTTAATATGCCTTGTCCTGTTTTATGATTTTCAGTGTTTCTCTTTTTTCAATTTCAGCTGATCTACCACTTATTTGTTTCTTTTCTGTCCACTCACTTGATACCCCAATTATTCTGGTCCACATTTTGAGGGCCTTTGTTTTTCTTTTCTTTTGACTTTGTTTGACTTATTCATGGTCCAAGCTTCTACACCATAAAGGAATATTGAATACATACAGAATTTTTGACATGTAGTCTCAGCTTCTGTGATTGCTAGGATTTGGAAGGGTTGTACAGGTTTTCATGCCTAAATGTCCAGACTTTATATGCATGAATGAAATAGTCAGTTCCCTCAGTGTATGTTAACTTCATAGAAGACAGTAACATCTGTATAGAAAAATGGCATTATATGTAATTCACACAATCAACAGAACTTCACTCATAGTAGATCTATGATACCAGTGCCTACAACTTTACACATTCTCACAATCTTGGCATTTTTACAAAGCTTTGCATCTTTCCCATTGCAACATATGCCTGTGAGACCTGGACACTTAACAGCTGAGAAACACATAAATGCCTTTGAATGTAATTGCTACAGAAAAGTTCTTCAAATATCATGGGTACAAAAAAGAACAAATACTACAAGAACTTAATATTGAAGAAGGTTGGCTAGTAAAGAGGATTAAACAGTGATATCATTTTGGACAAACGTCATGAGATTTTAGAGAAGACCATCTTGAAATGCCATCTATCACCAACTACAACAAATCATCAACAGAGTCCCTAAACACGACATCCTAATTGCTATGGGGGACTTCAATGCTAAGGTAGGGAAGGATAATATCGACGTTGAAAAAGTGATGGGGAAAGAAGGAATTGACATGGTGAATCAGAACTGAGAAAGATTAATTGAAATTTGTCTGACAGAAGGCATGGTCATTGGAGGCACAATATTCCCACACAAAGAGATACATAAAACAACGTGGATATCTCCAGATGATAGAACTAGAAACCAGATAGATCATTTTTGTATTAGAAAGCAATACAGAACATCTCTCATAGATGTAAGGGCTTATAGGGGTGCAGATGTCATCAGTGATCACAACCTGTGCATAGGGAAAATAAAACTAAAATTGAAATGCCAACACAAGAAATCAGTGCACAGAAAGATAAACAGCCACAGCCTACAAGAAGAAAATACTAACATTAATTTCAATCAGGAACTTGCCAATCATTCCAAAACACCCAGTGAAGTTGAGGAGATAAGTATAGATGAATTATGGAATTCTTACAGCACAGCCATAATCACAGCAGCAAAAGCAAGCGCTGGACTGAAAAAACCAAATAGAAAAGCATGGATATCAGATAAAACATGGAAGTATATACATGAAAGACGAGCAGTCAAATTAGACATGCTGAATGCAAAAAACAGATCCTGGAAAAGATCTGGCAAAAGCAATATACAAAGAAATAGACAAGAAAGTAAAAAGTTCAGCTAGAAGGGATAAAAGAGAATACATAGACAATATGGCAAAAGAGGCAGAAAAAGCAGCAAAAACAGGAGACAGCAAAACTTTATATAACATACAAAAGAGGCTATCAGGTACTATTACATCTAAAGAAAGACCAGTCCTTAGCAAAACTGGAACCCTATTAACATCAAATAAAGACCAAAAGCAAAGATGGGCTGAACACTTCCAAGAAATACTTAATCGATCACACCCAAAAGAATTGTTAAACCTTGAAAATGACTTACCAGCCTCACAACTAAATGTCAACCTAGATGAAATTAAATTGCATGAAATTGGAACAGCAGTGAATTTAATGGCTAACAACAAAGCTGCAAGTGAAGATGAAATAATACCCTAAATGCTAAAAGCTATCAATAGTGACAACATGAGACAACTACAGAGAATGTTTAACAAGATTTGGAAAGAAGAAAAGGTCCCTTCTAATTGGAAGAAAGGAATCATTGTTAAAATACCAAAAAAAGGCAACCTAAGTGATTGTAACAACTGGAGAGGAGTAACCTTAATATTAATTGTGTCAAAAGTATTTTGCAAGGTCATTTTGAATAGACTCAAAGATATAGTGGATACTGCAATGAGAGAAGAACAAGCAGGATTTAGAAAAGGGAGAAGCTGTCTCTACCAGATCTTTACTCTCAGAATAATACTTGAAGAACATATTGAAAAGCACAAACCATTAATACTGAACTTCATAGATTTTAAAGAGGCATTTGATAGCATACACAGAGATTCATTATGGAGAATTTTGTGTCTATATGGAATACCATCTAAAATTGTCAACATCATTAAGAACTTATACAATGGATATGTTTGTGCAGTCAAGACAGAAGAAGGGACGAGTGAATGGTTCCAGATTGAAACAGGTGTGAAACAAGGATGTATACTGTCTCCTTTACTTTTTGGGATTACAATAGACTTCATAATGAAAAAATGCTGCACAGGTAACACAGGTATTGACTAGGTACATGGGACCCAACTAGAAGACCTTGATTTTGCTGATGACATAACTCTTATCAGTAGTAATGTGAATTCCATGCAAGAAAAAACAGATAGCCTGTCTTCACTGGCTAGCAAAATAGGACTTGAAATTAACAAGGACAAAACAAAAATAATGAAAATTCCCATTAATCAAAATGGAAAAATACACATAGAAGGGACAGATATTGAAGAAGTCAATCAATTTGCATACCTTGGCAGTTACATAGACCAGGATGGAGACACTAGAAAGGAAGTTAGGATCAGAATTTCAAAAGCAGCATCAATCTTCAAGAATCTTGAGAACATATGGAATTCAAAAGTTATAAGCACAAAAACCAAGTTAAGACTATTCAATTCAAATGTAATATCCACCTTCATTTATGCATGTGAAAGCTGGAAAACAACTAAAGAAATAGAAAAGAAATTAGACTCTTTTGAAAACAAATGCCTAAGGAAAATACTTGGCATCAAGTGGAATGAATTCAAGAACAATGCAGAGATAAGACAGATGACTGAACAACAACCAGTTTCATGGATGATCAGGAAAAGGAGATGGACATATGTTGGTCACTTGATGAGAAGAAATGATCAGAGAATCCCAAAACAAGCTATCAAGTGGAACACAACAGGCCGAAGAAAAAGAGGCAGACCGCGTGAAACTCTGAAGAGGACATTATTAAGTGAGGCCAAATTAACAGGCATAAAATCCTTTGATGAGGTTGAAAGACTCGGCGAAGACAGGAAAAATTGGCGAACTACTTTGCGAGCCCTATGTGATGTTTAATGGCACGGGAAGGATATAAAATAAGATCTTGAAAGGGTACATAATGGGAAAAAGAAAGAGAGGAAGACCAAGATGAAGATAATTAAATGGATGCATCAACATCAGGCCATCTTGCTTACAACCAAGAGTCCTACAGGAGAGCTGTTAGAGAGACAAAGTTCCACAAGCGACATGCAAATGGCTGACTGACTGACTGACTGACATTAGAAGCATTTTCTCATTTAAAACTCAACCTTTACAAGAATGGCATTGAATAGAACAAATGGTTCCTAAAACCTTGATCCTGCAAAGTAATTACCATCTGTGGGAAATTAGTTCTTAGGAAGTAGTACTCTGGTGATTGCTGCATTTGTAAGCTTAAGGAGACATAGTCTCATATTTTTGTGACTGATTTAGCTTGTGCTCACACTTTAGTCCAGACATCTGCCTCTTTTGAGCATTATCTTTTGACTTTTCTTGACATCATTGTGCTCTGTACCATATATTTAGGGTTATGTTGATTATCCTGCCCAAAACTGGATACCCTCTACAGCAAAGTTATAAGACTGATATTAATATCCTTCATTCCTAGAGACTGTAGAGAGACAAATTAGGTACCTCACTTCTTGAGGTTATAATGAGCCTGAAAGTAGATACCTCACTTCTTAAGTTTATAATGTGACTGAAAGTAGATACCTCACTTCTTAAGTTTATAATGTGACTGAAAGTAGATACCTCACTTCTTGAGTTTATAATGTGACTGAAAGTAGATACCTCACTTCTTAAGTTTATAATGTGACTGAAAGTAGATACCTCACTTCTTGAGGTTATAATGAGCCTGAAAGTAGATACCTCACTTCTTGAGTTTATAATGTGTTTGAAAGTAGATACCTCACTTCTTGAGGTTATAATAAGCCTGATAGTAGATGCCTCTTCTCAAGAGCTAAGATCTTATGATTTTAATGAAACAGCATGATTGTAACCCACTGAAAATGATAGATCAGTCATTTGCAGAACTTTTCCTCTTTAACAGCACTCCTGTAGGCCTCTCAGTTGTAAGCAAGATGCCCTGCTGCTGATGCAGCCATTCAAAGATTGTGAACAATGTCTTGCAGCCATCTTTGCCTTGGTCTTCCTCTCTTTTTTTTTTTCCCATTATGTATCCCTCCAAGACTGTCTTCTGTAAATTCTCATGATGTTAAAATATGATTTTAATTTAAAACTGTCATGTTTAAAGTGGTGCAGAGAATATAATTTTTCAGACAAACCTAAAAAAATAATGTTGAATTTAACACCAAATTATTGTTAATCATTTATTTTGCAAGAGTCCTAAAATTAGTTGCTAAATTTCTTTACAAATCCAGGAAACCACATAGTATGACAAACATTGTTGCCTTTAACAGTTAACATGAGGCAGAACTATTGTTATGTTATATTATAATATAAAGCTAAATATAAAAGTGTAAAGTCAGTATGATTTACTCTAGCATACTTATACAGGAGCTGTGATACTATAACCTCAGGACCATTCATGAAAAAACTTAGACGTGCCCAACGTCTTCTGAAGGAAGCCAAAGTGAAGTTTAAATCTGAACACCAAGACAAAGTGAACACATGGAGAGCAGTCATGATGAGATATAAAGCCAGATGTATGTCTCAATGTTTTAAATTTCTTTATTAGAAATAAGGCTTGATGTTTGACTCAGTGTTTTAAATTTCCAGTTCTGGTAAGTCTACTTGGCAGAATACATTACTTTATATTACTAATCACACACAATGGATTCTGTCAAAGTCATACAGTCATACTTTTTAATGTGATATATTGTCTTACATGTTGAAAGGCTTGAGTGTTCCTCGCCTTTACATCTTACATCCTTCCCATGCCATCATGTGTCACATAGGACTTGTAGCGTGTCTACCTATGTGTCTCTGTTCTTGGTGTGCTTCTTAATTTCATCATGGGATTTGATGCCATTTGCTTTAGCCTCTCTTGTCAGTGTTGTCTTTAGGATCTCTTGATGTCTGCCTCTTTTTCTTCTTCCAGGTGTTTCCCATTTGATGGCTTGCTTTGTAATTCTGTAATTGTTTCCTCTCATCTCATTGCCCACATATGCCCACCATTTCTTGACCACTACTGAGACTCTTTGCTGCATGGTCATTTCTCTTATCTCTGCTTTAGTCTTGAATTCATTCTATTATATACAAAGTATTTTCTTTAAACATTTGTTTTTAACTGCATCCACTTTGCTATCTATTTCTTTGATTGTTTTTTGGTTTTTACATGTGTATGTAATGATGGCTATTACATCTGAGCTGAATATCCTAAGCTTTGTTCTTGTGCCTGTGAGTTTTGATTTCCCAATGCATTACGTGGTTAACTCTAGAGCCTAATCAAATGTTTTAGCTGAAATTCATTGATCTGCCAAAAGAGGCCGTGAACACATGATCAACATGAGCACCTGGGTAAGAAGAAAATGTTAGCCAAATGTGCTCTGAAATATTTGAATGCCACCAGAAATGAAATCAAATGTAGCATTGTAGCCTTCTGAGTCATCTGGTGATAACTTTTTGGAATAAATCATCATTATTGATGAAACGTGGTTACAGCACTATGATCCTGAGGCCAAAAAGCAGTCTTGCAATGGCAGCACTTGAGTTATCCACAGCTGAAAAAATTCAAGACCCAAAAGACAGCAAGAAGGGTCATGCCCACTATTTTTTGTGATGGTACAGCTAGCTGAGGACTGACTATCTTCTGAAGGGTCAAACAGATAATGCAGAATAGTACTCTAATTTGCTGTGCTAATTTAAGATTCTGGGGATTTAAGATTCTAGAAGAATGTTGCAAATCCCCTGGACAGCAAAAATAACTAATGAAGAATGTATGAGAAGAGCTGGAGGGACAAAAAACCTTGTCAAAAAGATAAGAGAGAGACAATGTACTTTCATAGGACATGCAATGAGAAGAGGGGGCATTGAAAATATTATAACAACAGGAAAAATAGAAGGAAGAAGATCAAGAGGAAGACCAAGAGAAATGATACTGGACAGTCAGACGGGATGGTGTGAGAGGAGACCACCAACTGAGCTGATGGCCTGCTTGAAGGATCGTTTACTCTTGAGAAGCATAATAGCCAATGCCAGTCAGCACGGCACCTGATGATGATGATGAATTTAAGATTAAGTTAAAGAAAACAAAGAGAAGCTGCAGAAAGGTGTTCTCTTTTTGCAGAACAGTGCGCCTGCTCACAAGATGTTTTGAAGAAATTGAGGTCTGAATGCATAGATCATCCACCCTTCTCACCAGATCTTGCTCCATCTATTTCCTATTTCCCAGCCTTAAAATATGTGTGGATAAAATGAAATTTTCAAATGATTCAGAAGTGATAACAACAACAGACCAGCATTTCAGTGACTGCATATTAATTTTTTTTTTAGAAGGGTTAAAGAATCTTGATAAATGCTGTGCCAAGTGTGTTGAATTTGAGGGTGAATACAGTATGTGGAATAGCAAACAAGTTTCATGGCTTTAAGTCATTTGCTTCTTGGTAGTACCAAGAACTTTTCAGCCATGCCCTCGTACATGTTATCTTGTTGAAGGTTTTATCAGTGAAAATGTACCAGGGTCATACAGAAAGTCGTGAGCAAAATTTTTTTTTTAAATCAGAATTTATAGATAGAGAAAATATAAATGAATCACCTTAACTGCATCTTTTTCACTTCATCCATCCTTTTCTTCACTTTTCAATATAATATCCATTTCTCTGCACACATTTTTCCCATCGCTCTACAAGTTTGAAAATATCCTCCAGGTAGAATTCTGTTCCAGCTGACTGATGGTACAGACGCACTGCTTTCTGGACGTTCTCTCCTGTGGAACCCAGCGGGCACAAACTTTTCTATAGGCTAGGGTTTCAGTCATTTCCTGAACTGCATTGTATCCTATTCCAAGATTTACAGCCATTTCAGATACTGTGACGTGCCTGTCTTCTTTAATGATGTCATCAACCCTTTCCACTTTGCGGTCAGTGGAGGCAGTTCAAGGGTGACCACTGCAAGGAATATCTTAGATGCTCGTGTTTTCATCTTTGAAACGTTTCACCCACCTTCTAACACTGCTACACCCATACACACATCTCCATAAACAAGTTGAAGCCTTTGGTGATTTTCAGCAGTGGGGGTTTCCTCTTTAATGAGGAACTCAATAACAGCACGTTGACAAAACAAAATTTCAGCACCCGCCATTTTATTTATGCTCCACGTGGTCACAAGACACATTATGCTGACATCATGTGACCTCTACATGAAGTGCAAAGAATGCAGTTAAGGTGATACATTTATATTTTTCTATCTATAAATTCTGATTTTTAAAAAACTTTTGCTCACAACTTTTGGTGTGACCCTTGTAGTGCTAAATGAAAATTTCCTCTTGAATGTCAGGTAATAGGAGTGTCTCACTGAATATCTTTATCTCATTGAAAGTCTGGTTGATGGCGATGACAGTGGGTGTGTTTAGTTGATGTTTGCTCCTAAGGTTTGTCTCGTTGAATGTCTGATTAATGGGGATGTCAGTGGGTGTGTTTAGTTGATGTTTGCTCCTAAGGTTTGTCTCGTTGAATGTCTGATTAATGGGGATGTCAGTGGGTGTGTTTAGTTGATGTTTGCTCCTAAGGTTTGTCTTGTTGAATGTCTGATTAATGGGGACGTCAGTGGGTGGTTTTAGTTGATGTTTGCTCTTTAGGTTTGTCTTGTTGAATGCCTAGTTGGTGAGTGAGTCTTGTTGAGTGTCTTGTCAGTGCATATGTCTTAATGAAAGTTTGGTCAATGGGTATGTCTTAATGATGTTTGGACAGTGGGTGTGTCTCTTTGAATGTTTGGTCAGTGGGTGTGTCTTGTTGAATGTTTTGTCAGAGGGCGTGTCTTTGGTCAGTGAGTGGTTCCTGTTGAATGTCTGGTCAGTGGGTGTCTTGTTGAATGTCTGGTCAGTGGGTGTCTTGTTGAATGTCTTTATATTTGTAGAATGTCTGTAATAGAGTGAACCCTAACCCTAACCTTAATGATAAAGGGTAGAATGTCAGATGGGCCTGCATGCCCAATTCTTAACCCTTTTGAAATAAAGATCAGTCAATCTGGTCAGTGGGTGTTTCTTGTTGGATGTCTAGTCAGTGAGTGTTTCTTGTTGAATGTTTGGTCAGTGGGTGTTTCTTGTTGAATGTTTGGTCAGTGGGTGTTTCTTGTTGAATGGCTGGTCAGAGGGTGTCTTGTTGATTGGCTGGTCAGTGGGTGTTTCTTGTTGAATGGCTGGTCAGTGGGTGTCTTGTTGAATGTCTAGTCAGTGGGTGTTTCTTCTTGAATGTCTTGTTGGATGTTTGGTCAGTGGGTGTCTTGTTGAATGTCTAGTCAGTGGGTGTTTCTTCTTGAATGTCTTGTTGGATGTTTGGTCAGTGGGTGTCTTGTTGAATGTCTGGTCAGTGGGTGTCTTGTTGAATGTCTGAGCAGTGGGTGTTTCTTGTTGAATGTCTGATCAGTGAGTGTCTTACTAAATGTTTAGTCAGTAGGTGTTTCTTATGAATGTTTGGTAAGTTGGTGTTTCTTACTGGATGTTTTTTCAGTGGGTGTTTCTTATTGAATGTCTGGTCAGTGGATGTGTTTCATTGAATGTTTTTTCAGTGGGTATGTCTTAATGATGTTTGGTCAGTAGATTTTTTTTATTGATGTTTGCTTGTACATTTGTCTTGTTGATGTTTGCTCAGTAAGTGTGTCTTGTTGAATGTTTGGTCAGTGAGTGTGTCTTGTTGAATGTTAGGTCAGTGAGTGTGTCTTGTTGAATGTTAGATCAGTGAGTGTGTCTTGTTGAATGTTTGGTCAGTGAGTGTGTCTTGTTGAATGTTAGGTCAGTAAGTGTTTCCCATTGAATGTTTGATCAGTGGCTGTGCCTTGTTGAATGTTTTGTCAGTAGGTATGTCTTAATGATGTTTGTTTAGTAGATGTGTTTTTGTTGATGTTTGCTTGTACATGTGTCTTGATGTTTGCTCAATGGGTGTTTCTTAATGCATTTGGTTAGTGGGTGTGTCTTGTTAAATGTTTTGTTGAATGTTTGGTCAGCAAATGTGTCTTGTTGAATGTTTGGTTAGTAGAATGTCTTGTTGAATGACTGAGTAGTGAAAATGTCTTATTAACAGTTACATTTATTATTCTCAGTGCAAACACTGTCTGACACTTTGGATAAAAAAGATAAACTACTCAGTTATACAGCACTTAACAGAGCTCTCTCTGAAAATGAAGTCAAGGACATGTGCACTTCTGTGAGGTATTAAATGAACTGTTATGTTTCCAGATATTTCTTTTCTTCACTTCTATCAAAAACTGAACTATAGCAGACTATGCTCTCACATATTAAAATACATTTCATAGGATAATACATGCTAGACTATCATATTTCTAATTATCCTTTCCTAAGCTATCATGTCAGTGACTATGTACATATGAAAAGCTATGACACTAGACAAAAGCAGTCATTTTGACTGAAACTAGTCAACCTAAAAATGACTGACACATATCAGACCATCAGAATGCAGGAGTTATATGTTTGACTGACACATATTAAACCATCAGAAGTACTCGCATGCTAGAGTTATATGTATGACTAACACATACCAGGCGATCAGAAGTACTCGTGCTGAAATTGTATGTTTGGCTAACACATACCAGACCATCAGAAGTACTCATATGCTGGAGTTATATGTTTGACTGTCACATAACAGACCATCAGAAATACTCACAATGCTGGAGTTATATGTTTGGCTTACACATACTAGACCATCAGAAGTAGTCATATGCTGGAGTTATGTGTTTGACTGTCACATAACAGATTTCATCAGAAGTACTCATGTGGTGGAATTATATGTTTTGCTAACACATACCAGACCATCAGAAGTAGTCATGTACTGGAGTTATATGTTTGACTGTCACATAACAGATTTCATCAGAAGTACTCATGTGCTGGAGTTATATGTTTGGCTAACACATACCAGACCATCAGAAGTACTCATGTGCTGGAGTTATATGTTTGGCTAACACATACCAGACCATCAGAAGTAGTCATGTGCTGGAATTATATGTTGGCTAACACATACCAGACCATCAGAAGTACTCATGTGCTGGAGTTGTATGTTTGACTGCCACATACTGGAGTTATGTGTTTGACTGACACATGACAGACCATCAGAAACACTTACATGATGGAGTTATATGTTTGACTAATACATGCCAGACCATCAGAAGTACACACATGCTGAAGTTATATGTTTGACTAACACATACCAGACCACCAGAAGTACTCACATGCTGGAGTCATATATTTTACTGCCTCATACCAGACCATCAGAAGTATTCGTGTGCTGGAGTTACATGTTTGACTGCCACATACTGGAGTTCTGTGTTCGACTGACACATACTGGAGTTATGTATTTGACTGTCACATGACAGACCATCAGAAGTACTCAAAATACTGGAGTTATATATTTGACTAACACATACCAGACTATCAGAAATACTCATGTTCTGGAGTTATATGTTTGACTAACGCATACCAGACTATCAGAAATATTCATGTCCTGGAGTTATATGTTTGACTAACACATAACAGACTGTCAGATGTATTCACATGCTGGAGTCATATATTTTACTGCCACATACCAGACCATCAGAAGTACTCATATCCTGGAGTTATGCGTTTGACTAACACATAACAAAACATCAGAAATACTCACATGCTGGAGTTATATGGTTGATTAACACATAACATACTATCAGAATTACTCACATGCTGTAGTTATATGTTTGATTAACACATCCAGACCATCAGAAATAATCATGTGCTGGAGTTATTTGTTTGACTAACACATACCAGACCATCAGAAGTACTCATGTGCTGGAGTTATATGTTTGACTGCCACATACTTTAGTTATGTGTTTTACTACCACATGACACACCATCAGAAACACTTACATGCTGGAGTTATATGTTTGACTAATACATACCAGACCATCAGAAGTACTCACATGCTGGAGTTATATGTTTGACTAACACATACCAAACCATCAGAAGTACTCATATGGTGGAGTTATATATTTTACTGCCACATACCAGACCATCAGAAGTATTCGTGTGCTGGAGTTACATGTTTGACTGCCACATACTGGAGTTCTGTGTTCGACTGACACATACTGGAGTTATGTATTTGACTGTCACATGACAGACCATCAGAAGTACTCAAAATACTGGAGTTATATGTTTGACTAACACATAACAAACAATCAGAATTACTCATGAGCTGGAGTTATATGTTTGACTAACACATAACAGATCATCAGAAGTACTCATGTGCTGGAGTTATATGTTTGATTAACACATAGAGACCATCAGAAATATTCACATGCTGGAGTTATATGTTTGACTAACACTTACCAGACCATCAGAAGTACTCATTTTCTGGAGTTATATTTTTGACTAACACATACCAGATTTTCAGAAATATTCATATGCTGGAGTTTTATGTTTGATTAATACATACCACAAAATCAGAAGTACTCATGTGCTCAAGTTGATTATTTGACTGCCACATACTTTAGTTCTGTGACAGACACATAACAGACCATCAGAAATACTCACATGTTGGAGTTATATGTTTGATTAACACATACCAAACCATCAGAGGTACTCACTTGCTGGAGTGGTATTTTTGACTTTCAAATACCAGACCATCAGAAGTACTCACGTGCTGGAGTTATATGTTTGACTGCCACATATTGGAGTTATGTGTTTGACTGACACGTACTGAAGTTATATGTTTGACTGCCTCATATTGGAGTTATATGTTTGACTGCCACATATTGGAGTTATGTGTTTGACTGCCACATAACAGACCATCAGAAGTACTCCCATACTGGAGTTATATGTTTTACTATCATGTAACAGCCAATCAGAAATACACACATTCTGGAGTTATATGTTTGACTAACACATAAAAGACCATCAGATGTACTTATGTATTTGAGTTATATGTTTCACTAACACATACCAAACCATCAGAAATATTTACATCCTGGAGTTATATGTTTGAATGCCACATACTGGAGTTGTATGTTTATCTAACACATACCAGACCATCAGAAGTACTCTCAATGCTGGAGTTATTTGTTTTGCTAAAACATAGCAGATCATCAGAAGTACTCATGTGCTTGAATTATATTTTTTACTGCCACAAACTGGAGTTATATGTTTGAATGACATGTACTGGAGTTATACGTTTAACTGCCTCATATTGGAGTTATATGTTTGACTGCCACATATTGGAGTTATGTGTTTGACTGCCACATAACAGACCATCAGAAGTACTCCCATACTGGAGTTATATGTTTTACTATCATGTAACAGCCAATCAGAAATACACACATTCTGGAGTTATATGTTTGACTAACACATAAAAGACCATCAGATGTACTTATGTATTTGAGTTATATGTTTCACTAACACATACCAAACCATCAGAAATATTTACATCCTGGAGTTATATGTTTGAATGCCACATACTGGAGTTGTATGTTTATCTAACACATACCAGACCATCAGAAGTACTCTCAATGCTGGAGTTATTTGTTTTGCTAAAACATAGCAGATCATCAGAAGTACTCATGTGCTTGAATTATATTTTTTACTGCCACAAACTGGAGTTATATGTTTGAATGACATGTACTGGAGTTATACGTTTAACTCCCATGTAACAGACCATCATAAGTGCTCACATGCTGGAGTTATATGCTTGACTAACACTTACCAGACCATCAGAAATACTCATGTGCTGGAGTTTTTATGTATGACAAACACAGAACAGACAATCAGAAATATTCATGTGCTGGAGTTTTTATGTATGATAAACACAGAACAGACAATCAGAAATACTGCAATGCTGGAGTTATATGTTTGACTTCACATAACAGACTGTCAGAAACACTCACGTGTTGGAGTTATATGTTTGATTAATACATACCAGACCATCAGAGGTACTCACGTGCTGGAGTGGTATTTTTGACTTTCACATACCAGACCATCAGAAGTACTCACGTGCTGGTGTTATATGTTTGACTGCCACATACTGAAGTTATGTGTTTGACTGACACATACTGAAGTTATGTGTTTGACTGCCACATAACAGACCATCAGAAGTACTCCCATACTGGAGTTGTATGTTTTACTATCATATAACAGACAATCAGAAATATACACATGCTGGAGTTATATGTTTGACTAACACTTACCAGACCATCAGAAGTACTCATGAGCTGGAGTTATATGTTTGAATAACACATACCAGACCATCAGAAATACCCACATGCTGGAGGTATATGTTTGGCTAATACATACCAGACCATAGAAGTACTCACTAGCTGGAGTTATATATGTGACTAACACATACCAGATGATCAGAAACAATCACGTGCTACAGTTATATGTTTGCCTAACACATACCAGACCATCAGAACTATTTATGTGCTGGAGTTATATGTTTGACTGTAACGTAACAGTCCATCAGAAGTACTCACAAAGCTGGATTTATTTTTTGGCTAACACATGGCAGACTATCAGAAGTACTCATGTGCTGGAGCTATATGTTTGACGTAACAGTCCATCAGAAGTACTCACAAAGCTGGATTTATTTTTTGGCTAACACATGGCAGACTATTACAAGTACTCATGTGCTGGAGCTATATGTTTGACTGCCACATACTGGAGTTATGTGTTTGACTGCCACATAACATACCATCAGAAGTATTCACATGCTGGAGTTATATGTTTGACTAAGACATAACAGCCAATCAGAAATACTCCCATGCTGGAGTTATATGTTTGTCTAACACATAACAGACCATCAGAAATAGTTATATGCTGGAGTTATATGTTTGACTAACACATAACAGACCATCAGAAGTACTCAGATGCTGGAGTCATATATTTTACTTCCACATACCAGACCATCAGAAATACTGATGTCCTGGAGTTATATGTTTGACTAACATACTAACACATAACAGACCATCAGAAGTACTCAGATGCTGGAGTCATATATTTTACTTCCACATACCAGACCATCAGAAATACTGATGTCCTGGAGTTATATGTTTGACTAACATACCAGATCATCAGAAGTACTCATGTGTTGGAGTTATATGTTTGACTAACACATACAGACCATCAGAAGTACTCATGTGTTGGAGTTATTTGTTTGACTAACACATACCAGACCATCACAAATACTCACATGCTGGAGTTATATGTTTGACTGACACATACTGGAGTTATGTGTTTAACTGACACATAACTGACCATTAGAAATACTCATGTTCTGGAGTTATATGTTTGTCTGCCACATATCAGACCATCATAAGTGCTCACATGCTGGAGTTATATGTTTGACTAACACATACCAGACCATCAGAAATTACTACATGTTTGACTATCATATGTTAGATTACCACAAGTAATCAAGTAATTCACTAACACATACTAGACGATCATAAGTAATCACATTCTTGACTTTCACATTCTAGACCACCATGAGTAATCATGTGACTCATTAACATGTGTTCTACTAGTGAAGATAGTGTAGCATAATTAAAAATGATTTTTAAAACTGAAGGCTCTGGTTTCCATTCCTGCTGCAGTTACTCTGCAGTAGACCCAGATGTAAAAATAAATGCTTGACATACTGCACTGAGGATATTTGTCTCGAATAAACAAAATATCTGTCTGCATAACAAGGCACACTGAAAAACAGTGCATAAACAGTGAATGATGGAAAATATATCAAGTTCATCTCAGTTCCATAAACACTGGACTTCACCCAATTTGATAGTGAACAAACAAACAAACAAAAATCTGTGAAAAATGAACATGTTTCACTTGACTGTCTATATATCAGAAAAATTTGTTGCATACAACTGGCAAAAAAATTTGCTACACACCACTGGGAGAAAATTTGTTCACATATTACTGAAAGAAAAATTTCTAAAATACAGTTAAAAGAAAAGTGTGTTACATACAGTAAAGAATATCTATTATATACAACTAACATAAAAAACTTCTCACATGAAGAGGGGGCATTGAAAATATTATAACAACAGGAAAAATAGAAGGAAGAAGATCAAGAGGAAGACCAAGAGAAATGATACTGGACAGTCTGACGGGATGGTGTGAGAGGAGATCACCAACTGAGCTGATGGCATGCATGAAGGATCGCGTACTCTGGAGAAGCATAATAGCCAACGCCAGTCGGAATGGCACATGATGATGATGATGATGATGCCACTAACAAAAAAAAGTTGTTATGCACCACTAAGAAAAAACATTTGTCACACACCACTGAAAAATGTGTCACATATACTGACAAAAAAATTTCTTCCATACGGCTGAAAGAAAAATTTGTAACATACACTAACAGAAAAATGTGTACTTTTTTTTCTGAGATGCTTTATATTAATAGGCATTTTGAAAACTTCTTCCTAGTTCTGCCAGGGATCGATTACTGACCCAGTGCAAACTGAACTTTGCTCTTAAGGATGTTGTGGAAAGCAAATGTGAGACCGGAAGTTCAGATTCTCAAAGTTCATGCTCATAGAAAGTTGAAATCTGCATGTTGAGATGTTTGTCATAAGTCATTGATATATTTTTTGCTAAAATAATGTTTTGGCCATATTTTACACCTTATACTTTACATTGATTGTTCTACAGCTTGACTTATGTTAACATATATGCTGCTTTTTAAAATTGTGCTTGAATATTGTCATATTTACACAATTTCATTTGCTAAAGAAAAATTGCATGTAAAAAATGTAGTAAACAGGATTTGGATATACATCCCTTTCACAGTCAACAACCTTTATTGAAGCTAAATGTAAAATTACATGCAAGCTATCACAGGACTTCGGCTCAGTTATTTTCTTTACCAAGGTAGTTTGATTTATGCAAAAGCCTGATACGTTTTTAATTTTCAGCATACAAACATTGTATAAGCCATATAATGTGAGCAGTCATTTCATCCCAAACATTTTGTTTGAGAAATAATCATCATCATGTGCTATCTTTCTAGGGACAGTTATGAAACTCCAGTTTGCTCTGTCATTTTTCTTCATAATACACTTCCTACCCAGCTCTTCCTATTGTTCACTCTTATATATCAGTGACATTGATTCAAGTCTTTCAGTTCAGTTCTTGTTCTTATTTGTTGTTTTCAGTACATGTTTCATGTAGCAACATAATACTTGTCAGTTCTCACCTGCTACACCTGTTATTTATCTGGAGTGACATATGCAGGATACATTCTATTACAGAGAGTAAAATAACTATCTTACATTTTACATCCTTCCAATACCATTAAACATCATATAGGGCTCACATGGTAGTTAGCCAAGATTTCCTGTTTTCGGCAAGCTTTTCAACCTCATCAAGGGATGTTATTCCTATTAAATTGGCCTCCCTTAACAATGTCCTCTTTATAGTTTCACATGATCGATCTCTTTTTCTTCAGTTTTTTGTGTTTCACTTCATAGCTTGTTTTGGGATTCTCTGATTGTTTCTTCTCATCACATAACAGACATATGTCCATTTTCTTTTTCTGATAACCCATGAGACAGGTTGTTATTTGCTCATCTGTCTTATATCTGCATTGTTCTTGAATTCGTTCCACTTTATACCGAGTATTTTCCCGATGCATTTGTTTTCAAAAGGGTCTATTTCTGTAGTTGTTTTCCAGCTTTCACATGCATAAATACAGGAGGATATTACATCTGAATTGAATAATATTAACTTAGTTTTTGTGCTTATAACTTTTGAATGCCATGTGTTCTCAAGAGTCTTGAAGGTCAATGCTGCTTTTGCAATTCAAATTCTAACTTCCTTGCTGGTGTCACTATCCTGGTCTATGTAGCTGCCAAGATAGCAAATTGGTTTACTTCTTCAACAGCTGATCCCTTTATGTATATTTTTCCTTCTTGGTTAATGAGAAGTTTCATTATTTTATTCCTTGTTAATATAAAGTCCTATTTTACTAGTCATTGAACACAGGGTATCTGTTTTTTCTTGCAATGATTTCACATTGTCACTGATAAGAGTTATGTAATCTGCAAAATCAAGATCTTCCAGCTGGGTCTCATGTACCCAATCAATGCCCATTTTACCTTTGCAGCATGTTTTCATTATGAAGTCTATGGCAATTCCAAAAAGCAAGGGAGATAATATACATCCTTGCTTCACACCTGTTTCAGTCTGGAACCATTCACTCATTCCTTCTTCTGTGTTTGACTGCACAAATATATCCATTGTAGAGATCCCTAATGATGCTGGCAAATCTTAGATGATATTCCATATAGTCTTAAAATTCTCCATATTGAATCTCTGTGTATGCTATCAAATGCCTTTTTTAAAGTCTATGAAGTTCAAGATTAATGGTCTTTCCTTTTCAATATGTTCTTCAATTATTATTCTTAGTGTGGAGATCTGGTTGAGACAGCTTCTCCCTTTTCAAAAACATATTTGTTCTTCTCTCATTACAGCATCCACTATATCTTTAATTCTATTCAGAATAACTTTGCTAATACTTTTGACACAACTGATACTCCTCTCCACTTATTGCAATCGCTAAGGTTGCCTTTTTTTGGTATTTTAACAATGATTCCTTTTTTCCATTTAGAAGGGACATTTTATTTTTTCCAAATGTTATTAAACATTCTCTGTAGCTGGCTCATGTTGTCATTGTTAATAGCTTTTAACACTTTGGCTGTTATTTCATCTTCACCTGCAGTTTTATTGTTAGCCATTAGAGTCACTGCTGTTTCAATTTCACTCAATGTAATTTCATCTAGATTGACATTTAGTTGTGGGACTGGTAAGCTGATTTCAAGGTCTATCAATTCTTTTGGATGTGGTCAATTAAGTACTTCTTGGAAGTGTTTGGCCCATCTTTGCTTTTGGTCTTTACTTGAACTTAGTAGTGTGCCAGTTTTGCTAAGGATTGGTCTTTCTTTGGATGCAATAGTGCCTGTTAGGCTTTTTTTGTGTGTGGTATAGAATTTTGCTGTCCCCTGTCTTTGCTGCCTTCTCTACTTCTTTTGCCATGTTGACCATGTATTCTCTTTTATCCCTTCTAGCTGAACTTTTCACTTTATTGTCTAGTTCTTTGTATGTTGCTTTTGCCAAATCTTTTCCGAGATATGTCATTATATTCAACATGGCTAATTTGGCTGCTCATCTTTCATGTATATATTTCCATGTTTTATCTGATATCCATGCTTTTCTACTTATTTTTTGCAGTCAAGCACTTGTTTTTGCTTCTGTGATTAAGTCTGTGCCATAATAATTCCATAATTCATCTACATCTGTCTCCTCTACCTCACTGAGTGCAGAAAACTGTTTAGTAAGTTCCAGATTGAAATTACTCATCCTGTAGAAATAACTATATGACTCCCAAAATCATCAGAGAAAGTACCATCCCTCAGACTGATGTTTTGGCCCTTAAAACTTCTGGCATTCTAGAGGGAGAGGGGGAGGGAGTGTGGCTGAGTTTGGATCCTGTATGACAGAACAGATAAAGTATGCTTCAAGATTCAGTGCAATCCAGGACAATGGTTCAGTTTTGGGAACGAACAAACAAATGAACAAACGAACATACCTTATTTTCAAAAGGTTAAATTGGGCACGCAGGTAGCGAAAGGGAAAGAAGAGTGGAATAAAAAATCCAGCAACTTACAAGCCTGTGAGAGTCATGACTCATATTTTCAGGAAAGAGAACTGTGGCTTGAAATGACTGGAGATAAATCAGCAAATATATTTACAGTGTCAAATAATTGGAAATGAATAGAATAGCATAGAATAGTTGAAAATAAATCAGGAAATATATTTACAGTGTCAAATAATTGGAAATGAATAGAATAGCATAGAATAGTTGAAAATAAATCATGAAATAGATTTGTAGCATAGAATACTTTGAAAAGGAATTGTGAAATAGATTTAAAGCATAAAATAATTGGAAGTTAATCAGGAAATAGATTGAAAGCATAAAATATTTGGAAACTGGGTAATGGTGAATTTCCTTGAAGCTATAAGTGAAAAGCTCTTGGCTACTGATCCCATGGTGAAGAAACTGACAGTTTTCTAGTTTCTCAATTCTGGAATCTAAGCAGTTTTGAAGTGTGTGTGTCCAGGAGACAGTTTTATTAATAGTTTATTTAACTGAGGGCATTTGTGTAGAAAATGTTCAACTATTTCTTTCTCATTATGACAGCATCTGCAGTTTTGAGTGTGGCTGTTTTTTATATTGTTCAAGAGTTTAATGTCATAGCCCAAAAATGCTAACTTAATATGTTTACTTTTTACAATTCATCATGAAGGACTGGACTGCACTTATGTAGGACACTTTAGTATTTCTTCTTGCCTGCTGGTTTAGCTATTTTTCTTTTACTCATTCTGATACATCGCAGGATTTGCATGTGTGATTGTACGATTCTTTGTTTGGGGATAACGTGTAGTAAGATACTTCTTTGTTTGGCTGGGACCACTGTGTGCTAGGATACTTCTTTGTTTGGGGATAACGTGTAGTAAGATACTTCTTTGTTTGGCTGGGACCACTGTGTGCTAGGATACTTCTTTGTTTGGGGATAACGTGTAGTAAGATACTTCTTTGTTTGGCTGGGACCACTGTGTGCTAGAATGCTTCTTTATTTGGGTGAGGGGACTTTGTGTATCCTGTTTGGTTATGTGGTCCCCTTCTCATCATGACCAGAAATTCCACAATGACTTGGTGTCAGCTTCAGTCTGACCAGCATTCCATTCTTTGTAGACTTTATCTAAAAGCTTTATTGCTTCATTACATCACCTATCAAATAGTGCTCCCAGTTATCTATAGCTGCTAGGGCTGTCTTGGAATTAGAGAAAATGACTGTATGTTGCAATTCAGTCATGCCACTTTCAAGACGGTTCCTGATTTTTTCAGGGTTTTCTCAGGGTTGACAGTCTACTCCTCAGTGTATTTAGAACATAATTCTCTGCATGGTCCTGGGTTTGCAGATAGTCATCTGTGTAGAGTCTGAGATGTTCTGTTACTTCATTGTTAACTGATATTTATTGTGTCTTTGAAGGCTGAGCTATCTATGTACAGTCTGAGATGTTCTGTTACTTCAATGTTAACTGGTATTTATTATGCCTTTAAAGGCTGAGCTATCTGTGTAAGTATGAGTGAATCAGTTTCATAGACAGCTTTGCTTCAGAGGGTGGACCACAGATCTGCTTGAGAGAATGGAGGTAGATAGAAGTGTACAGTTCAGTTTTACAGAGAATGAAGGTAGATAGATGTGTATGGTTCAGTTTTACAGAGAATGGAGGAAGATAGAGGTTTATGGTTCAGTTTTACAGAGAATGGAGGTAGACAGAGGTGTATGGTTGTTTTACAGAGAATGGAGGTAGAGGTGTATGGTTCAGTTTTACAGAGAATGGAGGAAGATAGAGGTGTATGGTTCAGTTTTACAGAGAATGGAGGAAGATAGAGGTGTATGGTTCAGTTTTACAGAGAATGGAGGTAGACAGAGGTGTATGGTTCAGTTTTACAGAGAATTGAGGTAGATAGAGGTGTATGGTTCAGTTTTACAGAGAATGGAGGTAGAGGTGTATGGTTCAGTTTTACAGAGAACGGAGGTAGAGGTGTATGGTTCAGTTTTACAGAGAACTGAGGTAGATAGAGGTGTATGGTTCAGTTTTACAGAGAATGGAAGTAAATAGAGGTATATGGTTCAGTTTTACAGAGAATGGATATAGATAGAGGTGTATGGTTCAGTTTTACAGAGAATGGAGGTAGAGATGTATGGTTCAGTTTTACAGAGAATGGAGGTAGAGGTGTATGGTTCAGTTTTACAGAGAATGGAGGTAGATAGAGGTTTTATGGTTCAGTTTTACAGAAAGATAGGAAGAATAAGGAAAGTGAGCAGAAACAAGAATGGCAGAAAGTAAGATGAGCAAATATAAATGAAGAACATACAACAATCCGATATTTTGACAAAAGCCTTTTTCAAGATCACATACTAAAACAACCCAACAGATAAAAACACAAAATATAGATGAGAAATTAAACACTTAGTTTTTTGGTCTCCTAGATTTTGTACCCCATCTTGTAAGGAGGAGACAAAAAAGGCTGTGTTTAATTTTAATTTTTTAAAATCTATTTTTCATGTTTTTATCTGTTGGGTTGTTTTTGTATGTATCCTTGAAAAAGGTTTTTGTCAAAATATTGGATTGTTGTATGTTCTTCATTTATATGTATCATCTTACTTTCTGTCATTCTCGTTTCTGCTCACTTTTCTCACTCTTTCTATCTTTTCATAAAACTGACCAATACACCTCTGTCTACCTTCATGACTAGAACTAGTTTTACAGCAATCGTCATTCCACTGATGTCCTGAGACAGTGAACCACAGCCCTGCTTGAGACAGTGGGCTATGTCAACATTTTTAACTCACTCATGTTTTCTCTCTATGAAACTTTTTATCTGGTTCACATATTGGTAAACAGTTTTCTGGCAAGTATATTTTATGATAAGCTTTTGACCTGTCTGTTTTACACAGCGTATGTTAATTAAAACACTCACTATACCAGCAAAACTGTTTTATATTTGCTTATATAGGAAGTCATTATTCATCATCTTCTTCTGCATTCGAGGTTGTTGGTCACTTCTGATCCTGATCCCTGTCGACATGCCAAAGCACGCAGTCCTCTCCAGATCCTGAGAGGAGCCCCAAAGCTTTTGCCCCAAGCTTGTGTCCTCTGGCCATGTCTCACGCCTCAGGTCTGCATGGTTTGGACACTCTTGTAAGATATGTTCTGGAGTCTGGACCCCACTGCCACATTGACACTCGTCAGTGTGAGACATTTTGAGTTGGACATTCGGTTAAAAAAAAGGAAGTCTTTTGATGCTCTGTTACAACTGTTGCGAGATTCCATAACGGCAGGGTTTTTCCCCATCTATAGTCGCCTCTAGATGGGTCTCAGGATGAGGTTGTTGGCCTCACGCCCAACTCCAGTTTTACGATGAGCGGCAACGCAGAAGACTCATACGCAAGTAAACCGGCATGAGAATTAAAAAGTCCCTGCCATCTTTTACGTCACCCGGAAGCGAAACCCCCACGTGAAACTCTAAAGAGGACATTGTTAAGAGAAGCTAGTTTAGTGATGAAAAAAAAAAAAAACTCGCCGAGAACAGGAAAACTTGCCAACAAATATGCGAGCCCTATGTGACGTTTAACGGCACGGGAGGAATGTAAGGTATATGTAGTGTATGTTATGTGATAAGATGAAGGAAATTGGCAAGGCGTACCAGTGTAGTTCATAAAAATAACTTCAGACAGTACTGTAGCACATGTGACGGCAGCGCTTATACACATACAAACTAGAGCTAATGCATGCTTTAACAAACAATGACAAAGTCGTCAGACACCACATTCTGTATCGACTGTCAAAGCAAGATCAAAGAAGATATGGTCTGTTGTTTGTCGAGAGTGTAATTTTCATCGACGAATCATGTTCCAGTTAAGTGACAAGGTGAACAGGCATAATGCCAGTTGGGGGGGGGGGGGGGAGGAGCCACAGAAAACCCCCACATCCATCATCAGCAGGATTCACCAAAGATGAACGTCTTCTGTGCCATTTCGAAGGAGAAGGTTTATGAGCCTTTCTTCGACAAAAACTCCATAACTAGTGTGTCCTATCTCAGATGTTAATTGAATGATGCTTCGGGAAGACCGCCAAACAATGCAGGTCATGGGCACCGAGATGTGTGCGCCTTTTTTTTTTCAATACTACTCTGGCCAGTCGATGTATTGGATGAGTTGGTGACGTTGATTCCCTGTAAGGTGTCTAAATCATTTCAACTTTATTTTGAAAGGGTTAAGAATTAGACACACAGGCCCTCTGACATTCTGCCCTTGTTTCTCATCATTCATTCTTTCTAATCATTCAGTTTAACTGAAGTATATAAAAACATGAGATCATGAATAAAATGTAAAATAACAAAACATTTATCCTCTTATCCATATATTCACAAATACAAAATAAGCTAATATATCAAGGTAACTTAATATGACATTCTTACATTGAAATCGCGTCACATTCTTTGGAGAAAAAAAAAACATGGATGGGTGGGCGAACAGACCCGTTAAACATTACACCCTTCATAACTCAGAATTAAACCACTACACACATTTGGTACTAGATGCACGTAACAAGACCACATAAAAATGTAACTAACGCTTATATTTATTTCCCAGTCACATATTCAATAGCAAGATTTTCTTGCACAGTTCTTGTCTACATACTGTAAATAATATGGACCGACTGACTATCTCACATAGAATAGCACACTCGAAGACCTATTATACCAGGCGCGTTCAGAAAGTATCGCACCACATCGTTTTTCTCAGGAGCTGTTTATTCAAAAAGCATGACATTTATACACAATATACATGGATAAGTCATGTAAACATCGGTATTACTCAACATAATCCCCATCAATTTGTATGGCTCTACGCCAGCGCGAAACAAGTATTCCTAGCCCGTATCAGATTTTCTCTTGATTATGTAGCCATTTCTTCGCTGCATGAATCACTCCTTCGTCATCTTCAAATCTTACCCCTAGGAGTGCATCTTTAAGTGTACCAAACAGATGGAAATCTGAGGGTGGCAAATCGGGACTATAGGGTGGATGGGGTAGTACAGTCCAACCCAATTTGGTGATTGCTTCCGGTGTTGTCAGACTTGAGTGAGGGCGCGCATTATCGTGAAGGAGAAGCAGGTCTGCTGGATTCTTATGCGGTCGAACTCTGAGGAAAACGATGATCGAGTTTTTTCAATGTCCTTAATGTAAGCTTGCGAATGATTGCCTCTCCTCTTGGCATAACATCCACAAGAATCACACCATCAGTTTCCCAAAAGATAGTGATCATGACCTTTCCAGCTGAAGGAGTTGTCTTGAATTTCTTTCTTCGTGGTAATTGCGGATGATGCCACTCCATTGACTGTCTTTTTGTGTCAGGTTCAAAATGATGTGCCTAGGTGTCGTCACCCGTTATGATTTTAGCCAAAAGTTCTCTCTCTCAGCATTGAAATGTTCCAACAATTCAAAAGAAACTGCTTTTCTTTGCAATCGATGGTCATTTGTGAGACATCGAGGAACCCATCTTGCGCGAACTTTAGAAAATTACAAGAGCTTTTATAACTACATTTGCACTACCATTGCTGACTGAAAGCTTTAAGGCCAATTGTTGAGTAGTGATACGCCTATCAGTAAGAATAATGCATTTCAACATTTCTGCCTTGGTGGCTGTGGCAGGACGTCAACAGCGCGGCTGATCATGCAACTCCTTATATCCACTTATTGATTCTTTGAACTCAGCGATTGATTGTACTCCTGTCAACTGCAAAACTTCCATACACATCACATAGACGCCTGTGAATGTTCACAACAGTGTCCTTCTCTGCAAAGAGAAATTCTATCACAATTCGCTGCTTATACCGCAAGTTGCTCACAAGCTGCATTTCAACGGTTAGGGAAGGCATATTCTTTGGCCGGTTGGGGAGAAATTTGGTTCACACAATCGGCATATGCCATATTTAAAGTGTGCAGAATTTCATGTTTCTATCTTCATTATTAGTTGAAATAAAACGATGTGGTGAATTACTTTCTTAACCCCCCCCCCCTTTCCCCCCTCGCAGTATACTATTTTGCTTCATAGAAATTGTATATTAAACACTGGACTCCTGTCCTAAATCTACAACTACAAGGAATTTCGAATCTGAAGGAGGCATATAATCGACATTGTGTTCAGTCCCAATAGTGGTTTTTTTTTTCTGGTAAACAGCAAAAAAGAAAAAAAAAGGCCCTATGGTTCACCCAGCCTCTAAAAATGGGTACGAGAGAAATCTAGGAAGGTAAAGCTACCAATCGTGATACTGACCACATCACACTTTCATGTGCAGAAGGTCATGGAAAATAGAGACCTAAAACCATATTCCTCAATATGAATAACATTGCATTCAGAAATAGCAAGTCGAATGGTTTGGCCACGTTATACAACTACCGCCTGATAGCAAAACATAGAAAACAATCATGCGAAGAATTATATGAAGCAGAAGGAGGGACTTACCACAGAAACTTTAAATATCCCATTATATGAAGCAAACCCTATCATGGTGTCTGTCACTTTAACATATCTAATATTGAGAAAGGAATAATTGGTGTATAAGTATATAAAACTATATAGAACCTACTGTAGAAAAGTTGTAATAACAAAATGTATAAATTAGGAAAACGCAGGAATAGCTTTATTAATTAACCACCAGCACACAATTGTAACGTTTCGATGTGAACTTTAATCATACAAAAACATACAGGATGAATAAATGGGGAAAGAAGATGTAAAATAAATAAATGGAGCACTTAGCTGTGACTTGTATGAGGCTGCATTCAGAAGTGCGTATAGTGGAGTGATAGAATGTTTAAATTGAGAAGTGTGATAGGTGGGTCGTAAAAAGGTGGGGACCGCGGAAAGGAGAGAGAGAGAGAGAGAGAGAGAGAAAGAGAGAGAGAGAAAGAGAGAGAGAGAGAGAGAGAGAGAGAGAGAGAGAAGTAAAATGATAATCTAGCCGGGAGAAGGTGGAATAGCTGATTGTAGTAGAGGTAGAGGGGTTGTAATCTGATGCCGTTAGGAAGTTCTGAACTATGTGTTGCAAGTTAGAAGGAAGTAGAACTTTGTGCAAAGGGAGTATGATTGTGGGAGAGGGGAGTTTTGGTTGTAACTGAATTGCCAGTTCAAACATTGTGGTTACAGCGTTCTATATTCCCGAATGTAGCGGTTCTCAAGCGCTAGGCGGCTTGTGTCATTAGAGTGACATTTTTGATGGCAGTTACCAGAAAATCAGATTTGCCTCTGTTGTTGGGGTCAATGTTCCCTCTAGGGGTTTGCGGTCTGTGTGCAAATGTTCAAATGTTCAGCTCTCGAACAAAATAATATTGTGTATGCAAATATGCGTAGTAATTATATATATATATATATATATATATATATATATATATATATATATATATACTGTAAAGGCCTGTACATTTAAGAACAGGATAAACCTGCTGTACTTTTCAGTTACTGGTATTTAGTTACTTGCAATGGTGATTTCATTATTTACTTATTCAGTGACAGTTGTTATTTATTTACATAGTTGTTTATCCTATCATATTCGACTTGCTATGGGTTCAGTAAAACATAATCCCACCGCGTGTGGAGAAGCAAGTAAATGACCTCAGTTTACCAAACAACAGAAGATTTAATTAGGGTGATAGCAGGACAGACCTAATATCCCAATCCCACACTTTGCTGTCTGACCATCTAATTTTGGGTTAGAACGAAGTTACTTTCACTTTTAAAAGTGGCATTCTCATTAAAACCTTTAGCCACCCAAATTTATGCTTGAAAAGTATAGGGCACAAGATGCGGGAGTCTTTGTCAGTACCAGTTTTAAAACTACAAAAACACATACTTGAGTTAAACACAATTTTCCACTTTTCCATAGCGATAGTAAATCTACTGCTATTGAAAAAAAAAAAAACAGGACCGTTGTAATGTTGGTGGTTACGAAGTTTGGTGTTAGCTACCAAGATCAGTTTGCATATCTGAGCAGCTCAATGGATATTCTCATTTTTCAGGATACAGTGGAAATTCATCTGCCTGTTTATTTTAATTACCCTCTGTTCTCTGTGTGCTCACTTGCCTTGTTACGAGTCTGCTACAGTACTACTGAAAGTACGCGATAAAAGACCAGTTGAAACATTCGATCCGAAAGTCATTTCTAAACAAGAAAGAAACAGTCAAGGACAAAACATGTATCATCATTGTATTTTTTCTTAGTCGCAATTATAGCACGGAGTAACATCTGGAAACTGGAAAATAAAAGTAACCGCTTCATTTTTGTTTTTACTCGGCTCCCGAAATTTTGTATACTATAGGATTATTTTCCGTCCACGGCGCAAAGCTTAGAGAGTAGATGGGTTGGGGCCATTGAAATGATTAGGAGCTGATTTCGAAGCATGCTGGGTGATATCATACAGATGTTTATGCATGCGGTCACCCAATCTGAGACCAGTTTCATCAGCGTAAGATCCTGCATCTTTTTGTATATAATGTCACATTAGGGGACTCTCGTGTGAATCCCTCATGGAGAGTGATGATAGTTTTGGGAAGGTGATCGTTTTCGTGACAAAGTGAGGGCGGTTACATTTTCTGGTGCTAACATATACAAGGTTCCTCTTCAGGTGGTTATGGACGAGGATGTCCTTTTGGTTCCTGTTTGTATGCTAATAAGAGTAGATCAGAGAAGATGTCGTGAGTATCGGGGTCGAGTTGGATCAGTGGAAGATGGGGATAAAGAATTTCCTTAACCATCTGACCATGAGGGTGAAAAGGAAGTACTAACTCGACTCTGTTGGATGAGGTTAGATTTTTTCCCCCTGAATGCCTTTTCGCGGCCCGCTTTCTTGATATAGTTAAATGCTTTTCGAAGGACGTTTTCTAGATAGTGGCGATGACGAAAAAAATTCTAATAATTTGTTGGACCGACCCATAAAGTCCGTGTTTTCCTGACATAGGCGGCGAAGACGGAGGTGTTGGGAGTATGGGATGGAGTTATTACAAGCTTCAGGATGGGAGGAAGTGTAAAGTAAATGGTTGTGCCTGTTGGCAGGTTTACAAAACACAGAGATGACAAGACTGTATGTGCCAATAGATATTTTGATGTCTAAAAAGTTACAGACTTGCTAGAAATTTCATCGGTAAATTTGATATTCTCATTAAACGAGTTGGCGAATTCAATAACATTTTTAGATCGTTCTTTAGCATACTGATGCCACCATCAATCAATGTCACCACCTTTTATAGAGTTCTGGGAGTCTGCCAGTGTAGGTTTACCATAACTTGAGTTTCAGAAAACTATAAATAAGCACGCATAACTGGGACCTTTTTTAATTTCCATGGCGACACCACTGATTTGATCAAAGCACTTGCCGTTGAATTCAAAAGAATGTAGATTAAGTACCAGCTCTACAAGCCTTATTATATTGCTAGTACATTATTTATGATGCTTATACATTGTAATATGACAAAGAAGACGAGACACTTTTACGGGTATCGAAAGTATTGAGTATTGTCAGAAAGATACCCTTTGGACAGAAGTAATCGATTCTGTGCAATACAAATAGACGACAACACGTAACAGGCCATGACTGCAGAAGGGAAAGAAAGTTCTCAAGTTGATGGAGCAACCATCCTTGCAAGATCTCTCAAACAGCAAGTAAATAAACCGTATATTTCATATATTTCTTTCTTTGTCAGATATCTTGAACTTAACCATACAATAACTGCAGAGACTATGAGAAGATGATATAACCTTTGACCTTTCAGGTACATAGTCCTCGTATCTGAAACTACAGCATCTCCGCAACACATATTTCTAAAAATATGTTTTATATGTTTTGAGACAATGAAAACTATATTCCCCATGTACTGGTGTATAATAATGGTCTAACCATTATTCTCCCAGGAAAACTGACAAGGGCATATATACTTTGTCGTATGGTTTCTTGTACAAACTTTCAAACACGGTATTACATTGTTATGCATGTTTATAATATTATACACAATGTTGTTTTGTACATTCTTTCCTGATCAAGAAAAGAAGGTGGGCATACATGGACCACCTAGATATATGGTGCTAAATAAGCTGTGGAGAGGAACAGACAGAACTACAAAAATAAGATTTTTAAGGGCATGCATCTTTTCCATCGCAACATATGCCTGTGAGACCTGGACACTTAACAAAACAGCTGAGAAACACATAAATGTCTTTGAATGTAAAAGCTACAGAAGAGTTCTTCAGATGTCATGGACAAAAAAAAAAAAATATCCATACTCATCATCATCATCAGGTGCCATGCTGACTGGCGTTGGCTATTATGCTTCTCCAGAGTACACAATCCTTCATGCAGGCCATCAGCTCAGTGATCTCTTCTCACACCATCCCGTCAGACTGTCCAGTATCATTTCTCTTAGTCTTCATCTTGATCTTCTTCCTTCTATTTTTCCTGTTGATGTAATATTTTCAGTGCCCCCTCTTCTCATTGCATATCCTATGAAAGTACATTCCAGCTCTTCTCATATATTCTTCATTAGTTATTTTTGCTGTCCAGGGGATTCGCAGCATTCTTCTAATAAACCACATTTTTGCTGCCTGTAATGATTTTTGTGCAGACCTGCTTATTGTCCATGATTCATACTATATCCATACTACAAGATCTTAATATTGAAGAGGAATAAACAAAAAACTTAAATATTTTGGATATATTAAACCTCATGATAATTTAGAGAAGACCATCTTAGAAGAGTACATAATGGGAAGAAGAAAGAGAGGAAGACCAAGGCAAAGATGGCTACAAGACATCGTTGATAATCTGCAAATGGATGGATCAGCAGCAGGGCATCTTGCTTACAACTGAGAGGCATACAGGAGAGCTGTTAGGGAGGCAAAGTTTGTAGAAGGATTATAGAAGGATTTTTATGCTAAGCGCTGTATAACAAGAAAAGACTTCATTCACATTACCCTAGAGTGCTAGGAACTGACAACAGCTTCTTTCAGAGCCACAGTGTGATTCTAGGGTCAAGTGATCAACCAGTGTCATCATTTTCACCCTTAAAAACTGTTTTGAAAATAGTAAAAATAGAAAGGTCTGCTCTTCTTCATTTACAAATCAAGAAACTGTTTCATTTGTGATTGTACATCATATTCTTATTAAAACAACTTGCCATGACTTTAGTAACAATTATTTTTTTTCAGGGAGTAGAGTACATGTTTGGTATTGTTGGGGTACCAGTGATTGAAGTTGGCATAGCTGCTCAGGCAGAAGGTATTAAGTTTATAGCCATGCGAAATGAGCAAGCAGTGAGTACCTAACACAGAGTTATAATTTTAAAACTTGTGGAGTATAACATAAATTTTATGTAGGAAATATTTAAGAAAAATAATGCATACATGATAATAACAGCAGTGTCTGATTGTGGGTATTTTGACTGAGTTATTAAGACCTCTCTTGCTGCAAGCAGTGCATGTGTCTTGGACAGGGAGGAAAAAAAAAGTGGGAGAGAGGAAGAGAGATTGACTGATTGATTGATCTTTATTTCAAAAGGGTTAAGAATTGGGCACGCAGGCAAGTCTGACATTCTGCCCTTTATCATACATCTTTCACTCTATTCCAGACATTCTACAAATGTGCTGTTCATGTAACAAACTTAATTAACATTGAAGCAGAGAGTCATAAAATATAATATTTACGTTTTGCTCTTATCCATTCACTCAGTACAGAAGTAACTAAATACATATAAAAATGACTATCTACTAACCAAAAATTTCAGGACTATTCAGAATAAACAATTAACTGTATTTGGTGTCTGTAAGAGAAGTCTAAAATAACTTTTAAGTTTTATGATTTATGGAGGCATGTAGTCGACATCAAATAGATACTGACTACATGCCTCCATGAATCATAAAACTTAAAAGTTTACATTCAAAGGTAGATAATAATAGTTTAGTAATATTTGTTTGTGGCAGACAAGAATACTTTAATAATACTCGCCTGTGGCAAGTGAAGAAAACTAAATTGATGACAACTGACAAAACAAACAAGGCAGCTGAAATATGTATCAATGAGAAAAAACTGGAAGAAGTGGAGAGTTTTGAATATCTTGGATCGCTACTAACTAATAATGGAGATACAATGAGGGGAATTAAAAGGAGGACATCTGTCGCTCTTCAGAAAGTAAAACAAATAAAGAATCTGTGGAGAGGAGCAGACAGAACCACAAAAATAAGATTTTTAAGGGCATGCATCTTTCCCATCGCAACATATGCCTGTGAAACCTGGACACTTAACAAAACAGCTGAGAAACACATAAATGCCTTTGAATGTAAATGCTACAGAAGAGTTCTCCAAATATCATACACATAAAAAGAAACAAATATATCTGTACTACAAGAGCTTAATATTGAAGAAGGCTGACTAGTAAAGAGGATTAAAGAGAGAAAATTTAAATATTTTGGACACATTAAACATCATGATAATTTAGAGAAGACTGTATTGGGAGGATACATAATGGGAAAAAGAAAGAGAAAGACCAAAACGAAGATGGCTGCAAGACATCGTTGACGATCTGCAAATGGATGCAGCAGCGGCAGGCCATCTTGCTCACAACCGAGAGGCCTACAGGAGTGCTGTTTGGGAGGCAAAGTTTCACAAGGGACATACAAATAAATGAGCAAACAAGAATACATTAATAATACTCACCTATGTCAGACAGAAATACTTTAATAATTACACAACTGTAGCAAACAAGAATACTTTAATAATAATACTCAACTGTGTTAGACAAGAATGCTGTAAACTTCATTGTCACTAAATCTACATTTTATGGATAGATTGGGAAGAATTAGATCAACCTAGCTATTTCAGGCATTCTCATGGCATGCACTACCGTATGGCATAGCTAAGATCTCACAACCTCCATGACTGCCAACCCAGATTCTCCCCTCCAAGGATACTGCATGCCAGTTAATTTATTTAGCATCTTACACATTCATACATCACATCAACATGAAATACATATTACCAAGTCAGCAATCAATTTACATCCATTTATTAACACTCTCTACATATATCATAGTGACGCCACCACAGACATTACATACACAGGACATAACACGTATCATGATAATCAAGGCATGACATATGTGCAATGTATTATCTATAACTAAGTAACAACTAATTCAGTGGACCAGATTGGCCTGGGCTCCTCTGGCCTTACTAAGCAAGTATACATTTATCTCAGTATTGTACCGATGCACTGATAACACATTTCAGCCACTGCTGCCATGAAATCCTCATCCCTCTAACTCACATAAAACTCCCCATGCCAGTGCACTGTATAACATATTTTCACCTGCGCGAAATGCACTAAATATATATTTCCATTTGTGCCAGTACACTGAATAACATATTTAACTTTTGTGCCAATGCACTGAATAACATATTTCACTTTTGTGCCCATGCACTGAATACCCAGTTTCTTCTGGAGTTGGGGAAGGAAAGGTGGCCAGGTGTGATACTGACCATATCACCCTCTAGTGTCTGACAAGTCAAGGAAAATATGGGGACTAACACCAAATCTCTATGTGCCTCTTAGGCATGACCGGATTACCTTTACCTTTTTAAAAATTCTGAATAACATATTTTACTTGTGCCAAATGCACTGAATACATATTTCCACTTGTGGTAATGCACTGAAATATTCACATAGCTGCTGCTATTGTGCCTACTCCCATCACCAAGAATTACCAGGTGCAAATGCACCTCATTGATTGTGTAGCTGTAGCTGCCCTGGCGAGGTTTCTCCTGATACCATAGACATTATACATGCGAATGAAAACACAGTATGGACCTTGATGTGTGCCCATCCAATTATGACAAAACAGAAGCAGCGAAATCTTCACGTACGACGAAAGTGACAATAATCCAACAGCACATTATGGTTTCATGATATATCATATAATCCACAGCACCATAGAATCAAACATTGTGTGACAGGCCTGAGGCTAAGTATTTCCATATCAAACACCAAACATATGAGATCGAACTTGCTCCACCATTTCTCTGACCAAAATCCTTACACTATTCTGGGCTTCAAAAGGCATAATTAATAATTACTCACCTGTAACAAACAAGAATACCTTAATAATAATACTCACCTGTGTCAGACAAGAATACTTTAATAATTACTTACCTGTAGCAAACAAGAATACTTTAATAATTGCTCACCTGTAGCAAACAAGAATACTTTAATAATTACATACCTACAGCAAAGAAGAATAATTACTCACATGTAGCAAACAAGAATACTTTAATAATACTCACCTGTGTCAGACAAGAATACTTTTTTTTAATTACCTTTAGCAAACAAGAATGCTTTAATAGTAATTGTAACCTGTGTCAGACAAGAATACTTTAATAACACTCACTTGTAGCAAACAAGAATACTTTAATAATACTCACCTGTGTCAGACAGGAATGGTTTAATAATTACTCACCTGTAGAAATTAGAATACTTTAATAATAATACTCACCTGTGTCAGAGAATAATACTTTAATAATTACTCACCTGCAGCTGACAAGAATACTTTAATAATTACTCACCTGTAGCAAACAAGAATACTTTAATAATTATACTCTACTGTGTCAGACAAAAATACTTCAGTAATAATACTCACTTGTAGCAAACAAGAATACTTTAGTAATAATGGTCACCTGTGTCAGACAGAAATACTTTAATAATTACTAAACGGTAGCAAATAAGAATACTTTAATAATTACTCACCTGTAGCAAACAAGAATACTTTAATAATTACCTGCAGCAAACAAGAATAATAATTACCTGCAGCAAACAAGAATAATAATTACCTGCAGCAAACAAGAATACTTTAATAATTATTCACCTGCAGCAAATGAATACTTATATAATTACTCACCTGCAGTGAACAAGAATACTTAAATAATTACTCACCTGCAGCGAACAAGAATACTTAAATAATTACTCACCTGCAGCGAACAAGAATACTTAAATAATTACTCACCTGTAGCAAACAAGAATACTTTAATAATACTCACCCATGGCAGACAAGAATAGCTCATCTATATAAATTTCAGTCTAAATGAGTAAGGGGGGGGGGGGAGACAAAAACTATTTGTAAAGAGAGTACATTTCTTTCAGACTGAAAAAAAATTGTTTGAATATTGATTTCGATGATTGATTCTTGGGAAGCTACAGTGGTGGTTTTCCCTTGCCTTCCAAAGGATTTGTCTTTGTCAGCTTCTGTCAGGAGTCTAACCCATGAGGCAGCAGGTGGTTTGAAATCAAAGTTTACCTTTTCTTGAAAGAACTACCATCCAAGGCTTACGAACCACACCTACCTGAAGCAATCTGGTTTTAAGGCACCAGATACTTGCCTTCATCCTTTTTCTTGTTTGTTGGAATTGGTCTCACCATAAGAAGGTCAGGAGTTGGACCTCTGCTAACAGACTTTGTGAGATGCATATCTTGAGGGGCATTTGTTGGGGCTGAAAACCTATCCTCAACCCCACCCCTCAGTTATGCCTGCAGTAACTGGGACCATGAAAGAAAAACCAGCAGAACATGACATCAAAGTAAAAGGCACAGAAATAAAGCAACTGGATAAATAAGTATTTGGGAACAATAATAACACAAGATGGAAGATTTGAAAACAAACTAAGGTGCAAAATAGCCCAGGCCAAGTCATCATATATGAAGATAAAAATGTACTGTGTAATAAAGCTCTGTCGATGAACAACAGAAAGAGAGCTATTCAGTGCTACATCCAGCTTGTATTGTTATATGTATGTGAAGCAAGGGCAGTAACCAAGGGCACTCAGAATCTACTGAAACCAGTGGAGATATGGTTCCTAAGAAGAATGTTGAGAATACCGTGGACAACCCAGAAAACAAGAGATTCTAAGTGAGGCTGGGCAAACGAAATTAAGACAAATTCAGAACATGACAGTCCAGATTTGTAGGAAATGTTTTGAGAGGGAACAAACTGGAACAACTAATGACAACAGGAAAACTGGAGGGGAAAAAGGGACAGAGGAAGACAAAGAAACAAGATACTTGATGGACTATATGAGCAGCACAGAGCATGGTCAACACCCATCTCATATAAAGAGCAAAGGATAGATGGTTGTGGAAATCAGTGATGACCAACACCTGATTGGTATGGACCAGAGAGAGAAAAAGAGAGAGAGAGAGATTGATTGACTGACTGACATTCCTTTTGGGCCAACATTGGTTCATAGGGCAGAAATCGTATCTTTCCATTTCTGACGACTCACTACCGCCTGCTGTAGGTCTTGGATTGACTTGAATCCCAGAGTTGCACTCTCTCTAGTGATGGTTCTATGTATAGTCTCCCTTTTCCTGCCTTGCTTGAGAGAGAGAGAGAGAGAGAGAATACAAGTTAGCTTAAGAATGGTGAAAATAATTGTGTCACGGTCAAAGTGACATCCATATTTGTACATTAGACAGTTCAAATCTCTATATGTAAAGATAATTATTTGTGTGAAGTAAATTATAACTTGACACTTCTTGCAAGATTTCTACTTTGGTGTACAAAACAACCTGTGTTAAATAATACTGTTTCAGCACTGAAAAAAATATTTGTGTTGTTGAAGATACTGGCATGTTTTTGCAGATGATTACTATTTCTGGAATTCTTTCCATGGAGATTTCATATTTATTCCAGGTTAGGTCATGGGACATTATTATTAACAGTATGTGTAGATAAGTTTGACAGTATGGAGGAAGTGCAGAGCTGAGTCATGACATTACATCTTACATATTACATCCTTCCTGTGCTGCTAAATGTCACATAGGGTTCACATGGTAATTCGCCAAGATTTCCTGTCTTCGGCAAGTTTTTCAATCTCATCAAGGGATGTTATGCCCACTGAACTGGCCTCTCTTAACAATGTCCTGTGAGTTTCACATGGTCAACCTCTTTTTCTTCGGCTTGTTGTGTTCCACCTGATAGCTTGTTTGGGGATTCTCTGATTGTTTCTTCTCATCACATGACCGACATATGTCCGTCTTCTTTTTCCGATCACCCATGAGACAGGTTGTTATTTGCTCATTTGTCTTATCTCTGTGGTGTTCTTGAAATCGTTCCACTTTTTACTGAGTATTTTCCTTAGGCATTTGTTTGAGTTATGACATTATTAACTCTTTGTATAGTGGGGGTGTTTCCCTCAAAAGACCAAGGGGGGTAAATTTCACAATGTGGAATGGGATGGGTGTCACATTTAAAAGAATAGCAAAGGCATAATCTGATTTATAGTATCATATATTATATGTTAATTTGAAGAAGAAAAAATGTATTTTGTTTTTCTAATAAAATTTTTTACATTTTGTTAGTATACAACAAAAAAAAAAAGAGCTAAGAACTGAGAAGAAAGAATGGAAAATGAAGGAATTAAATAAGTTTTTTGTCACTTACCCATCAAGTTAATCCACTGTAGTTGGTCATATAATTCCATAATGAATAAAAATGTACACAAACATGTTTTCTTCACATATCTTCTAAAATGTACATGAAAATATACACTAGTTATGCATTCATAGCAAACTAAAAACACCAAGTGGGTAGGTAATATTTACATGAAAACAAGTGGGCGGGTGTTGACTAATATTTACCAGAAAACAGGCCATTGTGTTTTTTTTTTTTTTAATTTGAAGCATTCTACAACATTTAATTTTTTAAATTACACAATCTCCAGCATTACTTATTGTGATATTACAGCTAGTACTAGCAAAAAGCTGAGAAATAGTATCACCATCTACCCTTCTAACACATTTTGTTGCTGGACCAAAAAAAACATCCTAATCCTTTGAATCAGTGCCATGTGGGTCCGAAAATTCACAATCCTACTACTGCATTTTCTACAGCACAGTCTATACATTTTTAAATTAAATTCTGAGCTTGTAATGCAGAAATACGCTGCTCTGGATAAAAGAAACTAGCACTGGAAGCCATACTTGTTGATAAACAAAAGCCTAGCGATGATAAAAAATGAGTTAGATTAACACAAAGCTGTTCTGTTTTCACCTCAAACACGCGCCTCGTGTCCACAAACGAATTCCGGAAGGAAGTCTAACCGCTGGTTTTAAGTATACTTTGATTATTTTCAAAATTAGAGAACTACAAACCATCATCGCACTGCGCAAAGATTGGGCTACTCAACAGGGAATCAACCATGCAGGTCGCGTCTCAAAGTATACAAAGAGTTAAGAATAACATTGTTATTTATTTTTATATTTGCTCGCAGCATTGGTTTTGATTAACTGAAGTAAAATTCACATTTTCCTGTCCTGTCAGTTTTTGACTGGTTACATTGTAATAGATAACCATATGTTTCTCTTGTAGAATGAAGCATAAAACTTTTTCTTCTTTCAGGCATCCTATGCTGCATCTGCAATTGGCTATTTAACAGAAAAGCCTGCTGTATGCCTAGTAGTGTCTGGCCCAGGGTTAGTCCATGCCCTGCCAGGTATGGCAAATGCAATGGAAAATTGCTGGTGAGTTTGGCCAATAGTAAATTTATGATCTTTTACATTTTAATATCAGTGATGCGTCATCATATTTATTTTGTATTAGTCTGAGTAATATATGTCATATTTATTTTGTATTAGTCTGAGTAATATATGTCATATTTATTTTGTATTAGTCTGAGTAATATATGTCATATTTATTTTGTATTAGTCTGAGTAATATATGTCATATTTATTTTGTATTAGTCTGAGTAATATATGTCATATTTATTTTGTATTAGTCTGAGTAATATATGTCATATTTATTTTGTATTAGTCTGAGTAATATATGTCATATTTATTTTGTATTAGTCTGAGTAATATATGTCATATTTATTTTGAATGTGAAAAAAAACTCACCTGATGTGGGTCAGCACCCCAAGAAAATAAAATCAGGGTTTCAATATCATATGTGTCCTCCTCAGGCAGTTATCACTTCTTGACGCTGCCTTCTCATCGAACCAGTGACACATTGTATCAATTGTTGAGGCATATTATTCCATTCTTCTTGCAATGCTTGGGCTAATTCTTGGCGGTTTCCAGGACGATTGTGTCGTCTTTCCAACCTGCGGTCCAGTTCATCCAAGATGTGCTCAATAGGTGACAGGTCTGGTGAAACTGCTGGCCATGGCAAGACAGTATTCTTATGCTGTTGAAAGTGGTCCCTGACCACATGTGTGACATGTGGACGAGTGTTATCCTGCTGAAGTATCACGTCTTGTCCATTAGCATCCAGAAAAGACATTATGTAGTGTTGAATGATTTCGTCCCTATATTGTAAACCTGTAAGTTTGCCATTGAGGAAGACTAGATTTGTTCGGCGAGCATAGGAAATTCCTCCCCAAACCATTACACTGCCCCCTCTTCTCCTATCCACCTCTAGCACACAGTTATTTGCAGAACCTTTCTCCTCTTCACCTGTACACTAAAGCAAGCTCATTATGGCCTTGCAGACAGAATCTGGACTCATTAGTGTATAGGATCTGCCTCCATTGATGATAGGGCCATTCCACATGGTGGAATATTTATTTTGTATCAGTCTCAGCGATATACGTCATCATATTTATTTTGTATCAGTCTCAGCAATATGCGTCATCATATTTATTTTGTATCAGTCTCAGTGATATATGTCATATTTTTTTTGTATCAGTCTCAGTGATATACATCATCATATTTATTTTGTATCAGTCTCAGTGATATACATCATTATATTCATTTTGTATCAGTCTCAGTGATATACATCATCATATTTATTTTGTATCAGTCTCAGTGATATACGTCATAATATTTTTTTATGACTCCAAGAGGTTTGTGAGTTGTTGCTTTTTTTCTTTCCGGGATTGAATCCATGATCTCCCAGTTGGCACTGCACTTTGAAGTGTGTCTTTAGCGATTCAGCCACGGAGGACTGGTATTGGTTGTGGTATTGGTTGTGACAAACAAAATTATTTATGTTCTCAGTGCTTGTTTCACATACTCCACAGCCAGCATGAGGCCTTTTCTGCTTTTTCTGAGAGGCTTTTCAATGCCCTTGCTCTTGCTTGTCCCTTTATGCCCAGTTGCTTACACAGGTCGTATGCTGATGTTGCTACGAATCCTCTCGCTCACACTTCTACAGCTATCACTTTTGCCCTGACTCCTGCCCCCTGCCTCAGTTGCTTGACCAGATCATTGTACTTCTTACATTTGAATAGATACTGCTCCTCTGTTCTTGTTTCATACGGAACCGTAAGCTCAATCATTATTAATTCCTGTTTTTCTGTGGAGTACACTATGATGTCCAATTGCATTCCTGTATTCTTGATGGCAGTCAGGTATTCTGTTCTTCCTGGTAGGTCTGCTACCACATCCCAGTCATTTCCACCATCTAGGAGTGATGGTAAGGGAATGTCCCTGATTTCAATATTCGATGTTGTACTAGCACCTATGCGTGATGTGCAAGATGGCAGACGTTTTTTTAACGCTCTCGCCGGCATGCAGAAATCAGCGGAATTCCGCTTGATCTGTCACACATCATGTACCAGGAGTTGGGCATAAGGCTATCAACCTTATCCTGGCCCCTATCTAGAAGCGACTCCAGATGGGAAAAAAAGATATCGGTACGGAAACTTGCAGAGAAACCAAACGAGGATCAGGGATGCCTACTCCGAGGAGTTCATTCGTCAGCCCCAAACATGTGACAAAGATTGGATTCTGGAATGTGAGAACGATGGCAGCATCAACAAAAACTACTCAAGGCATCAAAGAAATGGAGAGATACCATCTAGACATACTGGGCATCAGCGAAATGCGGTGGCCAGAAGCAGGTAAAAGATCGGCAGAAAACAGTAAGTTAATAATACATTCAGGCAGAAGTGATGGTAAAATCCGAGACGGGGTAGGTATTATGTCAAATGTAGCAGCGAAGAGCCTTGTAGAATGGGAACCGGTGAACAGTCATATAATAAGAGCATGATACAACCTAAGACACGGAAGATTGACAATAATACAGTGTTATGCAACTATGAGTGATGCAGATGATGATATGAAAGACGACTTCTATCACCAACTACAACAAATCATCAACAAAGTCCCTAAACACGACATCCTAATTGCTATGAGGGACTTTAACGCTAAGTAGGGAAAGATAATACCGACGTTGAAAAAGTGATGGGGAAAGAAGGAATTGATATGGTTAATCAGAACTGAGAAAGATTAATTGAAATGTGTCTAACAGAGGGCATGGTCATTGGAGGCACAACATTCCCACACAGAGAGATACATAAAACAATGTGGATATCTCCAGATGATAGAACTAGAAACCAGATAGATCATGTTTGTATTAGAAAGCAATATAGAACATCTCTCATAGATGTAAGGGCTTATAGGGGTGCAGATGTCAACAGTGATCACAACCTGTGCATAGGGAAAATAAAACTAAAATTGAAAAGTCGAACATAAGAGATCAGTACACAGAAAGATAAACAGCTACAACCTACAAGAAGAAAATACTAACATTAATTTCAATCAGGAACTTGCCAATCATTCCAGGTGTGAAACAAGGATGTATACTGTCTCCTTTACTTTTTGGGATTACAATAGACTTCATAATGAAAAAATGCTGCACAGGTAACACAGGTATTGACTAGGTACATGGGACCCAACTAGAAGACCTTGATTTTGCTGATGACATAACTCTTATCAGTAGTAATGTGAATTCCATGCAAGAAAAAACAGATAGCCTGTCTTCACTGGCTAGCAAAATAGGACTTGAAATTAACAAGGACAAAACAAAAATAATGAAAATTCCCATTAATCAAAATGGAAAAATACACATAGAAGGGACAGATATTGAAGAAGTCAATCAATTTGCATACCTTGGCAGCTACATATGTCCAGGATGGTGACACTAGAAAGGAAGTTAGGATCAGAATTGCAAAAGCAGCATCAATCTTCAAGAATCTTGAGAACATATGGAATTCAAAAGTTATAAGCACAAAAACCAAGTTAAGACTATTCAATTCAAATGTAATATCCACCCTCATTTATGCATGCGAAAGCTGGAAAACAACTAAAGAAATAGAGAAGAAATTAGACTCTTTTGAAAACAAATGCCTAAGGAAAATACTCAGCATCAGGTGGAACGAATTCAAGAGCAACACAGAGATAAGACAGATGACTGAACAACAACCAGTCTCATGAGTGATCAGGAAAAGGAGATGGACATATGTTGGTCATGTGCTGAAAAGAAACAGTCAGAGAATCCCAAAACACCTATCAAGTGGAACACAACAGGCCAAAGAAAAAGAAGCAGACCACGTGAAACTCTGAAGAGGACATTGTTAAGAGAGGCCAAATTAACAGGGATAAAATCCTTTGATGAGGTTGAAAGACTTGCCGATGACAGGAAAAATTGGCAAACTAGTTTGCGAGCCCTATGTGATGTTTAACGGCACAGGAAGGATATAAAATATAAGACTAGCACCTATGAAGTATTTAAGTGGGACCTCAACTCTTTTGCTGTTATTTGCTTTATCTTTTGTCCTGTCTACAATGGCTACTAGTTCCTGCAGCACTCTGTTGTGCCGCCAGATGTAAAGTCCTTGGGCTAATGATACTTTAGATGCCAATAGCACATGTTCCAATGTTTGCCTTTCGTTGCAGAGAGAGCACTTTGTGTCTTCTGATAAACCTCATTTGTATAGGTTGGAGCCTGTAGGCAGAAGGTCATAAATAGCTCTGATGATGAAACTGAGTCTCAAGGGTGCCATTTTCCAGATGTCATTCCATGTTAGTGATCTCTGCAGGACTTCCTCCCATGTTAGTGATCTCTGCAGGACTTCCTCCCATGTTAGTGATCTCTGCAGGACTTCCTCCCATGTTAGTGATCTCTGCAGGACTTCCTCCCATGTTGTCCATTGACCTTGCTGTGCCTGTTGGACTGCTTCTGGACTTGCTTGTCATCTTCTGAATTCCTTACTTCGCTGATGATCATATCCCTTCTTTCCTTACAAGAGGCCTTTGACCACCATTTGATTTCACTATGACCAGATCTCCTTCTGTTGGTCTGGGTGTATCCTATTACTTCTTTCAGCATCTATTTCCCTGACCACGGTCACTTCCTCATTTACTTTCCATTTTCTTCCAGTTTTAAGTGTTGGCTGCACTTTTCGTACCACCAGATCTGTAGATTCTTGTAGCATCATTGCAAGCCTAGGCTTTCCTACCTTGTATTCTTTGACCACAGATTTGAATGGTAGCTGCAGTTTGCTCTTCTTGCAGTACAGTGCTACATCAGTGATATACATCATCATATTTATTTTCTATCAGTCTCAGTGATATACATCATCATATTTATTTTCTATCAGTCTCAGTGATATACGTCATATTTATTTTGTAAGCTTGCTGTCAGATTTGTCCTGGTGCTTTGCCTGGGTACCATGTGGCATTTTTTTTGGCCCTCTCTTCCTCATTCTCATCAGCCTCTCAGGTACGCTTGCTTATATTCTTCTAGACAAAGTAGATCTCTATCAGGTTAGTTTTCTTATGTGTATTTATCTTCTGTATTATCTTTTCTTTATACTTGATAAAGGCATTATTTGCAAAATTAGGTTCAGTCCTTCTGCAGAGTTATTATATACAGTAAGTCCTTCTGCAGAGTCAGTATATACAATAAGTCCTTTTGCAGAGTCAGTATATACAATAAGTCCTTATGCAGAGTCAGTATATACAGTGAGTTCACTTTGGTTTGAGCATTATTTAGTTCTGGCAGCTTGTTTCACTGAAGAGCTTCTATTATTGATCTACAATGAGGAGTACCACAGGAGGTTAATCAGAGTTCAAGCTTGACAGCTTCTCACTTGCTGCAGTAATTGCTGTATTTTCAGAATCAAAGTTGTTGCAGTACTTCTCATTGGGTAAGCATTGTCTTTCCAGTGCTGTTATTTTGATATTCAGTATATGCTTAGTCCCTCCAAGGGACTTTACTCATTTCAAAAATGAGCAGTAAGGATTATAGATAACAAACATGCAGCACCTATTACAAATAAGGACAAACATCTTGATATTCTATCCCTCAAGCAGAGATTTCTTTTCAACAAGACCAAGTTAATTCATAAAATTCTATCTCACAATGCTCCACCCTGTCTGTGGGTGTTGTTCAAATTCAACCCAAAACACAGCTTAACCAAGGCTTGACATACTTAACAAAAGCTTCTCTTACTCAGCTGCCCACCTTTGGAATGCGCTACCAATTTATGTAAAACTTACAAGTAACATTCGTTCTTATAACTTCAAACTTTGTCAACATCTGTTTGATATGGACTATATGCCTCCCTAAGCATAGTCTAAAGTAGTTTAACTCTTTCCCTGCCTTGTGACAGGCCGCATCCAGTTTCCATGTTCCTGCCTTGGGCCTTTGGATAGGTCTCTGGTTTGTTTCGGTGTAAAATCGGCTGAATTTTTAGATCGCATGTTATGTGTACACATCACATTTACTCAGCATTCTTTTTGCAGATCGTTCTTAATAACGGGGGTCAAATGGAGTCAGATTCAGTGTTTTGACTGAAGTTTTCAGCTTTTTTGTGTGACTTCGGAGGCAAACATGTCTCCCTACGACTAGACCACTGTTCTTGAATGTATCCTAAGTAGATCTAGACATATTAGACAACTGGAGAAGTAGTTAGAAGGTTATTTCATACATTATTTTAGCGATTTTTGGCACATATAATCACAATATGATATTGACAAGTCGATCTAGACATCTTAGATGATAACTAGTGTCGATCTAGGCCTATCCGATGGTAAGTAGGACACAGTTATTGTCTAAAAACATCACATTACTTTTTTTTTCCTGAAAAACTCTGCATTTGTGTAATCTTTATACATATTTTGTTATTTTGAAATATAATAAGTACACTTTTTCACATGGAAAAACTGTTTCATTTGCTTTTACTAATATGCCCCTGTACATATCAAGACCCGTGCTTTTACTCTGGTGCACAACTGAATGTTCGCATTTTGTCCCCTCCAGCAGGGAAAGAGTTAAAGAATGGCTTGATTGTTATAATTTTAACAGCTTTTCTGTAAATTTTAGTTTTGAATAAATAGAAGAATGTAGTTTATTTCATACTGTTGCATAAATCAGAGTGTGGAGTGTATGAACAAGAGATAAGTTTATTATTTAATTATGTAATCATTTAATTGTATCTTCATGATTATTAATGCTCATTAATAAATGCTGAATGACTGTGACTGAGTGAAAGCTGTATGATGAAGGGCAGAATGTTAGATGGGTCTGCGTGCCCAATTCTTAACCCTTTGAAAATAAAGTACGAGGGGTGGTTGATAAGTTCTCGGCATAAGGTACAACGGATTATTTGTGGACAATTTTTTTTGGGGTTATTTCTCAACATAGTCCCCTTGCAAGTTTATGCACTTAGTCCAGTGATTCTGGAGCTTACGGATGCTTTCTTTGTAAAAGTCTGCATCTTGTGCCAGTCTACAGCATGAATGATGCCATCATCTGAAGCAAATTTGCCACCACTGAGCTCCTTTTTGAGTTTGGTAAACAGGTAATAGTCCAAAGGTGCCAAATCTGGGGAATAAGGAGGATGTTCAAGAAGCTATAAGCCGCATTCATGAATGACAGCCATTGCCACCACCGATTTGTGAACTGGAGCATTGTCTTGATGAAATATGATTCCTGTTGTCAATTTCCCTCGACACTTTTCCTTCAATTTGACCCGCAGTTGCTTCACAAGATTAGCGTAATATGCCCTGGTGACCGTTCTGCCCTTTTGAAGATAGTCTGCTATAAGGTAGTCTACCAATAGCACACTTTCTGAATCCCAAAAGATGGAAGCCATCACTTTGCCTGCAGACAGAACCACCCTTGCTTTCTTTGGAGGTGGGGATCCATGATGTTTCCACTGCTTTGACTGTTCTTTGGTTTCTGGTTGAAAATGATGAATCCAAGTCTCATCCATAGTCACAAATTGCTGAAGAAACTTTTCAGGATCTGCAGAAAAATGGCCAAGATTGTCTCTTGACATGTTGAGACACTGTTGTTTGTGATTAGCTCCAAGAGGTTTTGGGACCCATTGAACAGAGACCTTTGTCATTTGAAGATCATTGTGAATAATGGCATGAACACATTCCTGGAAGATGCCCAACTCTGTACCGCTCAGTTATTCGCCTATCCTCTATTATCATGTCTTGGATTCTGCCAGTGGTTTCATTGGTGGTTACTGTTCTTGGTCTTCCTGGACAGGGATCATCTTCCAGACTCTCCCTTCCATGTTTGAATTGAGCTGCCCATTTCTTCACTGTGCTGTAAGAAGGGGCACTCTCCCCTAGAGTCTTCACCATATCCTCATGGATCTCCTTCGATGGTAAGCCCTTGATGCAGAAGTAGCGAATGACTGCTCGATGAGAAATTTTATCCATTTTCTCAGTTTCTGCTACCCCTTATCACTTCAGTAGCCTGTAAAAAAAAAACAAAAAAAACTGGTTGCAGTTACTTTCTTGAAACTTTGTGTTTAATCTTACCTGATCTACAGATGCACCTGATATCAGCTGTACGTTTCAAGTATTTGTACCTTATGCCAGGAACATATCAATTACCCCTCGTATATATGTCACATGGTTTGGGTGCCTTGTCATGGCATGACAACTTGGGTACCCTGACCACCCCTAGAGCTATACCAGTGGGAGTTTTGCTCCTGGCAGGTCCAACCAAGCAGGGAAGGTCTGCATGGGTAGGGGTCAGACGAAACTTGCACCCTGGTCTTTCAGGGTGGAGGTTAAAGCATGGGGCCAACTGTACGTAAAAAAAATTAGTATTATGGAACAGACAGAGAATCCTTGAAATCTTTGGGCCGATAAAGGATACCAACAGTGGAGAATGGAGAGTTAGAAAGAACACTGAACTGAACAGCTAATTTAAATCCCAATGAATTATAAATGTCTTGAAACTGTGCAGACTACGCTGGCTGGGGCATGTAGAAAGAATGGAAGAAAAGACAGATGAAAATGATGTATGCACAAGAGATGAGAGAAACAAAACCAAGGGGTAGACCAAGACAAAAATAGAAAGACAACATAGAAGAGGATATAAAAGAAATTGGTGTCACCAACTGGAGAGAGAAGATTAGGAATAGAGAGGAATGGAGGCAAACTTTATCTGCAGCAATGAGCCTTAATGGCTTGGAAAGCTGTAGAAGAAAAAGATACATAAGTTTGCTTTGTTGTGTTCTTTGGGTTTTTTTCTTGTTTTTTTTTTTAAGCTGACAATCTTTGACATGTGTTCCCTTGTTTAAGTTTCTGATGTTTGCCATGACTTCCTTTATTGTTTAAGTTGTTTCCCATGGGATCCTTTATTGTTTAAGTTTCTGGTGTTTGCCATGACTTCCTTTATTGTTTAAGTTGTTTGCCATGGCTTCCTTTATTGTTTAAGTTTCTGATGTTTGCCATGACTTCCTTTATTGTTTAAGTTTCTGATGTTTGCCATGACTTCCTTTATTGTTTAAGTTGTTTGCCATGGCTTCCTTTATTGTTTAAGTTTCTGATGTTTGCCATGGCTTCCTTTATTGTTTAAGTTTCTGATGTTTGCCATGGCTTCCTTTATTGTTTAAGTTGTTTGCCATGGCTTCCTTTATTGTTTAAGTTTCTGATGTTTGCCATGACTTCCTTTATTGTTTAAGTTTCTGATGTTTGCCATGGCTTCCTTTATTGTTTAAGTTTCTGATGTTTGCCATGACTTCCTTTATTGTTTAAGTTTCTGGTGTTTGCCATGGCATCCTTTATTGTTTAAGTTGTTTGCCATGGCTTCCTTTATTGTTTAAGTTTCTGGTGTTTGCCATGGCTTCCTTTATTGTTTAAGTTTCTGGTGTTTGCCATGGCATCCTTTATTGTTTAAGTTGTTTGCCATGGCTTCCTTTATTGTTTAAGTTTCTGGTGTTTGCCATGGCTTCCTTTATTGTTTAAGTTTCTGATGTTTGTCATGACCTCCTTTATTGTTTAAGTTGTTTGCCATGGCTTCCTTTATTGTTTAAGTTGTTTGTCATGACTTCCTTTATTGTTTAAGTTGTTTGCCATGACTTCCTTTATTGTTTAAGTTGTTTGCCATGACTTCCTTTATTGTTTAAGTTGTTTGCCATGACTTCCTTTATTGTTTAAGTTTCTGGTGTTTGCCATGGCTTCCTTTATTGTTTAAGTTGTTTCCCATGGCTTCCTTTATTGTTTAAGTTTCTGGTGTTTGCCATGACTTCCATTATTGTTTAAGTTGTTTCCCATGGCTTCCTTTATTGTTTAAGTTTCTGGTGTTTGCCATATTGTTTAAGTTTCTAGTGTTTGCCATGACTTCCTTTATTAAATAATAATTTATTGTTTAAATTATCCATATTTTGGCATCCATTTTTTATTGTTGAAATTGTCTCTGTTTTGCTTCCCTTATTTTATTGTTTAAATTCTCCTTCTTTGCATACATCTTCTTATTTAAGTTTTCCATATTTTGCTTATCTCCTCTTGTTGTTTTATTTGTCTGTGTTTTGCATATCTCCTCTTGTTTTAGTTGCATGTCTTTTCCCTATCTCCCTTTGTTTTAGTTGTCTGTCTTTTCCCTATCTTCCCATGTTTTAGTTGTCTGTCTTTTCTCTATCTTCCCATGTTTTAGTTGTTTGTCTTTTTCCTATCTTCCCATGTTTTAGTTGTATGTATTTTCACTGTCTTCCCTTGTTTTAGTTGCATGTCTTTTCCATATTTTCCCTTGTTTTAATTGCCTTTTCCCTATCTTCCCATGTTTTAGTTGCCTGTATTTTCTCTATCTTCCCTTGTTTTAATTGCCCATCTTTTCCCTATCTTCCCATGTTTTAGTTGTCTGCCTTTTCTGTATCTTCCCTTGTTTTAATTTCCTGTTTTTTCCATATTTTTCCATGTTTTAGTTGCCTGTCTTTTCCCTATCTTCCATTGTTTTAGTTGTCTGTCTTTTCTCTATCTTCCTCTGTTTTAGTTGCCTGTCTTTTTCATATCTCCCTGTGTTTAAGTTTTCCATGTTGTGCTTACCTCCTCTTGTTGTTTAAGTTCTCCCTGTTTTGCATATCTCCATATGGTTAACTTGTCTGTGTTTTGCATGTCTCCTCTTATTTTAGTTGTCTGTGTTTTGCATATTTCCCCTTGTTTTAGTTGTTTCTTTTCCCATCTCCCCTTGTTTTAGTTGTCTGTCTTTTCACATCTCCCCTTGTTTTAGTTGTCTGTCTTTTGCATATCTCCTGTTGTTTAAGCTTTCCATGTTTTTCTTACCTCCTCTTGTTGTTTAAGTGCTTGTTTTGCATATCTCCATATGTTTAACTTGTCTATGTTTTGCATATCTTACCATGGTTAAGTTGTGTTTTGCACATTTTTTTCTTGTTGTTTGTTGTCTGTGTCCTGGATATATCCTCTTCGTTAAGTTTTCATGTTTTGTATAACTTTTCTTGATGTTTAAATTACCCATGTTTTGTATATCTCCTCTTTTCATTTCAGTTTTTTCATTTATTATTTTGTTTATGTTTTGTGTATCTCCTCTTGTTGTTTAAGCTGTCTGTGCTTTTACAGGCCTCTCCTTGTTATTGGAGGTTCTGTTGACATATACCAGGAGGCAATGGGAGGATTTCAAGAGTATCCACAGGTACTACCTTTGTTAATGTTGTATTGTTGATGTTTTAATATTATGTGTTGTATGCAGTTAGAATTGCAAAAGCAGCATTGACCTTAAAAAAATCTTGAGAAAATGTGGCATTCAAAAGTTGTAAGCACAAAAACACAGTTAAGATTATTCAACTCAAATGTAATATCCACCTTCATTTATGCATGTGAAAGCTGGAAAGCAAGTAAAGAAATAGACAAGAAATTAGACTCTTTTGAAAACAAATGCCTAAGGAAAACACTCTGTATAAAGTGGAACGAATTCAAGACCAATACAAAGATAAAACAGATGAGTGAGCAACAGCCTGTATCATTGGTGATCAGAAAAAAGAGATGGATTTATATTGGCCACATGTTGAGAAGAAACAATCAGAGAATCCCAAAACAAATTGTCAAGTGGAACACAACAGGCCAAAGAAAAAGAGGTTGACAGCGTGAAACATAGTTAAGAGAGGCCAAATTAGTAGGCATAAAATCCCTTGATGAGATTGAAAAGCTTGCCGAAAACACGAAAACTTGGTGAACTACCATGCAAACCCTATGTGATGTTTAACAGCACGGAAACATACTTACTGGAGATATCAAACTCTGTCCTTACATTCAGCTCAGCCACAAAACAAATTTGCAGTTTGAGGAGTAAAAATTGTTGAAGGAGAGGACACCACAGAAGTCATATGTATACAAAGTTTAAGGTTGGTACTACTAATCTATGTACATGTGCCCAGGTGCCCCAAACCGTGGAACATATCCTCCAGAACTGCATCAACTACGAGACACTGAGAAATAACTACTGGCCCAGTGAAACCACTAAAGAAGATAAGCTCTACGGTTCCATACATGAGTTACAAAAAACAGTGAAATTTATCCAAGAGACAGGACTGCAGATATAGACAGACAGTGCGAACGAGGAAGAAGAAGAAGAAGATTCTGATAGTGCGAGCAGCCATATCTGCCTGGCTAAAAAAGGAAATCAGTATTTTCAATTTTTTTTGGATTTTTTTTTTGATGACTTCAGTAAGCTGTGACAAGCTCCTATTGATATTTGGTGATAATATTTAAACTTGCCTTGTCTCTTTCATGTACTGTGATAAGCTCTTATTGATATTTAGTGATAACATTTAAAATTTTATCCTACTTCATGAACTTCATGAGCTGTGACAAACTCCTATGATATTTAGTGATAACATTTAAACTTTTCTTCTACTTCATGTACTTCATAAGCTGTGACAAGCTCCTATGATATTTAGTGATAACATTAAAACTTTTCTCCTACTTCATGTACTTCATAAGCTGTGACAAGCTCCTATGATATTTAGTGATAACAATTTTCTCCTACTTCATGTACTTCATAAGCTGTGACAAGCTCCTATGATATTTAGTGATAACATTTAAAATTTTCTCCTACTTCATGTACTTCATAAGCTGTGACAAGCTCCTGTTATATTTATTGATAACATTTAAACTTTTCTTCTACTTCATGTACTTCATAAGCTGTGACAGGCTCCTGTTGATATTTAGTGATAACATTTAAACTTGTCTTGTCTCCTTCCTCATGTACTGTGATAAGCTCCTATGTTATTTAGTGATAACATTTAAACTTGTCTTCTCTTGTCTCCTTCCTTATATACCTTTAAGTGTTGAGAGGCTAAATAGACTTCTTGATAAGGATAAAAATGTCCACATTTTTAGCTTCTCTGAAAGCCGTTTAAATAGGAACATAACTGATGAAGATAATAGAATTAACAGTTTTAACCTAATCTGGCGTGACCTAACTAGAAAACTAGAAACAAGTCTAGTAATGTATGTCTCCACAGCTATCCAGTTAAGTTGTAGAGAAGACCTTGAATCATTGGAGGTAGAGTGTATATGAGTGGAAATTAAATTCCTAAACCAGAGTCCATTACTTTTTTTGTGCCGTAATCCAAATGCATCATCCCTGTGGTATGATCACTTCATGACTATGATGGATGAGGTCTCAGCCTTTAACTTCAAAGATATTATCATTCTTGGAGATTTCAACATAGATTTAAGACAATCAAATCCAACTTGGAGCAATATTATATTATGCTACAATTTTTTTCCTAAATTGTCACCAGACCTACTAGAGCAATGGAAGTATCATCCACATTATTAGATCATATATATGTAGTCCACCATTGAAACATTGAATGTAGCATCCTTCATAGTTCATTAAGTGATCATTACCCAGTCTGCTGTACGTGGACAAGAAAGTGGTATACACTTCCTAACCACAATCACACCAGTATGAATTTTAGAAGCTTCAAAAAATTTAACCCAGAGTTATTCCTTAATGATATGCAAGCATCTTCACTTACACACGTGTACCAACTAACTGACCCTGATGAGGCAATAGAATATTGGCTAAAGATCTTCATAGATATATTAGATAAGCATGTACACTTGAAAGAGGTGAATGAATGAATGAATGAATGAATGAATAATCTTTATTTTTAAAGGGTAAAGAATTGGTGCGCAGGCCCATCTTACATCCTACCCTTCATCATCTTTCATTCTTCCCACACACTCGATTTAATACAAGTATACAAATTATATTAGGAAAAAAAAACATATCAATAGAGTGTAAGATTAAACTATTACATTCAAAGTAAAAGAGAAGAATTAACCTAATAAAATAGCACTCACACACATACACGCACACACACAGACATATACATCAGCAACAATACAGTGTCACTACAGATCTTCTAACATATGTTTTTTAACAAACATTAAAATAATTTCTAACAATATCTAACAAGTTACTTTTTAAACTATGTCATTTTAGTGTTTGATGGCTGGTGAGTCATGGGTAGAGAGAGTGCTGGTTATTCTATAGAGGCATATAATTACAAGCAAGTAAATAATGAAACAGGTTTAAGTAAAACACCAGATGAAGTCACTTTTGGCTAACACCTGAAATATTACATGCCATGAGAGAACGTGACTGGGCACACAAAATCAAGGACTTCAGGACCTACCATTCACTCAGAAACAAAAGTTCAATACATAATGAGGCAAGAGAAAAAAAAAATTCTTTAGGAATCTAGTACAGAATAAATCAGACAGTAAATTTTTGGAAAGCCATAAATACCCTATCAAATTAAAGAAAAGAATTTAATTTTTAAGCCAGCAGTCATGCATACACTATTGCACATATCAGTACTCATTTCAGAGAAGAAATACGATGTTCTTAAATCATCAATACCAGTTCCTGTATGCGACTTACATGAACTACAATCATTCCTGGATAGCAGATATACTATATTTAAACAGTTACACATTTCATTCTTAACAGTCAGTGAAGTTTACAGTTATCTGTTATCTTTAAAAAACAATACAGCTTGGCTTGACAATATTAGCACTAAGATCTTATGTTATAATTAGTGTATAAGTATATAACTATACATGAAGCACTGCAGTAAAGCTGTGATACTAGGAAAAATGTAAGAACAGCTTTATTACTTAACAACTACAAAGTTGTGACATTTCAGCGTGAGCCTTAATCATACAAAAACATACAGGATGAAGAAATAGGAGATAAAGTATAGATTCACATGAATACTACTGAAAAAAAAAATTTAAAAAGAGTACATAGCTGTAAATTGTAAGGTGTGACTTGTCCGGCGGTGTGTGTCGGGAATGGATTTAGTAGAACATGGAGACTGTTTAAATAAAGACCTGTGACATGTGGTCGGTGGGTTGTAACTGGGGGTGGTGGATAGGGAACCGGGGAGGGGAGAGAGAGTTATACAATGTTGACCTAGCCAGGAGAAGTTGAAATAGATGACTGGGGAAAAGGGGTTGCAAAGTGATGCTGTGAGGAGGTTTGAAAAGTAAGAAGGGGTGGACTTAGTGGAGAAGTACTATAATGATTGAATAGAATGTGAAGTGTAGCTAAACAGCGAGTTTAACTCATGTGGCTCCAGTGTCCCATAATTTTGAATGCAGCAGTTCTCAAGTGCTAGGCAGCTTGTGTCATCTGCATGACATTGTTTGATAGCTGTTACCAGAAAATCAGATTTGCTTCTGTGGTTGGGGCCATTGAAATGATTTGGGACTGGTTTCGAAGCATGCTGGGTGATGTCATACAGATGTTTTTGCATGTGGTCCCCTAATCTGAGGCCAGTCTCACCAATATACATTATCCTGCATCTTTTGCAGACGATGACTATATCACATTACGGGACTTGCAAGTGAATCCCTCATGAAGAGTGAGGATAGTTTTTGGAAAGGTGATTGTTTTCATTTCCCAAACTACCGGGCAGGTAACGCATTGGGGGCGGTTACATTTTCTGGTGCCGACATATATAAGGCTCTGCTTCAAGTGGCTGTGGATCCCCTATTGGCATACAAACGTGAACCAAACCATAAGGACATCCTTGTCCACAGTCCCGTAATGTGATATATGTCATCATTTACAGACACCATATTCAGTTAATTATTTATTCTGATTAGTACCGAAATTTTTGTTTGGTAGATAGTCATTAGAAAAATAAGATTTTTAAGGGCGTGCATCTTTCCCATGGCAACATATGCCTGTTAGACCTGGACAATTAACAAAACAGCTGAGAAACACATAAATGACTTTGAATGTAAATGCTACAGAAGAGTTCTTCAAGTATCATGGACACAGAAAAGAACAAATATATCCATACTGATCATCATCAGGTGCCATGCCGATTGGCGTTGGCTATTATGCTTCTCCAGATTACACGATCCTTCATGCTACAAGAACTTAATATTGAAGAAGGCTGGCTAGTAAAGAAGATTAAAGTGAGATAACTTAAATATTCTGGACACATTAAATGTTATTATAATTTAGAGAAGACTGTCTTGGAAGGATACATAATGGGGTCAGAAGACCAAGGTGAAGGTGGCTGCAAGACATCGTTGATAATCTGCAAATGGATGCATCAGCGGCAGGGCATCTTGCTTACAACTGGGAGGCCCACAGGAGAGCTGTTAGGGAGGCAAAGTTCCGCAAGGGACATGCAAATGACTGACTGAGATAGTCATTATTACATAGTTACTGTACTGAGTACATGGATAAGAGTGAAATGTAAGTATTTTATTTTATTTCTCTCAGCTTCAATGTTAATTATGTTTGTTATATGAGCAGCATATTTGTAGAATGTCTGGAACAGAGTGAAAGTTGTATGATAAAGGGTAGAATGTCAGATGGGCCTGTGTGCCCAATTCTTAGCCCTTTTGAAATAAAGATCAATCAGTCAGTCAATCAACATTTTGCTTAGTATAAGGAAATGTTTAAACTTTTATTTCCTTCATCAGCCTACTTCATGGGAAATATCTCCATCATTATCTTATCATTTTTAGTATGAATATTTTCTGTAACATTTTGTTTGGTGTTGGTCATCTTGTTGTTTCTGGATGTGGTTTAATCCTGGTGTTACTTCAACTCTTATTGTGATGGTGTTATTTCTGATTTTGTCTCTCTTTAGTAATGAGTGAATGAGTACTCTCCTCAAACATCTCATTTCTCCTGTGATGATTTTTCCATTTATTTTTAGCTGTTAACATCTATGTTTGATATTGTTAGCACATTTATTTGTTCACTGCCTTTACTTCTTACTTTGCTGACAGCAGCTCCCTTTATGCTCATGTTTTTCTTGTTCATTCCCTCTAGTAATTCCACATTTTCATCATTTAATCATAGCACATATTTTAAAAATCACTTTTCTCTCTTTGTAATTTATTATTTCCCATTCATTTTACTTGTTTATCAGTTCATCTTTATTTCCTGTGTTTCTGTGAACAGCAGATAATTTACAGTCACAATTTTAAACTTATGTTTTGAATATTTTGTGGTGGGTATGTGATGCTTAGCCATGACTTTTGATATTTTCATAGGTAGGTTTTGTCAAGCTTGTGTTGATACTTTCATAAAATCTGAATAAATTGTTAAACTTTTGTAGGTTGATATTTTTATAGTAAATGTGTTCTGTAAAGAAGATGTTGATGTTTTGATGACAATCATAAACACTGTTAAGCTTTGTGATTAATATCTGGAAAGTAATCCTGATTAGCTTAGTTCATATTAAGCATTCAAACCAGTGATATTATTTTCACTGTTAATGAAGGAAATTGCAAAAATTAAATGATAAGTTGATTGGGCATATTTAAACATGAAGTCTGAAAGTAGGTCAGTGGTGTATAATTATGTATGAAAGTAACACACAGTAATTACTGTATGAGTATATACAAGGAGCCATTGCAGTAAAGTTGTAATATCAAAATTTTTTTTTTTAATTTATACTTTATCTCCTCTCTCTATTTCTTTGTCCAATGTGTTTTTGTGTAATTAAGGCTCATGCCTAAATGTCACAAATGTGTACTCGTTAAGTAATAAACCTGTTCTTACTTTTTCCCTAGTTTATACATGTATGAAAGTAATATGGTTCAGGAACCATGGTCAGGAAGAATATCACATGACTGTATGCTAGGCACCACGGTTTCAAAAAATAAACTGTTAATACTCATAATAAAATGAAGGAAGCATTGACTCTAGTGTACTGACATATTAGTTATGAGCATTTCAGAATGACAGCATGGCATTCTCAGTGTCACATGCATCACCATTAGGTGATGTATCAGCAGACATGAAATACTGATCTTGCTTCTCCTGTCTGTTGTATCCTTGTTGTCATTAATCAAGTCTTTTACATTTATTCTTCTCACATGCTCTGTTTTTGCTGTGAATTGTCCAATGCTTATTGAGTTCTCCTTTTGCTATCTTCATTTGATATGCTCAGAATGTTTTTCATTAAGTATCATGTTAGTTTTCAGTAAAATACAGAGATGCATTTGTATAGTCTATTAATCCATTGTTTTTAGTACAGCCTTCTGAAGAAGATATCTCTCTGAACCTTAAGTGCCCAGGGCACATGGGGCTTCCGCAAGGGTTTTCCACAAATGCCTGTCCTTCGCCTTTTTTTCTGCTCCTGCCCAGGTGAGCCCTCTATTGCTCAACATCCTTTCTGTTGTTCTTCTCCATGTCTCTTTTGGTCTACCCTTACTTCTGTTCCCCTGTGGTGTCCATCTTAGTGCTATTTTTGGTAGTGAGTTACCAGTCATTCGGAGCACATGTCCCAACCATCGCCAGCGTCTTTCCTCAATAATTGTTGTCAGTGGTTTCATCTGCGTTTCTGCTAATAAGATGTTATTTCTTATGGTGTTTGGCCAAAATATTTTTCTAATTCTTCGTAAACATTTAGTCTGGAAAGAATTCAACTTGTTTTCTATGGTTTTGGTGATTTTCCAGCATTCACTTCCATAGAGTAGTACACTTAGAACATTACTCTTAAATATCCTGATTTTCATATTTATGCTTAGTTTTTTTGATTTCCATATATTCTGCAGCATTGGAAAAGCCTGGTTTGCTCTAGTAAGTCTGCTGTTGATGTCCTCTGTTCTGTCTCCATTTTCTACTACTCTGCTGCCAAGGTATACAAATTCGTTGACCTCCTCCACTAACTTGTTATCTACTCTGAGTACATTTCTGTTGTTCACATTTTGCTTCATTAACTTTGTCTTTCCTACGTTGATCTTTAGTCCTATGTTGTTTGCATTCTGAGTTAGCTTGTTTATTTTATCTTGCATATCTTTGTGACTGCTTGATAATAGACAAATGTCGTCCGCAAAGTCAAGGTCCTCCAGCACTGTGTCAAGGGTCCATTGTAATCCTCTGCGCATGTCTGATGTTGCCTCCTTCATTAACCAGTCTACTGCCAAGATAAATAATGTTGGTGATAGTACACATCCCTGTTTCACTCCTGTTTGTACCCTAAAGCTGCTGGAGGTATGTTCTCCACAGATCACTTTGCACTGAAAACCCTCGTATAGGGCTTTGATTACATTAACTATTTTATGGGGGAGGCCATGCCATCTTAGGATTTTCCACAGTGCATCTCTGTTGACACTGTCAAAGGCTTTCTCAAAATCTATGAATAATGCATATGTTGTGCTATGCCACTCATTTGCCTGTTCTAATATTTGTCTAAGTACAAATATGTGGTTTATGCAAGATCTTCCTTTCCTAAATCCTGCCTGCTCTTTCCGATGTTTTTCCTCAAGTGTTGGTACAATTCTGTTGATGATTATTCTGCAAAATACTTTACTGGTAAGTGGCAGTAGGGTAATGCCTCTCCAGTTCCAGCAATCTCTGAGGTCACCCTTCTTTGGTAGTTTTACTATAAGCCCAGTTTTCCACTCATCTGGGGCTTTTTCTAGATCCCAAATTTGTTGTAATATCCGGCAAAGTTGTTTTGGTGTTTCTGTTTCTTCTGCTTTCAACATCTCAGCAGTCACTTCATCTTCACCTGGTGCCCTGTCTGATTTTAGCTTCTTTATCGCCTCCTTTACGTCATTTATTGTTATTGGTCCTGTATTGATGTTTAGTTCCGTTTCTGCTTCAGGTATGTCTATTGTTTGTGCTGCTTGTGTTCTGTTTAGTAGGGTGTTAAAGTGTTCCCTCCATCTTTCAATTTTTTCTCTTTCTCCACTGACCAGTTGTCCATTTTGTGTTCTTACTGCACTTTCACATCTTGTGTTGAAGTTACCTGTCATCTGCTTTGTGATTTTATATATGGTTTTCATGTCATTTGTATATGCTGCTTTCTCTGCTGTTTCTGCTAAGTTGTCATAATATTGATGTTTATCTTGACGGCATGATTCCTTCACTTCTTTGTCTTTTTGTGCATAATTACTTAAAACTCGTTCTTTAAGCCGTTGTGATTTGGTGTTCAGTAATTTTCCCTTGATTTCTTTTCTTTGCTCTATCTTTTCCCATGTGGTCTCGCTTATCCATTCCTCTTTTCTCCTTTTCCGATATCCCAGCACCTCTTTTGGTGTTTCCTGTAGTGTTTTATTGAACTCTAATATGGACATTTCTGCTTTGTGTAGGACACTGAAGCGGTTCTTAAGTACTATTGAGAATTCATTTCTTGTTTGCTGGTCTGTTAGTTTTCTTGTATCAAAATGTATCTTTCTGTGTTCTCCGATTTTGGCTTTCCTTAATTTTAGTTTTATTTTTGCTACCAGAAGGTTGTGATCACTTCCTACATCTGCTCCTTTCCTTGCTCGCACATCTTGTAGTGACCGTTTCCACTTGTTGTTTATTAGTATGTGATCAATTTGGTTTTCTGTGGTTTTATCTGGTGACCTCCAAGTCACCTTATGGATGTTTTTGTGTTGGAAAATTGTCCCTCCGATGGTTATCATGTTTTCTTCACAGAAACTGCACAGTCTTTCTCCATTTTCATTTATTTCTCCGATTCCTTCTCTTCCCATGATTCTTCTTCTATCTTCATTTCCTTCACCTACTTTTGCATTGAAGTCGCCCAAGATGAGTAGCATATCATGCTTGGGTATTGTTTCTACTGTGGCTTGGAGGCTGTTGTAAAAATCTTCTTTTAATTCCTCTTCAGCTGCTTCTGTTGGTGCATAACAAACTATGATAGACAGCTTCGTGAATCTTGAGTTGAACCATGCATATAATAATCTCTCATTTATTGGGGTCCATTTCAGCAATGCTCTTGATGCTTCTTTTGTTATAATCAATGCTACTCCTCCTTCATGAAGATCTTCTTTACCTGACCATATTATTGTATCTTCTGTGTGCTGTGTTGTTAATTTCCTTCTGCCTTGTCCTGTCCATCTTGCTTCTTGTATCCCTAGTATGTCTAGTTTGTATCTGTGCATTTCCTTGATGGTTTGTGCTAGTTTTCCAGTCTGGTTTAGTGTTCTTACATTCCAGCTGCCTATTTGGATCTTATGTTTAGGTTCCAGGAGGTCTGCAGTCGGGCTGGGGACTTCCAGTGGTTGGCTTTCATCCACAACCTTCATGGGCTCAGTTTCCTGATACGCATTTCTCCTTCCACCTGCATTTGCTTTTTCCCTTGCTTCCGTTTCTGTAGCAGTCTGATAGTTTTTTTACCAGATAGGGTTGCTGGCCCTATGCTGAACCCTCCTTAGTCGCCTTTTACGATCATGCATGGTAGGGTACAGTGGTCCTATTCTTTGCAGATCCCGGGTACCACACGGGGGTGAAGAAGATATGCAGTTGTATAATCTATTAATTCACTGTTTTAGTACAGCCTTCTGAAGAAGATATGCAGTTGTATAGTCTATTAATTCACTGTTTTAGTACAGCCTTCTGAAGAAAATATGCAGTTGTATAGTCTATTAATTCACTGTTTTAGTACATCTTTCTGAAGAAGATATGCAGTTGTGTAGTCTATTAATTCACTGTTTTAGTACAGTCTTCTGAAGAAAATATGCCATTTATTCACTGTTTTAGTACATCTTTCTGAAGAAGATATGCAGTTGTATAGTCTATTAGTTCACTGTTTTAGTATAGCCTTCTGAGGAAGTTATGCAGTTGTATAGTCTATTAATTCACTATTTTAGTACAACCTTCTGAAAAATTACTCATATCCAAATTAATCAGTGTTTACATTTTGTAGAAATGTAATAAATGCATTTACTAGGTTGCTGTCATTTTGTAACTTTTTGAAAGTATTTGTAACTTACAGCAAAGGTTGATAAATTAGCTTTTTCCTTGGAAGTTTAATATAATTTCTCTATAGTTAGAGATGTGGCACAATAAAGTTATGTTAACATTATGATTTCTCTATAGTTAGAGATGTGGCACAATAAAGTTATGTTAACATTATGATTTCTCTATAGTTAGAGATGTGGCACAATAAAGTTGAAAAAAGTAAAGATAGTCCCATAGCAAATGCTGTGGCTTTCCTCACTAGATTTCCTCTTGTATCCATTTTACCAGCCTGGGTCAACCTAGGGGCCATATTGGTCAGAAAAAATAACCCCTGCTCAGCTGGGGATTCAAACCCTTGACCATTCAGTTGCTAGATGAATGCTCTAACCATTACACTTAGCCGGTCCTTACAATAAAGTTGTGCTAACATTATGATTTGTCTGTAGTTAGACAGGTGACACAGTAGCTATAGAGTTTTGCTAACATGATTTCTCTGTAGCTCTTACATAAAGACTTTATAATAAATTTATGATTGCTTTATGACATCCATGTAAGTTAGGGACATTGCAGCTGATGCTGTGATGGGAATGTAAAGTAGGGACGTTGCAGCTAATGCTGTGATGAGAATGTAAATTAGGGACATTGCAGCTAATGTTGTGATGATAATGTAAATTAGGGACATTGCAGCTGATGTTGTGATGACAATGTAAATTAGGGACATTGCAGTTGATGTTGTGATGATAATGTAAATTAGGGACATTGCAGCTGATATTGTGATGACAATGTAAATTAGGGACATTGCAGCTGGTGCTGTGATGAGAATGAATGAATGAATGAATAATCTTTCTTTTTAAAGGGTAAAGAATTGGGCATGCAGGCCCATCTTACATTCTGCCCTTCATCACTCCATCTTTCAATCTTCCCACACACTCAATTTAATACAAGTATACAAATTACATTAGGAAAAAAAAACATATCAAAAGAGTGTATGATTAAACTGTTACATTCAAAGTAAAAGAGAAGAAGTAATTAACCTAATAAAATAGCGCTCACACACACATAATGTGCACACACAGACATACACATCAGCAAAAATACATTGTCAGTACAGATCTTCTAACATATGTTTTTTAACAAACATTAAAATAATTTCTAACAATATCTAACAAGTTACTTTTCGAAATATGTCATTTTAGTATTTGATGGCCTGCGATTCATGGGTAGAGAGAGTGCTGGTTGTTCTATGGAGACATATAATTACAAGCAAGTAAATAATGAAACAGGTTTGAGTTTAAGGATGAAGTATTACTAATGGATTTTAAATGGTAGGGGAGGTTGTTCCAGAGCTGTACTGCATAGTATGCAAGGCTTTACTTCTGCAGATCAATCCTGGGTTTAGGAAGAAGACAGTTTTTTAAATACTGGCTATGTTTAGTGTTATACATAAACAGTGGCCACAAGTAAGGCAGAGCATTGTGTGACAATTCTGTGAGCAAACTTAACTTTATTAAAAATGACTCTATTTGAGGGGTAGAATTTTGAGTTGTTTGTGCTGATTTACTGTCTGTACTGAGTATTTGTCACAAATCAGATTTAATGCTTATTTGGAAAGTGAGTGGATCCTTTTTGTGTTTGAGACTGAGCATCCATCCCAGATTGTGGAACAGTAATCTAAGTGTGTTTGTACGTGTGATATGTAGCATATCTTTCTTGTGTCTTTGTCAATAAAGTGTTTAATTTTGGCTAGTTGGTAAACTTTCTGTGCATTCAAGTTTGTTAGGTTAATTACGTGAGAATTCCAAGTTAAATGCTGATCAGTGATGAGTCCTAGAACATCATGAACATTTTCCATTGCCTTATTCCCAGCACAAAGCTGTAGTGAAGTTTTTGTTGCATTATGCAGTTTCTGTTTTGTAGTGATGAGCATGGATTTTGTTTTGTTGGTGTTTATCAACATACCATTTTTATTACTCCATTTAATCAAACTGTTTATATCATTTTGGAGTGTTGTCTGTAGTTTAGTGATGTCACAGTCACTATTGTAAACAGTACAGTCATCAGCAAAAAGATCACATGAAGAGTGCTTTAAATGTAGTGGTGAGTCATTAATGTAGATAGCAGAGAGAAGAGGGCCAAGAATGGAGCTTTGAGGAATACCAGTATCAACCACAGAAGAGTCAGATATTTTGTTTCTAAAGCAAACTACTTGTTTCCTACCTGAGAGAAAAGATGTAACAAATTTTGTTAGGTCAGAATGTAATCTATAACCTTCCAGCTTTTTTGCAAGAATTTCATGATCAATCATATTGAAGGCTTTCTTGAAATCAATAAAGACAGCACCACATAATTTGTCATCATTTATATTAGACAGCCAGCTTTCTGTCATTTTAGTTAATGCTGTGTGGCAGGAGTAATTTCATCTAAAACCTGATTGGCTGTCTATTAGTAGATTGTTTTTCTGCATGTGTAGAAGTGTTAACTTTTGTATATGTTTTTCAAGAGGTTTAGATAATGATGACAGAATGGATATGGGTCTATAGTCTGAGACGTCACAAGTCTGTCCAGATTTAAAAAGAGAAAACACTTTAGTGAGTTTAAAAGCATCAGGGAAATAGTGTTTGTCAGTGCACAAAGTGTATATATATGTTAGAGTGTCTGTGATAACTGGTGCAGCATAGTGTTGTATCTTGTTACTAATGTCATCACATCCTGCTGAGTTAGTGTTTTTTAAAGACCGGACGTAGTTATAAACCTCATCGACTGTGAGGAAAGGAATATTTGGTTTTAGCTTTACATATTTACTGTTGCTGTAAGTTTTCAACACACTCAGGTTGCAATTAGAGGTTGGTAATGAAGATTTTAGAATACTAATTTCTTCCCTAAAATGTTCACTGAAGTTAGTGCATGTTATGTTCACCATTAAGTGTTTGTGGGTCAGATTGCTCCCTTTTATTTACAAGAGAATTAATTGCTTTCCTAAATGATTTACTATCAGTTTTGTCTTTCACTAAATTTCTGAAGTAAATTTTCTTTTCCTGCCTAATTAAATACTGACAGCATTGGGGTCACATCAGTGCCAGAAGAAGATCTTGACAACTTTATCAGTTTTAAGGAGTACAATCCTGCCATTTCTTTCACCTCCCATATCTCCGCTACTTCCACTAACTTTCTTGACATTGCTGTTACTATCGACCCTTCTGGGCTTACTACTTCTATCCACTGTAAACCTACAGACTCTCACAGCTACCTCCTGTACTCTTCCTCCCATCCCAGATCGTGTAAGGACTCTGTTCCTTTTTCCCAAAGTCCATGTTATCAGTTCAGGAGGGTTTCACCTGTACTTCACGCAATGTTATTTATGCTATTATGTGCAAACGTTGCGGTTTGAAGTACATAGGGGAGACTGGTTTACGCTTAGGAGATCGATTTCTCCAGCATCTTAATGATATTTCTAAGAGGGCCTGGACACCTGTGGCTAAACATTTTTGCCTTAGCAACCACAGGGGAAAGCAGGACATTTCTGTTAGTGCGATCTGCTCTTGTTCTGCTGGTGTACGATCTCAGAGGGTCCTAGTACAGCGCCTTATTTTCCAGACTGGCTGTCTCCACCCAGCTGGAATTAACAATGTCTTCAGCTTTCTGTAACATCTTTAGTTTTTCCACCCCCCCCCCTTTTTTTTTACTCTACTTTCTCCTAGCTAGCCCTCCCTACTGCCACCCTCTTTTCCTTTTTTTCTTTTTTCCTCTCTGGCAACATACTGGTGTTTATAGGGTCTTGTCCTATTCAACAGTTTCACATTTTCTCCCTGCAAGTATTTATGTTCTCCATTATCTCCCCACTTCCCCTCCCCCCTCCCACCCGGACACCTCCTCTGGCAGCTATCATGTTTCTATCGCCTTTCCTTCCACCCCTTTCTACCACTTCTTTTCCTCCTCTCTCTCCACCTCTTCTTTACGATTGGCTCTATCGACGTATCCTTTGTGTGGTCTGCACGGTCCCTATGCATCTTCTACGATACGTTTTTCTGTTTCCTACTTCTGGAGGAGGCCATATTAAGATAAGTTCTCTGTTTAGTTATTTGTTTGTCTCGTTGTGCATGTAATCCTTGAAAAAGGCTCATGCAGAAATATCGGATGTTGTATGTTTTTCATTTATTCATTCTCATACTTTCTGTTCGTTTTTTTCTCACTTTATTCACTCCCTCTGCCACTTTGTAAAACTACACCATACACCTCTATCTAATTTAATTAAATACTGCACCTTGTTCCTAAGTTAACGATAGCTACTGAAATTTCTGCTTTTATGAGCTTCATCCCATTTCCTCATGAGTTGCAAGATATCAGGAGTTATCCTCGGGGATTTTGTTATGCGTTTTACTCTCATTTCTTTGATGGGGACATGCTTGTCAAAAATACTTCTAAAGATTTTAATCCAGTATTCGATAGCCTCATCTGGATTGGTTAACTGGTAAACGTGTGTAAGAAGCAAAGCTTTTGGATCAGTTAACAATAATTCCAAATTAAAGTTTTTAAAGTTCCTGTATTTGATGCTGGTATGTTTGTGTTTAGGCATTTTATACCCCTGATGTGACCACATACAGCAGATCGGGTAGTGATCACTTGATCACTCAGCGATACATGAGGGACAGTACATTCAGTAATGTTTCTTGAATGAGCTATATAAATATGATCTATTAGTGTTGATGATGAGAATGTAAATTAGGGACATTACAGCTGATGTTGTGATGACATTGTAAATTAGGGACATTGCAGCTGATGTTGTGATGAGAATGTAATTTAGGGACATTGCAGCTGATGTTGTGATGAAAAATTTGTAACTACATTATCTATTCAGCTCAATGGTCTTGTTTCTATCTTGAGTAAAAATTGAAAAGTAGGACTAGATTCTGACAGTAATTTGTATACTTGTATTAAATTGAGCGTGTGGGAGAACTGTGGTTAGCGGGGTGGGGGTATCCCCTATCAAAGGAGAAGTAAGACGCCTCCTTACCTCCGTCAGTCTGCGGGACATCCTTGGGCAAGTGGAGTACCCGTATACCCCACCCCCCCCCAATCAAGGTGACGTGAAGCCATGAGAGCAGGTGGTGGATGGAATGGGAGAGCAGCCAACAGATAATATTGGTTATGGTCACCATTCTATGATGGTAGGCAGATGATCTCAATGTAGAGACAATGGCTACGATCAGTGACTAGTACAGTCACTGCCTGGAAGGAAAGCAATGGTAAACTATATTCTGGAAATATACCAAGAAACCCAAACAGCAACATGGAAAGTCAAATAGGAAGGAAAAAGATCTGGTGGTGAGTCCCCCAGGCCAGATAGATCTAATTTTAACACTGGGGAAGAGTGTGAGACAGAGGTCAGTACTAGCGATTGTGATGATGGACAAAATCCTGACGGTGTTACCAAGGAGAACCCCTGCATCAAACTAAAAAGAAAAATAAGAGTAGGAACATGGAATGTAAGAAATATGTATGAGGGAAAATATCAAATAATAAGTGACGAGATAAAAAGAATGGGGATACACATGTTGGGAATCTGCGAACATCGATGGAAAGGATCAGGACACTTTAAGAGCGAGAATGATAATATCTTTATATACTCTGGTGGAGAATTAGGAGGAAAGGATGGAGTGGCTTTTTATTTGGACAAATCAACATCAAAAACATTATTAGGCTACAATCCAGTAAGTGATAGAATCCTAACAATCAGACTTAAGGGCGTTCCTAGAAATGTCATCCATATATATGCACCTACATCAGCAGCAGAAGAAGAGGAAGTAGAAAACTTTTATAACACACTGTAAACGACAATAGACCAGGTATGGAAAAATAATATTGTATTAATAATGGGTGATTTTAATGCAAAGATTGGTACAGAAAGAGCAGAAGATGAAGGACATGTTGTAGGGAAATTTAGCATAGGATATAGAAATGAGGCAGGTGACATTCTAATGGCATTTTGCATGGAAAATGAGCTAATGATCACTAACGCACTTTTTAAACAACATCCAAGAAGACTTTACACATGGACATCACCTGATAGGAAAACCAGGAATCAAACAGATTACATTTTAGTGCAAAGAAGGTGGAGGTCAAGTATAACATCAGCAAAAACTTTACCAGGTGCTGATTGTGACACAGACCATGAGTTATTAATAGCAGACATGAAGATAAAGATAAAAAAGACAGTTACAATATCAAGACCACCCCACTTTGATCTTACAAATATACCAGAACAATACGGTATAGAAGTGAAGAACTGTTTCGAAATCCTGATGGATGTACAGGAGGAGATGATACCAGATGAATTGGCTACTCAGGCCAGAGATATCTTAAAAACAACAACTAAAGACATGGTTCCAGTAAAGAAAACATAAAAGAATGGATGGATTACAGCAGGCACACTAGAACTGATAAAACAACATAAAGAAATGAAGACGCACTGGAAAGTGACAAACAACAACAAAGAGAAAAATAAAACTTTAACAAAAGAAGTACGAAGAAACATAAGAAAAGACAAAAAACAATACATACAAGATTGTTGTGAAAGAATAGAAGAACATCAGAATTGTGGAAGAGATAGTGAAATGTTTAAAGAAATGAAGACATTGACGAGAAATGTCACACCTAAGCTAAATATAATTTGTGTTGAGATGGCGAATACCTTGACAGAGACAGGAAATTCTAGAAAGATGGAAGGAATATTGCAAAGGAATGTATGAGACAACCAACTGTGGAAGTAGAAATCAACAGTGTGAATTATTATTGGAGGAGAAAGAACCTGAACTGACAATAGAAGAAGTTTTATGAGGAATAAAGAATCTGAAAAATGGTAAATCACCAGGATGTGATGAGATAACAGCTGAATTTATTAAAGCAGGAGGAAAGGAATGTGCAACAATCTATTATGCACTGTGTAAAAAGATATGGCATTCAGGTATTTGGCCAAAAGAATGGAAAAGAACTGTATTCATACCACTGCCAAAAAAGGGTGAATTATGCACAAACTACAGAAATGTTGCCCTGATTAGTCATGCCAGTAAAATTCTGTTAAAAATCATAATGGGTAGACTTCAAAAGAAAATAGAGGAAGAAGTCAATATGGTCCAAGCTGGTTTCATGCGAGGAAGAGGATCAAGAGATCATACATTCAATATAAGATTAATAACAGAGAAATGCAGAGAGTTTAATGTGAATCTATATTTAGCCTTTATAGACTACTCAAAGGCATTTGATTGTGTACAACACCAGAAAATTTGGGAAATAATGGAAAAAATGGGATTTCCAACACATTTGATACAATTAACATCACTATTGTATCTAGACCAACAAGCAGCAGTAAGAATAAATGGTGAAACAACAACTTGGTTTGACATAAAACAAGGAGTCCGTCAGGGGCGCATATTGTCACCCTACTTATTTAACTTGTATACTGAAAATATAATGAGGAATGTTAGAGAAGATGTAGACAAAGAGTATTACGATGCCATAACAGTTGGAGGTTATGAAATGCCAGAGATTAGATATGCTGATGACACAGTGTTACTGTCCACAACACAAAAAGGAATGGAAAAACTAATTATATCAGTCCGTAAGAACAGCGAAGAGCAGAACCTCTATCTTAATGCAAAAAAAACTAAATTGATGACAACTGACAAAACAAACAAGGCAGCTGAAATATGTATCAATGAGGAAAAACTGGAAGAAGTGGAGAGTTTTGAATATCTTGGATCACTACTAACTAATAATGGAGATACATTGAGGGAAATTAAAAGGAGGACATCTGTCACTCTTCAGAAAGTAAAACAAATAAAGAATCTGTGGAGAGGAACAGACATAACCACAAAAATAGATTTTTAAAGGCATGCATCTTTCCCATCGCAACATATGCCTGTGAGACCTGGAAACTTAAAAAACAGCTGAGAAACACATACATGCCTTTGAATGTAAATGCTACAGAAGAGTTCTCCAAATATTGTGGACACAAAAAAGAACAAATATATCTATACTACAAGAGCTTAATATTGAAGAAGGCTGGCCAGTAAAGAGGATTAAAGAGAGAAAACTTAAATATTTTAGACACATTAAATGTCATGATAATTTAGGGAAGACCGTATTGGAAGGGTACATAATGGGAAAAAGAAAGAGAGGAAGACCAAAACGAAGATGGCTGCAAGACATCGTTGACGATCTGCAAATGGATGCATCAGCAGCAGGCCATCTTGTTCACAACCGAGAGTCCTACAGGAGTTCTGTTTGGGAGGCAAAGTTCCGCACGGGACATACAAACGAATGAATGAATGAATGGGAAGAACGAAGGATGGTGTGATGAAGGGCAGAAGGTAAGATGCGCCTACGTGCCCAGTTCTTTATCCTTTAAAAATAAAGATCATTCATTCATTCATTCATTCATTCATTTCTATTTGTTTGATAACTCTGTCATCTATTTAACTTAATCATTCCTGCTTCAACTGACATTTTATATGTTCTAAAGTATGGATATCATTACTGTCATCTTATCAGGTTGAAGCAGCGAGACAGTACAGCAAGTTTTCGACTCGACCCAGCAGTTTGGAAAAGATCCCCTTTTTTGTAGAAAAGGTAAGGAATCAACTAATGGCTGTAAAACCTAATTTCTTTTCAATGTATAAAACATGTCATAAAATTTATTACAGTCTGTAAAGTTCTTCATGACATAAAATATGGGAAAGAAAGAGAAAGTATAAATACTTTGGCAAGTGCTTGCTAGATACGCTTGTTAGTGAATTCACCTGCTGACCAGAAGATCTCTGGTGTGATTTGGTGCTGGAGTAACATTTTTTTCAGGCTTACTGATACTGGAGACAATCTGGCCTCAAGAAATAGATGACCAAGATTTCTCTTGAAAAGCAAAGGCATCAAGCACAGATGCAGGCCTTCCTTCTACACACAAATAGTTTCTGGGTATAAGAAAATATAAAACTAAATATAAACAAAACTAAACCCAAAATTCAGGTTATACTTAACCTTTCTCTACAGTCATTCACTTCCCACTAAGTTCTCATCTACTCTTTCCTTCAACATCATATCATCATCATCATCATCATCGCCTTTCACTCCCTTGAGAGCATAGGCCACGGATAAAGGCTCTCCAGTCATCCCTGTTCTTGGAATAATTCTCTGCCTCTTTCCATGTGCATCCCTTGTCTCCGAACACTGTCATAATTTCCCTTCTCCAAGTAAGTCTAGGTCTTCCTCGTTTTCTATTTCCTTGAGGATTCCATGTCATTGCCTTTGACTGCACAACGTCATGTGCTCTATTATCAGAGTCCCTTCCTTTCCAAGACAAAGTTTCCTGGTTTTCGTCTCTGTGTTTCTGTAATGCTCCGTTTTTTTTTGTTTTTTTTACAGAGAACAGGTCGTTGGCCTATCCCCCAACCTCCTTAGTCGCCGCTTATGACATGCGTGGAAGGTGGCAGTGGTTCTATTGTTTTCTCTCCAGAGGCCCTGGTAACCACACGGGCGAACTCTTTCCTGATGTGCAACTTATATTACAGGACCTTCACAGCTCTAAATGCCTTCTAATCCAGCCACATTCATCTGTTCCACACACCTTGGCTTGACAGCCATTGTATCCCTCACCCTCCTTTCTCCATCCCTCTTTACTGCCAACCAATCAGGCTGGCATCACACCTTACAAATCTTCATTTAAACATTCACAGTACTTCACCACACACACTCTGAGATGCAATTTCATGCAAGTTACATCTGAGTGGTCTTTTTTTAATTATTAAATTTTTTTCATTTTTTACATTCTTATTCTCATTCTGAAATATTACATCAGGTTGCTCGTTATTAATACAAGTAAAGCTGTTTGGTCTTAATATCACTACCTCACAATGCTATAGTGGCCTAGAAATGTGAAGGCACTAATGCTTACATCCCTATGGCATGCAAATGCTATGGGAACATAATTTTCATTTGACACAATTACAGCTTAGATTATAAAACCAGAGCCCACTGAGGATTTTTTGTGTGCTGTACACATTAACACCTGTGTAATGTCTTGTGTCATGTGTCCTTCCTCGTGTACCTTTCAGTGCTGAGAGAACAAATAGATGTCATGACAGGGCTCAGCAGTTTGCTTCATATAATGAGATATTTAAGGTTTGTGTAACTTCCTCCCTCCACTTCTAGTGTGGGTTACCTCTGTCTCTGTTTCCTACAATTGTTTGCATGAACATTTTCTGTTCTATACTGTCTGACAGTAGTTGTGTAGCATGATAAAACCATTTGACTTAGTGTTTCTAGATGTAGTGTAGTGTTGGTGTTACTCAAACTTTTGCCCTGATGGTTTAGTTTCTGATTATGTTTCACCTTGCTGCGTTTAGTATTCTCCTTAAATGTTTCGTAAATAAATGCATAAATCAGAGTGTGGATTGAAGGGCAGAATGTCTGTGACCAAGATAAAGTTGTATGATGAAGGGCAGAATGTCTGTGACCGAAAGAAAGTTGTATGTTGAGGGGCAGAATGTCTGTGATTAAGTGAAAGTTGTATGATGAAGGGCAGAATGTCTGTGATTGAGTGAAAGTTGTATGATGAAGGGCAGAATGTCTGTGACCGAGAGAAAGTTGTATGATGAAGAGCAGAATGTCTGTGACCGAGAGAAAGTTGTATGATGAAGGGCAGAATGTCTGTGACCGAGAGAAAGTTGTATGATGAAGGGCAGAATGTCTGTGATTGAGTGAAAGTTGTATGATGAAGGGCAGAATGTCTGTGATTGAGTGAAAGTTGTATGATGAAGGGCAGAATGTCTGTGATTGAGTGAAAGTTGTATGATGAAGGACAGAATGTTAGATTGTCCTGCATGCCTAATTGTTTAACTCTTTGAAAATTGTTCGTTCTTTCTCATTTCTGTTGTGATGATTTTCCTTTTGTTTTTGGCTGTTAAAGTCAGTGTTTGGTATTGACAGAATTGGGAGGACAGTTGTGTTGTACAGTGCTCTTTTTTGTTTCAGTTTTGTGTATTTGTTTTTCAATAAAAGTGTCATTTACTTTAAAAAATCCTGATTTTTGTTTCATTGCAACTGTTCTCAATGTCAGCATTGATGTCCCCAGAGGATGATGTTGTATTACCTAGGTTTTTGAAATGTTTCAGAGGTTGATTGTCTGGGAAGATCTTTGTTAGGATTTCTTCTCTGGCAATGGTTGTCACTTCTTTTTTTTTTTTTTTCAGCACTGACCTTCATGTTGTGGTCTTGACATGTCCTTGCTAAGTTATCCATGTTCTGCTGTAGGGCCTTCTCTGATGTTGCTGTAAGTGCTTGGTCATCAGCAAAAAAGTTCATTTGTGGTCCACTTATTGAGTACGTTTTCTGAAGGATGTTGTGATTTTCTCTGCATTATTTTTAGAGTTGAGCTGTTAGGCAGTTTCATGGTGGAGTTTTTACTATACTTGTCAGGCTCTTTGAAGATGCTGTCAGTGTATGTTATGAATAGTATGGGAGAAAGTACAGAGCCCTTCCTTACTCCAGATTTTATGACAAATAGTTCAGAGTGTCCTGCTTTTGTTCTAACTGTACATTGACTGTTTTCATATAGGTTTTTGCATAAGTTGATCACATGTATACTAACTCCATCAGTTGTAAGACATCACACAGTTTATCTACTGTCATATGCTTCTCTTGCTCAACATAGACTGTGTGCAGTATCTTATTATGTTCCACTGATTTTTCTGTTCTGTCATAGGAAGAAGATGCTGTAGGAGCATAATTAAACTGTTTGCTCTCTTTGAAAAGATCCTCTGACATTCTATGCTGGTAGTTGTGGTGTGGAGCAACAAATCAGAACTAGTGCTTTGAATCTCTTCACTTAACTGTGAATGGGGTGTGCATGTTTCAATTTGTTTCTCTATTATTGTAAACTAGCAGGGGTAATTTGTGCTTTTTTTGCATTTAATTTATTTACTTATTGTGAATCATATATGCTTTTTTTTTTTGCATTTCATTTTTTTCTTTATTAATGTTTGCATTTTATTATTATTATTTTTTACTATTTATTCATTTTCACAACATTCTTTGTAACATTAAACTAATGCATTTATTCATTTTCACAACATTCTCTGTAACATTAATCAATCAATCAGTCAATCAAGTGTCGTGCCACGTGGCGATCATTTCTCTCCACAATTCCCTGTCTTTAGACTTGATTATGAGATCCGCCGGTGACTTTCTTCCTAGCCCTGTAACATTAAACTAATGAATTTATTCATTTTCACAACATTCTCTGTAACATTAAACTAATGAATTTATTCATTTTCACAACATTCGCTGTAACATTAGACTAATGCATTTATTCATTTTCACAAATAATAAAGGTAGATAGAGGTGTATGGTGTAGTTTTACAAGGTGACAGAGGGAGTGAGTAAAGTGAGAAAAAAACAAATAGGAAGTATGAGAATGTATAAATAAAAAACTTACAACATCGATATTTTGGCATGAGCCTTTTTCGGGGATTACATGCACAAACAAGACAAAAACAAATACAAATAACTAAACGAAGAACTTATCCTAATATGGCCTCCTCCAGAAGTAGGAAACAGAGAAATGCATGTCCACTAGAAGATGCATTGAGAACACATGGGCCACACAAAGGATAAGCCAATAGAGCCAATCGTAAAGAAGAAGTGGAGAGAGAGGAGGAAAACAAGTGGTTGGGGAGAGGGAGGAAAGGCAATAGAAACATGATAGCCGCTAGAGGAGAATGTGTCGGGGGAGGAGGGGAAAAAGGGAAGTGGAGAGATAATGAGTGAAGAACATAAACACCTGCAGGGAGAAAATGTGAAACTGTTGAATAGGACAAGACCCTATAAACACCAATATGTTGCCAGAGAAGAAAAGAGGGTGGCGACAGGGAGGGGTAGTTAGGAGAAAGAAGGTAGAGTTAAAAAAAACAGAGAGGGGGAGGGGTGGAAAACTGAAGAAGTTACAGAAAGCTGAAGACACTGTTAATTCCAGCTGGGTGGAGACAGCAAGCCTTGAAAGTAAGGCGCTGTTCTACGACCCTCCGAGATCGTACATCAGCAGAACAAGAGCGGATCACACTAATAGAAATGTCCTGTTTTCCCCTGTGGTTGCTAAGGCAAAAATGTTTAGCCACAGGTGTCCAGGCCCTCTTAGAAATATCATTAAGATGTTGGCGAAATTGATCTCCTAAGCCTAAACCACTAAGTATAAACCAGTCTCCCCTATGTACTTCATACCACAACGTTTGCACATAATAGCATAAATAACATTGCGAGAAGTGCAGGTGAAACCCTCCTGGACTGATAACATGCGGTTTAGGAGTGAGGTCTTGTTGCCGCGATATATGGCTGATGCGGTTCCAAGATGACGAGAGAACATGTTCTGGATAGCCATGTTGACAGAAGAAATCTAGCATTTTATTATGGCCTTGATCCTCATTACACAAACTGTGCAACCTCTTCTCTTAGTTTTACTGCAGTCACCATCCCTTTTATCTGTATTCATTTTCACAACATTCTCAGTAACATTAAACTAATGCATTTATTCATCTTCACAACATTCTCTGTAACATTAAACTAATGATATTTCATACATAGTGACAAGTTCTACCTGGTTATTTCATACATAGTGACAAGTTCTACCTGGTTATTTCATACATAGTGACAGGTTCTACCTGGTTATTTCATACATAGTGACAAGTTCTACATGGTTATTTCATACATAGTGACAGGTTCTACCTGGTTATTTCATACATAGTGACAGATTACTGCCAGGCTCTCCAGGAGGAATATACTTTTATAACTGTAGGGATGATTATTTATGTTTGCTGAGTACAACTACAGTGATGATTATTTATGTTTGCTGGGTATAACTACAGTGATGATTATTTATGTTTGCTGGGTACAACTACAGTGATGATTATTTATGTTTGTTGAGTACAACTACAGTGATGATTATTTATGTTTGCTGAGTACAACTACAGTGATGATTATTTATATTTGCTGGGTATAACTTCTTATATCTTATATCCTTCCCGTGCCGTTAAACGTCACATAGGGCTCGCAAAGTAGTTCGCCAATTTTTCCTGTCTTCGGCGAGTCTTTCAGCCTCATCAAAGGATTTTATGCCTGTTAATTTGGCCTCTCTTAATAATGTCCTCTTCAGAGTTTCATGTGGTCTGCCTCTTTTTCTTCCACTTGATAGCTTGTTTTGGGATTCTCTGATCATTTCTTCTCATCAAGTGATCAACATATGTCCATCTCCTTTTCCTGATCACCCATGAGACTGGTTGTTGTTCAGTCATCTGTCTTATCTCTGCATTGTTCTTGAATTCATTCCACTTGGTGCCGAGTATTTTCCTTAGGCATTTGTTTTCAAAAGAGTCTAATTTCTTTTCTGTTTGTTTAGTTGTTTTCCAGCTTTCGCATGCATAAATGAGGGTGGATATTACATTTGAATTGAATAGTCTTAACTTGGTTTTTGTGCTTATAACTTTTGAATTCCATATGTTCTCAAGATTCTTGAAGATTGATGCTGCTTTTGCAATTCTGATCCTAACTTCCTTTCTGGTGTCACCATCCTGGTCTATGTAGCTGCCAAGGTATGCAAATTGATTGACTTCTTCAATATCTGTCCCTTCTATGTGTATTTTTCCATTTTGATTGAGAGGAATTTTCATTATTTTTGTTTTGTCCTTGTTAATTTCAAGTCCTATTTTGCTAGCTAGTGAAGACAGGCTGTTTTTTCTTGCATGAAATTCACATTATTACTGATAAGAGTTATGTCATCAGCAAAATCAAGATCTTCTAGTTGGGCCTCATGTACTCAGTCAATACCTGTGTTACCTGTGCAGCATTTTTTCATTATGAAGTCTGTTGTAATCCCAAAAAGTAAAGGAGACAGTATACATCCTTGTTTCACGTCTGTTTCAATCTGGAACCATTCACTCATCCCTTCTTCTGTCTTGACTGCACAAACATATCCATTGTATAAGTCCTTAATGATGTTGACAATTTTAGATGGTATTCCATATAGACATAAAATTCTCCATAATGAATCTCTGTGTATGCTATCAAATGGTATAACTACAGTGATGATTATTTATGTTTGCTGAGTACAACTACAGTGATGATTATTTATGTTTGCTGAGTACAACTACAGTGATGATTATTTGTGTTTGCTGGGTATAACTACAGTGATGATTATTTGTGTTTGCTGGGTATAACTACAGTGATGATTATTTGTGTTTGCTGGGTATAACTACAGTGATGATTATTTGTGTTTGCTGAGTACAACTACAGTGATGATTATTTTTGTTTGCTTGGTATAACTACAGTGATGATTATTTGTGTTTGGTTGATATAACTACAGTGATGATTATTTGTGTTTGCTTGGTATAACTACAGTGATGATTATTTGTGTTTGGTTGATATAACTACAGTGATGATTAATTGTGTTTGCTGAGTATAACTAAAGTGATGATTATTTGTGTTTGTTGGGTATAACTACAGTGATGATTATTTGTTTTTGCTTGGTATAACTACAGTAATGATAATTTTATTTTTGCTATATATTACTGTGGTAATGATAATTTATGTTTACTAGAGATAAGTATTTTGTGGTATTCTATACTTGGTTGCTACATATCAAGTTACCATTCAGAATTTTAAATTGCTATGAAATATGTTGTTAGTGCTCAGAAGTGTTAATTAATTGTTGCAAAACATGAAAAAGTACAACATAATATAGCATTTACTGACTTGAAAAACATGATTGATGAAACTAATCCTGTTTAACATCAGTGAAAATATTTTACTGAAGTTGAAGGTAAGAACTATGGCCATCAATTCCATTGTACCATATACTAACCAGGACATAAGATGGACAAAGAATATCAGTGCACATAAAGTACAGGATTTCGCAATAAGATGGATAAAGAATATCAATGCACATAAAGTATGGCTTTTCACAATAAGGTGGACAAAGATTATCGGTGCACTTGAAGTACAGCATTTCACAATAAGACGGACAAAGAATATCAATGCACATAAAGTACAGCATTTCACAATAAGATGGACAAAAAATATCTGTGCACTTAAAGTACAGCATTTCACAAGAAAGCAGTGATTTTAGAGCAAATGATAATAGATATACTGACTATATAATCACAAGTTAAGATATGCTGCTGTTTAGTCATTGTTTTCAGCTATTTGTGAAAGCTTTGGTCTTCTGGAAACTTTATTGATCCTGGTAAATGGAAGATGATGTTACGAATGCACTATAATTTCTTAAGACTGTCAGATGGCCATATAGGATTGCATTGTTTTATGTCCAGGTTATGCTCATCTTGTTTTTTAACATTGAGAGCTAAGCTTCCCTTATTTACTGAAGTTCTATAGAAACATTTTATATCACCAAAATATGGCGTGTCATAATATCCAGACAACAATACTTTCTGTGAAATAAAAATGTTCACCTAATGTTTTCTTTGTAGTGTAATTAACACTATTTTCTGTTCTCACTACAGCTAGACTGCTACTTTTGAAGTCTCAAATACATCTTGTTATAATGTTATTTAGCTAATATCCAGTTTACAGTTAATTATGCTTGTCTCAGTGAGTTTTAAAAAATGTTGTAATTGGTTTCTCTGTTTGGATGCAGATGTGATGAGAGTTGTTGTGAAAGCAGTGTTATGTTTTCTATTTTTTTTTCTTCTGAAAGTGTATTACTGCAAAGTAATATATGTTTAATATGAAATTAAAAAGAGTTCAATCCAGAAATTAGCTGTTATACTGTTAAAAAAAAGAAACGCAACAAATACGATATTGTGATTTAAACTGAAGTTTGCTGATCAGACAAGGGCAAATTGCCTGAAACGTTCACTTGAACACCAGCTTCATGTGCTGACCTGAATTGTACTCAGCAGATGATTCATGAGTGCAGAAATGCGACACTAGTCAAAACAGGATTTTTGACAATAACTCATGACAGGTTCACAAAAATCCCGTGAAACTTACTGAACATAAAACTCACTGACCATGTTATTGAATGTCTATAAAAGATTAATGCTCCTCAGATCAATTTATCATTTCACTTGAAAATTGAATGCACAAGTATGGCTCATCTCACTACAGAACAGCGACTCATCATCACTGGACATTTACAGATTGGACAGTCACAAAGTGTAGTGGCCAGACAATTTAGTGTGGTTATAAGCACCGTTAGTTGCCTTTGGAGACGATTTCTAGAAACTGGCTCAGTTACCAGCCATGCAGTGGAAGACCTAAAGTCACAACTCCTGCCAAAGACCGCTTCATACGGCTGCGTCACCTCAGGAATCGATTTGTATCTGCATCCTCAACAGTCCAGTCAATGACAGCAGCTCGTCGAATTTCAGATTAAACGGTCAGGAACCAGCTGCACAACTCTGGTCTTTGGGCTAGAAGACCCCACATAAGTCTTGTTCTTATGGACCAGCATCGCCAGAACCAACTGCAGAGGGTGAACCGGCATTGTCAATGGACCATTGCGAATGATTGGAGAAGAGTTTGGTTTAGAGATGAATCATTCTTTCAGCTCCAGCGACACAATAGACGGAGAAGAGTTTACTGCAGAGTCCATGACGGCTATGCCCAGAACTGCATGTGTGAGGCTCCACCACCGTGGTTGTGTGTGTGGGGGGGGGGGTTTGAACAACTTCATGGGAAGAAGTGACCTGATGCAAATTGAAGGACACCAATGATCATCATGATCATCATCAAGTGCCGTGCCGACTGGTGTTGGCTATTATGCTTCTCCAGAGTACATGATCCTTCATGCAGGCCATCAGCTCAGTTGGTGATATCCTCTCACACCATCCCATCAGACGGTCCAGTATAATTTCTCTTGGTCTTCCTCTTGATCTTTTTCCTTTTATATTTCCTGTTTTTATAATATTTTCAATGCCCCCTCTTCTCATTGCATGTCCTATGAAAGTACATTGTCTCTCTCTCCTATTTTTTTTTTGACAAGATCTTTTGTCTTTCAAGCTCTTCTCATACATTCTTCATTAGTTATTTTTGCTGTCCAGGAGATTCATAACATTCTTCTAATAAACCACATTTCTGCTGCTTCCAATGATTTTTGTGCACACTTGCCTATTGTCCATGATTCACTTTCATATAACAAGATAGGTTCAATATAGCATTTTAGGACTCGTTTTCTAACATTCCTTGATAAGGATGTGTTGGCTAATATGTTTCTCATTCTCTGAAATGCAGTCTTTGCTTGGCCTATTTTGTTCCTAATTTCTGTTCTGCATTTCCCATCTGAAGTTATTACTGCTCCAAGGTATTTGAATTTCTGCACCTGCTTTAGAATAGTTCCGTTTAATTTTATACTGCATGTTGGTGGATTCTGTTTCTTAGATATTACAATAGTCTCTGTTTTTTTTTATGTTCAGAGTAAGGCCTTTCTGTTCACTTTCTTTGTCTACTTTATCTAAGAGATTTTGGAGGTCTTTTTGGTTCTCAGCTATCAGTACTGTGTCGTCAGCATACCGAAGGTTGTTAATATTGTATCCTCCAATTTTTATGCCTTTTTCTGTGATGATCATTCTTAGAATATTCTCGCTGTACAGAGAAAAAATAGCTGGAGATAGTACACATCCTTGTCGCACCCCTTGTTTTATAGGTTGATATTTTCCAGTTCTATTTTCAATTCGAATTGCTGCTTCTTGGTGCCAGTATAGATGTTTTACAATCCTCAGGTCTTCACCGTCTATATTGATGTCTTCAACCATTTAATAATTTCATTATGTTTCACCTTGTCGAATGTCTTGGTGTAATCCATGAAGCATAAGTAGAGATCTTTCTGTACTTCTAAAGCTCTTTCTATTGGTGGTCGTAAAGCATAAATGGCATTGTGTGTTTCCTTTCCATCAACAAATCTAAACTGTTCATCTGCTATTTCCATTTTTATCTTTTTCCTTGTTCTTCTCATAATGATTCTGAGAAGTAGCTTTGTTATGTGACATGAGAGGCTGATAGTCCTGTGGTCATCACATTACTTTGGTTCTGGTTTCTTTGATAGTGCTATAAACGTGGATTTAAGCAGGTCACCGAGCATTTAACCACTGTTGTAAATGTCATTCAGTAACTTGTTCTTGCCTATTTCTTTAGGTGTTTTCCAGCTTTCGCATGCATAAATGAAGGTGGATATTACATTTGAATATTATAGTCTTAACTTGGTTTTTGTGCTTATAACTTTTGAATTCCATATGTTCTCAAGATTCTTGAAGATTGATGCTGCTTTTGCAGTTCTAACTTCCTTTCTGGTGTCACCATCCTGGTCTATGTAGCTGCCAAGGTATGCAATTTGATTGACTTCTTCAATATCTGTCCCTTCTACGTGTATTTTTCCAGTTTGATTAATGGGAATTTTCATTATTTTTGTTTTGTCCTTGTTAAATACAAGTCCTATTTTGCTAGCCAATGAAGACAAGCTATCTGTTTTTTCTTGCATGGAATTCACATTGTTAGAGTTATGTCATCAGCAAGATCAGGATCTTCTAGTTGGGTCCCATGTACCCAATCAATACCTGTGTTACCTGTGCAGCATGTTTTCATTATGAAGTCTATTGTAATTCCAAAAAGCAAAGGAGACAGTATACATCCTTGTTTCACACGTGTTTCAATCTGGAACCATTCACTCATCCCTTCTTCTGTTAGAAATTATTTTAATGTTTGTTAAAAAAAAACATGTTAGAAGATCTGTATTTACAATGTATTTTTATTTATGTATATGTCTGCCTGTATATGTGTGCGTGAGTGCTATTTTATTAGGTTAATTACTTCTTCTCTTTTACCTGGAATGTAGTAGTTAAATCTTACACTCTTTTGATATGTTTTTCCTAATTTAATTTGTATTTTTGTACTAAATCAAGTGTGTGGGAAGAATGAAAGATGGAGTGATGAAGGGCAGAATGTAAGACGGGCCTGCGTGCCCAATTCTTTACCCTTGAAAAATAAAGATTATTCATTCATTCATTCATTCTGTTTTGACTGCACACACATATCCATTGTAGAAGTCCTTAATGATGTTGACAATTTTAGATGGTATTCCATGTAGACTTAAAATTCTCCATAATGAATCTCAAATGTTTAGTATGGGTTAAATGTGTTCTTTTTAGGACAGTTTCTTCTGAATTCAGTTTTTGGGAGAGTATGTGGTATTGTCTGTTGTAAGAAGCACAAATGTCCTTCAACATCTTGCCGTGTGAGAGGTCGTCCCAATGTGACGTCAAGTCACCCGGACACTTTTTCATGTATTTGTGAATTCAGTTCACGCCACTTCAATTTGACAACATCCGGCAGCAAATGTAGTTTCATCAATAAATCAGTTCTATTGTAATGTCCGGAGTTAGATGATTATTGACTTAAGTTTTGTGTCGCGACTGTGGAGTGGGAATGATCAGTTATTTTTATTTATATAATTCGCAGGTTGTGTATGAACTCTGTTTAGTGATCTTGGGTTACTGAAGTTGCGTAGAGCATATCAGTGTAACGAAGTGAGGCAATGGTAACAACTTCATGATGTCATGGAAGTTCCCCAAAACACACCATTTTAGTGGTGCAAACAACATATCAGATCAGTCAAAATTCTGTTTATATATTGTCAACTGCTTGTGCTAAGGTGGTGGTGCAGACACACACACACAAAAATCATCTTTAGCAGCATATATGGGCTGCCCTGAGTGCAGTGATGCCAGAGTCTGATTTTGAACCCTTGAAAGCTTCATAAGATGTTTTGAAGTAATATTTACATTTTTCCTTGTTCTCATTTTATATATTTATTGTATACTTTTCCCTTCTTTTTGACCAAAGAAGGTGAAAGAAAAAAAACAGGTCACCATATAGTGCTTGCTGTTAACTTTACATTTTCTTATATTCAGTCATTAAACTATTTCCACAACTTTGCAGCTGTAACCCTATAAACACTTGTAGGCATAATTATCAAAGTGCATACTCTAATCTCAGTCGTATAATAAGAGCATGATACAACCTAAGACATGGAAGAATTTCAATAATACAGTGTTATGCACCCACGAATGATGCAGATGATGAGGTGAAAGACGGCTTCTATCACCAATTACAACAAATCATCAACAAAGTCCCCAAACATGACATCCTAATTGCTATGGGGGACTTCAATGCTAAGGTAGGGAAAGATAACACCGACGTCGAAAAAGTAATAGGGAAAGAAGGAATTGACATGGTTAATCAGAATGGAGAAAGATTAATTGAAATATGTCTAATAGAGGGCATGGTCATTGGAGGCACAATATTCCCACACAAAGAGATACATAAAACAACGTGGATATCTCCAGATGATAGAACTAGAAACCAGATAGATCATTTTTGTATTAGAAAGCAATACAGAACATCTCTGATAGGTGTAAGGGCTTATAGGGGTGCAGATGTTAACAGTGATCACAACCTGTGCATAGGGAAAATAAAACTAAAACTGAAATGCCAACACAAGAAATCAGTACACAGAAAGATAAACAGCCACAGCTTACAAGAAGAGAATACTAATAACAATTTCAATAAGGAACTTGCCAATCATTCCAAAACACCCAATGAAGTTGAGGAGATAGGTACAGATGAATTAAGGAATTCTTACAGCACAGCCATAATCACAGCAGCAAAAGCAAGCACTGGACTGAAAAAAACCAAATAGAAAACCATGGATATCAGAAAACACATGGAAGTATATACATGAAAGATGAGCAGTCAAATTAGACATGTTGAATGTAAAAAACAGATCTTGGAAAAGATCTGATGAAAGCAACACACAAAGAACTAGACAAGAAAGTAAAAAGTTCAGCTAGAAGGGATAAAAGAGAATACATAGACAATATGGCAAAAGAGGCAGAAAAAGCAGCAAAAACAGGAGACAGCAAAACTTTATATAACATAGAAAAGAGGCTAAGAGGTACTATTACATCTAAAGAAAGACCAATCCTTAGCAAAACTGGAACCCTATTAACATCAAGTAAAGACCAAAAGCAAAGATGGGCTTAACACTTCCAAGAAATACTTAATTGACCACACCCAAAAGAATTGTTAAACCTTGAAACTGACTTAACAGCTCCACAACTAAATGTCAGCCTAGATGAAATTAAATTGCATGAAATTGAAACAGCAGTGAATTTAATGGCTAACAAAAAAGCTGCAGGTGAAGATGAAATAACAGCCGAAATGCTAAAAGCTATCAATAGTGACAACATGAGACAACTACAGAGAATGTTTAACAAGATTTGGAAAGATGAAAAGGTCCCTTCTAAATGGTAAAAAGGAATTGTTAAAATACCAAAAAAAGGCAACCTTAGTGACTGTAACAGTTGGAGAGGAGTAACCTCAGTTATGTCAAAAGTATTTTTCAAGGTAATTTTGAATAGACTTAAAGATATAGTGGATATTGCAATGAGAGAAGAACAAGAAGGATTTCAAAAAGGAAGAAGTTGTCTAGACCAGATCTTTACTCTAAGAATAATACTTGAAGAACATATTGAAAAGCAGAAACCATTGATGCTGAACTTCATGGACTTTAAAACGCTGTTTGACAGCATACACAGAGATTCATTATGGAGAATTTTAAGACTATATGGAATACCATAAAAAATTGTCAACATCATTAAGGACTTCTACAATGGATATGTTTGTGCATTCAAGACAGAAGAAGGGATGAGTGAATGGTTCCAGATTGAGACAGGTGTGAAACAAGGATGTATACTGTCTACTTTACTTTTTAGAATTACAATAGACTTCATAATGAAAAAATGCTGCGCAGGTAACACAGGTATTGACTGGGTACATGGGACCCAACTAGAAGATCTTGATTTTGCTGATAACATAACTCTTGTCAGTAACAATGTGATTTCCATGCAAGAAAAAACAGATAGCCTGTCTTCACTGGCTAGCAAAATAGGACTTGAAATTAACAAGGACAAAACAAAAATAATGAAAATTCCCCTTAATCAAAATGGAAAAATACACATAGAAGGGACAGATATTGAAGCAGTCAATCAATTTGCATACCATGGCAGCTACATAGATCAGGATGGTTACCCAGAAAAGTTAGAATTAGAATTGCAGAAGCAGCATCAATCTTCAAGAATCTTGAGAACATATGGAATTCAAAAGTTATAAGCACAAAAACCAAGTTAAGACTATTCAATTCAAATGTAATATCCACCTTCATTTATGCATGTGAAAGCTGGAAAACAACTAAGGAAATAGAGAAGAGATTAGACTCTTTTGAAAATAAATGCCTAAGGAAAGTACTCGGCATCAAGTGGAACAAATTCAGGAACAATACAGAGATAAGACAGATGACTGAACAACAACCAGTCTCATGGGTGATCAGGAAAAGGAGATGGACATATGTTGGTCACTTGATGAGAAGAAATGATCAGAGAATCCCAAAACAAGCTATTCAGTGGAACACAACAGGCCAAAGAAAAAGAGGCAAACTCTGAAGAGGACATTGTTAAGAGAAGGCAAATTAACAGGCATAAAATCCTTTGATGAGGTTGAAAGACTCGCCGAAGACAGAAAAAATTGGTGAACTACTTTGCGAGCCCTATGTGACGTTTAACGGCATGGGAAGGATATAAGATAAGATACTCTAATCTGTGGTTATTTGGTTATTCACTGTGTTGTGTGTGTGTGTGTGTGTGTGTGTGTGTGTGTGTGCTCCTGCTAAGTTCTTACCTATCTTTCCTCACCTGTAGCTGATATTACAAACCCTCAAGCCCAGTGACATTCATCTGCTCCACCCAGCTTTTACTTGGCCTGACAGAAACATTATATCCCTGCTTATCACCTGCTTCCTTTCTCCACCCCCCACTTTACTACTAACCATTCAGATTGCTATCACAACCTACAAGTCTTCATTTAAACATTCACAATATTTTACCAAGTACGCTTCCAAGCACAGATTCTTACAAGTCACAGCAAAGTGCTTTTTTTCCCATTCATTTTGTACATTCTTAGTTGTTTTATATCGGTGATATAAATTTATATTTTCTGTTTGACCAGTGCTGCTGGGCATTTTCCCAAGTTTAAAAAAAAAATTTCCCTCTGTTTTTCTGAAACCTGACACAACATGTTCCCCACGATCAAGTATTGGGGTATTTCTGAAACCTGACACAACATGTTCCCCACGATCAAGTATTGGGGTATTTCTGAAACCTGACACAACATGTTCCCCACGATCAAGTATTGGGGTATTTCTGAAACCTGACACAACATGTTCCCCACGATCAAGTATTGGGGTATTTCTGAAACCTGACACAACATGTTCCCCACGATCAAGTATTGGGGTATTTCTGAAACCTGACACAACATGTTCCCCACGATCAAGTGTTGGGGTATTTCTGAAACCTGACACAACATGTTCCCCACGATCAAGTATTGGGGTATTTCTGAAACCTGACACAACATGTTCACCACAATCAAGTGTTGGGGTATTTCTGAAACCTGACACATGTTCACCACAATCACGTATTGGGGTATTTCTGAAACCTGACACAACATGTTCCCCACGATCAAGTATTGGGGTATTTCTGAAACCTGACACAACATGTTCCCCACAATCAAGTATTGGGGTATTTCTGAAACCTGACACAACATGTTCCCCACGATCAAGTGTTGGGGTATTTCTGAAACCTGACACAACATGTTCCCCACGATCAAGTATTGGGGTATTTCTGAAACCTGACACAACATGTTCCCCACGATCAAGTGTTGGGGTATTTCTGAAACCTGACACAACATGTTCCCCACGATCAAGTATTGGGGTATTTCTGAAACCTGACACAACATGTTCACCACAATCAAGTGTTGGGGTATTTCTGAAACCTGACACAACATGTTCCCCACGATCAAGTATTGGGGTATTTCTGAAACCTGACACAACATGTTCCCCACGATCAAGTATTGGGGTATTTCTGAAACCTGACACAACATGTTCCCCACAATCAAGTATTGGAGTATTTCTGAAACCTGACACAACATGTTCCCCACAATCAAGTATTGGGGTATTTCTGAAACCTGACACAACATGTTCCCCACAATCAAGTATTGGGGTATTTCTGAAACCTGACACAACATGTTCCCCATGATCAAGTATTGGGGTATTTCTGAAACCTGACACAACATGTTCCCCACGATCAAGTATTGGGGTATTTCTGAAACCTGACACAACATGTTCCCCACAATCAAGTATTGGGGTATTTCTGAAACCTGACACAACATGTTCACCACAATCAAGTATTGGTGTATATACCTTGGTAAGTATGATGGAATAGATTCAGATTCACAGATGATCTTTTTTAGTGCTCTCCTTTGCTTGATAATGAGTTTAAAATATATATTCAGACTATGAAGGCAGTCACAGATATTGGGAGTTACATGTTTTGGCAGAGATTTTTAAAAATATTGTATCTCTCTCCAATTATTTTTTAAGTTTCTCACTGGCTTCATGTTAAAATATAAGTTCACATCTCCAAAGTGTTTTTTTTTCTTTGTTGTAGAATTCTTTATTGCTCACTGAGTGAAATCTTGCATATTAGAATCATTCTTTAAGATGTCTAGTAATCTTTGAATCAGTCTTAACTTACACTTTGGTTCAGTCTTCACTTGGTTATAGGTTATTATAGGGATTGGCAACCTTTTAGTAGTGTCATACCGAAGTAATTGTGCAAAGTCACTCTGCATGCCAACATAAGCCCGCCATATTTCTATATACAATAGCTATTGAAACACTTTAAGTAATTGTTATTCCTTGTTGATTATTCAGTATTTTGATATAAATAGGAACAAATACAAAAACTATGTCTTGCAAAATTTTAGTTCTAAACACATTATACTTTCACTTTGATTTCATATTTTTTGGTTCATTCTTCACTTATAATTTGGTTTAGTCTTTGATTTAGTCTTCAGTTGTGTTCTTCACTTCTTATTTTGTTCAGTGTCACTTGCATGTTGGTTTAGTCTTCACTTATACTTTGGTTTAGTCTTTGATTTAGTCTTCACTTAGTGTTCTTCACTTCCTATTTTGTTCAGTGTCACTTGCATGTTGGTTTAGTCTTTATTCAGTCATCATTTGTAATTTAGTTGTTGTTGCTTTAGTCTTCACTTGTACTTTTGATCAGTGTTGCCAGCTTTTTGATTCAATCATTACTTTGGTTTAGTCTTTATTCAGTCATCATTTGTAATTTAGTTGTTGTTGATTTAGTCTTCACTTGTACTTTTGATCAGTGTTGCCAGCTTTTTGATTCAATCATTACTTTGGTTTAGTCTTTATTCAGCCTTCATTTGTAATTTAGTTGTTGTTGATTTAGTCCTCACGTGCACGTTAATTCAGTTGCACTGTGGTTCAGTCTTTATTCAGCCTTCATTTGTAATTTAGTTGTTGTTGATTTAGTCCTCACGTGCACGTTAATTCAGTTGCACTGTGGTTCAGTCTTTATTCAGCCTTCATTTGTAATTTAGTTGTTGTTGATTTAGTCCTCACGTGCACGTTAATTCAGTTGCACTGTGGTTCAGTCTTCACATGCATTCTGGTGTAGCCACATAGAAAATAATCTGCCAAATGTACAGCATCATCACAAAGAATGATTTGCATTTTTTTTCAGTTTAATTATTATTACATTTTGTAACTTTTTTTTTTTTCTTTTGGAAGATATGCATTACACATATTCCTCAACACAAGAATTAGCAACTAGATTTGATATAAGAAGTCGCTACAAGAACACAAAAGAGATTTATGTATACAGACCAGGGATATAATAAGTTTCTTGTCTTCTGATCTCGGCTACAGGCCTCCCAGTTGTAAGCAAGATGCCCTGCTGCTGATGCATCTATTTGCAGGTCATCAACAATGTCTTGCAGCCATCTTTGCCTTGGTTGTTCTCTCCTTTTTCCCAGTATGTGCCCTTCTCTAAATTATCATGACACTTAATATATCCAAAATATTTATGTTTTCTCTGTTTAATCTTCCATACTAACCAACCTTCTTCAGTATTAAGTTCTTGTAGTATGGATATATTTGTTATTTTATGTGTCCATAATATTTGGAGAACTATTCTGTAGCATTTACATTCAAAGGCATTTATGTGTTTCTCAGCTGTTTTGTTAAGTGTCCAGGTTTCACAGGCATATGTTGCGATGAGAAAGATGCATACCCTTGAAAATCTTGTTTTTGTGGTTCTGTCTGTTCCTCTCCACAGATTCTTTATTTGTTTTACTTTCTGAAGAGTGATAGATGTCCTCCTTAATTTCCCTCATTGTATCTACATTATTAGTTAGTAATGATCTAAGAAGCAATGGTAAACTATCTTCTGGAAACATACCAAGAAACCCAAGCAGCAATCATGGAAAGTCAATTAGGAAAAAGATCTGGTGGTGACGCCTCCAGGCCAGATAGATCTAATTTTAACACTGGGGAAGAGTGTGAGGCAGATGTCAGTACTAGTAATTGTGATGACGGACTAAATCCTGACGGTGTTACCAAGGAAAACCCCTATATCAAACTAAAAAGAAAAATAAGAGTAGGAACATGGAATGTAAGAAGCATGTATGAGGGAAAATATCAAGCATAGGACATAGAAATGAGGCAGGTGACAATCTAATGGCGTTTTGCATGGAAAATGAGCTAATGATCGCTAACACACTTTTTAAACAACATCCAAGAAGACTTTACACATGGACATCACCTGATGGGAAAACCAGGAATCAAATAGATTACATTTTAGTGCAGAGAAGGTGGAGGTCAAGCATAACATCAGCAAAAACTTTACCAGGTGCTGATTGTGAGACGGACCATGAGTTATTAATAGCAGACATGAAGATAAAGATGAAAAAGATAGTTACGGGATCAAGACCACTCCGCTTTGACCTTACAAATATACCAGAGCAATACGGTATAGAAGTGAAGAACCGTTTCGAAATCCTGATGGCTGTACAGGAGGAGATGACACCAGATGAATTGGCTATGCAGGCCAAAGATATCTTAGTAACAACAGCTAAAGACATGGTTCCAGTAAAGAAAACACAAAAGAATAGATGGATCACAGCAGGTACACTAGAACTGATAAAACAACGTAGAGAAATGAAGGCGCAATGGAAAGTGACAAACAACAACAAAGATAAATATAAAACTTTAACAAAAGAAGTACGAAGAAACATAAGAAAAGACAAAAAACAATACATACAAGATTGTTGTGAAAGAATAGAAGAACATCAGAAGTGTGGAAGAGATAGTGAAATGTTTAAAGAAATGAAGACATTGACGAGAAATGTCACACCTAAGCTAAATGTAATTTGTGATGAGATGGGGAATACCCTGACAGAGACAGAGGAAATTCTAGAAAGATGGAAGGAATATTGCAAAAGAATGTATGAAACAACCGACTGGAAGCAGAAATCAACAGTGTGAATTATTATTGGAGGAGAAAGAACCCAAACCGACAATGGAAGAAGTTTTATGGGCAATAAAGAATCTGAAAAATGGTAAATCACCAGGATGTGATGAGATAACAGCTGAATTTATTAAAGCAGGAGGAAAGGAGTGTGCAACAATCTATCATGCACTATGTAAAAAGATATGGCATTCAGGTGTTTGGCCAAAAGAATGGAAAAGAACTGTATTCATACCACTGCCAAAAAAGGGTAACCTGAAATTATGCACAAACTACAGAACTGTTGCCCTGATTAGTCATGCCAGTAAAATTCTGTTAAAAATCATAATGGGTAGACTTCAAAAGATATGCCTGTGAGACCTGGACACTTAACAAAACAGCTGAGAAACACATAAATGCCTTTGAATGTAAATGCTACAGAAGAGTTCTCCAAATATCGTGGACACAAAAAAGAACAAATATATCTATACTACAAGAGCTTAATATTGAAGAAGGCTGGCTAGTGAAGAGGATTAAAGAGAGAAAACTTAAATATTTCGGACACATTAAACGTCATGATAATTTAGAGAAGACCGTATTGGAAGGATACATAATGGGAAAAAGAAAAAGAGGAAGACCAAGACGAAGATGGCTGCAAGACATCGTTGACGATCTGGAAATGGATGCAACAGCAGCAGGCCATCTTGCTCACAACCGAGAGGCCTACAGGAGTGCTGTTTGGGAGGCAAAGTTCCGCAAGGGACATGCAAATGAATGAATGAATGAATGAATGATCTAAGATATTCAAGACTGTCCACTTCTTCCAATTTTTCCTCATTGATATAAATTTCAGCTGCCTTATTTGTTTTGTCATTTGTCATCAATTTAGTTTTCTTCGCATTAAGATAAGAGGTTTTGCTCTTTACTAATCTATTGGATTGACATAATTAGTTTTTCCATTCCTTTTTGTGTTGTGGGCAGTAATACTGTGTCATCAGCATATCTAATCTCTGGTATTTCAAGTTGTTACATCTTACTTACATCCTTCCCATGCTGTTAAATGTCACATAGGGCTCGCATAGTTGTTTGCCAAGAATTTCATGTTGTCAAGATTTTTTAAGGAAAATGCTGTTTGTGCAATTCTAACTTCCTTTCTTGTGTCACCATCCTGGTCTATGTAACTGCCAAGGTATGCAAATTGGTTTACTTCATCAACAGCTGTTCCTTCACGTACATTTTTCCTTCTTGATTATTGAGAAGATTCATTATTTTTGTTTTGTCTTTGTTAATTTCAAGACCTATTTTGCTAGCCAAGAAAGACAGGGAATCTGTAATTTATGCATATTGTTATAGCATCATAATATTCTTTGTCTACATTTTCTGTAACATTTCTCATTATATTTTCAGTATACAAATTAAATAAGTAAGGTGACACTACCAAAAATAGCACCAAGATGGACACCACAGGGGAACAGAAGTAAGGGTAGACCAAAGGAGACATGGAGAAGAACAACAGAGGATGTTGAGCAATAGAGGGCTCACTTGGGCAAGAGCAGAAAAAAAGACAAAGGTCAGGCGTTTGTGGAAAACCCTTGCAGAACCCCCATGTGCCTTGGGCACTTGAGGTTCAGAGAGATAGAGAAAGATAATCTTTATGTCCAGGAACACTAAATTCACTCATGAGTACTGCTCCAAAAATTCAGACTGTGCAATGAAATGAGTCCACTTCTCCTGACTGGATTTGTCATTTCAAATGTCCTTCTCCTTTTTATATGCAGGAAACTCTGTACTGTGCAACAAAACTCCTTCAGATCATCATTCGGTTACATAGGCCATATGCTGATGTTGCTATTAATCCCATTTCTGTAATTATCACTCCTGCCTTGACTCCAGCCCCCTGCCTTGACCAGTCATTGTACTTTTCACATTTGAATAAATGCTGCTCCTGTATTGTTTCCTATGGAACTGAATGCTCAGTCATTATTAATTCCTGTTTTGTTGTGGAGTATACTACAATGTCCTGTCCATTCCTGTGTTCTTGATGGTGGTTGGGTATTCTCTTCTTTCTGGTAGGTCCTCTACCATTCCCAGTCGTTTCCATCATCTAGCAGTGATGGTAAAAGAATGTCCCTGATTTCAGTATTCGGTGTCATACCAGAGCTTATGAAGTACTTAGGCAGGGCCATAACTCTGTTGCTGTTGTTTGCTTTATCTTTTGCCTGTCTATAATGGCTACCAGTTCCTGCAGCGCTATTGTGCCACCACGTCTTTGGGCTAATGATACCCTGCATGCTGACAGCAAGTGCTTCAGTGTTAGTCTTTTGTTGCAGAGGGGGCACTTTGGCTCTTCTGATGCACCCCATTTGTGTAGGTTGGAGCCTGTAGGCAGAAGGTCATAAGTAGCTCTGATGATGAAACTGAGTATCAGGGATGCCATTTTCCAGGTGTCATTCCATGTTAGTGATCTCTGCAGGACTTCCTCCCATGTTAGTGATCTCTGCAGGACTTCCTCCCATGTTAGTGATCTCTGCAGGACTTCCTCCCATGTTAGTGATCTCTGCAGGACTTCCTCCCATGTTAGTGATCTCTGCAGGACTCCCTCCCATGTTAGTGATCTCTGCAGGACTTCCTCCCATGTTAGTGATCTCTGCAGGACTTCCTCTAATGTTAGTGATCTCTGCAGGACTTCCTCTAATGTTGTCTATTGTCCATGCTGTGCCTGTTTGACTGCCTTCTTATAAGAGAATTGGTGGTTGTCTTTTTCTGTGTGTAGTTGAGGCTTTTCTTAATCCGTATCATATCATTGTGGTCACGTTACGCACGTGAATAACAAGTTAAGACTTTCATCTTGACCTTCGTGAGTTGATACTAGACTGGTTATATACAAAATTCCAGCTCTCACTCTCACTTTCTGTATTCGTTAAATACTGTTCTAGACATACTTCTCATCCAGGCTCGTTCAAAACCTCACGTTGGCAACAACTGGTACAGATGATTAAGTAAATCTTGGATAATGGTGACTTGGAACGTTTATTGATGGAATGATGATAATGTTGATGAAAATAACACTATATCCGACTGCTGGCAGGTTACCCCTGCCACATGGCAAGTCCATTCATACTTACAACTGCAGTCTAACTATAACGTTCATATGTTCCTTGAAGACATAACACAACAAAAAACGTCCACACAGATACACGTTCAGAATCAGACTGACTTCACGCACTTGGCTTTGCCCCTACAATTCCCTGTCCTGGGCTTTTCAGCCCCCATGACATTCTCGAAGGAACTCAGCTGAGCACGAGAAAGTAAAAAAAGAAAACCCTTAATAATGCCCTTACAATAAAACCATCAGTTTTTTACATGTATATTGCTACATTCTGGAACCGCTTATCATCCTCTGTAATTCTTAAATTGCTGATGATCATATCCCTTCTTTCTTTACAGGAGGCCTTTGACCACCATTTGATTTCACCATGACCAAATCCCCTTCTGTTGGTCTGGGTGTATCCTAGTATTTCTTTCACCATGAAGGGCAGAAAGTTAGATGGACCTGCGTGCCCAATTCTTAATCTTTTGAAAATAAAGTCTGTTCGTTCAGCTTCAGTGCATCCTCAGCTGTGGTCACTTCCTCACTTAGTCTCCATTTTTGTGAGCACAAGACAGTGCTTCAAGTATGTGAATTGATCAAACAATAGTGAATCATCAGTTGATAGTCCCATATCTTCTGCAGACTTTACAGTCTCTTCCAGTTCAAACCATGATGGTACAGAGCCTATAACAATACCCACTTACAGATGGAAAATTCATTCAAAGGTGTCGTCCACCTCTGTACATAAGTATGACGTGTTTAATAAAACTCTTCTACTTCAACATAAAATTTATTTACTGTATATCTACACCTGATAGGCCTACTTTATCTTCTGTTGTTTCACAGTATATTTCACTTCTAGGGGCAGAAATCTTTCTCCTTTACGCTGATTTACCAATGTAAGGGTTTCCTCTAAAATTACACCTACTTCTAAGATCCAACTTTCTGCTTTCTCCAAACTTGTCTGTTAAATATACTCATCTGGCTGTGGACAAATGAAAGATAGGGTTCACTTAGGGGAATTTCAAATAGGGTAATCAATGTTTTTTTTCCGAGATGAAAAAGGATTTTAGTGCTTCATAAAGTTGTAGCATACTTTCCACCATGAGAAGCAAAGATAACTATCTTGTTTTTGTACAAGGGGTGGTTGATAAGTTCTTGGCATTAGGTACAAATACTTGAAATGCACAGTTAATATTAGGTGCATTTATAGATAAGGTTAATGTAAGATTAAACACCAAGTTTCAAGAAATTAACTGCTACCAATTTTTTCTGTACAGGCTACTGAAGTGGGCAGACATTGATAAAATTTCTCATCAAGCAGTCATTCACCACCTCTGCATCAAGGGCTTATCATCAAAGGAGATCCATGAGGATATGGTAGAGACTAGGGGAGAGTACCCCTTCTTACAGCACAGTGAAGAAATGGGCAGCTCAATTCAAACATGGAAGGAAGAGTCTGGAAGATGATCCAGGAAGACCAAGAACAGTAACCACCGATAGATTCCATGACATGATAATGGAGGATTGATGACTAACTGAGCTGTACATTGCTACTGAGTTGGCCATCTCCCAGGAACATGTTCATGCCATTATTCACAATGATCTTCAAATGATAAAGGTCTCGTAACTTCTTGGAGCTGATCATAAACGACAGCGTCTCAACATGTCAAGAGACAATCTTGGCCATTTTTCTGCAGATCCTGAAAAGTTTCTTCAGTAATTTGTGACTATGGATGAGACTTCGGTTCATCATTTTCAACCAGAAACCAAAGAACAGTCAAAGCAGTGGAAACATCATGGATCCCTACCTCCAAAGAAAGCAAGGGTGGTTCTGTCTGCAGGAAAAGTGATGGCTTTCATCTTTTGGGATTCAGAAGGCGTGCTATGACTATCTTCAAAAGGGCAGAATGGTCACAGAGGCCTATTACGCTAATCTTGTGAAACAACTGCAGGTCAGATTGAGGGAAAAGTGTTGAGGGAAATTGACGAGAGGAGTCATCTTTCATCAAGACAATGCTCCAGTTCACAAGTCAGCGGTGGCAGTGACTGCTATCCATGAATGCGGCTTCCAGCTTCTTGAACATCTTCCTTATTCCCCAGATTTGACCCCTTCGGACTATTACTTGTTTACCAAACTCAAAAATGAGCTCAGTGGTGGCAAATTTGGTTCAGATGATGATGTCATTCATGCTGTAGACAACTTTCTACTGGCACAATATGCTGACTTTTACAAAGAAGTGATCCGTATGCTCCAGGATTGCTGGACTAAGTGCATAAACTTGCAAGGGAACTATGTTGAGAAATAACCAAAAAAAAAATTGTCCACAAATAATCCATTGTACTTTATGCCGAGAACTTATCAATCACCCCTCATATGTGATGGCAATTTGCGATATTCTGCTTCCACACATTCGCAAAATTCTTTCAGTTGTACGGTTTATGTTGAGAAATAATTGAATAGTTTAATTATTGTAGTTTACACATTTATAATTAGAACGTCAGTTGCTGCATTATGAAGTACAAGTATGTGTGCGGGGCATCTGACACCGATGTTATCATGTAGTGCACTCTTCAGTTTTGTGAACACGTTGTTCGTACCAGTTCATTATACTCCACCAAAGTTCGTGTACTAGCTGCCATTAAAAATGCCCCATTTTATCGAACTATGGTTAAGCATGAAATGTTTATGTTTATGTGCGATTTTCTAGCTCCAGATGCGTGCAGATGTGACAGTTAATGTAATGAAATTTTCCCGGCGATGTGATGCTTACTTTAAATTTGGTGTGCAGCATGTGCAAATCAACTTTTTTTTACATTATGGCCTAATTAAATGCAGCATAACTTTGAAATTTGCAACACGCATTACACAAATTTAAGCAAGTAAAATTCACTGAAAGGAAGTATGTTAATGTTTCAATCATGCTCCTATTCTTGTTACAAGAGCGATGGCATGTTGTTGGTATGCTTAGCAGAGGAATAGCGACCAGAGATGCTGCAAGATAGTTTCATTGTGACCATTCGACTATAGTGAGGTGGAACCAGCGATCCCAGGCAACTGGTACCACGAATGACCATCCCAGACCTGGTCAACCATGTGTAGCAACATGACCTCACGATCGCCAAATTCGATTGATACATCTTCGCAACCATTTCCAATTAGGAACTCAGTCAGCAGCACATATACTTGGCACTCGAGGACTTGTTAGTGCAAACACTGTGTGACGGAGACTTCACTCCGCTGACTTGCAAAACAGACGTCCCAGACATTGGCCCCATCCTTACTATACGTCACCAGAGCAACAGAATGGCCTGAGACTGACAAAATTTACGTTGTCTATTGCTGGAATGGAAACTGACGATGTTCTCCGATGAAAGCCGCTTTAGTGTCTCCTTTGCTGATAGGAGAAATCACGCGTGACGTCATCCTAAAGAAAAATATGGGTGTGAGGTCCAGCATGACAGGTATGGAGGAGGAAGTGTACATGTGTGGGGTTGGTTCTTCCATGACCACCGTACTTCACTCCATGTTTTCAGAGTTAATGTTGCCGCTGATGTCTGCTTTAATCAGGTACTGCCACATATCATAGTGGCGTTCTCTCAAAATCACCCAGATCTAAGAATCTTTCAGCACAATAATGCTAGACCTCACACAGCTAATCTTAGCAGGAATTTCTTAGCCCAGCAACCTTTTCTTTTGCTGGGTTCACCTGAAAACTCTCCTGACATGAACCTGATTGAACACGCACGGGATGAACTGAACAGAAGGATTGGTCAGTATGACATCAACACTGAATGATCTGGAGCCAGTACTCACTGCAGAGTGGAAGGTCAAACCCCAAACAATTTTTCAGACACTCTGAAACAGTATGAGACACTCTGAAACAGTATGAGACACTGATGTCAAGCCTGCATTAATGCCTCAGGGGGTCATGCATGGTATTAACACATGAGAGTGAATTTTAATATTTAAACCTGAGATAGACAGCTGCTTATGAGCCACTTCTGAACTGTGTCATTTTTGTGAACACAGCAAGCTTGTGTCAGTAAAGGGATGAGAAATGTGAAATCACTGTTTTTATATATTTTAAATCTAGTACAACAACTTATGGCAAAAAAAAAAAACAATTTAAAAAAATAAATAAATCGGTGTGTTTTTAATGGTGGATATTTGCATTGTCGTCACAGAACGCAGTGCGTTTATGTTTATCAGTACTATTTTCTTTTAGCGCATTAACACAGTAATTGTTTATTTCAGAAGCAGTTTCACTTTTTAAGGAACCCAGTCTGAGCATTTTTATAGTCATACTAATTTTAGGACTAAAGTACTGAACAATAAATGGGAACATTTTCTCGGCATCATAATTACGAGCATCGGTCGCAATGCTAAAATAGTTGGCATTTGCTAAATCATCACATAATTGTTTGGTAGTGTCAGGAGCTAAACTGGATTTTACTATTGCTATTGCTGTTCATCCCAGTGCCACCTTTTTTTTTTTTTTTTGACTATTCTGGAATCATTAAAAATTTAACTTTGCAGTGCAATCCATTGAAGTGAATGAAATGTGATGTATAATTGTCTGATAATACATTGTTAATTCCGCCATTTGTACTGATTTTTCCTGTTCATAAGATTTGAACACAAAATAACTGTCTAGTCTTTCTAGAAGTGCTTACAGAATACATGCTTGATTTATCCTTTTCACTTGTTACGTGGCCTTTTACTTACAGAACATATGTGTGATTTATGCTTTTCGCTTGCTATGTGGGCTTTTACTTATAGAATACATGTTTGATTTATACTTTTCACTTGCTACATGGCCTTTTATATCTTCTCTTCTGCCAAGCGCAATGGCAGTGTAACACTTACACATTTTACATTCTGCTTCACGCTTATTTCTCCCTTGATTTATAAAAGACCATTCATGTGAATATTTTGTTCTGAAAGGAACACTTTCTTTTATGCATGTTGAAAATACTTCATGCAGTTATTATGATCATACTTTTATGGATCATTTCTAAAGCATGTATTGTCGAGACATCGCGGTTAGCCATACAGAGCTGCACAGAGTGGGCTGCGGTTGACTTTGAAAGTGCAGGCCGACCGTTCTTTTGACTAAAAAGTGCTCTCAAGTTCCATGCATTGGGGAGAAAGGTCTTCGCTCCCTTCCCAGACGGCGAGAGTTAAGGTGGTTCAATGAAGAAACGAATTGTTTGTCCATCGAGCAAAGCCTTTAAATGGCTAACCAGGTTCTTGCTAACACGTTGGTGGTGTACAATGTTGTTGACCGATGGTCTTGAAATTGGCCAATCTCTCGCAAAGATTATTGGGTCTGCAATATGTAATGAATACTCGGCAATATGTAATGAATACTAATGAATACTCGGCAATATGTAATGAATACTCGGCATCAAGTGGAATGAATTCAAGAACAATGCAGAGATAAGACAGATGACTGAACAACAACCAGTCTCACGGGTGATCAGGAAAAGGAGATGGACATATGTTGGTCACTTGATGAGAAGAAATGATCAGAGAATCCCAAAACAAGCTATCAAGTGGAACACAACAGGCCGAAGAAAAAGGGGCAGACCGCGTGAAACTCTGAAGAGGACATTATTAAGAGAGGCCAAGTTAACAGGCATAAAATCCTTTGTTGAGGTTGAAAGACTCACCGAAGACAGGAAAAATTGGTGAACTACTTTGCGAGCCCTATGTGACGTCTAACGGCACGGGAAGGATATAAGATAAGAATATGTAATGTAAAAATCAGCCTCTCATGTCACATAACGAAGCTACTTCTGAGAATAATTATGAGAAGAACAAGGAAAAAGATAAAAATGGAAATAGCAGATGAACAGTTTGGATTTGTTGAAGGAAAGGGAACACACAATGCCATTTATGCTTTACGAACACTAACAGAAAGAGCTTTAGAAGTACAGAAAGATCTCTACTTATGCTTCATTGATTACACCAAGGCATTTGACAAGGTGAAACAAAATGAAATTATTAAAATGCTTGAAGACATCAATATAGACGGCAAAGACCTGAGGATTGTAAAACATCTATACTGGCAGCAAGAAGCAGCAGTTCGAGTTGAAAATAGAACTGGAAAATATCAACCTATAAAACAAGGGGTGCGACAAGGATGTGTACTATCTCCAGACCTTTTTTTCTCTGTATAGCGAGAATATTCTAAGAACAATCATCACAGAACCAGGCATAAAAATTGGAGGATACAATATTAACAACCTTCGGTATGCTGACGACACAGTACTGATAGCTGAGAACCAACAAGACCTGCAAAATCTCTTGGATAGAGTCGCCAAAGAAAGTGAACAGAAAGGCCTTACTTTGAACATCAAAAAGACAGAGACTATGGTTATATCTAAGAAACAGAATCCACCAGCATGCAGTATTAAATTAAACGGAACTGTTCTAAAGCAGGTGCAGAAATTCAAATATCTTGGAGCAGTAATAACTTCAGATGGGAAATGCAGAACAGAAATTAGGAACAGAATAGGCCAAGCAAAGACTGCATTTCAGAGAATGAGAAACATATTGACCAACACATCCTTATCAATGAATGTTAGAAAACGAGTCCTAAAATGCTATATTGAACCTATCTTGTTATATGGAAGTGAATCATGGACAATAGGCAAGTCTGCACAAAAATCATTGGAAGCAGCAGAAATGTGGTTTATTAGAAGAATGTTGCGAATCCCCTGGACAGCAAAAATAACTAATGAAGAATGTAGGAGAAGAGCTGGAGAGACAAAAAAGCTTGTCAAAAAGATAAGAGAGAGACAATGTACTTTCATAGGACATGCAATGAGAAGAGGGGGCATTGAAAATATTATAACAACAGGAAAAATAGAAGGAAGAAGATCAAGAGGAAGACCAAGAGAAATGATACTGGACAGTCTGACGGGATAGTGTGAGAGGAGATCACCAACTGAGCTGATGGCTTGCATGAAGGATCGCATACTCTGGAGAAGCATAATAGCCAACGCCAGTCGGCACGGCACATGATGATGATGATGAATATGTAATGTGCATTGGTTGTTGGAGCCGTGTTTCTTCTTGTTCGTTAGAGCAGAGAGAGAGAGAGCCGGCCGTCGTCGGTGGTTATAGGAAATGAAATGGCGCTGGTGTCGAAAGGGATCCGTTCTGAGCAGAGCGCTGTCTCCCTTGCCCTGCATTGATCAGTTCGTAGATATCTGACTAAGGTTCACTGAGGAAAGCTATCTGGTTGATCTTGCCAGTTGTCATATGCTTGTCTCAAAGATTAAGCCATGCATGTCTAAGTTCACACTGTCTCGTGGTGAAACTGTAAATGGCTCATTAAATCAGTCGAGGTTCCTTAGATGACATGATCCTACTTTGATAACTGTGGCAATTCTAGAGCTAATACATGCTTACCAAGCTCCAACCCTCATGGAAAAAAGTGCTTTTTATTAGTTCAAAACCAACCGTTGTTGCCCTACGGGGCGCTACATCACTAGTGACTCTGGATAACTTTATGCTGATTGCATGTCCTTCTGTGCCAGTGACGCATCTTTCAAATGTCTGCCCTATCAAATGCCGATGGTCCGTGATGTGCCTACCATGTTTGTAATGGGTTATGAGGAATCAGGGTTCAATTCCGGAGAGAGAGCATGAGAAACGGCTAGCACATCCAAGGACGCAACTTTCCCACTCCCGGCACGGGGAGGTAATGATGGAAAATAACTATACGGGACTCTTGTGAGACCCCGTAATTGGAACGAGTACACTTTAAACCCTTTAACAAGGATCTATTGAAGGACAAGTCTGGTGCTAGCAGCCACGGTAATTCCAGCTCCAATAACATATATTAAAGTTGTTGCAGGTAAAAAGCCACTTAAAGCTCACAGTAGGCTCCTCCTTGGACCAGGAGATTTGTTTGTGAGCAGACGGACAACTTTATCTCTGCCGATGGTCCTTTGGCATGAGATCTAAACCCTCCTGTATCGGGAGTTTTGTATAAGTCTGACAACCTTATCCTGGAACCTATCTAGAGGTGACTAGATGGTGGAAAAAAAGAACTTGTTAAGGAAACTTGCAAGAAATTAAAAAGTGGTGAAGCACTTTGCGAGCCCTATGAGGCATTTAACAGCACGAGATAATAGTAGTAGTTATTATGAAGACGGTAGTATCAGAAAACAAAAACAAAAAAAAAACCAACAAAAAACATGAGTTTCTATCAACATTAGTCATAAATCTCAGAGACGACAGCCAGAAATACATTATCGATTTTCAGAGCTACGACGCTGATAATGGTAACAAAAAATTTTCTGGCCAAAGCATGTAAAACTTACAACCACTGTAGTCTTAAAAACGTTGACAGGAAAGATGTCGAAACTTAAATGAAGTAATTCCTTGACTACCAGAGTTTTACTTTTGCCATATATGAGGGGCGTTCAGAAAGTAATGCACCACATCGTTTTTCTTAGGAGCTGTATATTCAAAAAGCATGTAATTTATATACAATATACATGGATATGTCGTGTAAACATCGGTATTAATCAACATAATCCCCATCAACTTGTACGGATTTACGCCAGTGCAAAACAAGTGCATGTATTCCTAGCCTTTACCAGATTTTCTCTTGATTATGTAGCCATTTCTTTGCTGCATGAATCACTCCTTCATCATCTTCAAATCTTACCCGTCGAAGTGCATCTTTAAGTGCACCAAACAGATGGAAATCAGAGGGTGTCAAATCAGGACTATAGGGTGGACAGGGTGGTACAGTCCAACCCAATTTGGTGATTGCTTCCCATGTTGCCAGACTTGTGTGAGGGCGCTCATTGTTGTGAAGGAGAAGCAGGTCTGCTGGATTCTTGTTTGGCTGAACTCTGTGAAAACGTTGAGTTTTTTCAGTGTCTTAATGTAAGCTTGCGAATTGATTGTATCTCCTCTTGGTATAACATCCACAAGAATCATACCTTCAGTGTCCCAAAAACAGTTATCATGACCTTTCCAGCTGAAGGAGTTGTCTTGAATTTCTTTCTTTGTGATGACTGCAGATGATGCCACTCCATTGACTGTCTTTCTGTCTCAGGTTCAGAATGATGTGCCCAGGTTTCGCCACCTGTTACGATCTTAGCCAGAAAGTTCTCTCCCTCAGCATTGAAATGCTCCAACAGTTCAGAATAAATTATTTTCCTTTGTAATTGATGGTCATTTGTGAGACTTCGAGGAACTCATCTTGCACAAACCTTAGAAAATCTGAAAGCTTTTATAACTGCATTTGCACTACCATTGCTGACTGACAGCTTTAAGGCCAACTGTTGAGTAGTGATACGCCTATTAGTAAGAATAATACCCTGAGCACATTTCAAGATTTCTGCCTTGGTGGCTGTGGCAGGACGTCCACAGTGTGGCCAGTCAAACAACTCCTTATCTCTACTTATTGATTCTTTGATTCTCTGTGCCCAGCAACTGACTGTACTCCTGTCAACTGCAAAACTTCCATACACATCACATAGATGCTTGTGAATGTTCACAACAGTTTCCTTCTCTTATCTTATATCTTATATCCTTCCCGTGCTGTTAGACGTCACATAGGGCTCGCAAAGTAGTTCGCCAATTTTTCCTTCTCTGCAGTGAGAAATTCTATCACAATTCGCTGCTTATACCGCAAGTTGCTGATATGCTCCATTTCAACGGTTAGGGCAGCCATATTCTTTGGCTGGTTGTGGTGCAATTTGGTTCACAAAATTGGGACATGCCATAATTAAAGTGTGCAAAATTTTATACTTCTATCTTCATTATTTGCTGAAAAAAAAAAAAAACAGATGTGGTGCATTACTTTCTGAATGCCCCTCATAGATTCTCATTTTCTGTTGGCGCGAAGCCATGGAGACATGATATTCTCTTTCTCTCTCTCACTCCACAACCAAATAAAAAATGTAATAACATGAAGCTGCATGAAATGTTAGCCTATTCTAACATGGAGACAGCGACAACAGATTAAATTTTCACTGTATTGTTGTTTCAAAATGTGTATAACAGTTCTGCCGACCTGCAATTGTAGGGAGAGGGAAGATGTTCTGAAAGCATTGTTCATGACAGTGAATTTTTTTTTTAAAATCTTGATAGTCCCGGAAAACAGGGACATCTGGCAGCCCTACACCAACCATCAGATCTAAACTATATCATCACATCTAGCAGTTCAAACTCTCTTAATACTACCTATTTTTGAAGTCTGTCTTGAGTCACATCAAACAATGAAAGATATCCTAAATTTAATGATCATTGGTAAATGAAACAATCCATAACTACCAGTAGCTATAAAATCTGTTAAGAGTTAACATTACAGGTGGCCCCTACTTTTTGACCATTGTCAATTATAACCAGAACCTATCAGTTCGACAACATGGGCTGCTATTCCAACTAATTTTGATCACTTTTCCAGCAGTTATACTAGGCCTGCCAGGTTAATTTTAATCAAAAGGCAAACATAGGTGTTAAAATCGAGAAAAAAAGCAGTATTCGCATCACACGAAACCTGGGTTACTAGGCGCCATTAGTTTTGTCTTCGGTGGGAGGGGAGTCTCGTATTGTGTGTAGAATATTGTTATATTTGTTCTCATAATATGTTAAGAGTTAAAAACTCTACTCCAGTTGATAATAAAGTCATTAGGAAGTGGAGAAGCCTAATTACTGAAATGGAAGAAAATGTTAAAATATGTGGATTCAAGACCTAATCAGATACAGTATTCCTGTTAGCAATAATTAGAGGTGTATGGTTTTACAATAAGATAGAAAGAATGAGGAAAGTGGACAGAAACAAGAATGACAGAAAATAAGATGAGCACATATAAATGAAGAACACTCAACAATCCAGTAGTTCGGCAAAAGCCTTTTACATGGATCACATACAAAAACAACACAATAGGTAAAAACACAAAATAATTTGTGTACAGACGAGACAAGAACCTCAAGGACTTGTTAGAAGTTGCCTCAAGTCAGCGGACATGACTTTCTCTGGTACCCAACATTGTGGTCACTGAAGATGCAATACTTGTCCCTTCGTTGTTAAGACAAGCCAGGTTTCCTTCCCAAAGTCCACTTTATCAATTCAGGACAGCTTTAGCTGCATTTCTGGCAACCTCATTTATGCCACTGTGTGCAAACGATGTGATATGAAGTATATAGGGAAGACTGACTTACGCTTAGGAGATCTGTTTCGCCAAAGTCTGAACGATATATCCAAAATGGCGGCGACACCGGTCTCCAAGCATTTCTGTCAAAGTGATCATCAAGACAAATGGGATGTTTCTGTCACTGCATTCCGATCTTATGGGACATTTTCGTCACTGCAATCCGATCTTGTTCTTCTGATGAACTATCTTGGAAAGCTCTGGAGTAGTGCCTCATTTTCTATGCAGGCTGTCTCCACACAGCTGGAATAAATGATAAATTCAGCTTTATTTAAACTACTTTCCACCTAGTTGCTAACTTTATATTTCTGCTGTTTATTCCCAGCTTTTTTGTCTTATCTCTAGTCACCTTGCTGCAGTTTCTCATTCCCACTGCAGGTGGTTTAAGGTTAATTTTCCAGCCCTTTCTGTCCTGCTATAACCTCTAAAAGGGCCTGATAGCTTCCTTGTCTGTGCATCAGAAACCAACAGTTTTATCCTGTCAGTGTTCTCCTTTGTACCTTCCACCACCGCCACCCCCCGCATTATTGGTCTTTCACTTTTCTTATCTGAGTAGCTTTGTTTAGGCCATAAGTATCTGATGGGAGCAAGCTAGGGCATAATGTCATGTTGGTATCTTTGAATGTCACATGGGAAACATTTATTTTCTGAAAGTAATGTATATGTCACCCGCTCTTCTGACACTAAGGGTTTTTTAAATATTCTCTTCTAACACTAAGGGTTTTTTTTTTTTAAACGTTCTCTTCTAATACTAAGGTTGTTTTTTTTAACATTCTTTTCTAATACTAAGGTTTTTTTTTAACATTCTTTTCTAATACTAAGGTTTTTTTTTAATGTTCTCTTCTAACACTAGGGTTTTTTTTTAACATTCTTTTCTAATACTAAGGTTTTTTTTTTTTAATGTTCTCTTCTAATACTAAGGTTGTTTTTTTTTAACATTCTTTTCTAATACTAAGGTTTTTTTTTTACATTCTCTTCTAACACTAAGGTTTTTTTTTTAACATTCTCTTCTAACACCAAGGTTTTTTTTAACATTCTCTTCTAATACTGAGGTTTTTTTTTTTTAACATTCTCTTCTAACACTAAGGTTTTTTTTTAACATTCTCTTCTAACAGTAGGGTTTTTTTTTAGCATTCTCTTCTAACACTAAGGTTTTTTTTTAACATTCTCTTCTAATACTGAGGTTTTTTTTTTTAACATTCTCTTCTGACACTAAGGTTTTTTTTTAACATTCTCTTCTAACACTAAGGTTTTTTTTTTAACATTCTCTTCTAACACTAAGGTTTTTTTTAAACATTCTCTTCTAACACCAGGGGTTTTTTTTAGCATTCTCTTCTAACACTAAGGTCTTTTTTTAACATTCTCTTCTAACACCAGGGGTTTTTTTTAGCATTCTCTTCTAATACTGAGGTTTTTTTTTTTAACATTCTCTTCTAACACTAAGGTTTTTTTTTAACATTCTCTTCTAACACCAGGGTTTTTTTTTAGCATTCTCTTCTAACACTAAGGTTTTTTTTAAACATTCTCTTCTAACACCAGGGGTTTTTTTTAGCATTCTCTTCTAACACTAAGGTTTTTTTTTAACATTCTCTTCTAACACCAAGGTTTTTTTTAACATTCTCTTCTAATACTGAGGTTTTTTTTTTTTAACATTCTCTTCTAACACTAAGGTTTTTTTTTAACATTCTCTTCTAACAGTAGGGTTTTTTTTTAGCATTCTCTTCTAACACTAAGGTTTTTTTTTAACATTCTCTTCTAATACTGAGGTTTTTTTTTTTAACATTCTCTTCTGACACTAAGGTTTTTTTTAAACATTCTCTTCTAACAGTCAGGTATTTTTTTGTGTCCACTTCAAGAAGTAAAATATTTGATATGCACTCTTCTAATTGTAAGTTTTTTTTAAAAAATACCCTTCTCTAACATGAAAGCATTTTTTTATTGTGAGACTTTATTCTGAAGGTAATATATTTTTTACAATCTCTTCTGAAGGTAAGGTATTTTTAATCTTCTCTCTTTATTTCTATATTAAACTTTGGTTTCTATTCAAACAGTGATTGTTCATCGAGCCCAGAAAAACATTACAGACCATACTTGATCTTACATTGTGTGAACCTTATTTTCTCCAAGTTATAATCTGATTCTGTGTCTAGTATGGTAACCTTCATTATCCTCCCTTTACCCCAATTCTCAGTCAGTTGCCTGCTTTTACATTGCGCCTACTTACCTCTATCTGGGCACATTTTGTGTTTGTCTTTCTTACAAGAAGTGTACAAAAAAGATAAGTGTTTAATTCTTTATATATTTTTTGTGTTTTTATCATTTGTGTTATATATGTCATCCTGGAAAAAGGCTTTTTGTGAAATACTAGATTGTTGTGTATTCTTCATTTATAGTGTGCTCGTTTTATATTTTTGAAATTCTTGTTTCTGCCCACTGTCCTCACTCTTCTGAATGATACACCTCTATCAACTAAATTATAAGAGCCAGTTATACTGCAGTCATCATTTCTCTTATCTTATCTCTCACATTCTTGTTATCCAGGCTAAAGGTTGAAAGTGGAGAAACACCAACATAAGATAAATTTGAGGTAGGCAAAGGCTGGTTTAATAGACTAAAGGCTATGTCAGCCAGGATTGGTTTAATAGACTAAAGGCTAAATCAGACAAGACTGGTTAATAGACTAAAGGGTGTGTCAGACAAGACTGGTTTAATAGACTAGGGCTATATCAGACAAGGCTGGTTTAATAGACTAAAGGCTATGTCAGACAAGGCTAATTTAATAGACTAAAGGCTATGTTGGATAAGACTGGTTTAATAGACTAAAGGCTATGTCAGACATTCATTCATGCATGTCCCATGCAGAACTTTGCCTCTCTAACAGCATTCCTATAGGCCTCTCGGTTGTGAGCAAGATGGTCTGCTGCTGATGCATCCATTTGCAGATCATCAACGATGTCTTGCAGCCATCTTTGCCATGGTCTTCCTTTCTTTCTTTTTTTCCATTATGTACCCTTCCAAGATAGTCTTCTCTAGATTATCATGATGTTTAATGTGTCCAAAATATTTTCTCTCTTTAATCCTCTTTACTAGCCAGCCTTCTTCAATATTAAGCTCTTGTAGTATAGATATATTTATTCTTTTTTGTGTCCACGATATTTGAAGAACTCTTCTGTATCATTTACATTCAAAGGCATTTATGTGTTTCTCGGCTGCTTTGTTAAGTGTCCAGGTCTCACATGCATATGTTGTGATGGGAAAGATGCATGCCCTTAAAAATCTTATTTTTGTAGTTTTGTCTGTTCCTCTCCACAGATTCTTTAGTTGTTTTACTTTCTGAAGAACGATAGGTGTCATCCTTTTAATTTTCCATTACTAGGTAGTAGTGATCCAGGATATTGAAAACTCTCCACTTCTTCCAGTTTTTCCTCATTGATACATATTTCAGCTGCCTTGTTTGTTTTATCTGTTGTCAGCAATTTAGTTTTCTTCGCATTAAGATAGAGGTTTTGCTCTTCACTGTTCTTACGGAACGACATAATTAGTTTTTCCATTCCTTTTTATGTTGTGGACAGTAACACTGTGTCATCAGCATATCTAATCTCTGGTATTTCATAACCTCCAGTTGTTATGGCATCGTAATATTCTTTGTCTACATCTTCTCTAACATTCCTCATTATATTTTCAGTATACAAGTTAAATAAGTAAGGCGACAATATGCACCCTGACATACCCCTTATTTTATGTCAAACCAAGTTGTCTCACCATTTATTCTTACTGCTGCTTGTTGGTCTAGATACAACAGCGATGTTAATTGTATCAGATGTGTTGGAAATCCAGTTTTTTCCATTTATTTCCCAAAGTTTCTGATGTTGTGCGCAATCAAATGCCTTTGAGTAGTCTATAAAGGATAAATATAGATTCACATTAAACTCTCTGCATTTCTTATATTGAATATATGATCTCTTGATCCTCTTCCGTGCCTGAAACCAGCTTGGACCATACTGACTTCTTCTTCTATTTTCTTATGAAGTCTACCCATTATGATTTTTAACAAAATTTTACTGGCATGACTAATCAGGGCAACAGTTCTGTAGTTTGTGCATAATTTCAGGTTACCCTTTTTTGGCAGTGGTATGAATACAGTTCTTTTCCATTCTTTTGGCCAAATGCCTGAATGCCATATCTTTTTACATAGTGCATGATAGATTTTTGCACATTTCTTTCCTCCTGCTATAATAAGTTCAGCTGTTATCTCATCACATCCTGGTTATTTACCAATTTTCAGATTCTTTATTGCCCATAAAACTTCTTCTGTTGTCGGTTCGGGTTCTTTCTCCTCCAATAATATTTCACATTGTTGCTCTCTACTTTCACATTCAGTTATTTCATATATTCCTCTGCAATATTCCTTCCATCTTTCTAGAATTTTCTGTCTTTGTCAAGGTAGTCCCTGTCTTGTCATAAATTACATTTATCTTAGGTGTGACATTTCTCGTCAATGTCTTCATTTCTTTAAACATTTCACTATCTCTTTCACAATTCTTATGTTCTTCTATTCTTTCACTACAATCTTGTATGTATTGTTTTTTGTCTTTTTTTATGTTTCTTCTTACTTCTTTTGTTATAGATTTATATTCCTCGTTGTTGTTTGTCTCTTTCCATTGCATCTCCATTTCTCTACATTGTTTTATCAGTTCTAGTGTGCCTGCTGTAATCCATCCATTTTTTTGTGTTTTATTTACTGGAACCATGTCTTTAGCTGTTGTTATTAAAATATCTGACCTGTGTAGCCAAATCATCTCTCCTGTACATCCATCAGGATTTCGAAATGGTTCTTCACTTCTATACCGTATTGTTCTGGTATTTTTGTAAGATCGAAGCGGAGTGGTCTTGATCCCGTAACTGTCTTTTTTTATCTTTATCTTCATGTCTGCTATTAATAACTCATGGTCTGTCTCACAATCAGCACCTGGTAAAGTTTTTGCTGATGTTATACTTGACCTCCATCTTCTTTGCACTAAAATGTAATCTATTTGATTCTTCGTTTTCCCATCAGGTGATGTCCATATGTAAAGTCTTCTTAGATGTTTAAAAAGTGTGTTAGCAATCATTAGCTCATTTTCCATGCAAAATGCCATTAGATTGTCACCTGCGTCATTTCTATGTCCTATGCTAAATTTCCCTACAACATGTCCTTCATCTTCTGCTCTTTCTGTACCAATCTTTGCATTAAAATCCCCCATTATTAATACAGTATCATATTTCCGTACCTGATCTATTGTCGTTTGCAGTGTGTTATAAAAGTCTTCTACTTCCTTTTCTTCTGCTGCTGATGTAGGTGCATATATCTGGATGATTGTTACATTTCTAGGAGTGCCCTTAGGTCTGATAGTGAGGATTCTATCACTTACTGGATTGTAGCCTAGTAATGCTTTTGATGTCTATTTGTCCAAGTAAAAACCCACTCCATTCTTTCCTCCTGATTCTCCACCAGATTATATAAAGATATTATCATTCTCGCTCTTGAAGTGTCCTGATCCTTTCCATCGATGTTCGCAGATTCTCAAAATGTGTATCCCTGTTCTTTTCATCTCGCCACTTATTATTTGATACTTTCCCTCATACATATTTCTTACATTCCATGTTCCTACTCTTATTTTTCTTTTTAGTTTGATGCAGGGGTTTTCCTTAGTAACACCGTCAGGATTTTGTCCGTGATCACAATTACTAGTACTGACCTCTGTCTCACTCTCTTCCCCAGTGTTAAAATTAGATCTGTCTGGCCTGAGGGCGTCACCACAGATCTTTTCCTGTTTGACTTTCCATGTTGCTGTTTGGGTTTCTTGGTATATTTCCAGAATATAGTTTACCATTGCTTTCCTTCCGGGCAGTGACTGTACTAGTCAATGATCGTAGCCATTGTCCCAGCATTGAGATAATCTGCCTACCATCATAGATTGGTGACTATAACCAACATTATCTGTCGGCTGCTCTCCCACTCCATCCACCACCTGCTCCCATGGCTTCACGTCACCCTGATCGGGGGCTATATGAGTACTCCACCTTGCCCAAGAGTGTCCCGTAGACTGACGGAGGTAAGGAGGCGTCTTACTTCTTTGATAGGGGATACCCCTACCGTGCTAACTGTATGTCAGACAAGGCTGGTTTAATATACTTAAAGGCTATGTCAGATTGACATAACAGCAGTGTAAGTAAAGGTCTGACGTAACAGCAGTGCAAGTAAGGGGAAGTAGCGCAGATACTGCAGCTGCAGAAATGTGTCTAGCGGAGCTTGCTAGAAAATGGTGGCTGTACGAAGCAACATATATTCGGTGTAAAAGATAGTCTTGCTGTGAAAGAAAATGCTAGAACTTTTTATTGCAAAAGAAGAGAAGTTAGGGTTGCCAGATTCTGTAAATGAAAAACTGGGACATTTTTCTCAGATTGAAAAAAGAAAAACTATTTGAGTGTCATCATTAATTACTCATAAACAATAGCGGACATGTTCTGAAAATTAAGAATTTTCTTTTCAATTAGCACATCCAAGAAAAGAGTATAAGTTACGCCATAATTATGTTATCATTCAGCTCAGAAAATATTATTATTTCATATATATATATAATACCTCTGTTTAATGTTTTATATAATGTTAAAAAACACACAACAAATACGATGTTGCGATTTAAATTGAAGTTTGCTGATCAGACAAAACATTCACTTGGACATCAACTTCACGTGTTAACCTGAATTGTACTGAACAGATGATTCATGAGCACAGAAAAGCGACACTAGTCAGAACAGGATTTTTGACAATAACTCATGACAGGTTCACGAGAATCCTGTGAAACTTACTGAGCACAAAACCCACTGACCATGTTATTGAATGCCTATAAAAGACTGATGCTCCTCGAATCAGTTCATTTGAAAATTGAATGCACAAGTATGGCACATCTCACTACAGGACAACGACTCATCATCATTGGACGTTTACAGACTGGACAGTCACAAAGTGTAGTGGCCAGACAATTTCATGTGGTTAGAAGCACCATTAGTCGCCTTTGGAGACGATTTCAAGAAACTGGGTCAGTTGCAGACCGGTCGTGCAATGGAAGACCCATAGTCACAACTCCTGCCTGAGACCACTTCATACGGCTGCTTCACCTCAGGAATCGATTTGTATCTGCGTCCTCAACAGTCCAGTCAGTGACAGCAGCTCGTCGAATTTCAGATCAAATGGTCAGGAACCGGCTGCACGACACTGGTCTTTGGGCTAGAGGACCCTACAGAGGCTCTGTTCTTACAAACCAGCATCGTCAGTGGACTGTTGCGAATGATTGGAGAATGGTTTGGTTTAGTGATGAATCATTCTTTCTGCTCCAGCGACACGACAGATGGAGAAGAGTTTATCGCAGAGCCCATGAGCGCTACGCCATGAACTGCGTGTATGAGGCTTCTCTACATTATGGTGGAAGTGTGCTTGTGTGGGGGGGGGGGACGAACAATTTATGGGAAGAAGTGATCTGGTGGAAATGGAAGGACGCCTGAATGCCAAATGATATGCTGCTGAAATTCTTCGTCCTCAAGTCCTTCCACTTCTGGCTGCACCAGGGTCGATTTTTCAGCAGGATAATGCTCGACCTCATGTGGCACAAGTCACCACCCAGTTCCTCGCTGACAACAATATCAAGACTCTTCTTTGGCCATCCTTGTCGTCCGACATGAACCCAATAGAACACTTATGGGATGAACTCAACAGACAAGTCTGCCAGCGAGACATGGTGCCAACCAATCTCCGACAGTTGTCTCTTGCACTGTGGGATGAGTGGACAGCCATCCCACAAGAACAGATCCAACGGCTAATTGGATTCATGTCAAGGAGATGTCATTCTCTGATACAGGTCAGAGTAGGCCATACACCTTACTGAAACGGAGACCTCAATCGCAAAGAATAAAAGTCCTAACCAAATTTAATGAGCATCATTTCGTTGTTAAAGTTTCTTAATGCCAAGATTGAAACATTAATTCTGTAAAATAAATTTTTTGATACAAGTTTGAAATTTGGTGTCCATTACGACTACAGTAGTGTTGCGTTTCTTTTTTTCTTTGAACAGTATACTTTACATGAATTTTGAAATTGAAATAGCTCAAAATTAATTCATCAGATATAGAACATTCTTTATCCGAGTACGACTGTATTTTACTGTTAGGTATTTAGCTTCAAGTCCCTCCGTCATCCTGCTCCTAGTATTTATCCATCTTCAAGCTTCTGCAAGAAAGATCTTACCGCTGTTTGACATAATCATAGAATCCTGAGCAGCTCATTCGAGAATTAAAAGTATATTTAATTATTTCTTCAGCTGTTGAGACGTGAAGGCGATTTCTTTCATCTTTCCATCCATTGCTTAAGGGATTTTTAAACAGGGTAATAAACTTTTGGTGTTTTTTCTTGGTAGAAGAAAAAGGATTTTGGTGCTTCATAAAGCTGTAATACTCTTTCCACCTTGAGAAGCAAAGATAACCATCTTGTTTTTTTGTATGTGATGGCAATTTGCGATATTTTACTTCCACACATTCGGCGCACCATGCATACTAGGCAACCTGGGAAGGCCCATAATGTCTGCTTGTTCCTGCCCTACAGAACAAATCTCTGACTTTCTTGACAGTATCTTTCAGCCTCTTGTCACTAGTCTGCCCATTTTCTTAAGGACATGATTCATGCTCTCATTGCTTTTGAGACCCTTACACTCCTGCCTGGACACACAAACCGTATCTTCACTCTTGATGTAGTGTCCTTATACATATCCATCCTGCATGATTAGGGATTTTCGGCCGTCAAGTTCTTTCTGAATAAAAGATGCCATCCCGCTATTCATAAGTCTACTATTCTGCGCCTTACACGACTTGTTCTCCAACTCAATTCGTTTTAATTCAAAGGCATGTTCTTCGATTACATTAGTGGTGTGGCCATGGGTACCAAAATGGGCTCCAGCTACGCATGTCTGTTCATAGGCCACTTCGAACACAAGGTTCTGAGAGCCTATAGATGCCTCTTTCCAACCTTCTATAGACACTACATAGACTACGGCATTGGGATCAGTGCCAGAGGAAGACCTTGAAAACTTTATCAGTTTTACAATCCTGTCATTTCTTTCACCTCCCGTGTCTCTACTACTTCCGCTAACTTTGTCGATATTGCCGTCACTATCGGCCCTACTGGGTTTACTACTTCAGTCCACTATAAACCTACAGACTCTCACAGCTACCTCTTGTACTCTTCCTCCCATCCCAAATCATGTAAGGACTCTATTCCTTTTTCCCATCGTCTTAGGTTACGACGTTTGTGTACTGAGGATGTTATTTCCAGGATCAAGGCTATAAAATGCTTGATTTCTTCCGTCAACGCGGCTATCCAGAACATGGTCTCTTGTCATCTTGGAACCGCATCAGTCATGTATCGCGGCAACAAGCCCTCACCGTAAACCGCACTGTAGCTCGGATAGAGTTAAACTGGTACTCACGTACCACCCTCATAGCTTGGCAGTTAAAAACATACTGTTTCGCTATCTCCATCTCCTCCAGACCGAGCCTGATACACGTGAACTTTTTGGGGAACCCCCACTGGTAGCCTACAGACGGGACAAGAACCTCAGGGACCTTTTAATTCGTAGTTATCTTAAGACAGATGACACTTTTTATGGTACCAGACGTTACGCACGCCGTAGATGCAACACTTGCCAGTTTGTTCTCGAGGCTAGCCCGATCTCCTTCTACGTTATCAGTTCAGGAGGGTTTCATCTTCACTTCACGCAGTGTTATCTATGCTATTATGTGCAAACATTGTGGTATGAAGTACATAGGGGAGGCCGGTTTACGCTTAGGAGATCGTTTTCGCCAACATCTTAACGATATTTCTAAGAGGGCCTGGACACCTGTGGCTAAACATTTTTGCCTTAGTAACCACAGGGGAAAACGGGATATTTCTGTTAGTGCGATCCGCTCTTGTTCTGCTGATGTATGATCTCGGAGGGTCCTAGAATCGCACCTTATTTTCTAGGCTGCTGTCTCCACCCAGTTGGAATTAACAATGTCTTCAGCTTCCTTTAACTTCTTTAGTTTTCAGCCCGCCCCTTTTTGTGATAGGGTCTTGTCCTATTCACCAGTTTCAGATTTATCTCACTGCAGGTGTTTATGTTCTTCATTCATTATCTCTCCACCTCCACCCCCCCCCCCCGACACATTCTCTAGCGGGTGTTTCCCCCCACCTGTTTCCCTCCGGCCTTTCCCCCCACCTGTTTCCTTCCCTCTCTTCTCGTCTTCTTTACGATTGGCTCTATCGGCTTATCCTTTGTGTGGCCCCACGTGGTCCCTATGCCTCATCTAGTGGACACATATTTCTGTGGTTCCCTACTTTTGGAGGATGTCATTTAAGATAAATTTTTTAGCTTAGTTTTTTTTTGGTCTCGTTTGTGTATGTAATCCTCAAAAAAGGCTCACGCCGAAATATCGGATGTTGTATGTTTTTCATTTATACACTCTCATCTCACTTTCATATTTTTTTTCTCACTTTTCTCACTCCCTCTGCCACTTTGTAAAACTGCACCATACTATCTGCCTCCATGCGTACGGTATATATTGAGAAATACTTGAATAGTTTCATTATTGTAGTTTCCACATGTACAGTTAGAAAATCAGCTGCTGTCTTCACATTATGAAGTATGTACACAGGGCATCCAACACCGAGAAGGTTTTCATTTAGTTCACTCATTCAATTTTGAGAACAGATTGTTCGCATTACTTCCTTGTTCTCCTCTAAAATTCGTATTTGTATTGTCGCCACATTACGTAGTGCGTTTATCATTGTTTTCTTCTAATGAGTTAACACAGTAGTGGCTTATTTCAGAGACAGTTTCGCCTTTTTAAGGAACCCAGTTTAAACACTTTTATAGTCATACCGTTGTTAGAACTAACGTACTGAACATCAACGGGAACATTTTATCTGCATCATGGATACCATTTGATAAATTATCACGTACTTGTTTGATAGTGTCAAAAGCTAAAATAGATTTTGCTGTTACTGTTGTTTTAGTTCTCCTCAGTGCCATATTATTATTGTTATTATTATTATTGTGCTATTGTGAAATCATTAAAAATGTTAGAGTTTAACTTGGCAGTGCAGTCCATTGAATTGAACTACATAATATGTTTAACTGTGTCAGTTCCGCTGCTTGTACCGATTTTTCCTGTTCAGAAGATTTGGGCACAAAATAACTGTCAGGTCTTTTAGAAGTACTTGCAGAATACATGTTTGATTTGCGCTTTTCGCTTGCTACATTGTCTTTTATATCCTCTTCCACCATGCGCAATGACTATGTAACACATTTTACTTTCTGCTTCATGGTCGTTTCTCCCTTGTTTTATGTGAATTCCTGTGAATGTTTTTCCTGCAAGGAACATGTTCTCTTAGGCATTTTGAAAACATTTCATACAATTAGAGAGAGAGAGAGAGAGAGAGAGTGTGTGTGTGTGTGTGTGTGAGTGTGTGTGTGTGTGAGTGTGTGTGTGTGTGTGAGTGTGTGTGTGTGTGTGTTCACGTACGTATGTACATACATATATATGGTTAATAATAGAGAAATGCAGAGTTTAATGTGAATCTATATTTATCCTTTATAGACTACTCAAAGGCATTTGAAAACACAGAAAACTTTGGGAAATAATGAAAAAATTGGGATTTCCAACACATCTGATACAATTAACATCACTGCTGTATCTAGACCAACAAGCAGCAGTAAGAATAAATGGTTAAACAAACAACTTGGTTTGACATAAAACAAGGGGTCCGTCAGAGGTGCATATTGTCGCCTTACTTATTTAACTTGTATACTGAAAATATAATGAGGAATGTTAGAGATGTAGACAAAGAATATTACGATGCCATAACAATTGGAGGTTATGAAATACCAGAGATTAGATATGCTGATGACACAGTATTACTGTCCACAACACAAAAAGGAATGGAAAAACTAATTATGTCAGTCCGTAAGAACAGCGAAGAACAAAACCTCTATCTTAATGCAAAGAAAATTAAATTGATAACAACTGACAAAACAAACAAGGCAGCTGAAATATGTATCAATGAGGGAAAACTAGAAGTGGAGAGTTTTGAATATTGGATCATTACTAGCTAATAATGGAGATACAATGAGGGAATTAAAAAAGGAGGACATCTATCGCTCTTCAGAAAGTAAAACAACTAAAGAATCTGTGGAGAGGAACAGACAGAACTACAAAAATAAGATTTTTAAGGGCATGCATCTTTCCCATCGCAACATATGCCTGTGAGACCTGGACACTTAACAGAACAGCTGAGAAACACATAAGTGCCTCTGAATGTAAATGCTACAGAAGAGTTCTTCAGATACCATGGACACAAAAAAGAACAAATATATCCATACTACAAGAACTTTATATTGAAGAAGGTTGGCTAGTAAAGAGGATTAAAGAGAGAAAGCTTAAATATTTTAGAAACATTAAACGTCATTATAATCTAGAGAAAACTGTCTTATAAGGGTACATAATGGGAAAAAGAAAGAGAGGAAGACCAAGGCGAAGATGGCTGCAGGTCATCGTTGATGATCTGCAAATGGATGCATCAGCAGCAGGCCATCTTGCTCACAACCGAGAGGCCTACAGGAGTGCTGTTAGGGAGGCAAAGTTCCGCAAGGGACATGCAAATGAATGAATGAATTAACATGGGTTTCTCTGAACATCGATAGTAGTGAAAAAGACTTATTTTTCTCTCCTTCACTAGTCATAAATCTCAAACAGACGACACATTATCGATTTTCAGGGCAATGACGCGGATAATGGTCAAACAGATCTATTTCTCACCAAAGCATGTAAAACTTGCAACCACTGTAGTCTCCAAAACCAAGTAAACTATAGGGCAGGACAGTGGACGGGAAGACTGTTGCACTTTTTTCCATACAGATCCTCGTTTTCCTTTGGCGTGGAGAAGATATGACGTCGCCGATAGAAAACGTCTGTCTCGCCAAGACAAAAAAATGAAAGGCATGGAATCCAACTCGGAGACAGGAATAACAATGTTAATTTGTTTTGTTGTTTTGAAGTGTGTATGGCAGTTTTGCTGGCGGTGAAGACGCCCGATAAGGCAATCAGCGACCCATAGTTGATATACCAGCGTCAGGGTTAGCTATCCATATCTGACCAAGACCCTGTCCCACATCTCCGTGGTACCACCAGTAACAGGCTTAGCCTGGCTAACGGGGCAGGGATCGCCATAGTCCCCAAGGTGGTGGAGTCTGCTAAAGAAGCATTGCACACCCCCTACTTTTTAGCTGTACTCCGGGACTGAAAAAGTAGCCACCATAACCCACTCCCACGCCGATACGATGCTGTGCCTCAACATCTCTACAGCATCGGCTGCAAAGAATAACAGCTCACAGTTACAGGGAGTTCTGAAAGCATTTTTCGGGATAGTGAATGTTTTTCTTAAAAACCCGGAACGTCTGGCAACCCTAAGAGAAATGCATGTCAAGATTGAAGGTTGCAAAAGATGGGCTACACTAATGCTGCGACCTGACTGCTGATGCTTTCCTGCCATTCTGAGAAGCTTCTGTTTATTTAACGTTAGACTGTTTATTTTTGTTTCTTTATCTTTCACAAGCATTCCAAACATATGTAGTCATTTATATACGTGTTTCGGCGGCTAAACTGCAATGGCAGTAGGAAGGAAAGCCTGGATTCCACTTTTCCGACCACTTCCAGTTTTGAGCCCAGCCGATTTCTCTAAACAGTCGAACAAGCAGCGGACACATGTGCCACACAGGATGCAGGGATTATCATTGCTATAACGGTTGTAAAGATGTAAGGATTAATATTACTATACAAGCTACTAAGAGTCAACATAACGAATAATTTTTTTTTTGCTGCATGACTGAAATACATGATTTCGATAGACTGTTTCAGAGAGTGCAGTAACAGAAATAGTGAGTGTGCCAGTGTGTGATGTAATGTAGTGAGTGTGCCAGTGTGTGATGTAATGTAATGAGTGTGCCAGTGTGTGATGTAGTGTAGTGAGTGTGCCAGTGTGTGATGTAATGTAGTGAGTGTGCCAGTGTGTGATGTAATGTAGTGAGTGTGCCAGTGTGTGATGTAATGTAATGAGTGTGCCAGTGTGTGATGTAGTGTAGTGAGTGTGCCAGTGTGTGATGTAATGTAGTGAGTGTGCCAGTGTGTGATGTAATGTAGTGAGTGTGCCAGTGTGTGATGTAATGTAGATTGATGATCTTCTCTTGCCTGTAGTAATTTGAAGGACGCTTGAATGCCGAATGATATGCTGCTGAAATTCTTCGTCCTCACGTCCTTCCACTTCTGGCTGCACCAGGGTCGATTTTTCAGCAGGGTAACGCTCGACCTCATGTGTCACCACCCAATTCCTCGCTGACAACATCGCCCAGACCATTCCGTGGCCATCCGTTTAATCCGAAATGAACCCAATAGAACACTTATGAGATGAACTCAACAGACAAGTCTGCCAACGTGACGTGGTGCCACCCAATCTCCGACAGTTGTCTCTTGCACTGCGGGGAGAGTGGGCAGGCATCCAACAACAACAGAGCCAACGGCTAATCGTATCCATGTCAAGGAGATGTCGTTCTCTGATACAGGCCAGAATAGGCCATACACCTTACTGAAACGGAGGCCTTAGTCGCAAAGAATAAAAGTCCAAACCAGATTTAATGAACATCTTTTCATCGTTAAAGTCTTAGTTCTTCATGCCAAGATTGAAACATTAATTCCGTAAAATACAATTTTGATACAAGTTTGAAATTTGGTGTCCATTACGACATATAAACCAACATGATATGTGAAGTCATCCTGTTATGTTAAACAGACTTCAATCATACTGTTATATTAAACAGACTTCACTCATACTGTTCTGTTAAACAGACTTCAGTCATACTGTTATGTTAAACAGACTTAGGCATACTGTTATGTTAAACAGATTTTATGTTAAACAAACTTCAGTCATATTGTTATGTTAAACAGACTTCAGTCATCCTGTTATGTTAAACAGACTTCAGTCATCCTGGTATGTCAAACAGACTTCAGGTATCATGTCATGTAAACAGATTTCACTCATCGTGTCATTTAAACAGATTTAACTCATTGTGTCATGTAAACAGATTTAACTCATCGTGTCATGTAAATAGATTTCACTCATTGTGTCATGTAAACAGATTTCAGTCATCGTGTCATGAAAACAGATTTAACTCATCGTGTCATGTAAATAGATTTCACTCATTGTGTCATGTAAACAGATTTCAGTCATCGTGTCATGAAAACAGATTTCAGTCATCGTGTCATGAAAACAGATTTCACTCATCGTGTCATTTAAACAGATTTAACTCATCGTGTCATGTAAACAGATTTCAGTCATCGTGTCATGAAAACAGATTTCAGTCATCGTGTCATGAAAACAGATTTCACTCATCGTGTCATTTAAACAGATTTCACTCATCGTGTCATGTAAACAGATTTAACTCATCGTGTCATGTAAACAGATTTCACTCATCGTGTCATTTAAACAGATTTAACTCATCGTGTCATGAAAACAGATTTAACTCATCGTGTCATGAAAACAGATTTCAGTCATCGTGTCATGTAACAAACTTCAGTCATCCTGTTAAACAGACTTGAATCATACTGTTATATTAAAAAGACTTCAGTGATCCTGTTATGTTAAACAGACTTTAGTCTTATGTTAAACAGACTTCAAGCATCGTGTCATGTAAACAGACTTCAGTCATCCTGTTATGAAAACAGACTTCAGATATCGTGTCATGTAAACAGACTTCAGTCATCCTGTTATGAAAACAGACTTCAGATATCGTGTCATGTAAACAGACTTCAGTCATCCTGTTATGAAAACAGACTTCAGATATCGTGTCACATAAACAGACATCAGTCATCGTGTTATGTAAACACACTTCAATCATCCTGATATGTTAAACAGACTTCAGTCATCCTGTTATGCTGAACATACTTCAGTCATCATATCATGTTACACAGACTTTAGGCATCCTGTCATGTAAACAAACTTCAGTCATCCTGTTATGTTAATCCGACTTCAGTCATCCTGTTATGTTAATCTTACTTCAGTCATCCTGTTATGTTAATCTGACTTCAGTCTTCTTGTTGTGTAAACAGACTTCAATCATCCTGTTATGTTAAACAGAGTTCAGTCATGTCAGCAGTCATTTGTTGGAGTTAAGTGACTTACCTATTTGCAAACTAAAGTGTGTCAGAACTCGGAACAGGCTGGGACCTGCGGTCCGACTTTCAGTTTGAGTCATTTCTCCGACAACTGTTTTCTGTTGGGAAACTAAAACCTGTTTTCTGTTTGGAAACTAAAACCTGTTTTCTGGCGATTCACTTTTTCGACCCAACACAGTGTGTTTCTGAGAGAACTATTCTGGCCTCTGTGGTCGCGAAATTTTGTTAGGACACATTAAACGACAAAGAGATCACTCCCATAATTCCTTTAAAATTCAGACTAGGCACTGGATGTGTCATGCTCGTCCGGTGTTGAAACTTGACAGCAAGCACTAGGGCAGCTACATGTTATTTTTCTCCAACTGCAGCTGGATGTTTGTTGTGTCTTGCTCATAATCGTCTCGTAGAGGCTGTTTTCTGCTTGTACATCATAACCATTCTTGTGCAGAAATATAGTTGGATCATTAAACAGCGTGTCATATGATCGTAAGCTTCTAGTTTTGGGAGACAAATCTATCCCGCTAATATGATCAAGTTCCGTGAGGTAAAGGTCTAGATCTGGTTTTTCCTGCGGCGTATCATCGTGAATGGAGTTTAAGAAAGAAACAATGGCCTGGCCAACTTTCACTTCTGTGGCTTTTTTCTTAAACAGTCCACTTTTAGATTGTGTGCTGAACGAAATGCCGGTACCAGCGTCACTGGTCATTGTTACTCTTGTTATGGATGATGTTCTCCTCAGGGAATTTACTCCTATTTTGTTCTTAATTTTGTTGAATCTTCCAGACACAAGTGCATTTATGCCGTGAATTCGCAGAAAGCAACACTGAGATGTATCAAATTTGGGTTCCTTAGCCATTAGACAAGATGGGCATGAATCTTCTTCATGTACATCTCTTTTCGTGTCTGCAGACATAGACCTATGTCTTATTTGAGTGCCACCTTGTTCTGTCTTCTGTTTTTCTTCCGTTGGTTCGATGTTAACATTCAGATGTGGAGATTTTCTAGGACTAGGCGCGGTTGTGTCGGAGGCCGGAGCAGCAGCTTTACTTCTGCTCGACACATCAGATGTTGGTGAGATTCTTGGGACTGTAGAAACAACACGTTTTTTCTGTCTTGTACCCCTTGTCTCGGACATGCTAGCTGTGAGTTAAAACGTTGATGTCTGCATCGGTCTGTATTGATGCACAAATCAGTGCTTATGTTATGATACGCGTATCTGAACAGACCTCAACATTTTTTATTTCTAAACTTTAGTTTCTAGTCAAATGGTGATTGTTCATTGAACCGAGAAAAACATTACAGACCATAATTGGTCTTACGTTGTGCGAACCTTACTTTCTTCAGGATAATCTGTCTGGTCAAACTCTTCTTTCTTCCTGTTCCGTGTTTAACGCGTGTGCACTTTAGTGTGGTCATTAGTCCACACATTGAGTCAGGCGCGTCCACGAGAATGATGGTTTCTGTTACAGAATATGCACATCTAATAAAATGGGGGTTGGGGTGGAGAATTCTGGGGAGAAGAAGATTCCACTGAAAATGTTCTTTTTTAATATAGACACATATACATGGTTTAATGAGAACGTAATATGCAGTGAAAAGAGTAAACATATACAATTATTAGTTTAACTCTAATGAGAACATAACATGCAGTGAAGAGAGTGAACACATAAAACTGTGTTAGAACATAACATGCAGTGAAGAGAGTGAACATATAAAACTGTGTTAGAACATAACATGCAGTGAAGAGAGTGAACATATCAAACTGTTAGTTTAACTCTAATGAGAACATAACATGCAGTGAAGAGAGTGAACATATAAAACTGTGTTAGAACATAACATGCAGTGAAGAGAGTGAACATATCAAACTGTTAGTTTAACTCTAATGAGAACATAACATGCAGTGAAGAGAGTGAACATATAAAACTGTTAGTTTAACTCTAATGAGAACATAACATGCAGTGAAGAGAGTGAACATATAAAACTGTGTTAGAATAACATGCAGTGAAGAGAGTGAACATATAAAACTGTGTTAGAACATAACATGCAGTGAAGAGAGTGAACATATAAAACTGTGTTAGAACATAACATGCAGTGAAGAGAGTGAACATATAAAACTATTGGTGAGACAAAACCTTTCTCACCCCTACATGAAGAGGAATCAAAGCTGCTGTTTTCTGACCTGTCTTGTCTTGTCCGTCCTCATTTCTGACCTGTGAGTTTTTTTTAATGTAAAAATCCTGAGAGCATACTACTGCTAGGTTATGTTGTGTATGGCTGCTGAGAGCATACTACTGTGAGGTTGTGTTGTGTATGGGTGCTGAAAGCATACCACTGTGAGGTTGTGTTGTGTATGGGTGCTGAGAGCATGCTACTGTGATGTTGTGTTGTGTATGGGTGCTGAGAGCATGCTACTGTGATGTTGTGTTGTGTATGGGTGCTGAGAGCATGCTACTGTGAGGTTGTGTTGTGTATGGGTGCTGAGAGCATGCTACTGTGATGTTGTGTTGTGTATGGGTGCTGAGAGCATGCTACTGTGATGTTGTGTTGTGTATGGGTGCTGAGAGCATGCTACTGTGAGGTTGTGTTGTGTATGGGTGCTGAGAGCATGCTACTGTGAGTTGTGTTGTGTATGGGTGATGAGAGCATACCACTGTGAGGTTGTGTTGTGTATGGGTGATGAGAGCATACTACTGCTAGGTTGTGTTGTGTATGGATGGTTAGAGCATACTAATGCTAGGTTGTGTTGCCTATTGGTGCTTAAAACACACATTTGTGATAATATATATCAGTCTGGAAAGATCCATCTGTGGTTTTATCACAACTGAAGGCACCATAAAGATGGATATTAAAGATGAGAAATATGGATTTGTAGAAGACAAATGAACACATAGTGCCGTAATTGCCTAATAAGTCTGATAGACAGAATGTTAGATTTATTTATATGCTTCATTAACTATACCAAAGTATTTGATAGAATAAAACATGGTAAAATCCTGAAAATGTTAGAGGATAAATGTTGATGAGAAAGATCTGATAATAGTAAAGAATATATAATGAAGTCAGTAAGCAGCCAGCAGGGTAGATAATATGATAGGCAGATATCAATCAATAAAGCAAAGAGTTAGACAAATTTGTTTTCATTGTTCAGCGAAAATATGAGGAAAATAACCCCATGAATTCAAATTGGAGCTACAATGATCTATGGTATATATACAGTGGTAGCAGACAAAAAATGAAAAGAGCTTACAGAAATTATTAGATATAATAGTGAAAGAAAGTGGAAGAAGGGACTTGGCCTAAATTATAGAAAACAGAAACAGTGGTAATATCACAAAAGATGAAACCTCTAAAAGCAGTGTTAAAGTATAAGCAACAACCATGACACAAGTACATGCAGTGTTAAAGTACAAGCAACAACTTTGAGACAAGTGCATGCAGTGTTAAAGTATAAGCAACAACTTTGAGACAAGTACATGCAGTGTTAAAGTATAAGCAACAACCTTGAGACAAGTGCATGCAGTGTTAAAGTATAAGCAACAACTTTGAGACAAGTGCATGCAGTGTTAAAGTATAAGCAACAACCATGAGACAAGTACATGCAGGGTTAAAGTATAAGCAACAAACTTGAGACAAGTGCATGCAGTGTTAAAGTATAAGCAACAAACTTGAGACAAGTGCATGCAGTGTTAAAGTATAAGCAACAAACTTGAGACAAGTGCATGCAGTGTTAAAGTATAAGCAACAAACTTGAGACAAGTGCATGCAGTGTTAAAGTATAAGCAACAAACTTGAGACAAGTGCATGCAGTGTTAAAGTATAAGCAACAAACTTGAGACAAGTGCATGCAGTGTTAAAGTACAAGCAACAACTTTGAGACAAGTGCATGCAGTGTTAAGTATAAGCAACAACCTTGACACAAGTACATGCAGTGTTAAAGTACAAGCAACAACTTTGAGACAAGTACATGCAGTGTTAAAGTATAAGCAACAACTTTGAGACAAGTACATGCAGTGTTAAAGTACAAGCAACAACTTTGAGACAAGTACATGCAGTGTTAAAGTATAAGCAACAACTTTGAGACAAGTGCATGCAGTGTTAAAGTATAAGCAACAACTTTGAGACAAGTACATGCAGTGTTAAAGTATAAGCAACAACTTTGAGACAAGTACATGCAGTGTTAAAGTATAAGCAACAACTGTGAGACAAGTGCATGCAGTGTTAAAGTATAAGCAACAACTGTGAGACAAGTGCATGCAGGGTTAAAGTATAAGCAACAACTTGAGACAAGTACATGCAGGTTAAAGTATAAGCAACAACTTGAGACAAGTGCATGCAGTGTTAAAGTATAAGCAACAAACATGAGACAAGTGCATGCAGTGTTAAAGTATAAGCAACAAACTTGAGACAAGTGCATGCAGTGTTAAAGTATAAGCAACAAACTTGAGACAAGTGCATGCAGTGTTAAAGTATAAGCAACAAACTTGAGACAAGTGCATGCAGTGTTAAAGTATAAGCAACAAACTTGAGACAAGTGCATGCAGTGTTAAAGTATAAGCAACAACTTTGAGACAAGTGCATGCAGTGTTAAAGTATAAGCAGCAACCTTGAGACAAGTACATGCAGGGTTAAAAGTATAAGCAACAACTTGAGACAAGTACATGCAGGGTTAAAAGTATAAGCAACAAACTTGAGACAAGTGCATGCAGGGTTAAAAGTATAAGCAACAAACTTGAGACAAGTGCATGCAGTGAAATATTTGGACAGGCAAGTAACATCAGATGGGAAATGCAACTCTGAAATCAAGAATAGAATGTGCCAAGCCAAAACATCTTTGAAATGAATGAGAAACATCTTGTGCAAAGCTTCTCTGTCAGTGAACATCAGAAAGAGAGTTTTAAAATGCTGCTTTGAGCTTATCCTACTCTGTGGAAGTGAGTCATAGACAATGAACAGATCAATGCAGAGGTTACTAGAAGCATCAGAGATGTGCTTTCTTAGAAGAATGTTAAGAATACCATGGACAGTTAAAGATGACAAAAGCAGATGTAGAAAGAAACCGAATTAAATCCATAAGAAAATGACAGTCATCATTCATTGGACATAGAATGAGAAGGGGAGGGTTTGAAGACAGAAAAGATAAATAGGAAAAGAGGCAGGAGAAGACCAACAGAAAAAATAATGGACAGGCTATCATGATGGCACAGAAAAAAACCCCACTTACCTGAGCTGATGCAAGGACTGAGATTTGTGGAAAAACATGACCACCAACATCTACCTAATGACGATCTCAGCGATGAAGAAGAAGTCACACTGATATGATATTATGTATTAAAATAAAAAACATAACTGTTATGCTATGTCATTTTACAGATGTGGTTGATATCATATATCAGAGCTAAGAGCACTGCTGTGATATTAAAATGTTGATGTTACAAAAGCATCAGAAGTGACCAGAAACTTCAACTTCATATCCAGAACAGGATGGATCTTATTTTAGTATTTTACTGTTCATTGCACGTAACTCTGGCCCAGAATAACTGCTTCATGTTGTTTATGTCAGACTTGTGGTTCATTTCCTTTATTTTTAGTGCCATTGCCTGTGAGAAATTCTCTCAAGCATTTCATTTTGGGATTTATTCTAGCTAGGTGCTGTCACTTGCACAGTCTGATCACACTATTTAGCACTCTGCTAGCAGGAATATGAAGTGTGTTAAAAAAAAAAAAAAGAATGAAGTTTTCATAACTAGTTGTATTGGCAAGCATTTCCTGAGTGATTTCAACGTGGTTCTCTTTGTGATCATCAGTCCTCAAACATGGCATGAATTTTGCAGACGCGATGCATCTGAAGTTTTTCAATCAAAGGTTGATAGCAGTATCCTATGCTGATGCCCACTTGGTCAGCAACTTCTCATACAGTTAGACAGTGATTTTCATGAATCACAGCACAAACTTGACGTGGTCATCATCTGTTGATGTGGAAGGTTGTCCAGGTCTGGGATCTTCACCTGCCAATGTTCTGCCCTCTTCGAAATGCATAAACCATTTATAGAACTATGTTCAGTTCATACAGTCCTTCCCATATACTTGGTTAAGCAGTTGCTGTGTCTCTATAAAATGTTTACCAAGTTTACTGCAAAGTGTTAAGCATACACGTTGTTCTTCAAGCTTCTTTTTTGCCACTTTGTCACTAATCTTTTGAACAGCTTGTGCATGCTTACAGATGCAGCTCGACAACAAATGCTCATAGCAGAATGTGGCACATAGCAGTTTGTTGTTAAGACCTGTCTCTAGGTGCACTCAGTAGCCGCACCATGCACTATTTAAAAAGTTCATTCTATTTTTAAACATACCTCGTATGTCTGCTGATTTTATTCTTTTGGTCTGCCAAATAGGTTAGACTGCCTCATTCATCAACACCTTTTCTTTGACATCTTTCAGGCAGTAAGAGAGAGTACTTATGGCCGTCCAGGACCTTGCTATATTGATCTCCCTGGAAATATGATTACTGGGAAAGCAAGCGAAGCAAATATCAGGTACTTTTGGGTTATTTTTAGACTGCTGTTGTCACAGGTTTGTTATCTGTATGTCTTTCAATACCATAAGCATGTCCATATCTTCCATGACAGATACTAAAGAGCTCCACTTGAAGATCACCAAATGAAATTATTTATTCTTGACAATTACCAAGTGATAATGTTTGTTAAATAGCTTCACTTGAAGGACACCGGATGACTCTAGGCTGGGTAAGGGTATAGGAATACAAGATGAGTAATCCATTTATGATGACACTCCAATCTGTTAAACAAAAAATAAAACATTTTGAAGAAGACATAGAAACAGTACAGTCACACACTCTTTAGATTAGTATCAACAATAGCAAAATTCTTTTAATAAATAAAAAAGAAGGATGCAGAGAGAGAGATTTACAGCTGAATTTTAAAAAAAAAAAGATGCATGGAAATAAAAAAAAAAAAACCTGTCTTGGGCACTCCATTATATAACCATAAAAATGAAATGCTAGAGTAGAAAACAAAATTTAGATCATTAGAGTAGCATATATAAAACTAGTGGGTGATGAAAAGTTATTGGCCCAAGCAAGAAGGGAATGATCTGTAGCCATGAAGCTTGCGTGTTATTTCACATATTCTCCTAGAAACTCGACACACCTGGCACATTGTTCCTCAAGTTTTCTTAACCCTGCCAAAAAAAAAGTCTGATATCTGGTCACTGAAGTGAAGTAGCAAACAGTACAGAGACAAGTGAATCTCATCACGACATGGTGAAGTAGCAAACATAGTACAGAGACAAGTGAATCTCGTCATGACATGGTGCAAAGATCACGACAGGTCAGTTAACCCATCCTAAGCCAAACTATTATGGTGTACCTTGGATAACCAAACACCAAAAGTCAAACTGTTATGGTGTTCCTTGGATAACCAAACACCAAAAGCTGAAATTCCAAGAGTGCACTGTGAAAATACCTTTATAGAAAGTCACACGATTAAATATTTGGAGATTACCTTCCACAGAGGCCTATCTTTCAGGCAACACAAGGACAAGACGATACTGAAAGCCTAGCAGCATTAAAAATAATAGCAAATATGGGTGTATCAGAAAAACTTCTGTTCTCAACACTGAAAGCGCTGGTACTGGCAAGACTGAAATATGGTATCGGTGTGCTTACTTTGTCAACAACTCAAGCAACCTGGTTGCTGGAGAGAATTCAGAATGAACCAATGAGGATGGTGCTTAGATGCCCGAGGGACACACTGGTGGATGCCATGTGACACCTATTGAACATATTTGGCATGAAAACTCAATACAGATCCACCCAGATAAAAGAGTACACATGAATCAAAGAGCATGGAAGACCACCCATTGAAAAAAAGGAGATTCAAGCACAAAAGGTACTTGAATAAAATGATTTCAGTCATGGGCAATGGAGGCTGAAAAGACCATAAGACCATAGGGCAGATATCCAACCCTGAAGAAATCCTCATGGATGATGACTGGATTGATGCTTGAAAACATCCACACCGTACCAAAGTTCATGTATGGCTCAGTCGAGAATACTGAAACTGGGCAGCAGGATGATCAGAATCAGAAATCAAAGAGTGAATTATTAAGCACTCCAACCAGATGGTCTGAGTGGCGAAGTGGTTAGTACACTGGTCTCTCATGGCGAAGGTCGGGGGTTCAAATCCGGCCGACGGCACCCCAGTCACCCAGCTGTAGAAATGGGTACCCGACTTCTTCTGGAGTTGGGGAAGGAAAGGCAGCCAGGCGTGATACTGACCATATCACCCTCTAGTGTGCTGACAGGTCAAGGAAAATATGGGCATCAACACCATATCCCTATGTGCCTCCAAGGCATGACAGGTTCACCTTTACCTTTTTTACCTTACCAACCAGATGACCCTATGATATAAAAAGATGGAGTCATCACGTGTGGACAAGGGAGCGGATGGGGATTCATGGTTTATCACAATGGATGCCCTGTCGTCAGCAAGTCTGGAGCCTTCGCCACAGCCACATCGAGCATGAAGATGGAGATTGAAGCGACCACTCGAGCAGTAAACTGACTAGCAAACCAACAAGCATCACAGCCATAATATTATCAAAAATGCATGCTAAAATAAAATTGAAAACCATGTGACATGTTGCGAGTGGTTGGCCAAACTAAGACTCACAAACCTCCTCCCTAATATGGATTTACTACCCAAGACATGCCGGTATCAAAGGTAATAAAATGGCAGATCAGCTGGCAAGCAAAGCAACAATCCTGGCCAGCCTACAGGTGGACAAACCAGATGTTATAACAGCCACCCCATCAAAGTTATTGGGAGATGAGCAAAAAAATTTTGAATGCAGTAACTATCACCAAAGACTATGCGAAAGAGGAATAAAGAAGGGCAGTGGGAAACATTCAGAACTTTGCAGAAAAGATTGAGCTATGTGCCACTGGCACTATCACTCAACATACACTATGAACAACACTGAGGCTGAGCACACGTGGGAGTGTCCTGGGTGCAAGGAGGCCCATCTCTAGGTCAGCAGCAGAGTATGGCCATTCTTCAAGTTCAAGTTCTCTTTGGCAGAAGTGCTTGACAAGATCTCCTAAGTGTAAGCCAGCCTCCTCTATATGCTTCATATCACAGCACTTACACATAATGGCATAAATGGCGCTACAAGAAGTGCAGGTAAAGCCCTCCAGAACTGATAACATGGACTTTGGGAAGCAAACCTGGTTTGTCTGAATGGGCTTAGCTTAGATGTTCTTTCTGCAGTAGTGGAAAGAAGGGGGAGTGAATTTTCTCAACAGAATCTCATGACTAGGACAAGATAGAAATTCTGTTCAGAGATGTAGGAAAAGTTCAATATCCAAACAAGCCCAGGAAATTCAAATAAACATTTTCTAACTGAAAAAGTGTCCTGAGGCTGCAGAGGAATTTTGTTTATGGAATTCATGGCATCAGGGACATCTGAAATGTTGAATAAGTTTCAGAGGTTGATCCAAACTACAAGGTGAGGAACACTCACCAAGGGCATCATCCTCCTGCATGATAACACAATGCGGCTGGCACAAAGGCTTTACTTGAGCAGATCATTTGGGCAGTTTTTGATAACCCACCCTTTCCTGTTCCCCCCCACCCCACCCCCATAGCCCAGATTTAGTGCCAAGTGATTATCATCTCTTCAGCAAGATGAAGGTCTGCATAGCTAATAAGTGCTTCAGAACCAATGAGGAACTCATAGATGGAGTAAACAACTGGCTAGATACCCTGGTGGTGCCATTCTTTGATATGAGACTGTACAAGCTGGTACAAAGTTTAAAGCTCAAACTCTGGCTCCACTGCATTTGGGACAACCCCATATATACTCAACCGCATGCCACACCATCCATCCAAGAGTAGGTTTGATAATAGTTTCGGTCAAATTTTGGTTTTTTAAAATGCATTTTCTGCCACACAGTTCTGATTTCCTGCCAGAACTTTTGATTTGTCCTAGCTCCAGCAGTTGCTAAAGCAACTAAAGGCACCATGTGAGAAACTGTAACTGTCGCTTAGGCGACGAACAGCCCAGGATGAGTTAAATTACCAGATTTTTTATTTTTATGAGTTACACTCAGTTGGGCACTTGCAAATCTGTACTTCATATTTTTGTGTGTATTATGATCTTCACAGTCTTGTGATGTATCTTCACATTTTAGTCTGGTTCATGGATTTAGCAGACTCTTTTTTGTTGAGGGAAGAAGCCTGCTTCTTCAGAATCTACATCTTCAAATAAGGCCATTTTTTAATATCCACTCCTCATTTTACTTGAAGTCTGTGTGTCAAATGCAGAAAAAAAAAATCAAACTTGGAATATCAGAATAAATAAATGTTTTACTCATGTATAGTCATGTACTTTTATCATTGACTGCATCTGTTTCATGGAGACAAAAACATCACCAAAACTCAGTGAATCTTTTTCTGCAGGTATCTGCCACCTTGTCCCGTCCCTCCACTGATGTTTTCAGATCCTGAACAAATTAAAAATGCGGTTGACTTAATCATGTATGCTGAGAAACCTTTGGTCATCATTGGAAAAGGTTTGTTCACATAATGTTATTGACATTTTGAAGACATTTAATATGAGATATTCTGAATGTTGAACATATCATGAAAAGATAGTTCTTATACAAACCAACATATGAAAATATAGATTGCTAATACTTATACTAACATACATTTTCCTCTGTTTTATGACCATCATTAGAATCTACAATGATTTTTTTAAAAAATATAGGTGAGAAAAAAGTAAAATAAAAAAAAAACAAAATTGAGCTAAGACAACTCTATTTCTACACAATATAACAGCAATCACAGACTGGTAATAATACAAAGGACTTCTTAAAAGTTATACAAAGAGCTTCTTAAAAGTTATCTGCCTGACCCACAGCAATTTAGCAGGAAAACAGTGTTACATCAAAGGGCTTCTTAAAAATTATCTGCCTGACCCACGTCACTGTAGCAGGAAAATAGTGTTACATTATAATGTAAAGTGCCAGTTTGTAAGATCAGAGTGTTAATTTTTGACTGTCAGTGACAGAAACATGTCAGCGAAAGATGTGGAGTTTTCAAGAACTCCAGGCCATCGTGAAGTTCCTGTTCCTGAGGAAGAAAACTCCAGAAGGAATTAATGAGTCTGTGCTGCAAACATTGAGTGACAAGTGCCAGTCATACTCATCTGTGAAGAAGTGCTGTGCTAACATTTAGCGTGGAGATTTTGTGACCAGAGATGTAGCAAGATCTGGAAGGCCTTTGACAGTGTCACCTCCAGAAATTGTTGGTCTTGTTCATGACCTGATTTGGTAAATTTGCCAAATGGAACAGTTGCTGAGACATTACAGATATCCAGAGACAGCTCTGGGTGTGTTGGCCAGGTTGGTGCTGAATTGTTTGAGTGCTGACAAGAAATGAAATTAAGTAAAAAAAAAAGTACACCTCCAAGATGGTTTTGCAGTATTTTAAGCAATCATAACTTTTTGGAATGACTCATCGCTGTCAGTAAATCATGGTTATGATCCTGAGGCTAAATAACAGTCCTTGCAGTAGTGACCCCCAGTTCTTCCTAGTCAGAGAAATTCAAGACCCAGAAGTCAGCAAGAAATGTCATGGTCACTATTTTTTTGGGATAAGGAAGATACTTTGATGATTGACTCTTCCAAAAGACCAAGCAATTAATGCAGAATCTCTCTAAGCAATTAATGCAGAATCTCTCTAAGCAATTAATGCAGAATCTCTCTAAGCAATTAATGCAGAATCTCTCTAAGCAATTAATGCAGAATCTCTCTAAGCAATTAATGCAGAATCTCTCTAAGCAATTAATGCAGAATCTCTCTAAGCAATTAATGCAGAATCTCTCTAAGCAATTAATGCAGAATCTCTCTAAACAATTAATGCAGAATCTCTCTAAGCAATTAATGCAGAATCTCTCTGAGCAATTAATGCAGAATCTCTCTAAGCAATTAATGCAGAATCTCTCTAAACAATTAATGCAGAATCTCTCTAAGCAATTAATGCAGAATCTCTCTAAGCAATTAATGCAGAATCTCTCTAAGCAATTAATGCAGAATCTCTCTAAGCAATTAATGCAGAATCTCTCTAAGCAATTAATGCAGAATCTCTCTAAGCAATTAATGCAGAATCTCTCTGAGCAATTAATGCAGAATCTCTCTAAGCAATTAATGCAGAATCTCTCTAAGCAATTAATGCAGAATCTCTCTAAGCAATTAATGCAGAATCTCTCTAAGCAATTAATGCAGAATCTCTCTAAGCAATTAATGCAGAATCTCTCTAAGCAATTAATGCAGAATCTCTCTGAGCAATTAATGCAGAATCTCTCTGAGCAATTAATGCAGAATCTCTCTGAGCAATTAATGCAGAATCTCTCTGAGCAATTAATGCAGAATCTCTCTGAGCAATTAATGCAGAATCTCTCTGAGCAATTAATGCAGAATCTCTCTGAGCAATTAATGCAGAATCTCTCTGAGCAATTAATGCAGAATCTCTCTGAGCAATTAATGCAGAATCTCTCTGAGCAATTAATGCAGAATCTCTCTGAGCAATTAATGCAGAATCTCTCTAAGCAATTAATGCAGAATCTCTCTGAGCAATTAATGCAGAATCTCTCTAAGCAATTAATGCAGAATCTCTCTAAGCAATTAATGCAGAATCTCTCTGAGCAATTAATGCAGAATCTCTCTGAGCAATTAATGCAGAATCTCTCACTTGCTTGCCAGTTAAAGGATGAAAGGAAACTGGTGAGGGGAAACTGCAGAAAGCTGTTCTCTTTTTTGCTGCTCACAAGATATTATATATTGTGAAGAATTTGGAGTCTGACTGCTCACAAGATATTATATATTTTGAAGAATTTGGAGTCTGACTACTCACAAGATATTATATATTGTGAAGAATTTGGAGTCTGACTACTCACAAGATATTATATATTTTGAAGAATTTGCAGTCTGACTGCTCACAAGATATTATATATTTTGAAGAATTTGCAGTCTGACTGCTCACAAGATATTATATATTTTGAAGAATTTGCAGTCTGACTGCTCACAAGATATTATATATTTTGAAGAATTTGCAGTCTGACTGCTCACAAGATATTATATATTGTGAAGAATTTGGAGTCTGACTGCTCACAAGATATTATATATTTTGAAGAATTTGGAGTCTGACTACTCACAAGATATTATATATTGTGAAGAATTTGGAGTCTGACTACTCACAAGATATTATATATTTTGAAGAATTTGCAGTCTGACTGCTCACAAGATATTATATATTTTGAAGAATTTGCAGTCTGACTGCTCACAAGATATTATATTTTGAAGAATTTGCAGTCTGACTGCTCACAAGATATTATATATTTTGAAGAATTTGCAGTCTGACTGCTCACAAGATATTATATATTTTGAAGAATTTGCAGTCTGACTGCTCACAAGATATTATATATTTTGAAGAATTTGCAGTCTGACTGCATAGATCACCAACCAGATCTGACTATTTCCTGTTTCCCAACCATAAAATTTGTTTGAAAGGGAGGACATTTTCAATGGTTTGAAAGTGATATCAGCAACAGAGCAGTATTTCAATGATCAAATGTCAGATTTTTTTTGGAAGCATTAAAGAAACTTGAGAAACAGTGTGCCGTGCGTGTTTAACTTTGGGGTGAATATGTTGGAAAATACAAGTTTCATGTATCTTGATCATTCCTTTCTTTGTCAGGCTGATAACTTTTCAGCAGTCCCGTGCAAAGTATTTATAACTGAACACATTGTTATCAAAGATAAGGCATCTCAAACTGTGGAGCACGTCTAAAACTACACCAGCTATTGAAAACTGACAGACATCTACAGCCCAGTGAATCAGTCCATGGAAGTGAAATTTTGGGTTCTGTTCATCTTACATCCTTCCTGTGCCATCAGATGTCACATAGGACTGGCAGTGTGTCTCGCTGTAAGCATCTGTTCTAAACAACCTTCGCAGTCTCATCAAGGGATTTGATGCCAGTCATCTCTGCCTCTTTTTCTTAGACATTTGTTTTCAAATGCATCCATTTACTCTTTATTTGTCTGGTTCCTTTCCAGCTTACAGAAAGATAGGTGTTACATCTGAGTTGAATATCTTAAGCTTTGTTCTTATGCTTGAGAGTTTTCTCTAGATTCTTAAAAGACCAATGCAGCTTTTGCTGTTCTGGTTCTAACTTCTTTCCTTGCCTCTCCTACCTGATGTACGTAATTTCCAAGATATACAAAATTGTCTACTTTTTCTACTGCTGTTCCTTCCAAATATAAGGGCACACAAGCCACCCCACCATGACAAGCCACTTACACTGGGGCAGTTGGTTCTATAAAGGAACTGCAAAAAATAGTCAGTTATTGAAGATCTTATATTCTTCCTGTGCTCGCGTGGTAGTTTCCCAAGATTTCCTGTTTTCGGCGAACTTTTCAACCTCATCAAAGGATGTTAATCCCACTGAATTGGCCTCTCTTAACAGTGTCCTGATCGACCTCTTTTTCTTCGGCATTTTATGTTACACTTGATAGCTTATTTTGGGATTCTCAGTTTGTTTCGTCTCATCACATGGCCAACATATGTCCATCTCCTTTTTCTGATCACTCATGAGACAAGTTGTTGTTTGCTCATCTCTCTTATCTCTGCATTGTTCTTGAATTCATTCCACTTTATACCAAGTATTTTCCTGAGGCATTTGTTTACAAAAAAGTCTAATTTCTTGTCTATTTCTTTTGTTATTTTCCAGCTTTCACATGCATAAATGAGGGTGGATATTACATTTGAATTGAGTAATCTTAACTTGGTTTTTATGCTTATAACTTTTGACTGCCACATGTTCTTAAGATTCTTGAAGATCAGTGCTGCTTTTGCAATTCTAATTCTGATTCTTCCTTTCTGGTGTCACCATCCTGTTCCATGTAGCTGCTGAGATATGCAAAATGGTTTACTTCTTCAACAGCTGTTCCTTCTGTGTATATTTTTCCTTCATGATTAATGAGAAGTTTCATTATTTTTGTTTTTTCCTTGTTAATTTCAAGTCCTATTTTGCTACCATTGAAGACAGGGTATCTGTTTTTTCTTGCATTGATTTCACATTGTCACTGATAAGAGTTATGTCATCTGCAAAATCAAGATCTTCCATTTGGGTCTCATGTACCCAATCAATGCCTGTTTTACCTGTGCAGCATTTTTTCATTATGAAGTCTGTGGCAATTCCAAAAAGCAAAAGAGATAATATACATCTTTGTTTCATGCCTGCTTCAATTTGGAACCATTCTCTCATTCCCTCTTTAGTGTTAGAGGTCTCTAATGATGTTGATAGTCTTAGATGGTATTCCATATATTCTTAAAACCTCAACAATGAATCTCTGTGTATACTATCAAATGCCTTTTTAAAGACTATGAATTTCAGGATTAATGGTTTTTGCTTTTCAATATGTTCTTCAAGTAATATTCTTAGAGAATATCTGGTTGAGACACTTCTTCCATTTCAAAATCCTGCATGTTCTTCTCTCATTGCAGCATACACTATATCTTGAATTCTATTCAGAATAACTTTGCAAAATACTTTTGACACAACTGATAGTAAGGTTACTCCTCTCCTGTTATTGCAATTGCTAAGTTTGCCTTTTTTATTTTGGTATTTTAACAATTCCTATTTTCCATTTAGAAGGGACCTTTTCTTCTTTCCAAACTTTATCAAATTTTCTTTGTAGTTGGCTCATGCTGTCACTGTTAATAGATTTTAACATTTCGGCTGTTGTTTCATCTTCACCTGCAGCTTTGTTTTTTAGCCATTAGATTTACTCCTGTCTCAATTTCATGCAATGTAACTTCATCAAGGCTGACATTATGTAACTTCATCAAGGCTGACATTTAGTTGTGGGGCTGGGAAATCAGTTTCAAGATCTATCAGTTAATATGGATGTGGTCAGTTAAGTATTTCTTGGAAGTGTTCGGCCCATCTTTGCTTGTGGTCTTTATTTGATGTTAATAAAGTGCCAGTTTTGCTAAGGAATGGTTTTTCTTTGGGTACAATAGTACCTGTTAGCCTCTTTTGTATGTTATATAGAGTTTTGCTGTCTCCTGTTTTTGCTGCCTTCTCTGCTTCTTTCGCCATATTGTCCATGTATTCTCAATTATCCTTTCTAGCTGAACTTTTTACTTTATTGTCTAGTTCTTTGTATGTTACTTTTGCCAAATCTTTTCTAAGATCTGTCTTTACAGTCAGCATGGCTAATTTGGCTGCTTGTCTTTCATGTATGTATTTCCATGTGTTATCTGATATCAGGCTTTTCTACTTTTTTTTTGCAGTCCAGCACTTGTTTTATCTCATGTAATTATAGCTGTGCTGTAAGAATTCTATAATTCATCTATATCTGTCTCCTCTACCTCACTGAATGCAGCGAACTGTTTGGTAAGTTCCAGATTAAAATTATTCTTAGTATTTTCATCCTGTAGACTATGACTGTTTACCTTTCTGAGTATTGCATTTTTGTGTTGGCTTTTCAGTTTTAGTCTTATTTTCCCTATACATAGATTGTGATCACTTTTAACATCTGCACCCCTATAGGCTCTTACATCTATCAGAGATGTTCTGAGTTACTTTCTAATAATAAAAAAATGATGTAACTGATTTCTGGTTCTATCATCTGGAGATACCCACCCCACATTGTTTTGTATATCTCTTTGTGTGGAAATATTGTTCCTCCAATGACTATGCTCACTGTTAGGCACAGTTCAATGAATCTTTCTCCATTCTGATTTACTGTATCAATTCCTTCATTCCCCTTAACTTTTTCAATATCGGTGTTATCTTTTCCTACCTTGGCGCCTCCCATGACAATTGGGATGTCATGTTTAAGGACTTTGTTATTGAGTTGTTGTAGTTGGTGATAGAAATTGTCTTTCATTTCATTATCCGCATCATTCGTGGGTGCATTGCATTGTATGATTGTTTTTCTTCCGTGCCTTATTTTGTATCATACATTTAATGTATGAGGATTGTAAAACATCTATACTGGCAGCAAGAAGCAGCAGTTCGAGTTGAAAATAGAATTGGAAAATACCAACCTATAAAACAAGGGATGCGACAAGGATGTGTACTATCTCCAGACCTTTTTTCTCTGTACAGCGAGAATATTCTAAGAACAATCATCACAGAACCAGGCATAAAAATTGGAGGATACAATATTAACAACCTTCGGTATGCTGACGACACAGTACTGATAGCTGAGAACCAACAAGACCTGCAAAATCTCTTGGATAAAGTCGCCAAAGAAAGTGAACAGAAAGGCCTTACTTTGAACATCAAAAAGACAGAGACTATGGTTATATCTAAGAAACAGAATCCACCAGCATGCAGTATAAAATTAAACGGAACTATTCTAAAGCAGGTGCAGAAATTCAAATACTTTGGAGCAGTAATAACTTCAGATGGGAAATGCAAAACAGAAATTAGGAACAGAATAGGCCAAGCAAAGACTGCATTTCAGAGAATGAGAAACATATTAGCTAACACATCTTTATCAATGAATGTTAGAAAACGAGTCCTAAAATGCTATATTGAACCTATCTTGTTATATGGAAGTGAATCATGGACAATAGGCAAGTCTGCACAAAAATCACTGGAAGAACCAGAAATGTGGTTTATTAGAAGAATGTTGCGAATCCCCTGGACAGCAAAAATAACTAATGAAGAATGTATGAGAAGAGCTGGAGAGACAAAAAACCTTGTCAGAAAGATAAGAGAGAGACAATGTACTTTCATAGGACATGCAATGAGAAGAGGGGGCATTGAAAATATTATAACAACAGGAAAAGTAGAAGGAAAAAGATCAAGAGGAAGACCAAGAGAAATGATACTGGACAGTCTGACGGGATGGTGTGAGAGGAGATCACCAACTGAACTGATGGCCTGCATGAAGGATCGGGTACTCTGGAGAAACATAATAGCCAACGCCAGTTGCCACGGCACCTGATGATGATGATGATGATGACATTTAATGTACGACTGTTCACTGGTTCCCATTCTGCAAGGCTCTATGCTGCTATAGTGGACATAATTATACCCACTCCTTGGTATTTTCCATCGTTTCTGCCTGAATGTGTTACGATTTTCCACCGATCTTTTCCCTGCTTCTGTCCATCACATTTCACTGATGCCCAGTGTGTCTAGATGATATATATCCATTTCCTGGATTACCTGAGCAGTTTTGATGTTGCAGCCATTGTTCTAACTTGTTCTAACATTCCAGAATCCAATCTTTGTCACATATTTGGAGACAGTGAATGTGTTCTTTCAGTTGTTGTCTGTGCTCGTTTCAGTTGATATTCCTGATGCTCGATTGCATTTATTGTGAGTTTCAATAACAATTGGTTTTTTTCCCATCTAGATTATCCTCTAGATGGGTCTCAGGATAAGGTTGTTCACCTTATGCCCAACTCCCGTTGTGCAGTATGTGTCGACGCAAAAGATTCATACAAAAGTATGCCGGCAAAAGCGTTGAAAAGCTCCCACCATCTTTTACATCACCCAGAAGTAAAATACCTCCATGTATTCAAGATACAAACCTGCAAACTGTGAATGTATATGAAGAGGATAGGAAATAAAACTTTTGATTAAACAGAAAACCACCAGATTGGAAAGAAAACTGTTGTGAAATACAGAAAGCTTTTTTGAGGTACCTTTTGCAATCAATTTTCATTGCCCTACCAAAGAAACAAGGTACAGTTGAATGTGAAGACCATTGAACCATTAGTCTTATGAGCCATGTTACCAGAATCCTGCTTTGTATTGTCATGAGAAGAGTCAGGGGCAAAATAAAACCAGAAGTCACTGACAAACAGTGCAGCTTCATCAAAGGAAAAGGCACAGGTAATGCCATATATATAGAGAGAACATTGATGGAAAGATCAATAGAAGTAAAGACATATCTATACTTATGCTTCATAGACTACTGTAAAACATTCAATAAAGTGAGACACGCAGAAATTATAAGAATGCTGGAAGACATCAACATAGATGGGAAAGATCTGAAACATCAAAAACATATATTGGCACCAATCAGCAGCAATGAGGGTTGAGAACCAAATAGGAGCATTCCAAGACATGAGATTGGGAGTCGGATAAGGATGTGTTCTATCTCCTGACCTCTTCTCCTTGTACAATCAATCAATCAAGTGCTGTACCATGTGACGTAGGCGATCATTTCTCTCCACAATTCCCTGTCTATAGACTTGATTATGAGATCTGCCGGTGACTTTCTTCCTAGTCACACTGACAGCCCATCCAGTAACTTCTCTCTCTGTCTTCCTCTGTCTCTTCTTCTCTCAGTTTTTCCAGTTGCCACAATGTGTTCCAATTTTCCTCTTCTCAGAAAATGTCCTACAAATCTCGCTTGTCTGCCTCTGATCTTTGATGTAATTTGCCTCTTAACTCCAGCCTCTCTTAAGACTTCTTTATTGGTTTTCTTAGTTGTCCATGGTACCTTCAACATCCTTCTTATGAACCACATTTCCATGGCCTCCATTTCTTTGTTGTACTCTCTTATTCATGGACAGTGCTTCACATCCATAAAACAAATTTGGCTCGATGTAACAACTCCTTGTGCAACAAAAACATAATGAGAAATATAGAGAACATGCCAGAAACATCAATTGGCGGGTACAACCGTAACAACTTAAGATATGCAGACGACATAGTACTGATTGCTAAAACCAAAGGGAAGTTACAGGCTCTTCTGGACATCGTGATTCGTGAAAATAAAAGTAAAGGTCTCTGCCTAAAAAAAAATAAGACTGAGGTGATGATAATCTCAAACAAAAGAAGAATACCACCAAAATGTAGCATTACCATCGATGGCACAGAACTGAAACAAGTTGATAGATTCAGGTACTTAGGAACAGTTATAACAGCTGATGGAAAATGTCACAACGAAATAAAAAACAGTAGTGCTCAGGTCAAATCAGCATTCCAGACAATGAGACACATCTTGTGCAACAGATCCATATCAATGGGAACAAGATTCTGAGTACTTAAATGTTACATTGAGCCAATTTTGTTTTATGGGTGTGAAGCATGGTCTATAAATAAGAGAGTACAGCAATAAATGGAGGCCATGAAAATGTGGTTTATAAGAAGGATGTTGAAGGTACCATGGACAGCCAAGAAAACCAATGAAGTAGTCTTAAGAGAGGCTGGAGTTAAAAAGCAAATTTCCCTGGGAACAACTGTGTTAAGAACTCACTTATCTTAACATAGTCTTTGTGAAACATGGAACATCAGAACTGATTGCTTAAAAAACTAACCTACTGCTGTAGCCCAGAAACCTGTAGCAACCAACACTATTTGTTATTATTATAAAATATGTCATCCTCCCATATGACAGAATTTTTATGAAACAGAGCCTTCTTTAAAAGAAAGAGGGAACATAGAACTGAGAAATCTGGTAGTAGCCTCTTGTTTATTATAGGAGTGTCAGATAAATCAGACAAAATGCTTTGTACGCTAAGAAAACCCACTTGCCTGTTGGAAAAATGACAAGCACAGGTACCCCTCCTAGGATAGAAGGCCCCCCCCCCCCAGGATAGAAGGCCCCCCCCTCCTAGGATAGAAGGCCCCCCCCCCCCTAGGATAGAAGGCCCCCCCCTCCTAGGATAGAAGGCCCCCCAGCTTTTGACATTGCACACCCGTCAATAGGTGGAGCTGAGATCTTGGCCTGGGGCCACGCTGGAATGTTCGAGATGGTGGATGGACGGGTACACAGAGATCACCTGCGGGGCTGGGGAAAGTCTGATGGAAATTGATGAGTCCAGGACACAACAAGTCTATGGGTCTCTACAACAGTGGCTGTCAGAATAAGGCAAACAAAGCAGCCAGCAGACTACAAGTGGCGGGGAATGGACATCATTGAAGCACCATCAGATCCCTCATCCCAAAGTCGGAGTGTCTCTGTGAAACTATCTCAAAGCCATTGGACAGGTCAGTGTTGCACTTGGGAGCCTGATCTCAGCTTCTCACTGAAAAGGCCCCCTGGGTATGAAAGAAAGACTTAGGACAAAAACCCCAATATAAAAATGTCAGACACAAAAAGAAAACCATCTGAGCCCGGACGTTGCCTCGTAAAAGGTCCATGGTGTCCCCCCCCCCCTCGGATACCCTGAGAAAAAAATCAACTATGGGGGGCACACTAAACATTCTTCAAATCAACATTTCTGGACTTGTGCCAAAGGCCTCAGAATTCAGCCGACAGCTGGAAAAAGTCAACATCCATATTGTAATCATATAAGTAACCCTTCTATATGGAAAAGATCACTCAGTGCCTGGATACACCATGTACAAATGTGAATGTGGTAAATGCAGGGGTATTGCCACACTCTTGAGAAATGACATCCAAGGAGAAGTTAAAAACAAAAACTGCAATGAGAATAGTATCCAAGAGATAACAGTGTGGCATGATGGACTGTAGTATACTCTGTATGATGTTTATTGTCCCCCAAATTCTAAAAGTCAAATCAACATACACAGCACAGACATGCAGAAAACTATCATTGCAGGAGATTTTAATGCACATCTACCATCACTTGGATCATCATCATCATGTGCCGTGCCGACTGGCGTTGGCTATTATGCTTCTCCAGAGTACGCGATCCTTCATGCAGGCCATCAGCTCAGTTGGTGATCTCCTCTCACACCATCCCGTCAGACTGTCCAGTATCATTTCTCTTGGTCTTCCTCTTGATCTTCTTCCTTCTATTTTTCCTGTTGTTATAATATTTTCAATGCCCCCTCTTCTCATTGCATGTCCTATGAAAGTACATTGTCTCTCTCTTATCTTTTTGACAAGGTTTTTTGTCTCTCCAGCTCTTCTCCTACATTCTTCATTAGTTATTTTTGCTTGTTATTTTTTCACTTGGATACAAAGACTGAAACCCTATGGGAAACAACACTGAAGAGCTATTCAACACCAGCAACATGATGATATTGCAAGACTCCTCCTCCCCACCAACACTCCACCACAGAGTCACTGGATGCACATACAGACCTGACCTCAACATTGTCTCAGCAGACATCCACAAAGATTGTACTTGATGACATAGGAAGCAACCATCACCCCATTCTTCTACAAATCTTTAATAAGTTTAACTGAGACAAAACTATAATGCAGAATGTTACACTGGTAGCTGCTGAAGATTTGATAGAAGTTGCATATTCTTTTCAAGAAGCAGTAAGCACCATGCATGAAGAAAGAAGACTCAAGAGCTAAAAGACTGGACCTTGCAAGATTATCATGGTTTGTTGTTACTGTGGTAGTATGTAGCAGTCAAAAATTGGTAGGATCAATAATAAGAGAAGCTGTTTAGCAAAATACACTAGGCAACTTTCACATTTTCAAGTTTCAAGACTGCCATTATTGATGATAGTACCCATTGTTAGTATCTATTATTGTTCCACCAGCACATAACATCTTCATGCTTCAAGACTGTTGTCTATGATGAAAGTACCCACTGTTAGTATCTGTTATTGTTCCACCAACATGTAACATCTTCATGCTTCAAGACTGTTGTCTATGATGAAGTACCCATTGTTAGTATATGTTATTGTTCCACCAACATGTAACATCTTCATGCTTCAAGACTGTTGTCTATGATGAAGTACCCATTGTTAGTATCTGTTATTGTTCCACCAACATGTAACATCTTCATGCTTCAAGACTGTTTTCTGATATAAAAGGAACCTTTGTCTTTATCTATTACTGTACCACAAACATTTACGTGCTTGAAGGCTGTCTTCTAAAACAGTAGGGAGCTATTGTTAGTATCTGTTAATTTGAATGAAATATTTAAACATGCATGAAGAGCCTCAGTTTATTCCACATAATTTATCTCAGTGCCAAGAACACACTTAACTGAGAACACTATAAACATTTATCATGGTTTTTTTTTATACAGGAACCTGAAAAATGTAAATTTATCTCAGTGCCAAGAACACACTTAACTGAGAACACTATAAACATTTATCATGGTTTTTTTTTATACAGGAACCTGAAAAATGTAAATTTATCTCAGTGCCAAGAACACACTTAACTGAGAACACTATAAACATTTATCATGGTTTTTTTTTATACAGGAACCTGAAAAATGTATAGACCTAATCCAAGGCTTAGTACAATAATTTCACAACATAATACTATAATTCAGTGTGTGACTGATTATGTTTAACTTCATCACAGTGATATTTCTCATAAAACTTTCCTGTTTATTTTGCCCACATCAGCTGATATTTGCCTGCTTCCTTAGACAAAAAGTGCTAATATTCTTGTCATTTTAGACCGCGTTTTTTGGTGATCTAATACAACAAATATGCAGATGTATGAAGAAAGTACAGCATATGCAGGGTGATTGAAAGAATAAATAAATTAGAGCAGTCTGCACAAAAATGTTTTAAAATGTGTTTTTTTATGGAAGAATAAAAATGGATAAAGATTTTCTGTCCCAGGTGCATCATATGCCCGGGCTGAGAAGCCAATTTCCAGACTTATAGAAAGCACTGGATTACCATTTTTACCCACGCCAATGGGGAAAGGAGTTTTGCCCGATGAGCACAGCCTGTGTGTGTCCGCAGCCCGCTCACGGTAAGTGACAGGTTATTTTCTTCTTACATTCTCATCTGCAAACAGCATATATTTGTGTTCTCCTTCACACATTTTGACTGAGTGGGAGTTTTGCCTACAGTTTCTTTTGCATGTATCATCTTAATTATGTTGTCAGTTCTCACCTCTGTCTGATGTGATAGTTTTCCTTCATCCTTTCAGAACTAATGATTCAGGTTGTAGTTGCACTTAAATCAGCTAGTAGAATGTTTGATCAGTTGGTGAGGTGTTGGATTACCTGAACTGATGTGTGGTCTTTGATCCATTGCCAGTATGCTGAATCATTTGGTGGGATGTTGAGTCTCTAGCAAATGCTTTTATGCCTCATTATATGCACATCTTTGAACTGCAGTTATTTACATATGAGCAGCATATAAATTAACACTTGTGTTTCAGAACAGTGGGTTTTTTTTAGCCATGTTAAGGATAGGTTAGAAAGTTTAGGGTATGTTTGAAACACTTTTTTTTCTTTATCTTCATTTCTTATGTACTTTGAAAATTTCACTTGTTTGAAAATGTAACATGCTAAACTATATGGTTCCATAATGGTAAGATTATTAGAATATTTGCCTGTCAGATAGAAATGCAGGATTATGGCTGACTTTGTATGATAGAAGTCATACCTGTGACTTTTCACAAGTCTATTTCTAGTGGATAGAATAAAGAAACAAAATCTTATAAGAATTTAATGATTTTTCAAAATGCCCTATATCAGGAAATTTTAATAACAGTTTATAACATTTTATTGAACCCTTTTATCTTGTTTTGGGTGAATACATTATAATCTATATTTATGCCTCACAAGCAAATACTCATTTCCTGGGCAAAGGCTTTCACTAGGGTCTGAAGTTGAACTGAATGAACAAGATTACATGTAAAACTTATGTTACAGTTTTTCAGGTCAGGAATATATCGTCAGTTAACTATCATTAAAGCAGCAGTTGATGTGGTCATCTCAAATATATTTGAGGGGAATATCATGGATGAATGAATGAATGATCTTTGTTTTCACGGGTAAAGAATTGGGCATGCAGACCCATCATACATTCTGCCCTTCATCACTCTGTCTTTCATTATTCCCACACACACAAATTAATACAAGTATACAAATTCTTACATCCTTCCTGTGCTGCTAAACATCACATAGGGCCCGCATGGTAGTTCGCCAAGATTTCCTGTCTTTGGTGAGTTTTTCAATCTCATCAAGAGATGTTATGCCCACTGAACTGGCCTCTCATAACAATTTCCTCTTTAGACATTCACGTCGTCGACCTCTTTTTCTTCGGCTTCGTGTTCCACCTGATAGCTTGTTTGGGGATCCTCTGATTGTTTCTTCTCATCACATGGCTGACATATGTCCATCTTCTTTTTCTGATTGCCCATAAGACAGGTTGTTGTTTGCTGTCTTATCTCTGCGTTGTTCTTGAATTCATTCCACTTGATGCCAAGTATTTTCCTTAGGCATTTGTTTTCAAAAGAGTCTAATTTCTTGTCTATTTCTTCAGTTGTTTTCCAGCTTTCGCATGCATAAATGATGGTGGATATCACATCTGAATTGAATAATCTTAATTTGGTTTTTGTGTTTATAACTTTGAATGCCATATATTCTAAGGATTCTGGGAGATCGATGAAGCTTTTGCAGTTCTAGCTTCCTTTCTGGTGTCACCGTCCTGGTTTATGTAGCTGCTGTGATATGCAAAATGGTTTACTTCTTCAACAGCTGTTCCTTCTGTGTATATTTGTCCTTCATGGTTAATGAGAAGTTTCATTATTTTTGTTTTATCCTTGTTAATTTCAAGTCTTATTTTACTAGCCATTGAAAACAGGATATCTGTTTTCACTTGCATTGATTTCACATTGTTACTGATAAGAGTTATGTCATCTGCAAAATCAAGATCTTCCAGTTGGATCTCATGTATCAATGCCCGTTTTACCTGTGAAGCATTTTTTCATTATGAGGTCTGTGGCAATTCCAAAAAGCAAGGGAGATAATATACATCCTTGTTTCATGCCTGTTTCAGTCTAGAACCATTCACTCATTCCTTCTTCTGTGTTACCTGCACAAACATATCCATTATAGAGGTTTCTAATTATGTTGACAATCTTAGATGGTATTCCATGTATTCTTAAAATTCTCCACAATGAATTTCTGTGTATGCTATCAAATGCCTTTTTAAAGTATATGAAATTCAGGATTAATGGTTCTTGCTTTTCAATATGTTCTTCAAGTAATATTCTTAGAGTAAAGATTTGGTTGAGACAGCTTCTCCCTTTTCGAAATCCTTCTTGTTCTTCTCTCATTGCAGCATACACTATATCTTTAATTCTCTTCCAAATAACTTTGCAAAATACTTTTGACACAACTGATAGTAAGGTTACTCCTCTCCAGTTATTGCAATCGGTAAGGATGCCTTTTTTCGGTATTTTAACAATGATTCCTTTTTTCCATTTAGAAGGGATTTTTTTCTTCTTTCCAAACTTTATCAAACATTCTTTGTAGTAGGTTCATGTTGTCAGTGTTAATAGCTATTAACATTTTGGCTGTTATTTCATCTTCACCTGCAGCTTTGCTGTTAACCATTTGAATCACTGCTGATTCAGTTTCATGCAATGTAATTTCATCTAGGTTGACATTTAGTTGTGGGAATGGTAAATCAGTTTCAAGGTCTATCAATTAATATGGGTGTGGTCAATTAAGTATTTCCTGGAAGTGCTTGGCTCATCTTTGCCTTTGATCTTTGAATCAAGTGCTGTGCCACGTGGCATAGACGATCATTTCTCTCCACAATTCCTTGTCTTTAGACTTGATTAAGAGATCAGAAAATGTCCTACAAATCTCACTTATCTGCCCCTGATCTTTATTGTAATTTGCCTTTTAACTCCAGCCTCTCTTAAGACTTCTTTGTTGGTTTTCTTAGCTGTCCATGGTACCTTCAGCATCCTTCTTATGAACCACATTTTTATGGCCTCCGTTTCTCTCTGTACTCTCTTATTCATGGACAATGCTTCACATCCATGAAACAAAATTGGTTCGATGTAACATTTAAGTACACGGAATCTTGCTTCCATTGATATGATCTGTTGCACACGATGTTTCTCATTTTCTGGAATGCTTACTTGGCCTGAGAACGTCTGCTTTTTATTTTGTTGTGACATTTCCCATCAGTTGTTATAATATATTATTCCTAAGTACTTGAATCTATCAATTTGTTTCAGTTCTGTGCCATCAACGGTAATGCTACATTTTGATGGTATTCTTTTCTTTGAGATAACCATCACTTCAGTCTTCTTTTTATTCAGGCTGAGACCTTTACTTTTACTTTCACGAGCCATGATGTCCAGAAGTATATGTTTTTGATAAGTTTCAGATCTTTCTCATCTATGTTGATGTCTTCCAGCATTCTTATAATTTCTGTGTGTCTCACTTTATCGAATGCTTTACAGTAGTCTATGAAGCATAAGTATAGGTGTGTCTTTACTTCTACTGATCTTTCCATCAGTGTTCTCATTATATGTATGGCATTATTTTTGCCTTTTCCTTCGACAAAGCCACACAGTTCTTCAGCGATTTCTGGTTTTATTTTGTCCCAGACTCTTCTCATGACATTATGAAGCAGGAATTTGGTAACATGGCCTGTAAGACTAATGGTTTGATGGTCTTCACATTCAACTGCACCTTGTTTCTTTGGTAGGGCAATGAAAACTGATTGTAAAAGGTCTGATGGGACATGGTTACAATTATAGATGCTATTCAGCACTCTGGTAATTATTTCTATGCCAAGCTCTCCTAATGCTTTCAATTCTTCCTTTATGATTTTATCTGGTCCTGGTGTTTTGTTGTTCTTCATGTGTTTGATGGCTTCTTCCACTTCTGCTTTTAATATGGGAGGCCCTTCATTATTATTTTGTATATCTATTCCGCCTCTATTGTCCTCATAGAGTTCTCTAATGTATTTACACCATCGTCCCATTATTTTATCTCTGTCCATTATTGTATGCCCTTCCACTTTAGGCAACCAGTCTTGTGGTATGTTCTTTTGTTTGTTAACTCCTTTATTTGTTTGTACTTGTCTCTTACATTTCCATGATGAGGTGTGTCTCTATTTCATATCTGTTTTGGTTTGTTTAGGTATTGTATTAATAATGGGGGATTTTAATGCAAAGATTGGTACATAAAGAACAGAAGATGAAGGACATGTTGTAGGGAAATTCAGCACAGGACATAGAAATGAAGCAGGTGACAATCTAATGGCATTTTGCATGGAAAATGAGCTAATGATTGCTAACACACTTTTTAAACAACATCCAAGAAGACTTTACACATGGGCATCACCTGATGGGAAAACCAAAAATCAAATAGATTACATTTTAGTGCAAAGAAGGTGGAGATCAAGTATAACATCAACAAAAACTTTACCAGGTGCTTATTGTGACACAGACCATGAGTTATTAATAGCAGACATGAAGATAAAGATAAAAAAGATAGTTACGAGATCAAGACCACTCTGCTTTGATTTTACAAAAATACCAGAACAGTATGGTATAGAGGTGAAGAACCATTTCGAAATCCTGATGGCTGTACAGGAGGAGATGACACCAGATGATTTGACTACACAGGCCAGAGATATCTTAATAAAAAGCAGGCGCACTAGAACTGATAAAACAATGTAGAGAAATGAAGACTCAGTGGAAAGTGACAAACAACAACAAAGAGAAATATAAATCTTTAACAAAAGAAGTATGAAGAAACATAAGAAAAGACAAAAACAATACTTACAGAATTGTTGTGAAAGAATAGAGGAACATCAGAAGTGTGGAAGAGATGTTTAAAGAAATGAAGACATTGACGAGAAATGTCACACCTAAGATGGGGATACCTTGACAGAGACAGAGGAAATTCTAGAAAGATGGAAGGAATATTGCAGAGGAATGTATCAAACATCCGACTATGAAAGCAGAAATCAACAGTTATTATTGGAGGAGAAAGAACCTGAACCGACAATAGAAGTTTTATGGGCAATAAAGAATCTGAAAAATGGTAAATCACCAGGATGTGATGAGATAACAGCTGAACTTATTATAGCAGGAGGAAAGAAATGTGCAACAATCTATCATGCACTATGTAAAAAGATATGGCATTCAGGTATTTGGCCAAAAGAACGGAAAAGAACTGTATTCATACCACTGCCAAAAAAGGGTACCCTGAAATTATGCACAAACTACAGAACAGTTGCCCTGATTAGTCATGCCAGTAAAATTCTGTTAAAAATCATAATGGGTAGACTTCAAAAGAAAATAGAAGAAGAAGTCAAATGGTCCAAGCTGGTTTCAGATAAGGAAGAGGATCAAGAGATCATATATTCAATATAAGATTAATAATAGAGGAATGCAGAGAATTTAATGTGAATTTATATTTATCATTTGTAGACTATTTAAAGGCATTTGATTGTGAACAACACTAGAAACTTTGGGAAATAATGGAATAAATGGGATTTCCAACATATTTGATACAGTTAACATCACTGCTGTATCTAGACCAAAAGACAGCAGTAAGATGGTTAAACAACAACTTGGTTTGACATAAAACAAGGGTTCCATCAGGGGTGCATATTGTCGCCTTACTTATTTAACTAATAATGGAGATACAATGAGGGAAATTAAAACGAGAACATCTGTCGCTCTTCAGAAAGTAAAACAACTAAAGAATCTGTGGAGAGGAACAGACAGAACCACAAAAATAAGACTTTTAAGGGCATGCATCTTTCCCATCGCAACATATGCCTGTGAGACCTGGACACTTAACAAAACAGATGAGAAACACATAAATGCCTTTGAATGTAAATGCTACAGAAGAGTTCTTCAAATATCATGGACACAGTAAAGAACAAATATGTCCATGCTACAAGAACTTAATATTGAAGACGGCTGGCTAGTAAAGAGGATTAAGGCTAGAAGACTTAAATATTTTGAACACATTAAACGTCATGATAATCTAGAGAAGACAGTCTTGGAAGGGTACATAATGGGAAGAAGAAAGAGAGGAAGACTAAAGCGAAGATGGCTGCAAGACATCGTTGATGATCTGCAAATGGATGCATCAGCAGCATACCATTTTACTCACAACCGAGAGGCCTACAGTAAAAGAGAGAGACAAAGTTCTGCAAGGGGCATGCAAATGAATGAATGAGTGACTATGAATAGTTCCTTTTTGTGTCCATGTTTTTTGAAGGACTCTTCTGTAGCATTTACATTCAAAGGCATTTATATATTTCTCAGCTGTTTTACAATCATATGTTACACTGGGAAAAGTGCATGCCCTTAAAAATCTTATTTTTGTAGTTCTGTCTGTTCCTCTCCACAGCTTCTATATCCAAGATATTCAAAACTCTCTACCTCTTCCAATTTTGCTCATTAATATATATTTTAGCTGTGTTATTTGTTTTGTCAGTTGTCATCAGTTTAGTTTTCTTTCCATTAAGATAAAGGTTTTTCCTCTTTACTTTTCTTATGGGCTGACAAAATTAGTTTTTCCATTCCTTTTTCTGTTGTGGACAGTAATACTGCATCATCAGCATATCTAATTTCATAACCTCCAATTGTTGTGGCTTCATAATATTCTTTGTCTACATCTTCTTTAATATTCCTCATTATTTTTTCAGTATATGGAGTGCTGTTTGGGAGGCAAAGTTCCGCAAGGGACATGCAAATGAATGAATGAAGTAAGGTGACAGCATGCAGCCCAGATGGACCCCTTGTTTTATGTCAAATGTACATGTTGTTTCACCATTTATTCTTACGGCTGTCTGTTGGCCCAGATACCGCAGTGATATTAATTGTGTCACATACGTTGGAAATCCCATGTTTCTCATTATTTCCCAAAGTTTCTGGTGTTGTATGCAGTTAAATGCTTCTGAGCAGCCTATAAAAGATAAATATAGATTCACATTAAACTCTCTGCATTTCTCCATTATTAATCTTATGTTAAAAATATGATGCAAGAGTATATTTGCTAATAGTTCCCATCAAGTGTTGGTTCTTTATGATGTGTTTTCTGCCGCACAGTTCAGATTTCCTACCAGCACCCTTAATTTGTCCTAGCTCCAGCAGTCACTTCACAGTTAAATAGTTCTTCCATTCCCACATCACACTCTTCATTTTCCCGCAGTCTTTCCAATATAGCTTTACCAATGTCACTCTTGTTCATTCTCAGCCTGCTATTTATTTTAGCCTGTCTGCCACTTCATTGCTGTATACTCCCGCATGCCCTGAACAATAAAGCCACGTTAGGCTCATCACATTTGACTGGTTTAACAGATGAACCCATTCTTTTTTAAACAATTTTTTCTCAATCTTACGAAGCATACTCTGTGAATTTGTCACAGTGACACCATGGACTACGTCATGGGCAACTAGCCGTCTGTTGCTGCTGACATAGCCTCAGTTTCCATTTGCCTGCTTGATATGGTGACTCAAAGGCACCCAAACCCTTTGTCACTACTCTTCCTTTGATGACCATATGTTTGTCAAAATGTTTCAATAGATTTCGGTCCAGTATTTGACAGCTTCATCTTGATTGGTTGATTGGTATATGTATGCAAGAGGCAAAGCATTCATATTACGTAGAAATAAGTCCAAGTTAAAGTTTTTGAAGCTCTGTATGTGATTCTTGAGTGATTGTGTTTAGGCATTATATCCCTGTACGTGACCACACAAAGTATACTGGATAGTGATCACTCAAGAACACAAGAGGAATAGTACATTTGATAATGTTTTTTAGATTAGCTATTTATGTGTAGTCAACTTATGTGTAATCTAGTTATGTGTAAACCCCACTCGGCAGCCACAACCATCCACTGCTAACATTACACAAAGTCTACCACACCCGCCAGCCATCCAGACAAACTATTGCTAACACTACCAAGAATCTACCACACTCACCAACCATCCAGACAAACTATTGCTAACACTACCAAGAATCTACCACACTCACCAACCATCCAGACAAACTATTGCTAACACTACCAAGAATCTACCACACTCACCAACCATCCAGGCAAACTATTCCTAACACTACCAAGAATCTACCACACCCACCAACCATCCAGGCAAACTATTGCTAACACTACCAAGAATCTACCACACTCACCAACCATCCAGACAAACTATTCCTAACACTACCAAGAATATACCACACTCACCAACCATCCAGACAAACTATTCCTAACACTACCAAAAATCTACCACACTCACCAACCATCCAGGCAAACTATTCCTAACACTACCAAGAATCTACCACACTCACCAACCATCCAGGCAAACTATTGCTAACACTACCAAGAATCTACCACACTCACCAACCATCCAGGCAAACTATTGCTAACACTACCAAGAATCTACCACACTCACCAACCATCCAGGCAAACTACTGCTAACACTACCAAGAATCTACCACACCCATCAACCATTCAAGTGAACCATTGCTAACACTACCAAGAATCTACCACACCCACCAACCATCCAGGCAAACCATTGCTAACACTACCAAGAATCTACCACACTCACCAACCATCCAGGCAAACCAGTGCTAACACTACCTAGAATCTACCACACTCACCAACCATCCAGGCAAACTATTGCTAACACTACTCAGAATCTACCACACTCACCAGCCATCCAGGCAAACCACTACTAACACTATCTAGAATCTACCACACCCACCAACCATCCAGGCAAACCACTACTAACACTACCTAGAATCTACCACACCCACCAACCATCCAGGCAAACCACTGCTAACACTACTAAGAATCTACCACACCCACCAGCCATCCAGATAAACTATTGCTAACACTACCAAGAATCTACCACACTCATCAACCATCCAGACAAACTATTCCTAACACTACCAAGAATCTACCACACTCACCACCCATCCAGACAAACTATTGCTAACACTACCAAGAATCTGCCACACTCATCAACCATCCAGACAAACTATTGCTAACACTACTCAGAATCTACCACACTCACCAGCCATCCAGGCAAACCACTACTAACACTACCCAGAATCTACCACACCCACCAACCATCCAGGCAAACCACTACTAACACTACTAGGAATCTATCACACCCACCAACCATCCAGGCAAACCACTACTAACACTAGCTAGAATCCACCACACCCACCAACCATCCAGGCAAACTATTGCTAACACTACCAAGATTCTACCACACTCACCAACCATCCAGGCAAACTATTGCTAACACTACCAAGAATCTACCACACTCACCAACCATCCAGACAAACTATTGCTAACACTACCAAGATTCTACCACACTCACCAACCATCCAGGCAAACTATTGCTAACACTACCAAGAATCTACCACACTCACCAACCATCCAGGCAAACTATTGCTAACACTACCAAGAATCTACCACACTCACCAGCCATCCAGGCAAACTATTCCTAACACTACCAAGAATCTACCACACTCACCAACCATCCAGGCAAACTATTGCTAACACTACCAAGAATCTACCACACTCACCAACCATCCAGGCAAACTATTGCTAACACTACTAGGAATCTACCACACTCACCAACCATCCAGACAAACCATTGTTAACACTACCAAGAATCTACCAACCCACTAACCATCCAGGTGAAACACTGCTAACTCTACCAAGATTCTACCACACCCACCAACCATCCAGGCAAACTACTGCTAACACTACCAAGAATCTACCACACCCATCAACCATTCAAGTGAACCATTGCTAACACTACCAAGAATCTACCACACCCACCAACCATCCAGGCAAACCATTGCTAACACTACCAAGAATCTACCACACTCACCAACCATCCAGGCAAACCAGTGCTAACACTACCTAGAATCTACCACACTCACCAACCATCCAGGCAAACTATTGCTAACACTACTCAGAATCTACCACACTCACCAGCCATCCAGGCAAACCACTACTAACACTACCAAGAATCTACCACACCCACCAACCATCCAGGCAAACCACTACTAACACTATCTAGAATCTACCACACCCACCAACCATCCAGGCAAACCACTACTAACACTACCTAGAATCTACCACACCCACCAACCATCCAGGCAAACCACTGCTAACACTACTAAGAATCTACCACACCCACAGCAGTGGAATCAAGATGTGCATTATCTAAGGCAGTTCAGCCCAGCAGCTTTAAGTCAAGCCTTCATGATGTCTGTCATCCACAAGAAACATATGTCATTGATGTTCAGACAATAAGAATTGAGAAATTTGATGAAATATCTTGTCATTCAGTTACTTCTCACTGTAATTTTGCCATAATAGTTTACTAAGTTGTAGAAAATGGCCCAGATAGTTGATGAATGGCTATGAAAAGATGGTCTCAGAATTGGTCATTTAAACATTTATCACCTGCTAGGTAAACTTTCTGAGGCAGTTATCATAGTAAATCATAATTTCCATGTCTTTGGCTTTTCAGAAAGTGATATAAATAAAAACATAACTAATGAAAACAAAGGATAGATGGTTATAATATACTTGGAAGTGACCCTACTAGGAAACTTGAGACAGGATTAGTTGTATATGTTACCATTGCCATACACTCTTGCCGCAGAACAGACCTTGAGACACCAGATATTGAATGCATATCGTTGGAAGTCCAGTCTTAACTGGGTTTCGGTATCATAATCCAAATGCAACAGCATCATGGTATGATCACTTTACAAGTATGATGGATTATGTTTTATCTTTTAATTTAAAAGATATAATTGTTCTTGGAGATTTCAGTATTGATTACAGACAATCAGATGTTACATGGAGTGATACTGTTTTATCATACAGCTTATCCGAAATTATTACTAAAGAGTAACTGAAACATCATCCACACTAATAGATCACATATATGTAACTTATCATCCACACTAATAGATCACATATATGTAACTCATCATCCATGCTAATAGATCACATATATGTAGCTTATCATCCACACTAATAGATCACATATATGTAACTCATCATCCACACTAATAGATCACATATTTGTAGCTTATCATCCACACTAATAGATCACATATATGTAGCTTATCATCCACACTAATAGATCACATATTTGTAGCTTATCAACCACACTAATAGATCACATATATGTAGCTTATCATCCACACTAATAGATCACATATATGTAGCTTATCATCCACACTAATAGATCACATATTTGTAGCTTATCATCCACACTAATAGATCATATATTTGTAGCTTATCATCCACACTAATAGATCACATATATGTAGCTTATCATCCACACTAATAGATCACATATATGTAGCTTATCATCCACACTAATAGATCACATATTTGTAGCTTATCCACACTAATAGATCACATATATGTAACTTATCATCCACACTAATAGATCACATATATGTAACTCATCATCCACACTAATAGATCACATATTTGTAGCTTATCATCCACACTAATAGATCACATATTTGTAGCTCATCATCCACACTAATAGATCACATATATGTAGCTCATCATCCACACTAATAGATCACATATATGTAGCTTGTCATCCACACTAATAGATCACATATATGTAGCTTATCATCCACACTAATAGATCACATATATGTAGCTTATCATCCACACTAATAGATCACATATTTGTAGCTTATCATCCACACTAATAGATCATATATTTGTAGCTTATCATCCACACTAATAGATCACATATATGTAGCTTATCATCCACACTAATAGATCACATATATGTAGCTTATCATCCACACTAATAGATCACATATAAGTTACAGACTCAACTTACAATCATTTCTGAAAGAGTTGCAAGCAGCGCCTCTAAATTATGTGTACCAACTAACTGACCCCGATATCGCCCTGGTATACTGGCTCTTCTTAACCCTTTGAAAATAAAGTATGTTCGTTCATTCGCTCTTTTTGGGATTTATTTAACAAGCATGTTCCCATTAAGGAGGTGAGAGTTAAACATCAAATGAAGTCCCCCTGGATAACACCTGAGATATTGCAAGTAATGAGGGTAAGAGATAGGCCCACAAAAATAAGGAATTCACTAGTTTCTGATTCATTCATTTGCATGTCCCTTGTGAAACTTTGCCTCCCTAACAGCAATCCTGTAGGCCTCTCGGTTGTGAGCAAGATGGCCTGCTGCTGATGCATCCATTTGCAGATCATCAATGATGTCTTGCAGCCATCTTCGCTTTGGTCTTCCTCTCTTTCTTTTTCCCATTATGTACCCTTCAAAGACGGTCTTCTCTAGATTATCATGATGTTTAATGTGTTCAGAATATTTAAGTTTTCTCTCTTTAATCCTCTTTACTAGCCAGCCTTCTTCAGTATTAAGTTCTTGTAGTATGGATATATTTGTTCTTTTTTTTTTGTGTCCATGGTATTTGAAGAACTCTTCTGTAGCATTTACATTCAAAGGCATTTATGTGTTTCTCATCTGTTTTGTTAAGTGTCCAGGTCTCACAGGCATATGTTGTGATGGGAAAGATGCATGCCCTTAAAAATCTTATTTCTGTCTGTTCCTCTCCACAGATTCTTTCTGATTACTTAGAAATAAAGTTCAATATTTAATTAGGCAAGAGAAGAAAAACACTTAGGAACCTAGTTCAGAATAAATCAGACAGTAAGTCTGTCTGGAAAGCAATTAACATTCTTGCAAACACAAGAAAACAGTCTGACTTGCAGAGTTATAAACATGTGCCTGCTTGTGCTGAGTTCAGCAATTGCTTTCGAGAAGAAGTCGATATCTTAAAATTGTACTATTAACCCCTACTTATAGCTTAAGCGAATTAAATAAATTTATAGGCAGTAAATGTGCAAATCTAAAACAACTTAGTATTCCTTTCATATCAGTTAGTGAAGTTTACAATTATCTTTCATCTTTAAACAGCAACGCAGCAGGACTTATGAAATTAGCAACAAGATATTACACTACTCAGCCCCAGTAATTACAGATACACTAACATTTACAACCAGTGCATTGCACATTGTCATTTTCAAGCTTAACTACCTTTATTATTTGAACCAGTTTTACTGCAGTCGCCATTCCTTTTATCTGTCACATTGCATAATGTCATTTTCAGGCTTGTAAAACTGCTAAAATATATCCCCATTTTAAAATCTGGTTCAGAGAAAAATCCATCAAGCTATAGGCCAATTTCCATTCTATTGACTTTATCAAAACCCCTAGAAAAAAAAACATATACAAAAAAAAAACCTCACATGATATGCAAGGAAATGATTTGTTTGCTGACTGTCAGTAAGATTTTAGGCCTAAACGTTCCTGCCATCCAGCTCTCACAAAAATGACAAAATATTGGTATTCCTGGTCATTCATGCTGTCATTAATGCCAGCATGTACAGTTGTTCTCCTCACCCACTGATCAACATTGTGTTGTCTCAGTGCTCAAGTTCATTTTACAGTACCAGCTCCTGGTATTGGAATGACTGAGACAGCGTTATAAGTTGTAACTGATATCTGTTCATTCCTTTTCGTAAGGAATTCCCAATTATCGGTGACTTGCATGTTCTTTGATGTTGTTACTGTTTTCCTGTTGTGCATCTTATTCTTGCTGATTTTTGTGAGAGCATAACTCACGAATGGATGTCTTGAATGAAATATCTGTTTGGGTCCTTGTTGCTTGTTAATTATTTAGTGTAGGGCTGTTTTGTAAACATCTGTAAAAATCTGTAATTTTGTGCTTTTTTGTAAAAATATACTTGGTATAAAGTGGAATGAATTCAAGAACTGTGCAGAGATAAGACAGATGAGCAAACAACAACCTGTCAGATCAGAAAAAGATCAAAGGGTGATCAGAAAAAGAAGATGGACATATGTAGATCATGTGATGAGAAGAAACAATTATAGAATACCAAAACAAGCTATCAAGTGGAACACAACAGGCCAAAGAAAAAAGAGGTCAACCACGTGAAACTCTAAAGAGGACATTGTTAAGAGAAGCCAGTTTAGTGAGCATATTATCCCTTAATGAAGTTGAAAGACTCACTGAGAACAGGAAATCTTGGCAAACAGCTGTGCGAGCCCTATATAACTTTTAACGGCACAGGAAGGATGAAAGATGTAAGATGTTTTGTAAAACTTGATTCTATTGCTTATGTGTACATCAACAGGATATGCTATTTTCTTCGAAAAAATCATAGACAAAGTACTTTAGTGAGACGTGAGAGAAAGAAAAATCACAAGAGAATTACCTGGGATTCGAACACAGACTCCGGTAGGACGAGCAGCCGTCTAGCCACGAGAGAACAGCGTACTATCGACTTAGTCCGTGTTCGAACCCCAGGTAATTCTCTTGTGATTTTTCTTTCTCTCACGTCTCACTAAAGTGCTTTGTCTACGATTTTTTCGAGGTTTAATCCTACAATATTTGTTCTCTTACTTTACCGTACCAAAACCTCGTAGTTTCCTATTTATAAAAAATTGTTCCTTAATGCTATTTTCTTGTGCTGGCTTTATATGTTACTGGTGTAATATGATATGCATTGATATGTAACTTATGTGCATAACAGTGATATCTGACATGTATTTACTGTGCACAAAAAAAAGATGTGACATGCACAGATGTATAGATTCTTGGTATTACAGTGAGATATGACATGCACTGATCTGCAATTTCTGTGCACAACACAGTAACATCAACTCTACCTTTTAAATGACAATGGATTGTCTAACAGTGGTTACTCTGCTGAAAGTACCTCTTGTTGTACTGACATAGGTCTTAGAACAACTCTTGTAAATGTGACATATGTCTCAGAAGGACAATTCTTGTAAATGTGACATAGGTCTCAGAAGGACAACTATTGTAAATGCTGTTATGTTCTCATAGTTGCTGGTTTCATTTCCTCCTCTTGTCATTAACTTGTGCAGAATTGAACAAAACTATAAGAATCTAGAACCTAGAGGCAGAGTCACTTCTTTTGAAAGTTACAAGTAACAAAGTCTACTTATTTTATTAGAAAGAGATTCAGTGAGGACATGGACATCTTAGTGACACAGAAGCTGAGATATATGGCTATTATTATGATGTTTAGAAAACACTAGATTTTGTACAAAGAAAACCTAGAGTTGCTTCTCTGAGCTGACTGTTTACTTTTAGGTTGAAAGATCTTAACTGAATGGTTATTTTTGGGTTGAAAGATCTCAGCTGATTGGCTATTGAACTTACTTGTTAAGAATAGGTGACTTATTTACTTCCATAATCAGCATAAGCTGCTATCTGATTACCCTGATATAGTTCTCCTCTGTCATCCATAAAAGAATCTTATTGTGAACCAATAACCATTTAAACTGAAGTAAAGGTTTATATAAAGATCAGCTCCAGCAAAATCTTGTAAAGTCAGCAACTGCTTTCATCATACTGGATTCCCCTGGGAACAGCTGTGTTAAGAACACACTTACCTTAACATAGTCTTTGTGAGACAGGGAACATAGATCTGTTTGCTTAAAAACTCTGACCTACTTCTGTAGCCCAGAAACCTGTAGCAATCAACACTAATTGTAATTGGTATTTTTGTAAAATGTAATGTTAGGTTGGTGGACAGATGGGGACATAGAGTCTTTACAACAATGACTATCAGAACGGTGTAAACAAAACAGAGCCAGCAGACTATAGTTGGCAGGGAATGGATATCATTGAAGCACTCATCAGATTCCTCATCCTAAAGTTGGAGTGTCAACTGTCTCAAAGCTATCTGGCCAGGCAGCATTGAACGCTGGATTTGACATGGAGAAAGGGCTTAAGTACAGCCACCAGAGGCTGGAAAACAAAGTTTTGGCCAGGCCAGCCACACTGTCTTCATGGCAGTCTGAGCAAGACCACAGTCTGCCCTAGCAAGGAAAGGTGCTGAAGTCGGAGGTACCCAGCCAAAAGGTGCTTCGCAAAAATCAGAGTACCATGCGTTATCGCTAATGAAATGTCTCTATCTGCAGTTTTCAAACATGGTGCTCGCCTTGTGAAGACTAACCAGGCAGGTGCAGTGCTGGGGCCCCTGCCTCAAAAGGGTCCACCCAATGCTACTGGAGGTCCTCTCAGTTTGTCTTGTGGAGCCAGGGGACATGAGAGTAGAGCTACTGAATAAAAATTATACAACAGCAGAAAACTACCAAAAAGCAAGAACTAATGCAATGGAATGCTGAGAGTGTCAGTAGTGTTAGAGATGGCTGTAGGAAAGAGGTGGAACTGGAGATCATACTCTTTGCAAAGCAGGTAAGTATTTGCTGCTTACAGGAGACACACATGGAAGGAGCCAAATACCCGTTGATCCATCTAAAAGCAAGTAATACAGACTTCCACCTCCTTAGCTATTACTGTCCTAATGACCACCCACTTGCTGTAGAAACACTCCCACATATAGAGAGACTGATGGACTGTGGCAGTTTTAACAGCCATTCCCAGAGCTTGGGCTATGACCACATAGACAAGAGAGGAGAGGAAGTTGAGAGCTGGCAGGATGATAATGGACTTCTCCTGATCAACCAGCCAATAGATCCCCCAACATTTTACTCAGGTGCTTGGCATACAAAATCAACACCAGATCTAGCATTCCACTCTTCATACCTGAAGTGGAACATTACACGTGAAGTTGGAAAACAACTTGGAGGTACCAACCATCAACCAGTCTTCCTGACAATAGAAAATGAACTCCTTAACACCAGTAGCCTTCTTCCCAGATGGAACTATAAAAAAGCAAACTGGAGAACATACAGACATCGTACAGGTATCCTGGTGGGACAGCTGTCTATAGAAGGTAAGGATATTAACAGCATAATGAAGGAATTCAATGCTTGTATCCTCCAGGCCACCCGTGAAACCATTCCCAGAGGAGCTCGTAGGGACTATAAACCATACTGGTCTAGTGAGCTGGGAAAATTCCATGATGATGTGGAAACAGCTCGAAAGCAAGCAGAAAATAGACTCTGTGCCAAGAACACCACACTAATTACCAACATGCTAAGGCCAAATTTCAGAGAGCCAAGCTGCAACCCAGATGGGAAAGTTGGAGAGAGAAAACAGAGTTCCTAAACTTTGAAAAGGTGGAAGGAAACTGTGGAAACATTTAAACAATGAGAGCACTGGAAGAAGTACAAAGGTTACACTAAAAAAGGATGGAAAAACTCTTACAGGTAAGCAGGTAGCAGATCACTTTGCTCGCATGTTTGTACAAGACTGCAACATTCATATCCATCCAGAGAAAGAGCGTACAGTGCGCATTGACTCACAGAAAGAAGAGGAACAAGGCAGAAAAGTGAAGGTCATGGATGCACCAATCACATGCAGTGAGTTAGACCAGTCAGTAAACTGAAACCAAAGAAAACACCAGGACCAGATGGAGTGTCCAATGAAATGATCAGAACCTGGGAATGGCAGCAATGGGAAAGCTATTGGATATTTTCAGTATATGTTGGAGCACAGGTAAGTTACCTCAGATATGAAAGGAAGCAAGCATGGTACCACTGTTAAAGTCAGGGAAAAACAGCGATACAGCCTCCAGCTACAGGCCAATCAGTTCATTCTGTCTATACAAAATGATGGAACGCATCACTGACCTGAGGCTAAAAGGGTATCTAGAAAGTGAAAACCTTGTTCCACAACAAGCAGGATTTAGGGAGTACTACAGTACAGAAGATAAGTGACCTATCTGTCTAAAGAGATTGAGGACATATTCCAAAACAAAAATCTTGTACTAGCGGCATAGATAGACATGAGAAAAGCCGTTGATAAAATATGGAAAAAAGGTCTGCTGTGGAAACTAAGAAACTGCAATGTGAGTGGAAGACAGTACAACTGGATAAAGTCCTATTTACACAATAGAAGAGCAAGAGTAGTAATGGATGGTCACAAAAGCCAAAAATTACTGCTGTGACATGGTGTACCACAAGGAGAAGTCTTTTCACCTACACTATTCCTGGTATTCGTTAATGACCTGGTCAAGGAACTTCCCTATGGAATCAAAGCGGCACTGTATGCAGATGATCTGGTCACATGGTGTACAGATGAATATGCAACAGTTGCTACATAGAGATTCCAAAGAGCAGCAGACATCTTGACATCATGGACAAACAAATGGTGTGTAACTATCAACATAGAGAAATCAAGTACCACTGTGTTCACTTTCTCATCTAAACAAAAAGCAGTTAAGATCTTTGTAATTGAAATATCCTTAAGGATGGACAACCAACCCACTTACTTAGGAGTGACTCTTGACTCAAAACTGACAGGTAAGGAACATATCAACAGTGCAGAAGCAAAAGTCATAAGAAAACTGAGTGGAACCACATGGGGAGCTAGTGAAAGAATCCTCAAGAATGTATATCAGCAAAGTATTCTACCACATTTAGAATATGGCTCAACATCTTGGTGCACAGCATCAAACACTACACTGCATAATCTAGACAAGGTACAAAATCAGTCACTACGGATTATCACAGGTGCCATGAGGTCCACACCAATAGTAGAAATGCAGAAAACAGTTGGTGTTCAAACAATAAAAGAACATGGACACAAAGGTCATGACCTTGGGATAGAAATTCCTCAGCTCTGTAATCCATCCCTGAAGGAGAGATTCAATAACTTGGCATTAATACAGCTTAAAAGAAGCAGCTTCATTCATCAGGCCAAGTGTATGCATAAGCTGATACCTGACCTTCCAACAGTAGTTGTTCCATTATCATCTGTACCAGAGCATACACCATGGAAAGAAGCAGATTGTACACAAATAACCATTCAAACTGAGTGAAAGTGTGCAGAATGGTGAAATGCAAAGCAGTCTTGTAAGATCGATGGCCACACTTAGTTTCATCATCATCATCATCAGGTGCCATGCCAACTGCCGTTGGCTATTATGCATCTCCAGAGTACACAATCCTTCATGCAGGCCATCAGCTCAGTTGGTGATCTCCTCTTACACCATCCCGTCAGACTGTCCAGTATCATTTCTCTTGGTCTTCCTCTTGATCTTCTTCCTTCTGTTTTTCCTGTTGTTATAATATTTTCAATGCCCCATCTTCTCACTGCATGTCCTATGAAAGTACATTGTCTCTCTCTTATCTTTTTGACAAGATTTTTTGTCTTTCCAGCTCTTCTCCTACATTCTTCATTAGTTATTTTTGCTGTCCAGGGGATTTGCAACATTCTTCTAATAAACCACATTTCTGGTTCTTCCAGTGATTTTTGTGCAGACTTGCCTATTGCCCATGATTCACTTCCATATAACAAGATAGGTTCAGTATAGCATTTTAGGACTCGTTTTCTAACATTCATTGATAAGGATGTGTTGGATAATATGTTTCTCATTCTCTGAAATGCAGTCTTTACTTGGCCTATTCTGTTCCTAATTTCTGTTCTGCATTTCCCATCTGAAGTTATTAATGCTCCAAGATATTTGAATTTCTGCACCTGCTTTAGAATAGTTCCATTTAATTTAATACTGCATGCTGGTAGATTCTGTTTCTTAGATAAAACCATAGTCTCTGTCTTTTTGATGTTCAAAGTAAGGCCTTTCTGTTAACTTTCTTTGGCGACTTTATCCAAGAGATTTTGCAGGTCTTGTTGGTTCTCAGCTATCAGTACTGTATCGTCAGCATACCAAAGGTTGTTAATATTGTATCCTCAAATTTTTATGCCAGGTTCTGTGATGATCGTTCTTAGAATATTCTCACTATAAAGAGAAAAAAGATCTGGAGATAGTACACATCCTTGTGCACCCCTTGTTTTATCAGTTGATATTTTCCAGTTCTATTTTCAATTTGAACTGCTGCTTCATGGTGCCAGTATAGATGTGTTACAATCCTCAGGTCTTTGCCATCTATATTGATGTCTTCAAGCATTTTAATAATTTCATTATGTTTCACCTTGTCAAATGTCTTGGTGTAATCAGTGAAGCATAAGTAGAGATCTTTCTGTACTTCTAAAGCTCTTTCTTTTGCTCAATTCTTAACCCTTTTGAAATAAAGATCAATCAGTCAATAAAGATCAATCAATCTGTTAGTGTTCGTAAAACATAAATGGCATTGTGTGTTCCCTTTCCTTCAACAAATCCAAACTGTTCATCTGCTATTTCCATTTTTATCTTTTTCCTTGTTCTTCTCATAATGATTCTCAGAAGCAGCTTCTGAGTTTACTTAGTTTGCTAGATGACAAATATCCATGTGACACCTGGATACATGTGTATACAGATGGATCTGCACATGATGCCATAAAATGGAGGGGCAGGAGCACATATTGAATATCCAAACAACACCACTGATAAGATTTCCATTTCTACTGGAAAATACTGCAACAACCATGATGCAGAAGTTAGGCCAGTTATTGCTGCAGTTGAAGAACTATCAGACTCCAGAATTGATACTCCCATAGTCTTCTTCTTCTTCCTTGCTCGCTTCTACCACCAAAACTGCACTGTGATCCCACTGAATTTATTCCTGTGGTCCTCATTAGGTCCCGTGGTCTCCTGTGTGGTCCCCGAAAGGACCACACGAGATCACTGAGAGGACCACAAGGGGTTCAGAGTATCGCAGGGCTTTAGCCTGTATTCTTGGTGGGTCTCTGAAGCAGATTGCGTGACACCGTGGTTTTCATTGCACCAGTTTAGTCTAGAGTTGGACTTTCTCACCGGAAGACCTCGACGTGTTCAGGATATCAGTGCATCCCCGCTGGGTGAACTCCCATAGTAATTCTCACAGATGCAAGATCAGTTCTGGAAGCTCTTCAGTGCAGCAAATTACCAGACCTTAAGGATTCCTTGTCAAAAATTGGTTCACAACACAGTTACCTTGCAGTGGATTCCCTCCCACTGTGGGATACCAGGCAGTGAGAAAAGCGACTGTCTGGCCAAAGGGGGCACTAAAATGGAGCAATCAGACATACTGATAATCACCTATAATCAGAAGAAAAGCATGATAAAAACCTACAGGAAACCACAAACACCACCACATGATGACTATCACATGCTAAACAGAAAGGAACAGGTCACCATTTTCTGTCTCCAAACAGGACACAGCCGACTCCGAAGTCATATGTATACAAAGTTTAAGGTTGGTACTACTACTCTTTGTACATGTGCCTAGGTGCCCCAAACTGTGGAACATATCCTCCAAAACTGCACCAACTATGAGAAACTGAAAAGCAATCACTGGCCCAGTGAAACCACTAAAGAAGATAAGCTCTACGGTTCCATACATGAATTACACAAAACATTAAATTTATCCAAGAGACAGAACAGCAGATATAGACAGACAATGCGTAAGAAGAAGATCATACTGGATAATAAATATCCAAATGACATCCTTATATGTATCAGTACTGATGAAGCTGTACACAAAGGAAGATGTTGGTCACTGATAACCAGAAGTAAAGTCCTACAGGAGCCTACAGATACCATCACAGGATGACTTACATCTTCTTACGTCCTTCCCATGCCACTAAACATCACATAGGGCTCGCATGGTAGCTTGGCAGGATTCGCTGTTTTCAGCGAGCTTTTCAACCTCATCAAGGAATGTTATTTCCACTTAACCAGCCTCTCTTAACAATGTCCTCTTTAGAGTTTCACATCATTGACCTCTTTTTCTTCAGCCTTTTGTGTTCCACTTGATAGCTTGTTTTGGGATTCTCTGGTTTTTCTTCTCAGCACATGGCTACATATGTCCATCTTCTTTTTCTGATCACCCATGAGACAGGTTGTTGTTTGCCCATTTGTCTTATCTTTGCATTGTTCTTGAATTCATTCCACTTTATACCAAGTATTTTCCTGAGGCATTTGTTTTTAAAAGAGTCTAATTTCTTGTCTATTTCATTAGTTGTTTTCCAGTTTTCACATGGAAATATACAAGGTCCGATAATTAAGTAATGAGACTGATTTTATTATGGCCAAGTGAAAAATGCCATCTATGAAGCAAAGCATGGAATCCAAAGAGACAACCTTCATCTATGATCTGGCAACTTTTCATCGCCGCCCGATAAGCAAATAACAAACAAGCCGCCATTTTGTTGACCTAGTTAGAGGTGCATTGTCACGTAATCAGCACGGAGCTAAGAACTAACATTAAATTCTGTTTAAAACTCAGAAAAAGTTACATTGAGACAGTTGAATTGATGTGACAAGTTTATGGTGATAATTGTTTATCTTGTGCACAGATGTTCGGGTGTTATTCTCGATTCAAAAGTGGTGTGGAAACGATTACAAATGCAACTAGACATGGACGCCAAATTTGTTCATAATGAGGAACTCATTCCAAAGTCAGAGAATGGATACAAGAAGATCATTGTTTGACTGTGAGGATGATGGCAGATGAATTTGATGTTAACCGAGAGACCATTCGTAAAATTTTAGTGGAAGATTTGAGCAACAAAAAAAACTTTCTTGCCAGTTTGTACCACATTCATTGTCTGATGACCAAAAACATAGCATGTTGAGTACGCAAAAGACATCATCAAAATGTGTCCATTGTTTGATGACCAAAAACATCAGCATGTTGAGTACACAAAAGACATCATATCATCAAAATGTGTCACAGAAATAAACATTTCTTAAATTTGATTGTTGCAGAGGATGAAACATGGATTTTCCGCTATGATCCCACAGCTAAATGCCAAAGTGCTAAGTGGAAGTCATCATCATCACCAAAAGGCAAAAAATTTCGTCTTCAGAAGTCGAAAGTGAAGACAATTTTGATGTGCTTCTATGATAGGAAAGGAGTTATTCACAAAGAATTTATTCAAGAGGGACAGACTGTCATGCCTAAGTTTATTCTGAGAATCCTATTGAAAAGGATTCTCTGAGTCTGACCCAAGTATTCAGCACCTGGCAGTTTTTTTTCCTTCTTCATGATGATGCACCGGCTCACCGGGCGGTAGTTGTACAGGAAATTTTTACCCAAAAACAAGTGTGTGTTCTCAGCCATCCACCCTATTCCCCAGATTTGTCTCCCTGCGATTTATTTTTTATTCCCAAAATTAAAGTTACCATTGAAAGGATGCTTCTTTGATGATACTGATGACATCCAAAGGACCATAACATCAAGTTTAAGGACCATACCAACAGAAGAACTGCAGAGGTCATTCCAGTGTTTGTTAGATCATGCGACTCACTGTATCAATGCACAAGGGGCTTACTTTGAATAAAATACAGCTTATATCTTCAACTGTTGTTTATTTTATTTTTTGCGTAATTAGTCTCATTACTTAATTGTCACATATTTAATTGTCGGACCTTGTTTCACGCCTGTTTCAGTCTGGAACCATTCGCTCATTCCTTCTTCTGTGTTGACTGTACAAACATATCCATTGTAGAGGTCTCTAATAATGTTGACAATATTAGATGGTATTCCATTTATTCTTAAAATTCTCCACAGTGAATCTCTGTGTATGCTATCAAATGCATTTCTAAAGTCTATGAAGTTTAGGATCAGTGGTTTTTGCTTTATGATATGTTCTTCAGGTATTATTTTTTGAGTAAAGATCTGGTAAAGACAGCTTCTCCCTTTTCAAAATTCTGCTTGTTCTTCTCTCATTGCAGTATCTACTATATCATTAATTATATTCAGAATAATTTTGCAAAATATTTTTGACACAACTGATAGTAAGGTTACTCCTCTCCAGTTATTACAATTGCTAAGGTTGCCATTTTTTGGTATTTTAACAATGATTCCTTTTTTCCATTTAGAAGGGACTTTTTCTTGTTTTTGAAACTTTATTAAACAATCTTTGTAGTTGACTGATGTTGTCACTGTTAATAGCCTTTAAGATTTCAGCTGTTATTTCATCTTCACCTGCAGCTTTGTTGTTTGCCATTAGATTCACTTCTGTTTCAATTTCATTCAATGTAATTTCATCTAGGCTGACATTTAGTTGCGGGATTGGTAATTGGTTCTTTTGGGTGTGATCGATTAAGTATTTCTTGGACGTGTTCTTTGCTTATGGTCTTTACTTAATGTTAATAGGGTGCCAGTTTTGCTAAGGATTGGTCTTTCTTTGGATGCAATAGTACCTGTTAGCCTCTTTTGTATGTTAGTTTAGCTGTCTCCTGTTTGTGCTGCCTTCTCTGCTTCTTTCTTCATGTTGTCAATGTGTTCTGTTTTATTCCTTATCTCCCTCTCTCTCTCTCTGAACCTTAAGTGCCAAGGCCACATGGGGCTTCCACAAGGGTTTTCCACAAATGCCTGTCCTTCGCCTTTTTTTTTTTCTGCTCTTGCCCAGGTGAGCCCTCTATTGCTCAACATCCTCTCTGTTGTTCTTCTCCATGTCTCTTTTGGTCTACCCTTACTTCTGTTCCCCTGTGGTGTCCATCTTAGTGCTATTTTTGGTAGTGAGTTGTCAGTCATTTGGAGCACTTCCCAACCATCGCCAGCGTCTTTCCTCAATAATTGTTGTCAGTGGGTTCATCTGCATTTTTTCCAACAAGATGTTATTTCTTATGGTGTTTGGCCAAAATATTTTTCTAATTCTTCATAAACATTTAGTCTGGAAAGAATTCAGCTTGTTTTTTATGGTTTTGATGATTTTCCAGCATTCACTTCCATAGAATAGCACACTTAGAACATTACTCTTAAATATCCTGATTTTTGTCTTCATGCTTAGTTTTTTAAATTTCCATATAGTCTGCAGCATTGCAAAAGCCTGGTTTGCTCTAGTAAGTCTGCTGTTGATGTCCTCTGTCCTGTCTCCATTTTCTACTACTCTACTGCCAAGATATGCAAATTCGTTGACCTCCTCCACTAATTTGCGTACATTTCTGTTCTTCATATTTTGCTTCATTAAGTTTGTCTTTCCTGCATTGATCTTTAGTCCGATGTTGTTTGCATTCTGAGTATATTGTTTATTTTATCTTACATATCTTTGTGGCTGCTTGATAGTAGACAAATGTCGTCCACAAAGTCAAGGTCCTCCAGCACTGTGTCAAGGGTCCATTGTAATCCTTTGCGTTTGTCTGATGTTGCCTCCATATTTAACCAATCTACTGCCAAGATAAATAATGTTGGTGATAGTACACATCCCTGCTTCACTCCTGTTTGTACCCTGAAGCTGCTGGAGGTATGTTCTCCACAGATAACTTTGCACTGAAAACCCTCGTATAGGGCTTTGATTACATTCACTATCTTATGGGGGAGGCCATGCCATCTTAGGATTTTCCACAGTGCATCTCTGTTGACACTATGAAAGGCTTTCTCAAAATCTATAAACAATGCATATCTTGTGCTATGCCACTCATTTGCCTGTTCTAATATTTGTCTAAGTACAAATATGTGGTCTATGCATAATCTTCCTTTCCTAAATCCTGCCTGCTCTCTCCAAAGTTTTCCATCAAGTGCTGGTACAATTCTGTTGATGATTATTCTGCAAAATACTTTACTGGTGAGTAGCAGTAGGGTAATGCCTCTCCAGTTCCCACAATCTCTGAGGTCACCCTTCTTTAGTAGTTTTACTATAAGGCCAGTTTTCCACTCCTCTGGGGCTTTTTCTAGATCCCAAATTTGTTGTAGTATCTGGCAGAATTGTTTTGGTGTTTCGGTTTCTTCTACTTTCAACATCTTAGCAATCACTTCATCTTCACCTGGTGCCCTGTCTAATTTTAGCTTCTTTATTGCCTCCTTTACTTCACTTATTGTTATTGGTCCTGTATTGCTGTTTCCTGTAGTGTTTTATTGAACTCTTGTATGGACATTTCTGGTTCATCTTGTAGGGCACTGAAGCTGTTCTTAAATACTATTGAGAATTCATTCCCTGTTTGCTGGTCTTTCAGTTTTGTTGTATCAAAACATGTCTTTCTGTGTTCTCCAGTTGTGACTTTTCTTAATTTTAGTTTTATTTTTGCTACCAGAAGGTTGTGATCACTTCCTGCGTCTGCTCCTTTCCTTGCTCGCATATCTTGTAGTGACCGTTTCCACTTGTTGTTTATTAGTATGTGATTGGTTTGGTTTTCTGTGGTTTTATCTGGGGACCTCCAAGTCACTTTATGGATGTTTTTATGCTGGAAAATTGTCCCTCCAATGGTCATTATGTTTTCTTCACAGAAACTGCAGAGTCTTTCTCCATTTTCATTTATTTCTCCGATTCCTTCTCCTCCCATGATTCTTCTTCTATCTTCATTTCCCTCACCTACTTTTGCATTGAAGTCGCCCAAGATGAGTAGCATATCATGCTTGGGTATTGTTTATACTGGGGCTTGGAGGCTGTTGTAAAAATCTCCTTTTAATTCCTCTTCAGCTGCTTCTGTTGGTCCATAACAAACTATAATAGACAGCTTCCTGAATCTTGAATTGAAGCGTGCATATAATAATCTCTCATTTTTAGGGGTCCATTTCAACAATGCTCTTGATGCTTCTTTTGTTGTAATCAATGCTACTCCTCGTTCATGATGATCTTCTTTGCCTGACCATATTGTTTCTTCTGTGTGCTGTGTTGTTAATTTCCTTCTGCCTTGTCCTGTCCATCTTGCTTCTTGTATTCCTAGTATGTCTAGTTTGTATCTGTGCATTTCCGTGATGATTTGTGCTAGTTTTCCAGTCTGGTTAAGTGTTCTTACATTCCAGCTGCCTATTTACATCTTGTGTTTAGGTTCTAGGAGGACTGCAGTCGGGCTGGGGACTTCCAGTGGCTGGCTTTCATCCACAACCTTCATGGGCTCAGTTTCCTGACAAGCATTTCTCCTTCCACCTGCATTTGTTTTTGTCCATTGCTTCTGTTTCTGTAGCAGTCTGATAGTTTTTTACCAGATAGGGTTGCTGGCCCTATGCCGAACCCTCCTTAGTCGCCTTTTACGATCATGCATGGTAGGGTACAGTGGTCCTATTCTTTGCAGATCCCGGGTACCACACGGGGGTTTATCCCTTATAGCTGAACTATTTACACAGAATGACTGTCACCTGTTAATAGAAATGAATGAGTCATTTTCCATCTCAAAACAAGACAAAAGCCACATGAAATCATATTTATACTAATACTGAAGTTGGTAATTCTTACTTTTGTATATGTACCTTGGCACCTGAAACTGTGGAATATGTCTTCCAGACTATACACAAACTATGAAACACAAAGACACTTACTGGCCTGATGAAATGACTCTAAAAGTTAGGCTCAATGATTCTATGCAGGAACTACAAGAGAACAGTCCCAGTTTATTCAAGAGACAGAATTATAGATATAGACAACAAACTTGTAATAATATGAAGCTGTATAGTGTCCTGTAGTGGTAGCACACATGTATGATAAATGAAAATCTTCATAATAGTGGCATATTTCTTCAGTATGCTATGACATTTAAAATTCCATGTTTTAATCTAGAGCACTGCAGGAAGCAGATGTTATCCTTCTTCTTGGAGCTCGGCTTAACTGGATGTTACATTTTGGAGCTCCACCACGATTTAATCCAAAAGTCAAGATTATTCAGGTAATGTACATTGTAATCAGTGGTTCTAAGGACTGTAATAGCTAGAGGTGGGGTGGAGGATAAGCTCTCCACTCCAATTAAATGTCTCCCAGGTGTGCATCTCAAATAGACTCTGACAGTCCAGGTCCAGCTCCTGGCCTTCTCATGGCAGAACTGTTTAAATTGACAGGAGAAGGGGCAAAAGGCGAGTATATGGCGCCAGAAAACCAGACGCTTTGGGTAGATGTGACTCATTAGTCTTGGTTGATAACTCATCTAGGAGAAGGAAAACTGATTTCAAACCCCCTGCTGCCTTGTAGAGTAGGCTCTGGCCAGAGTCAAAGGCTAGTGGAGTAAATCATAAACACACTGGTGGAAGGCAAGGGGAAACCAACACTGTACATTCCCAAGAACAGTCATGATAATCCACAATTCTTTTGAATCATAACACGTTAATGGGAGTTCCAGTGGAACCACCTCATCTGGTAGGGACTATCACGTGGGACAGGTGATACCAGATCATCATCCAACTACTGTATGCAAAGAAAACACAAGTAACACCACAGTAATTGCAGCATGGAACATTAGAACATTAACAGAGCTTGGAAAACTGGAAAACATCAAACAAGAAATGAAAAGAATGGAAATTAACATTCTTGGTTTATGTGAAATGAGATGGACTGGAGCAGGAAGCAGAGATCATAAGGACTTCAAAATAATATATTCCAGGGGAAACCAGTGTAGAAATGGAGTTGGCATAATATTGGATAAGAAGACAACAAGAACCATGAAAGGTTTCTGGTGCATATCAGACAGAGTGTTCATGATTAAATTACATGGCCACCCAAAAGACACAAATCTCATCCAAGTATACGCACCAACTTCAGAAGCTCTGATGATGAGATAAAAGAATTTTACAACAACCTGGACATGGCAATGAAACAGTGCAAACCATGGGAAGTAAACTTTGTGATGGGTGATTTAAAAGCAAAAGTATAGACTGAACAAGACAATGAAGCTACTGGCAAGTATAGACTAGGTATCAGAAATACAAGAGGAGAAATGTTGATTGAGTGGGCAGAAAAGAATAAAATTATAATAGGAAATACTTGGTTTCAACAACACCAAGGCAACTGTGGACATGGAAAAGCCAAAATAATAACATACATAATCAGATAGATTACATTATGATCAACAGAAGATTCAGGAACTCACTAATATCTGTGAAAACAGTGACCACATCCCAGTTGTAGGAAAAGTGAGAATCAGGCTAAAGAGGTTAAAGGTAGCAGCTAAAAACAAAGAACTAGATAGAGAACTGTTATGGAAAGATAAGGCAATACAAGAACAATATAGGACCATAGTACATAATAGGTATAATGCTATAGAGAAGATTGAAACAATTGATGAACAATGGAATATGCTTAAAGACTCTATTCAGCAAACATCTGTCGAAATCCTATCTATCTATGCCTCTGACCCCTCGTGGAGCATAGGCCGCCAACAAGAGCTCGCCAGGCAGTTCGGTCCTGGGCCACTCTTTCCAACTGTCTCCATGTCTGGTTCATTATTTTGATGTCCGTGTCCAGACTTCGGCGCCAGGAGTTCCTTGGTCTCCCTCTTCTCCTTTTACCCTGTGGGTTCTCTTTTTGGCGTTTCTGTAGCAAAGTTCTTTTTATAGGATAAGGTTGCTGGCCTTAAGCCAACCCTCCCCCTTTTTCCTGACTTGGGACAGGCAATGATCCATAAAATGGACCTCTAAATAAATGACACACTAAACAGGGGTGGATGACGGAAGAAATTTTGCAACTAATGGATCAGAGAAGATATCTTAAAGAAGATAAAGATGAATATGACAAAATAAATAAAAAAATAAGACACATATACAATAAAGCTAAAGAAGAGTGACTAAATAAGAAATGTAATGAAATAGAGACACAGCATCATGGAAACACAAGAGATATGTACAAACAAATAAAGGAGTTAACAAACAAGGGGCATACAATAATGGACAGAGATGAAATAATGGCACGATGGTGTGAATACATTAGAGAACTTTATGAGGACAATAGAAACAAAATAGATATATGAAATAATAATGAAGGGCCTACCATATTAAAAGCAGAAGTGGAAGAAGCCATCAAACACATGAAGAACAACAAAAGACCAGGACTAGATAAAATCAGCAAGGAAGGGAAGCATTAGGAGAGCTTGGCATAGAAATAATTACCAGATTGCTGAATGACATCTATAACAGTAACTATATCCCATCAGATCTTTTGCAATCAGTTTTCATTGCCCTACCAAAGAAACAAGGTGTAGTTGCATGTGAAGACCATCAAACCATTAGTCTTAGGGGCCATGTTACCAAAATCCTGCTTCGTATTGTCATGAGAAGAGTCAGGGGCAAAATAAAACCAGAAATCGCTGAAGAACAGTGTGGCTTCATCGAAGGAAAGGGCACAAGTAATGCCATATATACAATAAGAATATTGATGGAGAGATCAATAGAAGTAAAGATGGACCTATACTTATGCTTCATAGACTACTGTAAAGCATTCAATAAAGTGAGACACACAGAAATTATAAGAATGCTGGAAGACATCAACATAGATGGGAAAGATCTGAAACTCATCAAAAACATATATTAGCAGCAATCAGTAGCAGTAAAGGTTGAGAACCAAATAAGAGCATTCCAAGACATACAGTTAGGAGTGAGACAAGGATGTGTTCTATCTCCTGACTCTTCTCTTTGTACAGTGAAAACATAATGAGAAATATAGAGAGCTTGCCAGGAATATCAACTGACGGGTACAACCGTAACAACTTAAAATATACAGACGACACAGTTCTGATTGTTAAAAGTAAAGGGGAGCTACAGGCTCTTCTCAGCATCGTGGTTCATGAAAGTAAAATTAAAGGTCTCAACCTGCACAAAAAGAAGACTGAAGTGATGGTGATTTCAAAGAAAGGAATACCACCAAAATGTAGCATTAGCATCGACGGCTCAGAACTGAAACAAGTTGATAGATTCAATAACTTAGGAACAATTATAACAACTGATGGGAAATTTCACAATGAAATAAAAAGCAGACGTCCTCAGGCCAAGTCAGCATTCCAGAAAATGAGAAACATCTTGTGCAACAGATCCATATCAGTGGAAACAAGATTTCGTGTACTTAAATGTTACATCGAGCCAATTTTGTTTTATGGATGTGAAGCATGGTCCATGAATAAGAGAGTACAGTGAGAATTGGAGGCCATAAAAATGTGGTTTATAAGAAAGATGTTGAAGGTACCATGGACAGCTAAGAAAACCAACGAAGTCTTAAGAGTGGAGTTAAAAGGCAAATTATAGCAAAGATCAGAGGCAGACAAGCGAGATTTATAAGACATTTTCTGAGAAGAGGAAAATTGTAACACATTGTGACAACTGGAAAAACTGAGGGAAGAAGAGACAGAGGAAGACAGAGAGAGAAGTTGCTGGATGGGCTGTCAGTGTGGCTAGGAAGAAAGTCACTGTTGGATCCCACAATCAAGTCTAAAGTCAGGGATTTGTGGAGAGAAATGATCACCTACGCCATGCAGCATGGCACTTGATTGATTGATCATTGACTGCAATAAAGTGTGTTCTGGTAGTAGTGCTTGAACTATTTCATGAATTTATTGAGATACTTCTTTTTATTTTGGATTGGTTGTTTTGACTCTGTTATATTAGAAGACATAAAAAAAACTAAGCATAAATATGAAAGCATAAATATGAAAATCAGGATATTTAAGAGTAATGTTCTAAGTGTACTACTCTATGGAAGCGAATGCTGGAAAATCACCAAAACCATAGAAAACAAGTTGAATTCTTTCCAGACTAAATGTTTACGAAGAATTAGAAAAATATTTTGGCCAAACACTATAAGAAATAACATCTTATTAGCAGAAATGCAGATGAAACCACTGACAACAATTATTGAGGAAAGACGCTGGCAATGGTTGGGACATGTGCTCCGAATGACTGACAACTCACTACCAAAAATAGCACTAAGATGGACACCACAGGGGAGCAGAAGTAAGGGTAGACCAAAAGAGACATGGAGAAGAACAACAGAAAGGATGTTGAGCAATAGAGGGCTCACCTGGGCAAGAGCAGAAAAAAAGGTGAAGGACAGGCATTTGTGGAAAACCCTTGCGGAAGCCCCATGTGCCCTGGACACTTAAAGTTCAGAGAGCGAGAGAGATATTAGAAGACATTTTTGAAGCAGGTAGATGTTAGCTGGAAGTTGCCAGGCATCACTTTGCTGTACAACCTTTCCAATGGCTTATCCTGGCATTGTAAAAAAAAAAAAAACATATGTTAGAAGATGATTTACAATGTATTTTTATTTATGTATATGTCTGCGTGTGTATGTGTGCGTGAGTGCTATTTTATTAGGTTAATGACTTCTTCTCTTTTACCTTGAATGTAATAGTTAAATCTTACACTCTTTTGATATGTTTTTCCTAATTTAATTTGTATTTTTTTACTAAATCATGTGTGTGGGAAGAATGAAAGATGGAGTGATGAAGGGCAGAATGTAAGACGGGCCTGCGTGCCCAATTCTTTACCCTTGAAAAATAAAGATTATTCATTCATTCATTCATTCATTGTATAGCCAACCACAGTAACAACTTATGTTGTTTGTATAATGTCCAGTTTCGTTTGATTTGCACTTCCTATCTTCAATTTTGGCCCCCTATTTTCCTCTTGTAGAGTTACAAGTGACTAACGAAACAAAAGTCTTCTCCTCTGTTTCATACACAGCTTGCTTGCTTCTTTATTTCATGAAATGGAGCTTGTATGCATTGTTTTTGAAGAATTGTTTTCTTTTTTTTTTTTTTTTGATTAGCTGTCCTAGAATTAACACATAGTTCAGTAAATTAGGTAAGGTGCATATGATATATTTAAAACAGTATTTGATTTGACAATTTGTAACTGTAACAGGAGAAGAGTACTAATGGGCGCTCATTGTTAATAATTTTGTGTACCTTAATGTAGGTCGACATTCATGTCGAAGAAATTGGAAATAATGTGATGCCAGCTGTTGCATTGCCAGGGGATGTTGCTGCAATTAGCACTCAGGTTTGTCATTTATAAGTGTTGTTATTAAGTAGTGCACAATCTTACTTCCTTCCTATGCTTCTAAATGTCACAAAGGGCTCGCATGGTAGTTTGCCAAGTTTTTATGTTTTCAGCAAGCTTTTTAACCTTATCAAGGGATGTTATTCCCACTAAACTGGCCTCTCTCAACAGTGTCCTCTTTAAAGTTTCACGTAGTTGACCTCTTTTTTTTTTGCATGTTATGTTCCACTTGATAGCTTGTTTTGGTAATAATCTGATTGTTTCTCATCACATGACCAACATATGTCCATCTTCTTTTTCTGATCACTCATGAAACAGGTTGTTGTTTGCTCATCTGTCTTATCTCTGCGTTGTTCTTGAATTCGTTCCACTTTATACTGAGTATTTTCCTGAGGCATTTGTTTTTAAAAGAGTCTAATTTCTTGTCTGTTTCATTAGTTGTTTTCCAGTTTTCACATGCATAAATGAGGGTGGATATTACATTTGAGTTGAATAATCTTAACTTGGTTTTTGTGCTTATAACTTTTGAATTCCGTATGTTCTCAAGATTCTTGAAAGTCAATACTGCTTTTACAATTGGAATTCTAACTTCCTTTCTGGTATCACCATCCTCTATGTAGCTGCCAAGGTAGACAAATTGGTTTACTTCTTCAACAGCTGTTCCTTCCATGTATATTTTTCCTTCCTGATTAATGAGAAGTTTCATTATTTTTTTTGTCATGTTAATTTCCAGTCCTATTTTATTAGCCAGTGAAGACAGGGTATCTGTTTTTTCTTGCATCAATTTCACATTGTTACTGATAAGAGTTATGTCATCTGCAAAATCATGACCTTCCAGTTGGGTCCTATGAGGTGATATCTAATACAAGTCACTTTCATAGCTTCCAGAATTTCTGCTTCTTTCATGGTTCCTTTCTTCTTCTTCATCTTCTTCGTCTTCTTCTTCAGCTTTCCAAGCCATTAATTTAGGCTCATTGCTCCAGATATAGTTTGCCTCCATTCCTCTCTATTCCTAATCATCTCTCTCCAGTTGGTGACACCAATTTCTTTTATATCCTCTTCTATGTTGTCTTTTCATCTTTATCTTGGTCAACCCCTTGGACTTGTTTCCTTTCATCTCTTGTACATACATCATTTTCATGTGTCTGTTCTCTTCCATTCTTTCTGCATGGCCCAGCCAGCGTAATCTGTTCAGTTTCAAGACATTTATAGTTTGTTGAGATTTATTATATAAGTTCAGTGTTCTTTCTAGCTCTTTCCACTGTTGGTATGATTTATTGGCCCAAAGATTCTTCTTAGGATCTTGTTCTCAAAGATCTGCAATTGTTGTTCATCTTTCTTTGTTGTACTCCAAGTTTCTGATCCATACATGGTGGCTGGTCTTATTATAGTTTTGTATATTGTTATTTTGATGTTTTGAGATAGGATTTTGGATTTTAACAGGTGTTGCAAGGCAAAGTATATTTTATTCCTTATCTGTACTCTGCTTTTAATTTCCTTGCTTACTGTGTTGCTTCTGTTGAAGGTTGTGCCTGGTTATTTGTATGTTTCTGCTTTCCTAATAATCATATCTCCAATATTTATATAATCTGGATCATTCTGCCCCTGGTCTCTTGATATCTTCATATACTCTTGTCTTAAATTGGTTAATGGTCAAGCTCACTTTTAGTGCCACATCTCTCAGGTGTATGCAGGTATGCAAAAAAATGTGCTGCACAGTCAATCATGAGGAAAAATGCAGTGAGTGGTTGTCATCTGCTGGAGTAATTTTTTGCACTCAAAACAAAATGGTGTTATCAACGGAAGAAAGAATTTTTTTGATTGAACAAGTGTTTCAAAATGGCAGTCAATACATACGGATGGTTGTTCAAAGATTTATAGCAAAATGTCCTGATAAACAACCTCCTTATCGCCTTATGGTTAGAAATTTGTTGAATAAGTTTCATGATATGGGAACTATGGAAGATGCTCCACGATCTAGTAAGCCTGCTGTGTCTGAAGAAAAATATCTGGATATCCAAGACAGAATCCTGAAAAGTCTATGCAAGTCCTTAAGGAAAATGTCGCAAGAAGTGAATGTATCACTGAGCATAGTGCACAAAATTCTTAAACATGAGCATAGTGCACAAAATTCTTAAACATCTGTTAAATTTTCATCCATACATGATTTCTGTTGTATCTGAACTAAAAGAGTGTGACAGTCAATCCAGAGTCAACTACTCCACATGGTTTCAAGCATTTTTAGCTGAAGAAGGTGAGTCAATTCTCGATTTAACATTCTTCTCTGAAGAGGCATGGTTTCATCTATCTGGATACGTTAATAGCCAAAATAATTGTATTTGGAGCAGTATTAATACCATTGCATTTCACGATGCGAAAATTGGGGTATGGTGTGCTATCAGTAGAAAACATTTAATTGGATCAATTTTCTTCAACAACACTATAAATGCCGATTGGTGCCGTACTGACATTCTGGAACCTTTTTTAGAATGGCTGAATAAACATGAAATTGAAGAAGCATGGTTCCAGCAAGATGGTGCAACTGCACACACAGCTAGAGCAACACATGGTTTTTTTAAAGAAATTTTGCAAATCGCATAATATCTTGTGGAGTTTGGCCTGCTCGTCCTCCAGATCTAAATCCATTAGATTATTATCTATAGACTTTCTTTTGTAGAAACATGATACTGTAGATGAATTGTTCTAAATCTGGTTCTTCTGTGCCAGGTTCACAAGTCTGGATTTCTTCACATGGTAACACAATAATTAGTGTATAAGTATATAACTATACACGAAGCACTGCAGTAAAGCTGTGATACTACACTGTATAAAACAGGAAAAAGTAGGACCAGCTTTATTACTTAACGATTACAAAGTTGTGACGTTTTGGCGTGAGCCTTAATCATACAAAAACATACAGGACGAAGAAGTAGAGAGAGGAGATAAAGTATGGATTCACATGAATGCTATTTAAAATAATTTTTTTTTTAAAAATAATAATAATAAATAAATAATAAATAAACAAATAAATAAATAAATAAAAAAAATTTTTTAAAAAATAAAATTTTTTCTAAAGAGTACTTAGCTGTAAATTGTAAGGTGTGGCTTGTCCGGTGGTGTGTGTCAGGAATGGATTTAGTAGAACGTGGAGACTTTAAATAGAGACCTGTGACATGTGGTCGGTGGGTTGTAACTGGGGGTGGTGGATGGGGAACCGGGGAAGGGAGAGAGAGTGTGTGATGCAATATTGACCTAGCTAGGAGAAGTTGAAACAGATGATTGGGGAAGAGGGGTTGCAGAGTGATGCCGTGAGGAAGTTTGAAAAGTAAGAAGGGGTGGACTTTGTGGAGAGGTACTGTAATGATTGAAGAGAATGTTATGTGTAACTAAACAGCGAGTTTAACCCATGTGGTTCCAGCGTCCCATAATTTTGAATGCAGCGGTTCTCAAGTGCCAGGCGGCTTGTGTCATCTGCGTGACATTGTTTGATGGCTGTAACCAGAAAGTCAGATTTGCCTCTGTGGTTGGGGCCATTGAAATAATTTGGGACTGGTTTCGAAGCATGCTGGGTGATGTCGTACAGATGTTTTTGCATGCGGTCCCCTAATCTGAGGCCAGTCTCACCAATATATGTTATCCTGCATCTTTTGCAAACGATGACATATATCACATTACGGGACTCGCATGTGAATCCCTCATGAAGGGTGAGGATAGTTTTGGGAAAGGTGATTGTTTTCGTTTCCCAGACTACAGGGCAGGTAACGCAGCGGGGGCGGTTACATTTTCTGGTGAAAATGTAACCCCTATTCGCATACAGATGTGAGCCAAACCTTAAGGACATCCTCGTCCACAGCCACCTGAAGCAGAACCTTACATATGTTGGCACCAGAAAATGTAACTGCCCCCGCTGCGTTACCTGCCCTGTAGTCTGGGAAACGAAAACAATCACCTTTCCCAAAACTATCCTCACCCTTCATGAGGGATTCACATGCAAGTCCCGTAATGTGATATATGTCATCGTTTGCAAAAGATGCAGGATAACATATATTGGTGAGTCTGGCCTCAGATTAGGGGACCGCATGCAAAAACATCTGTACGACATCACCCAGCATGCTTCGAAACGAGTCCCAAATCATTTCAATGGCCCCAACCACAGAGGCAAATCTGACTTTCTGGTTACAGCCATCAAACAATGTCACGCAGATGACACAAGCCGCCTGGCACTTGAGAACCGCTGCATTCAAAATTATGGGACGCTGGAACCACATGGGTTAAACTCGCTGTTTAGTTACACGTAACATTCTCTTCAATCATTACAGTACCTCTCCACAAAGTCCACCCCTTCTTACTTTTCAAACTTCCTCACAGCATCACTCTGCAACCCCTCTTCCCAAATCATCTGTTTCAACTTCTCCTAGCTAGGTCAATACTGCATCACACACTCTCTCTCCCTTCCCTGGTTCCCCATCCACCACCCCCAGTTACAACCCACCGACCACATGTCACAGGTCTCTATTTAAAGTCTCCACGTTCTACTAAATCCATTCCTGACACACACCACCGGACAAGCCACACCTTACAATTTACAGCTAAGTACTCTTTAGAAAAAAAATTTTTTTTTTTAAATTATTTTTATTTATTTATTTATTTGTTTATTTATTATTTATTTATTATTATTATTTTTTTTAAAAATTATTTTAAATAGCATTCATGTGAATCCATACTTTATCTCCTCTCTCTACTTCTTCGTCCTGTATGTTTTTGTATGATTAAGGCTCACGCCGAAACGTCACAACTTTGTTATCATTAAGTAATAAAGCTGCTCCTACTTTTTCCTGATTTATACATTCTTCACGTGGTAGTGTGCTTATAGGTTCTTAACAGTTTAGTAGTTTTTCAAAATGTTCTTTCCATCTAATACAGATTTTCTCTTCATTATTTATCATGTTTCCATTACTATCCTTCAAGCTCTGCAGAGGTTGTTTATAACCCTTGCTTTACTGTTCGCAGTTCTTTATAGAATTCCCTGCTTTTCTTATTTTGATGGTATGTCTGCATCTCGCTTACCGTGTCTTTCATATATTGTCAGTTTTGTTGCCGAATAACTTTTTGAGTTTCTTTACACTGTGTGTGGTACTTCTCCTCATTTATTTTGATGTTCATGTCATTCAGCCACATCTGTCTTCTTTATGACTGCCTCTCTGCAGACTTCATCAAACCAGTTCTTTTTTTTTTTTTTTTAATTAATGAAAATAGGCAACTGAGTTGTGGTCAGATTTGTGCTTTCATCCAATGTTAGTAAAATTTGTATGCTAGTAATATAACTCCATCAGTTCCTTGTAAAATGGAAATCATGTGAAAATGCAACTGTGCCACCTTTGCACACTCATTGAGAAGCTGAAATTTCTTGCTTAGCGAATAGATGGTGCAAGAGTTGCTTCACTCTGTTTTGCATTAGTTGGTAAGAGATGTTTGGCTAACTTTCTCACCCAGATGAAATTTTTTTTCTTTAATTTAAACATGTAATTTTAAAAGTTTTAAAATTATTCAAATTTTTTTTTTCAGTTTACAATTTTAAAAAAGTTGCATTTTAAATGTTGTGCCTTTGGCTTCACTGGCAATAATTAAGTGGCCTATGGGGAATAAGTTGAACACCCCTGCTTTAGGTCATAAGTAAAAATAACAGCAGTGGTTCTTAACCTGGGACTCCAAGGGGGTCCATGGAAGGATTCTTAGCATTATCTGGAATAATGAAGGAATACTGAATATATGTAGCATTTATTCAGTATTCATTCATGGTGCAGAAGCCTGGAATAAGACAACAGAAAAGAAAACTGAAGCCCTTGAAATGTGGAAATACAGAAGAATAGAACATATCACATGGACAGAAAAGAAAATAAACAAAGAAGTGCTAAACCAGCTAGAAGTGAAACGAAAACTATTGAAAATCATAAAAAGACAGCTAAGATACGAGTACATTGGGCATGTCTTAAGACACAAAACTAGCATATACTGAAGACCCTTCTTGAGGGCAAGATTGAAGGGAAAAGAACAAGAGGACAAAAGCGATATAGATGGGCGGACAGCATCAAGAGATGGACAGGGACAAACTTGGCCGAGTGTTCTAAGAAGACAAGAAACAGAGCAGAGTGGAGATTCATTGCAGAACCTTCAATGGAGAAACGGCATGAAATGATGATGATGATGATGATGAGCATTATCTGGATTCTGTTTATTGCTTTATTTTTAATGAGGGGTCAGTTCTCAGGCGAGAAAGAGGGTCCATGGTCAAAAAAAAAAAAAGGTTGATACACTGGTATAAAGGGATGAACCACAGAGCACTTCACCATGCAGGGATCATGTATTCTAGGTACCTGCACAAGGTTGTGTGGGAACTGAAAGATGTAGCTTGTTTTCATCTTCAATACTTCTTATGTGAGAATGGGAGAGACTTGCATCTACATTTCCTGTGTTTTCTGGCTACTAGTGGATTCCATTGTCCGTGGTGGTGGATTATGCTACTGGAAGTTGTCGTCTCTGTTTGGCAGCTGGTAAATTTGATATGTTACTCAACATGATTCATCTATTTTGAATACCATATTCATCAAGAGACATCCATTAAATTCACCAGATGCATTTTGACAATGACAAAATGTATAAAGTAGGAAAAAAGTAGGAGCAGCTTTATTACTTAATGATTACAAAGTTGTGACGTTTCCACGTGAGCCTTAATCATACAAAAACATACAGGATGAAGAAATAGAGAGAGGAGATAAAGTATAGGTTCACATGAATGTTAGTAAAAAAAAATAAATAAAAATAAATTAATAATGAATAGAGCACTTAGCTGTAACTGTAAGATGTGGCTTGTTCAATGCTGTGTGTCAGAAATGAGCATGGTAGGGTGTAGAGACTGTTTAAATGGAGACCTGTGATGTGTGGTCAGTGGGTCATAACTGGGGATGGTGGGTGGGGAAATCGTGGAGGGGAGAGAGAGTGATACAATGTTAACCTAGCCAGGAGAAGGTGAATTAGATGATTATAGTTAGGGTAGAGGGGTTGTAATGTGATGCTGTGAGGAGGTTCTGAACTATATGTAACAAGTGAGAAGGGAGTGGAGCTTAGTGGAGAGGGATTATAATTGTTGAAGAGGAGAATGTTAGGTGTAGCTGAATTGCAAGTTTAACCCATGTGGGTCCAGCGTCCCATAATCCTGAATGTAGCAGTTCTCAAGTGCTAGGTGGCTTGTGTCATCTGCATGACATTGTTTGATGGCGGTTAGCAGAAAATCAGATTTGCCTCTGTGGTTGGGGCCATTGAAATGATTTGGGACTGATTTTGAAGCATGCTGGGTGATGTCGTACAGATGTTTCTGCATGCAGTCCCCTAATCTGAGGCCAGTCTCACCAATATACGTTATCCTGCTAATTATTGTGTGTTTGACAATGACAGTGTTACTATTGTACTTTCATGGCAACAGTTCAAGAGTTGTGTGAGAACTGGGCACATTTGATGCATTTAACTTACAGAACTGATGTGGATATTGTTTGTCACTTTGTGTTACATACAGAAACCATCTCACATGACATCATCCTTTAAGGAACAGAGGAAATGGTGGTGTGCACGGATGATGGCCTGGATGACTGGAGTGGGGGCAATCCGTGACATGTTAACTTTTTTTGCAGATGTTGTCAGTGTATGTTATAAATAGTAAAGGAGATTGTACATAACCTTGCCTCACTCCAGATTTTATGAACAGTGGTTTAGAGTGTCCTGCATTCATTCTTACTGTACACTGACTTTTGCTTAGGTTGATCAGATGTATACTGACTCCATAATGTTGTAAGATTTCCAACAGTTTATGAAATGCATTTCCTTAAACTACGTAAGCTATGTGCAGTATCTGATTGTGTTTGACTGATTTTTCCGATAGTTGTCTTAGGGAAAAGATGGCATCTGTACAGCTTCTGTTTTTCCTAATCCCATCTGAGTTTCATTTAACTGTAGTCCAGTCATTGACTGCATTCTGTTCTCTAGGATCTTAAACAATATTTTTCTAGAATGGCATTTTAATTAGATGCCTCGATATTGGTTGCAGCCCCTTTTATTGGCCTTTTTTCTTCTATATTAGAGTAATTACAGTGTTTCCTTTGATGCTTATTGTTTTTCTCATGCCAAGTTATAGATGAAGCCAAGCTATTCCAACCTCTTGTGTACATTTGCTTAATTCATTGAATATTCAATCACATCCTGGGGCTTTATTCATTAGGACCCTTCTGATGGCTTCTCTTAGTTCAGCTACTAGTAGTATGTCTGGTTCCAGTTCTGTGGAACCAGCTGTATTGTTTAACAGCAGACATTCATATAATGAATACAGAAGGTAAAGAATATGCACTGTTTATACATTGGCACACTAGATATGTGAGAGACTAGAGCAGATTCAGAAGAAATTATGTTACAAAATCATAAAATTGTTTTAAGGAGGAGAATCAGGACAAAGAGGTACAGCAACGATTATGGGTAAGAAAATTTCAGATAGTGTTAAAAGACACTGGATAATATCAGATAGAGTGTCACTAGTTAAACCATATGATGAGCACATCTGTATCAGCATCATGCAGCTTTTGCTCCAGACCGAGATAGTTCTGAAAAGAATGTGGTAGAATTTTATGATTACTTAAGGTAAAGAAACAGTGCAAATGATCTAAGAGAGGAATTGTTATAATGAGAGATTTCATGCAGGAAATGTACAAAATAAGCATCAGCATCCTATAACTGCTTGAGATAAGAATGAACAAAGTTCTAAGAGTGAAGAATTGAGCACACCATCGTACGACATACCTCATTTCTTCAGATGCTGCTGCTGCTCCTCCCTTGCACAGAACAGCTCTCCCCACATGACTTGGTCTTCCCCAGACCTCATGATGATATAAAAATCTCATATTATAGATATATCTTCTTAGTCTGAATCTACCTTGGTCTGTAGTCATCACTGTACTCCAGACATGTCCATAGTTGCTCAGATCCCCCCTCAACATATCCATCAGCATCCTGTGGCTGATAGTGCCTGACCTGTGTTGGTCGACATGTCATAGAAGAAAGCACAAAAAATAGGTTAGAATTAAACATCAATAAAACTAATCATAATGTCCAAGAAAAAGAAAATACAGAATGCAGAATTATAGTGCAGGGGAAGATCTTAAGACAGATCAATAGATATAACATCTGACAGCAGGTGCACGGAAGAAATCAGAACCAGGATAGCAGTAGCATATTAATATACTGTTCAAAAAAAGGAATGCAACAAATATGATGTTGCGATTTAAACTGAAGTTTGCTGATCAGACAAGGGCAAATTCCTTGAAATGTTCACTTGGGCATCAACTTCACGTGCTGACCTGAATTGTACTCAGCAGATGATTCATGAGTACAGAAAAGTGACATTAGTCAAACAGTATTTTTGACAATAACTCATGACAGGTTCATGAAAATCCTGTGAAACTTACTGAACACAAAACTCACTGATCATGTTATTGAATGCCTATGAAAGATTGATGCTCCTCAAATCAATTCATTTGAAAATTCAGTGCGCAAGTATGGCTCATCTCACTACGGAATGACTCATCATCATTGGACATTTACAGACTGAACAGTCACAAAGTGTAGTGGGCAGACAATTTAATGTGGTTGTGGTTAGAAGCACCATTAGTCACCTTTGGAGATAATTTAAAGAAAGTGGCTCAGTTGCAGACCGGCCGCACAGTGGAAGACCCATAGTCCCAACTCCTGCCGAACACCGCTGCACACGGCTGCGTTACCTCCGGAATCGATTTCTAACAGTCCAGTCAATGATAGCAGCTCGTCGAACTTCAGATCAAATGGTCAGGAACTGACTGCATGATACTGGTCTTTGGGCTAGAAGATGCTACAGAGGTCCTTTTCATATGGACTGGCATCACTAGAACTGACTGCAGTGTGTGGACTAGCATCGTCAATGGACCGTTGCGAATAATTGGAGAAGGGTTTGATTTAGTGATGAATCATTCTTTCTGCTCCAGCAACACGATAGATGGAGAAGAGTTTACCGCAGAGTCCATAAGCACCACACCCTGAACTGCATGGATGAGGCCCCTCCACATGGTGGTGGAGGTTTGCTGGTGTAGGGGACGATCAGCTTCATGGGAAGAAGTGACCTGGTGTAAATTTAAGGATGCCTGAATGCCCAACGATATGTCGCTGAAATTCTTCATCGTCACGTCCTTCCACTTCTGGCTGCACCAGGTTGATTTTTCATCAAGATAATGCTTGACCTCATGTGGCACAACTCACTGCCCATTTCCTCGCTGACAGCAATGTCCAGACCATTCCATGGCCATCCATGTCATCAGACATGAACCTAATGGAACACTTATGGGATGAACTCAACAGACAAATCCGCCAGCAAATCTCCAGCAGTTGTCTCTTGCACTGCGGGAAGAGTGGGCAGCCATCCCACGACAACAGATCCATGTCAAGGAGATATCATTCTCTGGTAAAGGCCAGAGGAGGCCATACGCTTTACTGAAACAGAGGCCTCAGTCGCAAAGAATTAAAGTCTAAACCAAATTTAATTAATATAATTTCATTGTTAAAGTCTTAAAAGTTTCTTCATGTCAAGATTGAAACATTAATTCCTTAAAATAAAGTTCTGATACAAGTTTGAAATTTGGTGTCAATTACGACTACAGTAGTGTTGCATTTCTTTTTTTGAACAGTGTAGTAGTCTCCCTTGCAGGAAGCTAAGTTTGGATTGTAGGCATGCATCGGGAAAATCTGTTATAAAGCACGCATTTGTACTTGTAATGAACATATTGGTTGAAGCAGACAATATTAGAAAGAGCAGACGACATATAGGAAAAGTAACAGTTAGGACAGGCAAAAGGAGAACCCTTCAAAAATGTAGATTTAGAGTAGTTTTCCTTGAAAGTTAGTAGTAGCTGGGCTATCGTAAGATAGTAAGTAAATTGTCATCTGTCCTTATAGAATTACTTAGTGGTTGTCTAGATTTGTCCTTTTTAGGACAGTTTCTCAGATTTATTAGTTTTGAGTGTAGAATATCTGTAACAACCAATGTTCTTCATCATCTTGTTGTAGTAGAGATCGTCCCATGGCGATGACAAGTCGCCCGGACACCATCTCATATTATTGTATAACTTCATCAACCCTTTCACGTACTCCCATTCTGGCAACATCCACAACAAATGGCTTTCATTAATAAATTTTATTTCTCCTATCGTACTCAGAGTTAGTTGGTCATTGATTTATGTTGTAGCACAACTGTGAGGTGATTTCTCTAAACAGTGCACAGTCATGTATGAACTCTACCTTAATTGTTCCTGGGTTATGTAATGTTACACAGAGAGTATCAGTGTAACAGAAATGAGGCTGCTAGATCAATCACAGAGACCAAAGTCTTCAACAATTTCAGCCATCGGCATAGAAGAAGAAAACAATCAAGAACACATCATTAGAGGTACAATGATTCGCCTCTAGGAAGGACCAATACAAGAAACAAAATTCTGTTTTACTTTTCATACCATGGACAGCCATAAAGACAAATGAAGAAGTATTACAGCATCCAAAGGAATATCTTAAACTAGTGCCATACATAAGAAAAAGGTGATCAAAGTTTCTTGGACACACCAGTGGACATGAAGGTCTTGAAAAATATGGTCATGACTGGAAAGATAATGGCAAAAGACAGAGAGGGCAGAGAATGCAGAAATACCTGGATGGCCTGACAGCATGGTTTGGCAGAAAAACAGCAGGCAGCATGATTCAAATCACAGAAGAGAGGGTGAGATGGAGAGAGATGACTGCCTACTTCTATTGGCATGGCACTATCTGATCCCTCTCTCCTTATTATCAATGTATCACTCCTCACAAGTTTTTATTTAAATATTCACAATACCCCGCCACATGTATTCTTGGATGCAACTTCTTGCAAGTCACAGCTAAATGCTCCCATTTTTTTTTCTATTATTGTTTTCAATTTTTATTTGTTTTGTATCATTTCATGTGAATTTATATTGTCTCATCTTTCCATATGCCATTGTCCCTTATATTTTCTCATCTTTCTATATGCCATTGTCCCTTATATTTTCTCATCTTTCCATATGTCATTGTGCTTTATATTTTTTGTATGATTAAGGCGTAAAGCAAAATGTTACATGTGTGTGCTTCATCATCATCATCAGGTGCTGTGCCGACTGTCGTTGGCTATTATGCTTCTCCAGAGTACCTGATCCTTCATGCAGGCCATCAGTTCAGTTCACACCATCCAGTCAGACTGTCCAGTATCATTTCTCTTAGTCTTCCTCTTGATCTTCTTCCTTCTATTTTTCCTGTTGTTATAATATTTTCAATGCCCCCTCTTCTCATTGCATGTCCTATGAAAGTACATTGTCTCTCTCTTATCTTTTTGACAAGGTTTTTTATCTCTCCAGCTCTTCTCATACATTCTTCATTAGTTATTTTTGCTGTCCAGGGGATTCGCAACATTCTTCTAATAAACCACATTTCTGCTGCTTCCAATGATTTTTGTGCAGACTTGCCTGTTGTCCATGATTCACTTCCACATAACAAGATAGGTTCAATATAGTATTTTAGGACTCGTTTTCTAACATTCATTGATAAGGATGTGTTAGCTAATATGTTTCTTATTCTCTGAAATGCAGTCTTTGCTTGGCCTGTGTGTGCTTATTAACTAATAAAACTGTTTTAACTTTTGTTTGAAATAGTTTTAACATTATGTCACAGTTATTGATTCATATTAGTTATTGATGGTTTATATTAATGATCATTTTTGTTACAGTTATTAATGGTCTGTGTCACAGTTCATTGTAGTTGATATAGCAGTTCTTGATGGTTTATATTCCAGTTATTGGTAGTTTAAGTTTCAGTTACTGATTGTTTATATCATAGATTTCAATGGCTTATATCACAGTTATTAATGATTTATATTACTGTAACTGATTATCTATTCAGAGTTATTGATGATTTAGTTGTAGTTGTTACTGATATGTGTGACAGTTATTGAGTGTCTTTGTCACACTTATTGGTGGTTCATGTCATATTTATTGAAGATCTGTGTCACAGATATTGGAAGTTTATTTCATAGTTGCGGATGATCTACATCAGTTTTTTGTAATCTGTGTTGCAGATAATGATGATTTATGCCATAGTTAGTAATAATTTAAATGGGAGAGGTTGTAGAACTGACTAATCCAGTCATGTGTCATCATGCTGAGGTTTTACCTGTAAAACAGATTTCTTTCTTTCAAGCCTACTCTGTACTAGCTTATCACATGCCAGCAAGTTTGAGTCATCCTAGTTTCACTAGCACTTACACTGTACTTATGTCTGTCATCCTAGTTTCACTAGCACTTACACTGTACTTATGTCTGTCATCCTAGTTTCACTAGCACTTACACTGTACTTATGTCTGTCATCCTAGTTTCAGTAGCACTTACACTGTACTTATGCCTGTCATCCTAGTTTCACTAGCACTTACACTGTACTTATGCCTGTCATCCTAGTTTCACTAGCACTTACACTGTACTTATGTCTGTCATCCTAGTTTCACTAGCACTTACACTGTACTTATCTCTTGTCTGTCATTCTAGTTTCAGTAGCACTTATAATGTACTTATGTCTGTCATCCTAGTTTCACTAGCACTTACACTGTACTTATGTCTGTCATCCTAGTTTCACTAGCACTTACACTGTACTTATGTCTGTCATCCTAGTTTCAGTAGCACTTACACTGTACTTATGTCTGTCATCCTAGTTTCAGTAGCACTTATACTGTACTTATGTCTGTCATCCCAGTTTCAGTAGCACTTATAATGTACTTATCTCTTGTCTGTCATTCTAGTTTCAGTAGCACTTACAATGTACTTATCTCTCGTCTGTCATCCTAGTTTCAGTAGCACTTACAATGTACTTATCTCTTGTCTGTCATTCCAGTTTCAGTAGCACTTACATTGTACTTATCTCTTGTCTGTCATTCTAGTTTCAGTAGCACTTTAAAATGTTCTTTTTCTTAAGTCATTCTCCCATCAACACTTCATGCTACAAGAGGAAGTAAAGTAAACTAAACTAAAGTATTCTGATTTCACTTTTACTGCAGAACTTGTTTTCTCTCATCATACTTTAGAATAAAAACATAACTTTCAAGATTTTCTTACATATTATTGCACAGACATTACATTACTTACATATTATTACACAGACATTACACTACTTACGTATTATTACACATATGTTCCACTATTTACATATTATTACACAGATGTTCCACTACTTAACATATTATTACACAGACATTACACCACTTACATATTATTATACAGAGATTACACTAATTACATAGTATTACACAGACATTACATTACTTACATATTATTACACAAATGGTACACTACTTATATGTTACACGGGGCTTCTGAGTAGCGAAGTGGTTAGTGCACTGGTCTCTTGTGGCGAAGGTCGGGGATTCGAATCCGGCCAGAGGCGCCTCAGTCACCCAGCTGTAGAAATGGGTACCCGACTTCTTCTGAAGTTGGGGAAGGAAAGGTGGCCAGGTGTGGTACAGACCACATCACCCTCTAGTGTGCTGACAGGTCAAGGAATATATGGGCACTAACACCATATCCCTATGTGCCTCTAAGGCATGACAGGATTACCTTTACCTTTGACATGTTACACAGACATTACACTACCCGCACATTATTACACAGATATTACACTACTTATATATTATTACGCAGATATTACATTACTTACATACAAGTATTACACATATATTACACTACTTTCATATCATTACACTGCTTACATATTATTAAACAGACATTACACCACTTACATATTATTACTTACATATTATTACACAGATATTACACTACTTACAAACATTACACTGCAGTTGACTGTGTCAACTTTTAGTTACAGACAGAATGTCTGTTTTGTCACTCTTAATGTACTGAACATGAACTTTTCAGTATTTTGGAAAATTTCATGAACTGACAAGTTTTATATATATATATGTATATATATATATATATATATATATATATATATATATATACATATATATATATGTGTATATATATATATATATATGTATATATATATATATATATATATATATATATATATATATATATATAAAACCAACACATCTTTCAGAGAAATTCCTGTTTTTAAATTTAAATTGTCACAATTGTTATGAAAAACAAATTCTGTAACAGTGTTACAAGCTAAGAAAAATATGTTCTCATTGATTTTTACTAGCATCTCATTAATGTATTATTGCCAGTTTGTTTTTCCTATTTATAAGCAAAAAAAAGATTTTTGTTGAAATTTGTCTTTGTATTTTATAGCTGAATGATGAGATTGCTCGCAGACCTGGAGAGTTTAAGTTCAATGTAAACTCTTCTTGGTGGAAAACTCTGAAAGAGAAGATGGATAGAAACCAAAAAAATGTACAGGTGAGTTTTTTTTTAATTTTAAATGAAACATTGACATCTCTCACCAAATTCTGATTATTAAGAGGTAACATATCTGCTGTAAGGACATTACCATACTTACTCCACTGTCCATTCCATTAACCAGTGTAAAGTATGTGTACTGACATGATTGTACGTATGATGCTTTCATCCACAGAGAGAGCTTATTCTTTTCTAAAATCAGGCAGTTATGATAATATATGATAACAATAATTCTTATCACTTTTGTTTATTTTCAGGCAATGTGCAGTGATCACACTGTTCCATTGAATTATTATGCAGCTTTTGCTGAGGTAACCTACACTTCTCATCTAAACTGTCTTAATTTTTTTTTTTATTACATTTATTTATATATTTGCATCATCCAGTGCCATGCCAGTAGATGTCATTCATACACCTTCATAGATCTTACTTATTAATATTTACAATCTGTTCAGTTGGTGACTTTTGCCATCACATTACACTGTCCATGATCTCTTTTTTCTCATGATCTTCCCCGCCTCTTTTCCCATTTATCTTCCCTGTCTCTCTTCCCATTTGTCTTCCCCTGCCTCTCTTCCCATTTATCTTCCCTGTCTCTCTTCCCATTTATCTTTCGTGTTGTTGTAATGTTTTCAATCCTTTTCCTTCTCATTATGTGTCCAATGAATGATGAATAAATGATATCAGGTGCATTTGTAGATCCGGTTAATGTAAGATTAAACACAAAGTTTCAAGAAATTTACTGCAACCAATTTTTTTTACAGGCCACTGAAGTGATAAGGGGCGGCAGAAATTGAAAAAATGGATAAAATTTCTCATCGAGCAGTCATTCGCTAGCTCTGCATCAAGGGCTTGTCATCAAAGGAGATCCATGAGGATATGGAAGAGACTCTAGGGGAGAGTGCCCCTTCTTACATCACAGTGAAGAAATGGGCAGCTCAATTCAAACATGGAAGAGAGAGTCTGGAAGATGATCCCCGTCTGGGAAGACCAAGAACGGTAACCACCGATGAAACCACCAGCAGAATACATAATGTGATAATGGAGAATCGATGACTAACTGAGTGATACTAACTGTTACTAAGTTGGGCATCTCCCAGGAATGTGTTCATGCTATTATTCACAATGATCTTCAAATGACAAAGGTCTCTGCTCAATGGGTCCCGAAACTTCTTGGAGCTGATCACAAATGACAACATCTCAACATGTCAAGAGACAATCTTGGTCATTTTTCTACAGATCCTGAAAAGTTTCTTCAGCAATTTGTGACTACGGATGAGACTAGGGTTCCTCATTTTCAACCAGAAACCAAAGAACAGTCAAAGCAGTGGAAACATCATGGATCGCCATCTCCAAAGAAATCAAGGGTGGTTCTGTCTGCAGTAAAAAGTGATGGCTTCCATCTTTTGGGATTCAGAAGGTGTGCTATCAGTAGGCTATTTTCAAAAGTGCAGAATGGTCACTGGGGCCTATTACACTAATCTTGTGAAGCAACTGTGGGTCAGATTGAAGGAAAAGCATCAAAACAATGCTCCAGTTGACAGTGGCAGTAGCTGGCATTCATGAATGCTGCTTCCAGCTTCTTGATCATTATCAGGTGCCATGCCAACTGGCGTTGGCTATTATGCTTCTCCAGAGTACACAGTCCTTCATGCAACCCATCAGTTCAGTTGGTGATCTTCTCTCACACCATCCCGCCAGACTGTCCAGTATCATTTCTCTTGGTCTTCCTCTTGATCTTCTTCCTTCTATTTTTCCTGTTTTTATAATATTTTCAATGCCCCCTCTTCTCATTGTATGTCCTATGAAAGTACATTGTCTCTCTCTTATCTTTTTAACAAGATTTTTTGTCTCTCCAGCTCTTCTCATACATTCTTCATTAGTTATTTTTGCTGTCCAGGGGATTCGCAACATTCTTCTAATAAACCACATTTCTGCTGCTTCCATTGATTTTTGTGCAGACCTGCCTATTGTCTATGATTCACTTCCATATAACAAGATAGGTTCAGTATAGCATTTTAGGACTCATTTTCTAACATTCCTTGATAAGGATGTGTTGGATAATATGTTTCTTATTCTCTGAAATGCAGTCTTTGCTTGGTCTATTACCGGGAGTTGGGCATAAGGCTAACAACCTTATCCTAGGACCTATCTAGAGGTGACTCCAAATTGGAAAAAAAGATATCATTACGGAAACTCGCAGAGCAACCAACTGAGCATCAGGGATGCCAACTCTGAAGAGCTCATTCATCGGCCTCAAACATCTGACAGAGATTGGATTCTGGAATGTAAGAACAATGGCAGCACCAACAAAAACTACTCAGGTCATCAGAGAAATGGAGAGATACCACCTAGACGTATTGGGCATCAGTGAAATGTGATGGCCGGAAGCAGGTAGAAGATCAGGCAGAGAGGATGGGAAACACCAGTAGAGGGTAGGTATTATTATGTCAAATGTAGCAGCAAAGAGCCTTGTAGAATGGGAACCAGTGAACAGTCGTATAATAAGAACATGATACAACCTAAGACATGGAAGAATGACAATAATACAGTGTTATGCACCCACGAACGATGCAGATGATGAGGTGAAAGGTGATTTCTATCACCAATTACCGGGAGACTAGGAAAAAGTCAACAGAGTCCCTAAACATAGCATCCTAATTGTTACAGGGGACTTCAATGCTAAGATAGGGAAAGATAACACCGACGTTGAAAAAGAAATGGGAAAAGAAGGAATTGACATGGTTAATTAGAATGGAGAAAGATTAATTGAAATATGTCTAACAGAAGGCATGGTTATTGGAGGCACAATATTTCCACACAAAGAGATACATAAAACAACGTGGATATCTCCAAATGATAGAACTATAAACCAGATAGATCATTTTTGTATCAGAAAAAAACAATACAGAGCATCTCTGATAGATATATTGACTTATAGGGGTGCAGATGTTAACAGTGATCACAACCTGTGTATAGGGAGAATAAAACTAAAACTGAAAAGCCAACACAAGAAATCAAAGAAAGATAAACAGCCACAGCCTACAAGAGGAGAAGACTAACAGTAATTTCAATCATGAACTTGCCAATCATTCCACAACACCCAGTGAAGTAGAGGAGATAGATATAGATGAATTATGGAATTCTTACAGCACAGCATAATCACAGCAGCAAAAGCAAGTTCTGGATTGAAAAAACCAAATAGAAAAGCATGGATATCAGAAAACACATGGAAGTACATACATGAAAAACGAGCTGCTAAATTAGATATGTTGAATGTAAAAACAGATCTTGGAAAAGATTTGGTGAAAGCAACATACAACAAAATAGACAAGAAAGTAAAAAGTTCAGCTAGAAGGGATAAAAGAGAATACATAGGCATTATGGGGAAAGAGGCAGAGAAAGCAGCAAAAATAGGAGGACAGCAAAACTTTATATAACACACAAAAGAGGTTAACAGGTACTATTACATCTAAAGAAAGACCAGTCCTTAGCAAAACTGGAACTCTATTAACATCAAATAAAGACCAAAAGCAAAGATAGGCTGAACACTTTCAATAAATACTTAATCCACCACACCCAAAAGAATTGTTAAACCTTGAAACCAACTTACCAGCCCCACAACTAAATGTCAGCCTAGATGAAATCACATTGCATGAAATTGAAACAGTAGTGAATTTAATGGCTAACAACAAAGCTGCAGGTGAAGATGAAATAACAGCCGAAATGTTGAAGCTTTCAATAACAGCATGAGACAGCTACAGAGAATGTTTAATAAGATTTGGAAAGAATAAAAGGTCCCTTCTAAATGGAAAAAAATGAATCATTCTTGAAATACCAAAAAGAAAGGCAACCATAGTGACTGTAACAATTGGAGAGGAGTAACCTTAATATCAGTTGTGTCAAAAGTATTTTGCAAGGTCATTTTGAATAGACTTAAAGATATAGTGGATACCGCAATGAGAGAAGAACAAGCAGGATTTCAAAAAAGAAGAAGCTGTCTCGACCAGATCTTTACTCTAAGAATAATACTTGTAGAACATATTGAAAAGCAGAAACCATTAATATTGAACTTCATAGACTTTAAAAAGGGCATTTGATAGCATACACAGAGATTCATTGTGAAGAATACCATCTAAAACTGTCAACATCATTAAGGACTTCTACAATGGATATGTTTGTGCAGTCAAAATAGAAGAAGGGATGAGTGAATGGTTCCAGATTGAAACAAGTGTGAAACAAGGATGTATACTGTCTCCTTTGCTTTTTGGAATTACAATAGACTTCGTAATGAAAAAAATGCTGCTTAGGTAACACAGGTATTGACTGGGTACATGGGACCCAACTAGAAGATCTTGATTTTGCTAATGACATAACGCTTATCAGTAACAATATGAATTCTGTGCAAGAAAAAAAACAGATATCCTGTCATCATTGGCTAGCAAAATAGGACTTGAAATTAACAAAGACAAAACAAAAATAATAAATCTTCCCTTTACTCAGAATGGAAAAATACACATAGAAGGGACAGATATTGAAGAACTCAATCATTTTGCATACCTTGGCAGCTACATAGACCAGGATGGTGACACCAGAAAGGAAGTTAGAATTAGAATTGCAAAAGCAGCATCAATCTTCAAGAATTTTGAGAACATATGCCATAAAAAGTTATAAGCACGAAAACCAAGTTAAGACTATTCAATTCAAATGTAATATCCACCCTCATTTATGCATGCAAAAGCTGAAAAAGAGCTAAAGAAATAGACAAGAAATTAGACTCTTTTGAAAACAAATGCCTAAGAAAAATACTCGACTTCAAGTGGAATGAATTCAAGAACAATGCAGAGATAAGACAGATGACTGAACAACAACCAGTCTCATGGGTGATCAGGAAAATGAGATGGATATATGTTAGTCACGTGATGAGAAGAAACAGTCAGAGAATCCCAAAACAAGCTATAAAGTGGAACACAACAGGCCAAAGAAAAAGAGGCAGACCACATGAAATTCTGAAGAGGATATTGTTAAGAGAGGCCAAATTAATAGGCATAAAATCCCTTGATGAGGTTGAAAGGTTCACCGAAGACAGGAAAAATTGGTGAACTACTTTGCGAGCCCTATGTGATGTTTAAAGGCATGGGAAGGATATAAGATTTCCCGTCTGAAGTTATTACTGCTCCAAGGTATTTGAATTTCTATTCTTTAGAATAGTTCTGTTTAATTTTATACTGCACTTTGGTGGATTCTGTTTCTTAGATATAAACATAGTCTTTTTGATGTTTAAAGTAAGGCCTTTCTGTTCACTTTCTTTGGCCACTTTATCCAAGAGATTTTGCAGATCTTGTTGGTTCTCAGCTTATCAGTACTGTGTCATCAGCATACCGAAGGTTGTTAATGTTGTATCCTCCAATTCTTATGCCTCGTTCTGTTAAGATTGTTCTTATAATATTCTCGCTGTACAGAGAAAAAAGTATGGAGATAGACACATCCTTGTCGCACCCCTTGTTTTATAGGTTGATATTTTCCAGTTCTATTTTCAGCTTGAATTGCTGCTTCTTGCTGCCAGTATAGATGTTTTACAATCCTCAGATCTTTGCCATCTATATTGATGTCTTCAAGCATTTTAATAATTTCATTATGTTTCACCTTGTCGAATGCCTTGGTGTAATCAATGAAGCATAAGTAGAGATCTTTCTGTACTTCTAAAGCTCTTTCTGTTAGTGTTCGTAAAGCATAAATGGCACTGTGTGTTCCCTTTCCTTCAACAAATCCAAACTGTTCATCAGCTAGTTCCATTTTCATCTTTTTCCTTGCTCTTCTCATAATAATTTTCAGAAGTAGCTTTGTTATGTGACATGAGAGGCTGATAGTCCGGTGGTTATCACATTCCTTTGCACCTGGTTTCTTTGGTAGTACTATACACATGGATTTAAGCAGGTCACTGGGCATATAACCACTGTTGTAAATATCATTCAGTAACTTGATTATCATTTTTATTCCCATCTCCTGTAGCACCTCTATTTCTTCTGTTGTTATATTATCAGGCCCAGTCACTTTTCCTTTCTTCATGCGTTTGATGCCATCTATGATTTCATCTTCAGGCATTGGTGTTCCATCACAGTGTTCAGTATCTGGTGTTAATTCTGGTCTTTCTTCTCCATATAGCTCACCGATGTACTCTGTCCACCTGTCCACAATGTCTTCTTTTTCCATTAACATTTTACCTTCTTTTGATTTCAGGTATCCTGTGGTATATTTTGTTTTCTTGCAAAGGAGTTTACTATTTCATTTATGCATGTTCTTGCTGTCTTTATTATGAGAGACCTTTATTTGTCTGCACTGTCCGTTTAAACTATACTTCCTTTTACTTCTCTGCCTTTGTATCTTATTTCTTTATTTATCTTACTATATTTTTCTTGGTTATTTTTACTCCTCCTCCTCTTGTCCATCAGTCCTAAGATGTCACCTGTCATATATTTATTTTTAGAGGCTTGTGTTTTTTGTGGTATTATCTCCTTAACAGTTTGATGGATAGAATCTCTTAACATTTCCCATTGTTCATCTATACTATTTATCTTTGCTATTGCATTGTATCTATTTGTTTTAACTCTGTATTGTTCTCACAGTTCTTGGTCATTTTTAAGGCGTTCTGTATTCAGTTTGATTCTTCTCACTTTTCTGCATGCATTCTTTAGCTTTATTCTAATTTTTCCATAGAGTGGGTCATGGTCACTATTGCAGTCAGCTCCTGGCATGGTTTTTGTTGTCAGTAATGCATTCCGGGATCGTTTGTTGATTAATACATAGTCTGTCTGGTTAAAAGTCTTTTTGTCTGGGCTGCACCACATTGTCAGTTTGTAGGAATGTTGTTTAAACCAGGTGTTTCCTACAACCATGCTATGTATTCTTGCCCATTCAATTAATTTACTACCTCTGTCATTCCTCTCCAGATGTTGGACCATACACTTTTATAATATTTATGTTTATTGATCGTCCTTTCAGTTGGGCTAGCAGTACTTAGTCCAAGATGTTCAAATATCCTACAGTTGTCCTTGCTGTTTGTTCATCATATATTATTCCTAATCCTCGTTCATGTTTCTCACTTCCTGAATATATTATTGTATATTTATAAGAGTTTATCTTCCCTGCACCTGTCCATCTAACTTTACTCATTCCTGATATATTGATCTTCAACTTTTCCATTTCTCTCTTTACATTTTCCAATTTTCAAGTCCAGAATAAAGTTCTAACATTCCATGTTGCTATTTTGAACTTGTTAGTTTTGCTTCAAGAAGCTGGTAGCTGTTGTTCAAACTAACAGCTTCTTGAACATCCTCCTTATTCCCCAGATTTGCCCCTTCGGACTATTACCTGTTTACCAAACTCAAATAGGAGCTCAGTGGTCATTTCATGCTGTAGACCACTTTCTACTGGCACAGGATGCTGACTTTTACAAAGAAGGGTGTATCTCCAGGGTCGCTGGACTAAGTGCATAAACTTGCAAGGGGACTATGTTGAGAAATAACCCCAAAAAGTTGTCGACAGATACTCCATTGTACCTTATGCCAAGAACTTATCAATCACCCCTTTTATATATATATATATATATATATATATATATATATTTATATATTCATTTGCATGTCCCTTGTGGAACTTTGCCTCCCTAACAGCACCCCTATAGGCCTCTCAGTTATGAGCAAGATGACCTGCTGCTGATGCATCCATTTGCAGATCATCAACGATATCTTGCAGCCATCTTTGCCTTGGTCTTCCTCTCTTTCTTTTTCCCATTATATACTCTTCCAAGACGGTCTTCTTTAGATTATCATGACATTTAATGTGTCCAAAATATTTAAGTTTTCTCTCTTTAATCTTCTTTACTAACCAGCCTTCTTCAGTATTAAGTTCTTGTAGTATGGATATATTTGTTCTTTTTTGTGTCCATGATATTTGAAGAACTCCTCTGTAGCTTTTACATTCAAAGGCATTTATGTGTTTCTCAGCTGTTTTGTTAAGTGTCCAGGTCTCACAGGCATATGTTGCAATGGGAAAGATGCATGCCCTTAAAAATCTTATTTGTGTAGTTCTGTCTGCTCCTCTGCACAGATTCTTTAGTTGTTTTACTTTCTTAAGAGCGATAGATTTCCCTCAGTGTATCTCCATTATTAGTTAATAGTGATCCAAGATATTCAGAACTCTCCACTTCTTTCAGTTTTTCCTCATTGATACATATATCAGCTGTCTTGTTTGTTTTGTTAGTTGTCATCAGTTTAGTTTTCTTCACATGAAGATAGAGGTTTTGCTCTTCGCTGTTCTTACGGACTAACATAATTAGTTTTTCCATTCCTGTTTGTGTCATGGACAGTAATACTGTGTCATCAGTATTTCATAACCTCCAATTGTTATGGCATCATAATATTCTTTGTCTACATCTTCTCTACCATTCCTCATTATATTTTCAGTATACAAGTTAAATAAGTAAAGCGACAATATGCACCCCTGTCGGACCCCTTGTTTTATGTCAAACCAACTTGTTGTTTCACCATTTATTCTTACTCCTGCTTGTTGGTCTAGATACAACAGTGATTTTAATTGTATCAAATGTGTTGGAAATCCCATTTTTTTCCATTATTTCCCAGAGTTTCTGGTGTTGTACTCAATCAAATGCCTTTGAGTAGTCTATAAAGGATAAATATAAATTCACATTAAACTCTCTGCATTTCTCTATTATTAATCTTATATTGAATATATGATCTCTTGATCCTCTTCCTTGCCTGAAACCAGCTTGAACCATAACAACTTCTATTTTCTTCCGAAGTCTACCCATTATGATTTTTAACAGAATTTTACTGGCATGACTAATCAGGGAAACAATTCTGTAGTTTGTGCATAATTTCAGGTTACCCTTTTTTGGCAGTGGTATGAATACAGTTCTTTTCCATTCTTTTGGCCAAATACCTGAGTGCCATATCTTTTTGCATAGCACATGATAGACTGTTGCACATTCCTTTCCTCCTGCTTTAATAAATTCAGCTGTTATCTCATCACATCCTGGTGATTTACCATTTTTCAGATTCTTTATTGCCCATAAAACTTCTTCTATATATATATAAATGTATGTATCTTATGAGCAGTTTGTTTTTCTGTCATATTTGTATGAAGTGTTTACCTCTTGTAGATCCAGAGAGCTGTCCCTAAGGACTGTATAATTATAAATGAGGGTTCCAATACCATGGACATAGGCAGAACCATGCTACCTAACCTGCATCCCAGACACAGGTGAGGTTTTGTTTCTTCAATTACTTACTTGCATCTCAACAAACTACAGCTTATGATTATAATTGTTCCCTGGCATGCTTTAACACTGTACTTCTTAACTGAGGGCACCACCAGGTCAGTCATATTTTCTGAGTAATTGTAAATTTGTGTACATTAAAAAAAAAATATAACTTGATGTACTAATGGCCATTCAAGAAGCAGTGAGATGTGATGAACTTGCCAACCATCTGTTGAAGAAACTATTCTAAGAAGGACAACTCAACAAAGGCAACTGTTCCCAAAAAGACAACTACATGTGAGACTCTCAAGTTAATTAAAAAAATGAAGAAAGTTAAGCCTTAACTTTTTCCATTCGCACCAGCCCTGAAAGGCAGGTTCCAGTATATACTTCTCCCTTCGACACAGCCCTATAAGTTTTCGGACTTTCTTTCATTGAAAACACAATGTAACTTTTCATTCAGCCAGTCAGAGCTCTTCTGAATCCAAAGTTAAACTAGTGTTTAAGCACGCCTGATAAAGGAGCCATATTGGATATAAGGATATGAAGGTAAAATGCAAGTTGTTTTCGAGATCAGGTGGTAGAATGGTCACACCAACCAACTAGACCTATCTTACTATATGTGTTTCTCGTAGCTGTAGACCTGTTAGATTTATTGGATGTCACAAACATCCATAAATATTGATTTTTCTATGTTGCAATTTGAATGACTACGTATTCTATATTGGATTATGGCACAATTAAGGTAAATTAAAGAAGATTTATTGCTCAGCCCTAAAAATTTTTTAGCGCTAAAAAATCATTCTATCGTTTCACACCAGTTGTGTTTTTCTTCTTCTTTTTTTTATGACAAATAACTTCATTTATTGAATCTTCATTCATTTCCACTTATTTTAATGTGTGGTGATCATGGAATTAATTCGGTACAATAACTTTTACACAGGGACCCCTCCCCCTCCAAAATGTCTGCGTCGAAGGGAACATGAGGATCGTTTTTTAACATAACGCGAATGGAAAGGGTTAAAGACATAAACACCACATACAAGAACTGCTCTTAAATACATCAGGAACAGGACAAGACAAAACAGACTTCAATACATACTTAATGTCTGTAACTAGAACTTCAATACATACCTGATGTCTGTAACTAGAACTTCAATACATACATGATGTCTGTAACTAGAAAGAAGAGCTGAACACTTACCTGGCATGGAAAACGACCATGATCAACAAGGTGGTCCTTCCGTCCAGCCTAAGATTTTAATCTAAAAACCTTCACCACATCACCGTGGTACAATTATCTAGCAGCACCATGCAGTGTTTAAAAAAAAAAGAAAAAATAAAATTTTTAAAAAAAAGGACTGCAACAAATATTTTTTACATTTGGTCTTAAACCATCAGTGTATGTCATAATCATCATCTTCAGCTCTAACCTGCACTATCTTTTGCTCTTACAGTGCACTTGGCCAAAATTATTCCTGTCTATCTCTTGATACCATCCATCCATCTGTCTTGTCTTCCCTTAGCGCTTTTTCCTTCCACTTTTCTATCATATATGGTTTTCATTATTGCATTATATCTCTTTGTATGACCAAAATATTTCATTTATCTTTCTCTTATGGCTTTCGTTATTTGTTTTATAATTTCATAAATGAATATTTCTGTCTTTTCTTGCCACAAAATATACTCCTTACTTCTGTGTTTCCACATTTCAGTTGCCTTGGTTCTAATGAATAACATCACTGAACTGTGTTTATAGACATCTTGCTAGCACAGCAGTGGCTGAGAAATGCCGGGTCACAGATAGAGTGCATTCCTGGCTGTAGGCAATGGTCTTCATGCTTCTCCACATAACATGATCCAGCTCAGTAGATGACTTTTTATTGTGCAGTTATTGTCGACTTTCCATGATATTTTCTCTTGGTCTTTCTCATTCTTCCCATTTATCTTTCCTCTTGCTGTGTTTTCAAGCATGAATGATGACTCATTTTCTTATGGATTTAATTATATAGGTTCTTTTCTTCACTTGCATCTGAGCGGCGAAGTGGTTATTTCACTTGTCTCAAAGTGCGAAGGTCAGGGGTTTGAATCTGGCCAGAAGCGCTGCAGTCACCCAGCTGTAGAAATAGGTATCCAACTTTTTTTGGAGTTGGAGAAGGAGAGGCGTGATGCTGACCATATCACCAAGTAACACACAATAATTAGTGTATGAGTATATAACCATACATGAAGCACTGCAGTAAAGCTGTGATACCAAAATGTATAAACTATGAAAAAAAGTAGAAACAGCTTTATTACTTAACGACTACACAGTTGTGATATTTTGGCATGAGCTTTAATCATACAAAAAACACACAGGACACAGAAATAGAGAGAGGAGATAAAGTATAAGGTAGACAGAGGTGTATGGTGCAGTTTTACAAAGTGAGGGAGGGAGTAAGGTGAGAAAAAAATGAATAGAAAGCATGAGAATGTATAAATGAAAAACATACAACATCCGATAATTCGGCGTGAGCCTTATTCGAGGATACATACACAATGAAATACAAACACGAAGAACTTGTCTGAAGTGTCTTGCTCCAAGTGGGAAGCAGAAATGTGTGTGGAAGAAGGAGGAGGAAAAACCACGCTGCCTACAGACAAAAGATTCCCGATAGAGCCAATCATAAAGAAGAAGTGGAGAGAGAGGAGGAGAACAAGTGGGAGAAAGGGGTGGGGGGAAGGCAACAGAAACATTATACCCGCTAGAGGTGTCCGGGAGGGGGGAGAGGGGAGGGAAAAGGGGACGCGGAGAGATAATGAATGAAGAACATAAACACCTGCAGGGAGAAAATGTGAAACTAGTGAATAGGACAAGACCAATAATGTTGGCAGAGAAGAAAATAGGGTGGTGGTAGGGAGGGGTAGCATAGAGAAAGAAATCAGAGTTTAAAAAAGGCCAGTGGAAAAATAAAGAAGTTATAGAAAGCTGAAGACGTTAATTCCAGCTGGGTGGAGACAGCCAGTCTGGAAAATAAGGCGCTGTTCTAGGACCCTCCGAGATCGTACATCTGCGGAACAAGAGCGGATCGCACTAACCGAAATATCCTGTTTGCCTCTGTGGTTGCCAAGGCAAAAATGTTTAGCCACAGGTGTCCAGGCCCTCTTAGAAATATCATTGAGATGCTGGTGAAATCGATCTCCTAACCGTAAGCCAGTTTCCCCTATGTACTTCAAACCGCAACGTTTGCACATGATAACATAAATGACATTTCGTGAAGTACAGGTGAAACCCTCCTGTACTGATAACATGGACTTAGGGAAGGAGATCTGGCTGGCCTCGACAACAAACGGACAAGTGTTACATCTACGGCGTCCGCAACGTCTGGCACCATAAAAAGTGTCATCTGTCTTAAGATGACTACGAATTAAAAGGTCCCTGAGGTTCTTGTCCCGTCTGTAGGCCACCAATGGGGGTTCCCCAAAAAGTTCATGTGTCTCAGGCTCAGTCTGGAGGAGGTGGAGATGGCAAAACAGTATGTTTTTAACTGCCAATAGAACTGTTTTTTTTAGCGGCTATCATGTTTCTATTGCCTTCCCCCCACCCCTTTCTCCCACTTGTTCTCCTCCTCTCTCTCCACTTCTTCTTTATGATTGGCTCTATCGGGAATCTTTTGTCTGTAGGCAGCGTGGTTTTTCCTCCTCCTTCTTCCACACACATTTCTGCTTCCCACTTGGAGCAAGACACTTCAGACAAGTTCTTCGTGTTTGTATTTCATTGTGTATGTATCCTCGAATAAGGCTCACGCCGAAATATCGGATGTTGTATGTTTTTCATTTATACATTCTCATACTTTCTATTCGTTTTTTTCTCACCTTACTCCCTCCCTCACTTTGTAAAACTGCACCATACACCTCTGTCTACCTTATTTATTTCAACCAGTTTTAGTGCAGTCGCCACTCCTTTTATCTGAGATAAAGTATAAATTCACATGAATGCTGTGTTTAAAAAAAAAAAAAAAATCAAATGAAATGAATAGAGCACTTAGATGAATTCATGTGAATTTATACTTTATCTCCTCTATTTCTTTGTTCTGTGTGGTTTTTTTTTTTTATGCTTAAGGCTCACGCAAAAACATCATATATCACCCTCTAGTGTGCTGACAGGTCAAGGAAAGTATGGGTACTAACACCATATCCCTACGTACCACAAAGGCATGACAGGGATACCTTTTTTTTCTTCATTTGCTTTAGTTAGACATTCCTTGTTTGTTATCTTAGATGTCCAGAGTGCTCTTAATGTTCTTCTAAGGCACCAGATTTCTGTTGCCTCTTGTGATCTTCACACTGATTTTTTTCTTTGTCCATGACTTAACTTCCATAGTGTAGAATGGGCTTAAAGTAGCATTTTAGAATTATTTTTATGATGTTCAGAGAATGAGATGCATTATGTAAGATGTTACTCATTTCTCTGAAGACTGCTTTGGTTTGACATATTTTATTCTTGATTTCAGAGGTGCATTTCCTATGTCATGTTACTCGAGTGCTGCTCAGATATTTAAATGTATGCTCTTGTCTCAAGGATGTTCACTATACAATGCTTGCGTTTTCATGGGTTCTTCATAAATTCTCAACTCTCCATTCTGATGTTGAGTTTTGAAAGTGACTCAAGTCTGAGCTGATTGAATTGAGTCCACATATTAAATATTATAACACTGTACTGCTGTAAATGATCGTTCAATGTTTAATTGAGTACAGTTTAGAGCCAAGACAAAAAGAACTGAAGTTCTAATCAAGGAGCTTTTTTGTGCTGACATTGTGACCCTTGTGGCTCACAACAAAGCAGCCATACAGACTCTGATTAAAAGCATGACCATAGTGTGTATGATTTTCATTATTTAATTAAGCCTTTTGACATCACAAAAATATTTCAGTCTCTGCATCTTTTTTTTTTTTTAAATGTTACCACACTGAAATGACTCATGTTAAGTCATTGCTTGTGTTTTTACTTGTGTTTTTTCTTGTGTTTTTTCTTGTGTTTTTGCTTGATTTGTGTTGTTTTAACATAGGCCAGTTTGTTAGAGGAAGTCTTGTGGTGATTTGTTCTTTTAATTATCAGTGTATGGTATATGTGGCAGGTTAGATGCTGGTACATTTGGTACAATGGGCGTTGGGGTAGGGTTTGCTTTGGCTGCTGCTGTGTATTGCCGAGATCATGCTCCAAACAAGAGAGTTGTCTGCATCCAAGGGGATAGTGCATTTGGTTTCTCAGGAATGGAAGTTGAGACTATTGCAAGGTAAGATGAAAGAAGGGTTTGTGATTTATAAGAATTGCATCCCTTGTCATAAAATTTTTCAAAGGTGAAGTGTATAAAGTAGGAACAACTTTTTACTTAACGACCACACAGTAGTGGCATTTTAGTGTGAACTTTACTCATACAAAGATACACAAGATGAAGAAATAGAGAGAGAAGGTAAAATATAAATTCACATGAATTCACAAGTGAAGGAGATGAAATTTAAAGTACAATCAGAAAGTAATGCACCACATTGTTTTTCTCCAGAGCTTCTTCCTTCTATTTTTTCTGTTGTTATAATATTTTCAATGCCCCCTCTTCTCATTACATGTCCTATGAAAGTACATTGTCTCTCTCTTATCTTTTTGACAAGATTTTTTGTCTCTCCAGCTCTTCTCATACATTCTTCATTAGTTATTTTTGCTGTCCAGGGGATTCGCAACATTCTTCTAATAAACCACATTTCTGCTTCTTCCAGTGATTTTTGTGCAGACATGCCTATTGTCCATGATTCACTTCCATATAACAAGATAGGTTCAATATAGCATTTTATGACTTGTTTTCTAACATTCCTTGATAAGGATGTGTTGGATAATACATTTCTCATTCTCTGAAATGCAGTCTTTGCTTGGCCTATTCTGTTCCTAATTTCTGTTCTGCATTTCCCATCTGAAGTGATTACTTCTCCAAAGTATTTGAATTTCTGCACCTGCTTTAGAATAGTTCCGCTTAATTTTATACTGCATGTTGGTGGATTCTGTTTCTTAGATATAACCATAGTCTCTGTCTTTTTGGTGTTCAAAGTAAGGCCTTTCTGTTCACTTTCTTTGGTGACTTTATCCAAGAGATTTTGCAAGTCTTGTTGGTTCTCAGATATCAGTACTGTGTAGTCAGCATACCAAAGATTGTTAATATTGTATCTTCCAGTTTTTATGCCTGGTTCTGTGATGATGGTTCTTAGAATATTCTCACTGTACAGAGAAAAAAGGTCTGGCGATAGTACACATCCTTGTCACACCCCTTGTTTTATCGGTTGATATTTTCCAGTTCTATTTTCAACTCGAATAGCTTTTTCTTACTGCCATCATAGATGTTTTACAATCCTCAGGTCTTTGCCGTCTATATTTGTGTCTCCAAACATTTTAATAATTTCATTATGTTTCACCTTGTTGAAAGCTTTAGTAGAGATCTTTCTGTACTTCTAAAGCTCTTTCTGTTAATGTTCGTAAAGCATAAATGGCATTGTGTGTTCCCTTTCCTTCAACAAATCCAAACTGTTCATCTGCTATTTCCATTTTCATCTTTTTCCTTGTTCTTCTCATAATAATTCTAAGTAGCTTCGTTATGTGATATGAGAGGCTGATAGTCCTGTGGTCATCACATTCCTTTGCACCTGGTTTCTTTGGTAGTGCTATAAACGTGGATTTAAACAAGTAAATGCACAGATGGAATCAAGCCAAAACAAGAAAGCCAAATGAAGTTTTCTTGACATGAATAAGATATTAACAAGTAAGAGAACATCCCTAAAAGTGACAAAAAAGTTTCACCAGATTCAGCCAATATTACTCTTTACAAGTGAGTTTTGGACAATTTATATGGTCGACTCTTATCATTCACAGGTTTAGTCTCTCTCTCTCTGTCCCAGTCTCTCTCTGTCCCAGTTTCTCTGTCTGTCCCAGTTTCTCTGTCTGTCCCTGTTGACAGGCATAGAATATCATGTTCTTCCACAACCCTCAATGACTTGTGCATCTCACCAGGCTTGTCACTGAGCATTTCCATGCCTGGATACAAAACCATCAAACACCTTTTCTATTCTACCTCTGTCTCTTCTACCTTCGATTTTCCCTGTTGCACTAGGTGCTTTAGCCTTTCTCTCATTCAAACATGCCCCACAAATTTGGATTGCTCTTTTCTTATCTTATGTGATTTGGTATCTTGCTAACCAGCCTCAGTCATGTGATTTGTTCTCATAGTGATCATTGTAGCTCACGCTACTCACAATTTTTTGTCTTATTTAGTGCAGTAAACTTTGAATGTAATCCTGGATCCAAAGCATAGTGCTCTCAAGAAGCAGAAGAGAGTGAAGAATTAATGGATATGCATTGTTTAGTAAAGTCAGATGTTGCTTTTGCATTAATGAGTTGACATTAAAGTATATAAAGAAAAAAAAGAAAAGGAAATCCAGGATGCCAATGTTGCAGATGGACTAGCTGGTGGAAAATGCTGCTTTTGTGTGGACGCAGGATAGTTATAGAAAGGACATATGGTAAGAACAAGTCCACATATATTTCCCTGAAAGGATAGAAGGGTCAAGCTTTATGGACATTTATGGGAGAAACATGTCTGCCAAACAAGAGGCAGTTAGTGAGTTTCATGACCTCATTAACTTATTGAAGAGAAGGGATATTCACCGGAGCAGGTATATAAAGACATGATAAGGCAATAAAGGCAAGTTGAAATCGGGATCTACAGAATTTCCCAGAGATAATAGCAAGTGTCCCTGCCTACCATTCCACCTGTGCTACCTCTATTGCATCAAGACCAACCTTTCTCCTCTTCCTGCTTCATGTAAAGAACATATAGAATATGATGAGGATGAAGATTCTGAAGATCCAGTGCCACTGCTTGAATAAATAATAATAAAGCTGTCATTCATTCATTTGCATATCCCTTGCAAAACTTTGCCTCCCTAACAGCACTCCTGTAGGACTCTTGGTTGTGAGCAAGATGGCCTGTTGCTGATGCATCCATTTGCAGATCATCAACGATGTCTTACAGCCATATTTGCCTTGGCCTTTCTTTCTTTTTCCCATTATGTACTCTTCCAAGATGGTCTTCTCCAGATTATCATGACGTTTAATTTGTCCAAAATATTTCAGTTTTAATCCTCTTTACTAACCAGCCTTCTTCAATATTAAGTTCTTGTAGTATGGATATATTTTTTCTTTTTTTGTGTCCATGGTATTTGAAGAACTCTTCCATAGCTTTTACATTCAAAGGCATTTATGTGTTTCTCAGCTGTTTTGTTAAGTGTCCAGGTCTCACAGGCATATGTTGCAATGGAAGAGATGCATGCCTTTAAAAATCTTATTTTTATAGTTCTGTCGGTTCCTCTCCACAGATTCTTTAGTTGTTTTACTTTCTTAAGAGTGATAGATGTCCTTTTAATTTCCCTCATTGTATCTCCATTATTAGTTAATAGTGATCCAAGATATTCAGAACTCTCCACTTCTTCTAATTTTTCCTGATTGATACATATATCAGCTGCCTTATTTGTTTAGTCAGTAGTCATCAATTTAGTTTTCTTTGCATTAAGATAGAGGTTCTGCTCTTCGCTATTCTTACGGACTAACATAATTAGTTTTTCCACTCCTTTTTGTGTCGTGGATAGTAATACTGTGTCATCAGCATATCTAATCTCTGGTATTTCATAACCTCCAATTGTTATGGCATCGTAATATTCTTTGTCTACCTCTTCTCTACCATTCCTCATTATATTTTCAGTATACAAGTTAAATAAGTAAAGCGACAATATGCACCCCTGACGGACCCCTTGTTTTATGTCAAACCAAGTTGTTGTTTCACCATTTATTCTTACTGCTTGCCTGTTGGTCTAGATACAGCAATGATGTTAATTGTATCAAATGTGTTGGAAATCCCATTTTTTTCATTATTTCTCAAAGTTTATGGTGTCTCCCCATTATGATTTTTAAAAGATTTTAACTAGCATGACTAATCAGGGCAACAGTTCTGTAGTTTGTGCATAATTTCAGGTTATCCTTTTTTGGCACTGGTATGAATAGAGTTCTTTTCCATTCATTTTGGCCAAATACCTGAATGTCATAGCTTTTTAAATAGTGTATGATAGATTGTTGCACATTCCTTCCTCCTGCTTTAATAAGTTTAGCTGTTATCTCATCACATCTTGGTTATATACCATTTTTCAAATTCTTTATTGCCCATAAGACTTCTTCTGTTGTCAGTTCGGGTTCTTTCTCCTCCAATAATAATTCACACTGTTGATTTCTGCTTTCACAGTCAGTTCTTTCATACATTCCTCTGCAATATTCCTTCCATCTTTCTAGAATTTCCTCTGTCTCTGTCAAGATATTCCCCATCTCGTCACAAATTACATTTAGCTTAGATGTGACATTTCTCATTAATATCTTCATTTCTTTAAACATTTCACTATCTCTTCCACACTTCTGATGTCCTTCTATTCTTTCACATAGACACCAGAAAAATATACTACATATCACAGATACAAAAACACTTGGACTACTGCTCCACAGTCTGGGATGGTTTTTCCATGTCAAACATGAAAAGACTTTACTCACTTCAAAAACAAGCAGTAAAGCTTATAGATGACAAACATGCAGCATGTATTACAAATAAGGACAAACATCTTAATATTCTACCCCTCAAGAAGAGATTTATTTTCAACAAGGCCAAGTTAATTCATAAAATTCTATCGCACAATGCTCCACCCTATCTGTGGTCGTTGTTCAAATACAACCCAAAACACAGTAAATGCTTAAACAGTTGTATTCTCCCAGAACCAAGCCTTGACATGTTTAAAAAAAGCTTCTCTTACTCAGCTGCCCACCTGTGGAGTGCCCTACCAATTCACGTAAAACTTATAAGTAATATTCGTTCCTATAACTTTAAACTTTGTCAGCATATGTTTGATATGGATTGTATGCCTCCCCAAGCATAGTTTAAAGTAATTTAAAATGCTTGAGTGTTGTAATTTTTTTTTAATACTGCTTTTCAATAAATTTGTTAGTTTTGAAATAATGTAAGAATGCAAGTTTATTTCATGTTGTTGCATAAATCAGAGTGTAGAGTGTATGGACATGAAATAAGTTTATTATTTATTTATGTAATCATTTAATGTGTCTTCATGATTATTATGCTCATTAACAAATGCTGAATGACTGTGACTGAGTGAAAGCTGTATGATGAAGGGCAGAATGTCAGACAGGCTTGCATGCCCAATTCTTAACCATTTGAAAATAAACTATAAAGTATGTTCACAAACACTTCTATGTATTGTTTTTTGTCATTTCTTATGTTTCTTCATACTTCTTTTGTTAAAGATTTATATTCCTCTTTGTTGTTGTCACTTTCCATTGTGTCTTCATTTCTCTACGTTGTTTTATCAGTTATAGTGTGCCTGCTGTAATCCATCCATTCTTTTGTGTTTTATTTACTGGAACCATGTCTTTGGCTGTTGTTATTTAGATATCTCTGGCCTGCATAGCCAGTTCATCTGGTGTCATCTCCTCCTGTACAGCAGTGAGGATTTCGAAATGGTTCTACACTTCTATATTGTTCTGGTAATTTTGTAAGATCAAAGCGGAATGGTCTTGATCCTGTAACTGTCTTTTTTATATTTATCTTCATGTCTGCTATTAATAACAGCACCTGGTAAAGTTTTTGCTGATGTTATACTTGACCTCCACCTTCTTTGCACTAAAATGTAGTCTTTTTGATTTTTGGTTTCCCATCAGGTGATGCCCATGTATAAAGTCTTCTCGGATGTTGTTTAACGAGTGTGTTAGCAATCATTAGCTCATTTTCCATGCAAAATGCCATTAGATTGTCACCTGCCTCATTTCTGTGTCCCATGCTAAATTTCCCCACAACATATCCTTTGTCTTTTGCTCTTTCTGTACCAATCTAATTAAAATCCTCCATTATTAATACAATATAATTTTCCCGTACCTAGTCTGTCGTCGTTTGCAGCGCGTTATAAAAGTATTCTACTTCCTCTTCTTCTGCTGCTGATGTAGGTGCATATATCTGGATGATTGTTACATTTCTAGGAGTGCCCTTAAGTCTGATTGTGAGAATTCTATCACTTACTGGATTGTCACCTAGTAATGCTTTTATGTTAATTTATCCAAGTAAAAAGCCACTCCATTCTTTCCTCCTAATAATATATAAAGATATTATCATTCTCGCTCTTGAAGTGTCCTGATCCTCTCCATTGATGTTCGCAGATTCACAAAATGTGTGTCCCCTTTCTTTTCGTCTCGTCACTTATTATTTGATACTTTCCCTCATACATATTTCTTACATTCCATGTTCCTACTCTTATTTTTCTCTTTAGTTTGATGCAGGGGTTTTCTTTAGTAACACCGTCAGGATTTTGTCCATCATCACAATCACTAGTACTGACCTCTGTCTCACACTCTTCCCCAGTGTTAAAATTAGATCTGGCCTGGGGGACTCACCACCAGATCCTTTTCCTATCTGACCTTCCATGTTGCTGTTTGGGTTTCTTGGTATATTTCCAGAAGGTAGTTTACCATTGCATTCCTTCCAGGCAGTGACTGTACTAGTCAGTGATCATGACCATTGTCTCTACATTGAGATCATCTGCCTACCATCATAAAATGGTGATCATAACCAATATTATCTGTCGGCTTCTCTCTCATTACATCCACCACCTTCTCCTATGGCTTCACATCACCTTGCCCAAGGGTGTCCCGTAGACTGACAACGGAGGTAAGGAGGCATCTTACTTCTCCTTTGATAGGGGATACCCCTACCCCGCAAACCTAAAGCTGTATAGTCAGTAAATCTTAGTCAGTTGTTTGCATACAGCAAGAATTGTGTGTCATATGTTTGTGTCTTATAACTGTAGAGAAAGAATTGTGTCTCATTTTTGTCTTAAAACTGTACAGCAAGAATTGTGTATCAGATGTTTGTGTCATAACTGTACAGCAAGAATTGTGTGTCAGATGTTTGTGTCATAACTGTATAGAAAGAATTGTATGTCTCATGTTTGTGTCATAACTGTGCAACAAGAATTATGTGTGAGATGTTTGTGTCATAACTGTATAGAAAGAATTGTATGTCTCATGTTTGTGTCATAACTGTGCAACAAGAATTATGTGTGAGATGTTTGTCTTACAACAGTACAGCAAGAATTATGTGTGAGATGTTTGTCTTACAACTGTGCAACAAGAATTATGTGTGAGATGTTTGTCTTACAACAGTACAGCAAGAATTATGTGTGAGATGTTTGTCTGTGCAGCAAGAATTATGTGTGAGATGTTTGTCTTACAACTGTACAGCAAGAATTATGTGTGAGATGTTTGTCTTACAACTGTACAGCAAGAATTATGTGTGAGATGTTTGTCTTACAACTGTACAGCAAGAATTATGTGTGAGATGTTTGTCTTACAACTGTACAGCAAGAATTATGTGTGAGATGTTTGTCTTACAACTGTACAGCAAGAATTATGTGTGAGATGTTTGTCTTACAACTGTACAGCAAGAATTATGTGTGAGATGTTTGTCTTACAACTGTACAGCAAGAATTATGTGTGAGATGTTTGTGTCTGATAATCATCATTCAGCATGTGGAATCATCATTGGAAAATGAAAATGGAAATTAGCTTGTCCTCACATATGCATAATTGTTAATTAAGTTTTTTTTGTGTGGTTTGCAATTAGGTGCACTTTATAATTATCATTTATTTTTATCTAAATATTGTATCAAGTATAGTATGTGTAAAGTATTCTCCTCCCTCCCTCATCCCCTGTGAGTGAGATTCTCACTGTGCCCCAGCTCCTGTGAGTGAGATTCTCACTGTGCCCCAGCTCCTGTGAGTGACAAGGGTTGACTGTACAGACAGGTCAGATAAACATTGGAAGCTACATAGATATGGTTTTGGAGAAAGATGCTAAACATACTCTCATAAAGGAAAGAAAATGTTTTAAAATTTTCCTAGAGAGGCTGCAGAACATCAAAACCTAATTAAACCCATAAAGAAGCAGGTGAGAACGCTCTGAACAAGTACTTTGAGAGAAAAATCTCTAAATTTATTGATGAACTGTGCAGGAAAAGAAAGACAACTGGTCTGATTAAAAATATCAAAGGACCCATAAAATGGAGAAACACAAACCACAGCACATGATGATGATAGTTTAGCAGACAATTTTCATATTAGTAGCTTATTGTTTTGTCTCATTTTAATTGGCAGGTATAGACTTCCTGTGGTCTTTATCATTTTGAACAACAATGGAATTGGCCTGGGCATGAGAGATGAACACTGGGAAATGGTTAACCAGTCCGGAGATCCACTGATAACGTTTGTAATATTTATTTGTTATAAATTTTTTATGTTTATTTGACAGTGTTATAAATTTGCAATATTTATTTTTGTGAGAGATAAAAGATATGATAGCTTCAGTAAAACTGGTTCTAGTAATAAAGGTAGATAGAAGTGTATGGTTCTAGTAATAAAGGTAGGTAGAAGCGCGTGGTTCTAGTAATAAAGGTGGGCAGAAGTGTGTGATTATAATAATAAAGGTAGATAAAAGCACGTGGTTCTAGAAATAAAGGTAGATAAAAGCACGTGGTTCTAGAAATAAAGGTAGATAGAAGCACGTGGTTCTAGAAATAAAGGTAGATAGAAGCACGTGGTTCTAGTATTAAAGGTAGATAAAAGCACGTGGTTCTAGAAATAAAGGTAGATAAAAGCACGTGGTTCTAGAAATAAAGGTAGATAGAAGCACGTGGTTCTAGAAATAAAGGTAGATAGAAGCACGTGGTTCTAGAAATAAAGGTAGATAGAAGCACGTGGTTCTAGAAATAAAGGTAGATAGAAGCACGTGGTTCTAGAAATAAAGGTAGATAGAAGCACGTGGTTCTAGTAATAAAAGTAGATAGAAGCACGTGGTTCTAGTATTAAAGGTAGATAGAAGCACGTGGTTCTAGTATTAAAGGTAGATAGAAGCATGTGGTTCTAGTAATAAAAGTAGAAAGAAGCACGTGGTTCTAGTATTAAAGGTAGATAGAAGTGCGTGGTTCTAGTAATAAAGGTAGATAGAAGTGCCTGGTTCCAATAATAAAGATAGATAGAAGTGCATGATTCTAGTAATAAAAGTAGATAAAAGTGCGTGATTCTAGATAGAAGTGCGTGGTTCTAGTGATAAAGGTAGATAGAAGTGTGTGATTCTAGATAGAAGTGCATGGTTCTAATAATAGAGGTAGATAGAAGTGAATAGTTCTAGTAATAAAGGAAGATAGAAGTGCATGATTCTAGATAGAAGTGTGTGGTTCTAGTAATAAAGGTAGATAGAAGTGTATGGTTCAAGTAATAAAGGTAAACAGAAGTGTGTGGTTCTAATAATAAAGGTAGATGGAGGTGCATGGTTCTAGTAATAAAGGTAGATAGAAGTGCATGGTTCTAGTAATAAAGGTAGATAGAAGTGTGTGGTTCTAGTAATAAATGTAGAAAGAAGTGCATTATTCTAGATGGAAGTGCGTGGTTCAAGTAATAAAGATAAATAGAAGGGCATGGTTCTAGTAATAATGGTAGATAAAAGTATGTGGTTCTAGTAATAACGGTAAATAGAAGCATGTGGTTCTGGTAATAAGGATAGATAGGGGTGTGTGGTTCTAATAAAAGTCAACAGAAGTGCGTGATTCTAGTAATAAAGGTAGATAGAAGTGCGTGATTCTAGTAATAAAGGTAGATAGAAGTGCGTGATTCTAGTAATAAAGGTAGATAGAAGTGCGTGATTCTAGTAATAAAGGTAGATTGAAATGCATGGTTCAATTTTACAAAACATCAGAGGGAGTGAGAAAAGTGAGCAGAAACACAAATGCAGAAAATAAGAAAACGAGATGAGAACAGAACTGAAGAACATACAACATCCAGTATTTTGGCATCAGCATTGATATTCATCCAGAGAAATACCGTACAGTGTGCATTGACCCACAGAAAGAAGAGTAACAAGGCTGAAAAATGGAGGTCATGGATGCACCAATCACACGCAGCAAGTTAGTGTCACACTAGCAGTCAGTAAACGGCAACCAAGGAAATCACCGGGACCAAATGGAGTGTCCAGTGAAATGATCAAGAACCTGGGAATGGCAGCAATGGGAAAGCTGTTGGATATTTTCAGTGTGTTGGAGCACAGGTAAGTTACCTCAAATCTGGAAGAAAGCAAGCAAAGTATCACTGCTAAAGTCAGAGAAAAGCAGCGATATAGTCTCCAACTAAGGCCAATCAGTCTCATTAGCTGCCTATGCAAAACAGTGGAGCGCATCATTGACCTGAGGCTAAAATGGTACCTAGAAAGTGAAAACTTTTTCATTCCATAACAAGTAGGATTTAGGCAGTGCTACAGTACAGAAGATCAAGTGACCTATCACTCTCAAGAGATTGAGGACACATTCCAAGACAAAAACCTTGTGCTAGCAGCGTGGATAGACCTGAGGAAAGCCTTTGATAAAGTATGGAAAAAAGGTCTGCTGTGGAAACTAAGAAACTGCAATGTGAATGGAAGACTCTACACCTGGATAAAGTCCTATTTACACAATAGAAGAGCTAGAGTAGTAATGGATGGACACAAAAGCCAGAAAGTACTTCTGTGACATGGTGTACCACAAGGAGGAGTCCTTTCGCCTACACTATTCCTTGTATTCATTAATGACCTGGTCAAGGAACTTCCCTATGGAATCAAACCAACACTGTATGCAGATGATCTGGTCATGTGGTGTACAGATGAACACATGACATTTGCTACACAGAGACTCCAAAGAGCAGCAGACATCTTGACATGAACAAACAAATTGTGTGTAAGTATCAACACAGAGAAATCAAGTACCACTCTGTTCACTCTCTCGTCTAAACAGAAAGCAGGTAAGATCTTTGTAAATGAAATATCCTTAAGGATGGACAACCAACCCACTTACTTAAGAGTGACTCTTGACTTGAAACTGACCTGGAAGCAACACATCAATGCAGAAGCAAAAGCCAGAATAAAGCTAGCCATATTAAGAAAATTGAGTGGTACCACATGGGGAGCTAGTGAAAGAATCTTCAAGAATGTATATCAGCAAAGTATTCTACCATATTTAGAATATGGCTTAACAGCTTGGTGCACAGCATCAAACACTATCCTGCATAATCTAGACAAGGTACAAAATCATCACTATAGATTATCACAGGTGCCATGAGGTCTACACCAGTAGTAGAAATGCAAAAAACAGTTGGTGTTCAAATGCTAAAAGAATGTAGAGACACATCTTGGGTGATAAATTCCTTGGCACTAAGAAGCAGCTTCATTCATCAGGCCAAGCATATGCATAAGCTGATACCTGACCTTCCAACTGTATTCACTCCATTATCATCTGTACCAGAGCATACACCATGGAAAGAAGCAGATTATACACAAATAACTATTCAGACTGAAGTGAAAGGTGTGCAGAATGGTGAGATGCAAAGCAGTCTTGTAAGATCAACAGCCACACTTAGTTTGCTAGATGACAAATATCCATGTGACACCTGGATACCTGTGTATACAGATGGATCTGTACACAATGCCATAAAGAATGGAGGGACAGGAGCACATATTGAATATCCAAATAACACCACTGATAAGATTTCCATACCCACTGGAAAATACTGCAACAACTATGATGCAGAAGTTAGGGCAATTATTGCTGCAGTTGAAAAACTGTCAGACTCCAGAATTGATACATGCCCCATAGTAATTCTCACAGATGCACGATCAGTACTGGAAGCTCTTCAGTGCAACAAACTACCAGACCTTAAGGATACATTGTCAAAAATTGGCTCACAACACAGAGTCACCTTGCAGTGGATTCCCTCCCACTGTGGGATGCCAGGCAATGAGAAAGCTGACCGTCTGGCCAAAGAGGGCACTGAAATGGAGGAACCAGACATACTGATCACCTAAAATCAGAAGAAAAGCATGATAAAAAACATACAGGAAGCCACAAACACCACCACATGATGACTATCACATGCTAAACAGAAAGGAACAAGTCACCATTTTCCATCTCCAAACAGGACACAGCCAACTCCGAAGTCATATGTATACAAAGTTTAAGGTTCGTACATGTGCCCAAGTGCCTTAGACTGGAACATATCCTCCAGAACTGCATCAACTGTGAGACACAGAGAAGTAATTACTGGCCCAGTGAAACCACTAAAGAGGATAAGCTCTACGGTTCATTACATGAATTACAAAAAAACAGTGAAATTTATCCAAGAGACAGGACTGCAGATATATGTGTAAGAAGAAGAAGGCATCAGCCTTTTTCAAGGATTACATACAAGAACACAACCACAACACATGTAAAGCATTGAAAATGGATGAAAAACTTTACTTTATGGCATCCTTCTGGTTCGAAAGATGGACATAAATGTACCCAGGAAGATGTAAATATAGAGTGGGAGCGAGTGATTGGTTGAGAGATGACAAAGGTTAACAACTTGGACCAATTGGAAAGCATAAAATAGGTGGCGTGGGTTGTAAAAGCAGGAAAACAATGTGGGGGGAGGGGGGTGGCAGAGTGTTAAGAAAGAGACAGGAAAACTATAAACACCTTTTAGCTGCTACAGGAGGAGGAGAAGCCTGGAGGATACAGCTAAAACTAGGAATGAAAAACTACAGCAAAATGAGTGGGACTAAGACAAGAAAGTTGAGTATAGATCTCAGAAAATAAGTGGAAATGTAAAGAAGTTTAAAGGAAGCTGAATTTATTGTTAATTCCAGCTCAGGGTGGAAACAGCCAGCTTGGAAAATAAAGTCCTGTTCTAGAGCTTTCCGCAAATGTTCATTGGAAGAACAGGAGTGAATTGCAGTAGCAGAAATGTCTCATTTTCCTTGGAAGTTTGTTTGACAGAAGTGTTTTGTGCCCTTTTGGATATGTCATTAAGCTGTCTTTGAAAATATACTTCATATCACAGCACTTGCACATAATGGCATAAATAACATTGCATGAAGTGCAGGTGAAGCCCTCCTGAACTGATAGCATGGACTTGGGGAAGGAAACCTGTCTAGCCTCAACAACAAATGGGCGAGTATTGCATCTGTAGTGACCACAACATTTGGTATCATAAAAAGTTCTGTCCTTTGTCTTGAAGCAACTTCTAACTAGTAGGTCATTTTGGTTCTTGTCCTATCTATAGGCCACCAGTGGGGGTTCCCCAGAGAGTTCATATGTACAAGGTCCAACATTTAAGTAATCAGACTAATTCCATAAAAAATAAAATAAACAGTTGAAGATGTAACCTGTATTTTATTCAAACTAAGGCCCTTGTGCATTGATACAGCGAAAATAATCTAACAGTTATTGGAATGACCTCAGCAGTTCTTCTGTTAGTATGGCCCTTGAACTCAAATGTTACAACCCTTTGGAGTCATCTGTATCGTCAAAGAAGCATCTTTTCAATGGTAACTTTAATTTTGGGAATAGAAAATAATCGCAGGGAGATAAATCTGGGGAACAGGGTGGATGGTTGAGAACATACACTTGTTTTTGGGCAAAAAATTCCTGTACAACTACCGCCTGGTGAGCTGGTGCATTATCATGAAGGGAAAAACTGCCAGGTGTTGAATACTCGGGTCGGACTTGGAAAATCCTTTTCAGTAGGTGTTTCAAAATACTTAAATAAACTTGGTAGTGACAGTCCACCCCTCTGGAATAAATTCTTTGTGAATAACTGTCGTAGAAGCACACCATTGTCTTCACTTTCAACTTTTGAAGATGAAATCTTTTGCCTTTTGGTGATCATGATGTTTTGATGATGTCTTTTGCGTACTCAACATGCTGATGTTTTTGATCATTAGACAACGCATGTGGTACAAACCGGCAAGAAACTTTTTTCTTGCCCAAATCTTCCACTAAAATTTTATGAATGGTCTCTCAGTTAACACCAAATTCATCAGCCATCATCCTCACAGTCAAACAATGATCTTCTTGTATCTGTTCTCTGACTTTTGCAATGAGTTCCTCATTCATTCATTCATTTGCATGTCCCTTGCGGAACTTTGCCTCCCAAACAGCACTCCTGTAGGCCTCTCGGTTGTGAGCAAGATGGCCTGCTGCTGTTGCATCCATTTCCAGATCGTCAACGATGTCTTGCAGCCATCTTCGTCTTGGTCTTCCTCATTACGAACAGAAATTTGGTGTCCATGTCTAGTTGCATTTGTAATTGTTTCCACATCACTTTTGAATCATGAATACCACCTAAATATCTGTGCATGAGATAAACAGTTGTCCCCATAAATTTGTCGCATCAATTCAACTGTCTCAGTGGCACTTTTTCCAAGTTTTAAACAGAATTTTTGATTCATGCTGATTATATGACACCTCTAACTAGGTCAACAAAATGGCAGCTTGTTTGTCATCTGCTTATCGGGCGGTGGTAAAAAGTTGCCAGATCATAGATGAAGGATGTCTCTTTGGATTCCATGCTTTGCTTCATAGATGCCATTTTTGTCTTGGCCATAATAAAATCAGTCTCATTACTTAACTGTCGAACCCTGTATCTGGCTCAGTCTGGAGGAGATGGAGATGGTGAAATAAGATATCCTTAATTGCCAAACTATGAGGTTTTTCTCACTATGGAAGACAGGACATTTCTGTTACTGCAGTCCGCTCCTGTTCTTCCAATGAATGTTCGTGGAAAGCTCTAGAACAGGACCTTATTTTCCAAGCTGGCTGTCTCCACCTTGAGCTTCCTTTAATCAGCCAAGTTTTTGTATAGGATTCCACCAACCTCACTGCAGCCAAGCACAAGATATGAGAAGCTTATGGAAGCTTTTGGTGGAAAAGGTTACTTTGTACATACCATAGAAGAGCTGCAAGCAAGCCTGAAGACAGCACTAGCTGACACAGAAACTGCATCCATCATCAATGTTATGATAGATCCTTCAGCACAGCGGAAAACACAGGTGAGGTTTAACATTTACCAGAGGGTAGAAGATGTAGAGACTGACCATGAATATCCAAAATAAATGATAACATCAAAACAAGTGCAGGTGTTTCTAGGTCTTCCTTGTTTCCACTTTCCCTGGGGATTCTGGGTGAGAGCCTGTCTGGTTATGTTTGTGGTAGGCCTTCAAATTGTATGTCCTATCTATGTCCACCATCTTTTCATTATCATTTCTTTCACTGTGGTGTGGAGTAAATTTATTGCATTTCCCTTATAATGTGCTGCCAAGTGCTTGTATTTTTCTATGTGATTTTCTCATAACCAAAGAATACCTTATTTTTTAGTAACAGTTTATAGGTGTAAGTATATGGAAAACTAAATATATTAATATACACAAAGCCACCTCCTCTTTACTACGAATCATTCAAACTGGCATCACAATCACACCTTACAAGTCCTCATTTAAACTTTCAAAATACTTCGCCAAACACTATCTCAGAGTCTCTTCTTGCAAGTCACAAACTATTTCTCCTTTTTTTATTATTTTTTTTCCATTCTTGTTTGCACACTAAGCAAAAAAATATTAAATACAAAATTTAATTAATTTATTGCTCATTTTCCAAGTGGATGGCAAATGTAAAACTGTAAGGAAATCTAATATTTTTCATGTGGCTTCGGTTCTGATTATGGGTGCCTGCACCTTATCCAAAATGAGCACACTTTTTTTTAAAGTTAAAAAAAAAAAGTAATTTAATCACTTGCTTTGTTAATTATTTACACATGTATTATTCATGTGAATGAAGCACAATAAGTAAAGAACTCACCAGAAAAACTCATTATATTTTGCCACATAAAACTCTCCTTGCTTGAAAATTAAATTTTTGCACATAGACCAGAAAAAATGCATCAAAATGGTAATGATGAAAATTAAATATATTTCCTTCCGTGACTGAACCAAGTTACCTGCACCACCACCACCACCACCACCACCTTGGAGCAAATAGCAGAATTAAAATTTGTTAAATAACAAAAAAGTAAATACAAAGATTACATTTTAAAAATAACAAACAAATACATGAATGATCCAAAATCAAGCAACGGAATTTATATGACACTATCAGCCTATTTATCTAAAAGTGTATGAGATCTTTTCTATCTCAGTTGAGTAGACTTGACTGTCACTGTCAGTAAGATAAAGGTAAAATTCCAATTTCCATGCATTTAAGGCATATTAGGGATACAGTGTTAGGCCCATATAACCATGACCATCGGCACATGAAAGTCTGATGTGGTCAGTATCACACTTGGCCGCATTTACCTTCCCAGATTTCTCTCGTAGCTATTTTCAGAGGCTGGGTGGACCCCAGGGCTTGTTTGGTGTGTAGCAGAAAAAAAAAAAAATTCCCTCAGAAGATGGGTTAGTAAACCAAGGACCTAACCACTTAGCTAACCAGGCCATCTGGTTACTCTCAGTATCTCATTAAATATTCTTTAGTTTAAAATCTGGCATAATATTGCATAAAAATATATATTTCCTTTTCAAAATGATGCTATAAAATCTTGACAAAAATCTATTCTGGGTCAAAAAAATTAGATTAGCCCAGTTTAAAGAAGATTATTTAGTTTCTCCTACGTGACCCAGTTAACAATATAAACGAAATTTGACAACTTAATCTGATCTGTTGTTTCCACCACTAAAATGGTGTTTTTCTTTATGCTGATGGCTTTAGAGTGCCTTGAATGTTTTGGGGAACTTCCATGAAGTTGTTCCATTGATATGCTCTATGTAGCTTCAAATAAACCAGGGTCACTAACAGAGTTCATACACGATTCGTGAACTAAATAAATAAATTAACTGATCATTCCAACTCCACACTTGCAATACAAAACATAAGTCAATAATTACCTAACTCCGGACATTACAACGGAACTGATTTATTGATGTGAAGACTGATGGAATTCACAAGGCGACCTCTCGCACATCAAGGATGTTGAAGGACATTTTTGCTTCTTACTGCAGACAATATCACACACTCTCTCAAAAAACTGAATTCAGAAGAAACTGTCCTAAAAAAGACAATATTTAACCAATACTAAGCATTCCTACAAAGGACAGACTACAACCTACTTTTTACTATTAGAAACCCAACTAAAATACTGACTCTGAAGAAAAAAACTTGCGTTCCTACATTTCTGGAAACTTCTCCCTTGCCTGTCTCAACTATTTGTTTTTTTTTTTTTCGTCTGCCTATTTCCTGTGCGTCCCTTCCAGATTCATTCACTATGAGTACAAATACATGAGAGGCTTGCAACAGATTTTCCTGTTGCGCACACCTATAAATATCCAAAATTGACTCTCTACAGGGGAGACCACTATTTTATTTCTATCCAACCCAATTACCTATCCTAATCTATTACAAATTTTCCTGAAGATAAGTCATCTGGGTCTAAATACAGAAAACACTTCTCTCATTTGGCTCTAAATACAGAAAACACTTCTCTCATTTGGCTCTGAATACTGAAAACAGTTCTGGGATGAATGGATGTTCCATTTATAGAGTAAATAACATAATAAATTTACATTTGAAACTTTGGAAACTTGCAAGAATACAGAGAGATATAGAACACACAGATATAAAAACTGAATCAGCAACAATGAAATGGTATTAAACAGCTGTCCCTAATGTTAGACTCAAATAAATGGAGGATTAAAACAAACAAAACATAGATATATTTTAAAACCACTGTACAGGCAGTTTTAAAAAAGTAGGAACAGCTTTAGACAGTAACAATGACATTTAAAACTCAAAACATATAAGAATGGTATTGGTCATAGTGAAAATAACATTTTCATTGTTTTGTTTTTTTCACTGTATGGGCGTACTTCATTTTATTGCATTTTACAGATCTTATGCTTTTTATAAATGACTCGTGTTTGGGATTTTCAGAATGTGCCTTCTTCTTCTTCTTCTTCTGATGGTAACATCACTTTTGAAGGAGTTGATTGGCACCATTAGCTTTTACTGTGTTTGTCTCATGTCTCCTTGTCATATTCTGGCAGTTCAGACAATATTCAAAACTTTTTCATTGTTTCTATATATTGAAATTGAAAATATTAGTAGCTGTACAATGGCCTGTAAGTAAGTGAAGAGTCCCACATTTCTCATGCAAATCAGAATCTAGAAATTAAGCTTAGTGAGCATGGCAAGATTGGCCAGAAAGCTTCATGCACCACTAGTAGCCAAAATATGAACGCAAGGGAGAAGTTCTTGAAAGAAAAGAAAAGCATGCTATTCCAGTTAAGTCACAAATGATGAAGATTAGAATTTTTTTTTATCATTAAAGTATTTTTAAGTTTACAAAAGTTCACTTTTAGACATAAATTGTTGCATACTTACTAGACTATTAGAAAAAGTATAATTTTAGTTTTTATATGTGCTGGGAAGCAAAAATTAATTGGATTTAATTCATTTTAATGTAACATTCACAAATGCCTTGAACCATACCTGAGTTTAACTCACTTTAATGCAACATTCACAAATGCCTGGAACTATAAGTGGGTTTAACTCACTTTAATGCAACATTCACAAATGCCTGGAACTATAAGTGGGTTTAACTCACTTTAATGCAACATTCACAAAGGCCCAGAACCAGATCTGCAATATCTCTAAGTTATGCCTGTTTTAGGCAAAAACCAAAAAGCAGGTTTACCAGTGCTAGGTTCAAGCAACCTCCACAAGAAAATATACACCTAAATAAGCCCAGACAAGAAGACTCAGAAACATGTAGACTATATTCTTATCAGCAGAAGATTCCAAAATTCTCATTTTGAAGCTGATGAAGATTGTCACAGTGATCACATGCTTGTTGTAGCAGATTTAAAGTTAAAACTGATGACGCAAAACAGAGATCATGAATTTTAAAGAAACTAAAATAGAAAGAGACATAAAAAGACAAATTCAATATAGACGTAAGAAACAGAAATGAAGCATTCTCAGGCTTAGTATTTTTAATATTTTAAGTTGTAGAAATAAGCATAAACATTACAAAAAAAAAAAAAAAGCATATACCGTGCTGATAGATGTTGACAATTTCTTCATTTATAGCAAGACTTGTCTCTATTTACAGGAGTTCTTCTGGCTGACCAAATCTAACCTGTGAAATTAAAACCACAGTATGTGCAGTCTATGAAGTTACCACCACATTATGTGCAGTCTATGAAGTTACTACCACAATATGTGCAGTCTATGAAGTTACTACCACATTATGTACAATTATTTGCTTACACAGAGATTGAATGAATGAATAAATAATCTTTATTTTTAAAGGGTAAAGAATTGGGCATTCGGGCCCATCTTACATTCTGCCCTTCATCACTCCATCTTTCATTCTTTCCACACACTCAATTTAATACAACCATACAAATCACATTAGGAAAAAAAAACATCAAAAGAGTGTAAGATTAAACTACTGCATTCAAAGCAAAAGAGAAAAAGTAATTAACCTAATAAAATTGCACTCACTCACACACACACATACACATGCACACACAGAATATACATAATCAAAATATATTGTCAGTACAGATCTTCTAACATATGTTTTTAACAAAATAATTTCTAACAGTATCTAACAAGTTACTTTTCAAACTGTCATTTTAGTATCTGATGGCTGGCCAGTCATAGGTTGAAAGAGTGATGGTTATTCTATAAGGCATATAATTACAAGCAAGTAAATAATGAAACACATTTCAGTTAAAGGATGAAGTATTACTAGTGAATTTTAAATGGTAGGGGAGGGTGTTCCAGATTAGTAAACTTCACTATGAGGGTGTCTATCCATTGTGGTTTCTTGTATTGAGAGTAATAATGAACGCTTGACATATACTACTGGACAAAAATTAAGGGCCGGTCATTAATTTCAAGCATATGTTTATTTTGATTGCTGTAATAAAACTAAATTATTGTAGAATCTTGATTAAATTGCATTCTCAGACAGTCCTCTATGCAACCGGAGCATAAACAATACCAACTGTTCATCACAACAAGTGTAAAAATCATGTGCAGTCACATCGTCCTGGACAAAATGTTAGGACATTTTTAAATGTCGGCATGACCCAGCAGGTAATTAAATCATGCTGATTTGTGCTGTACATGCAAGAGGCATCCTTAGTGAACACTTCTCTCCCTCCAATCATTTTTATTAAAGTGGTATAGGGTATTTTTGTCATTTGAAAAACACCATGCCACCGGAAGGGATTTTAGCACCTTTGATCATCATCGGGTCATAGCATTGGTTGAAAGCGCATTATCTGGCCGTGAAGTTTCACGGCGTTCAGGGATGTCCCATTCTATCATCCAAAGGCATTTGGAGCAATTTCTTGCAACCGAATGACAGGCATGGTTCAGGCCGACCTCGTTGCACAAGTAGACAAGATGACAGATACCTGCAGCTATCAGCACTTCACAACCGGACAGTAACGTCTTCCACTCTCAGAAACCAGCAAATATAACAAAAATACAGCAGACGTCAATGTTAGCAGCAGAACAATTCTCAGGTATTTAAGAGAATCTGGGCTGGCTCCACAACAACCAGCAATAAGAATACTCTACTCCAGCTCACCGCAGAGCTAGAGTTGCCTAGTGCCGGCAGCACATCCGTTGGACGAGGTGCCAGTGGGGTGAAATTCTTTTCATGGACGAATCCCACTTTGGTATATCCTTCAATGATGGCAGAATCTGTGTTTGGAGAAGGCCAGGGGAACAGTTCCATGATGCCACTATCCAAGAGTTGGATGGTTATGGAGGGGGATCAATCATTGCCTGGGGTGGCATCAGCAGGCATGGCAGGACTCCCCTCCGTGTCATTCATGGCACCCTAACTGCCCATTGATACCTGAATGAAATTCTGCAACCCACTATCCAGCCTACCTTGCAAGCCACGGGTGCAGGGGCAGTCCTACAAGATGATAACACAAGACCACATCAGGGTCGTGTCATAGAAGATTTTCTTCAACACCAAAGGATCATTAGAACTGATTGGCCAGCTTGGTCACCCGTTCTGTCACCCATTGAGCACATATAGGTTGTTCTAAGCAGATAGGTTTTGATAAATCATCCTCCATCTGTTGATGTCCCCCAGCTGACCCTTTTCCTTCAACAAGAGTGGCAGGCCATTCCACAGAATGTCCTAACAACCCTGGTTAAATCGATGAGGCAAAGTGCGTCAACTGTCTGGCAGCGAGCGGTGGCCACACGTGTTACTGACATGTTTGTTGTTTGAAGACCACTCTTGTGAATTTTTGGACAAGGGGTGAGTGATTTTGGCAGCTTGCTTCATGTGTATTCCTATTCCGATTTGCAAATGAAATGATTGAATGTTGTTCAATTTTAAATACTGTTTTCTTTTGTATTAATGGCTTGTTTGTTAGTCAGTTGATTTTGTTTTTGTAAGAATTGAAAAAACTGGCCCTTAAATTTTGTCCAGTAGTATATAGCTTATTTAGTCTCACAATGCTCATTTACATACATAGGTTTAGCAGTTTTGGTCATATCTGATTTGTTTATTGTTTCATTCATTCAGTAGCATGTCCCTTGTGGAATTTTGCTTCCCTAACAGTTCTCTTGAAGGCCTGTCAACTGGATGCAAGATGCCCTTCTGCTCATGCAGCCATTCACAAATCATCACCAGTGTCTTGTTGCCGTCTTCACCTTGGTCTTCCCCACTTTCTTTTCCCCAGTATGTACCCTTCCAAGACAGTCTTCTCCAGATTTCATGATTTTAATATGTCCAAAATATTCAAGTAAGTTTTCTGTGTTTAATCTACTTTACTAATCAGCCTTCAGTATTACATTCTTGTAGTATCTTATCTTATATCTTATATCCTTCCCATGCCGTTAAACGTCACATAGGGCTCGCAGAGTAGTTCGCCAATTTTTCCTGTCTTCAGCGAGTCTTTCAACCTCATCAAAGAATTTTATGCCTGTTAATTTAGCCTCTCTTAATAATGTCCTCTTCAGAGTTTCACGTGGTCTGCCTCTTTTTCTTCGCCCTGTTGTGTTCCACATGATAGCTTGTTTTGGGATTCTCTGATCATTTCTTCTCATCAAGTGACCAACATATGTCCATCTCCTTTTCCTGATCACCCATGAGACTGGTTGTTGTTCAGTCTTGTAGTATGGGTATGTTTATTTAGTCTTTAATAGATATTATTTCATTTTTAGCAATTTTAAATTTATAAAGATGTTCCAACTATAAATGATACTATTCTGGGTGTAACTGATGTCTATTTCTACATAAATAAAAGGCATTAGAAGGATGATTACTTTTTTTCAACAAAAATAATAAGGGATTAGTGGCAAAAAGATCTAATTTAGATTCAGAAACAAACAAAAATCACTTGTATATTTCCACATGAGTATATTATAGTACAGTACAGTACAAGACATGACTTCTTCCCAACCTCTGATAGGAAAAATTGTTATATTTATCACAAAAAAAAGTGTGCGCTTTCAAGCAAATTATAATGCAAATGTCTAGCATTTCCATGCCACAGAAAAAACGCGGACGTTTTATTTATGCCAGATTAAAAGTGTAGGTCTTGATCTGTATAGGGGTATATTAGTAAACATGAATGAAATACAGTATTTCCATGTTAAATGTACTTATTATGTTTCAAAATAACTAAAAAAATGTATGAAGATTTCATAAATCCAGAGTTTTTTAGGAAAAAAAAAGAAGTAATGTGATGTTTTTAGACAATAATTGTATCCTACTTACCATCGGCTAGGTCTAGATGTACACTAAGTACCATCTGAGATGCCTAGAACTACCTGTCAATCTTGTCTTGTGATAATATGTGGCATTCTCGCTAAAATAATGTCTGAAATAACCTTCTGACTACTTCTCCAGTCATCTAATATGTCTAGATCTACTTGAGATTCATTCAAGAACAGTGATCTGGTCACAAGGCATGTACATTTCCCTATCTACAAAACCCAGAACTGAAATTTCTTAACGAAAACTTCAATTTTCTCCCTCGTTACTAAGCACTCTTCGGCCATGTGCACTAAATGTTTACAATCTAAACGTTGCACCAGTTTCTTAATGAAACAAAACATGAATCACTATAACGACCTAAGGCACTCAAGTCAGAAACCAGAAGGGGCGCTAAAGCGACTCGAGGTACGTGAAGAGTTAACACACAGCTGGCCTAGAACAGAAACACTGAAGAAGATAATCAACAAGCATAAGATTGTGTAATCTCATAAAATTTTATTTTCCAGTTTATAGTTAAAACTCAGCATAAAACATTTCCATGAAATAAAAAGCCATAAGAAAAACAGTCGCACATTAATATGTAAATCTGACATGTATTTTACTACCTAGTTTCAGACAGGCATGTCTGACTGAATTCAATTTTCTTTCATTTAGACATTTTTTTTTTTTTGTCATAATTTATTTTAATGTGATTGCTGTGTGAAACTGACAGAAGATAATAAATGACCTCAATAAATTATTTTTGTATATATCATTTGTGTGTCATGACTGTTGTATGAGAAAACCTTGACATGGGGCTGGAAGACTCAAATTGCTTTGTGTGAGAATTATTTATCAAAGATGGAAATAGACTAACCTTGGTTTGCCACTTATCTTATACAACATTTTTTACAAGTTCTGATATACTTGAATTATACCATTTGAGTGAATTAAATGGAACACCAAGAAGGAAACATCTTTTATGCTATTCATTGTCCAAGACTTCATTATTTGAACAACAGCATTCCCTAACATGATATTCAGAGTGGCAAAAGAAGCAGGCTTCCCTAACAGCTCTCCTGTAGTTCCCCCTAACAGCTCTCCTGTAGTTCCCCCTAACAGCTCTCCTGTAGTTCCCCCTAACAGCTCTCTTGTAGGATTTTTGGTTATCGGCGAAATGCCCTGCTGCTGATGAATCCATTAGAAGATCATCATCTCGCCTTGGTCTTCCTCTCTTTCTTTCTTCCAAGGCTAGCTTCTCTAAATTCTCATGACGTTTAATATGTCTAAATTACTAGCCAACCTTCTTCGATAGTAAATTCTTGTATTATGGATGTACATGTTCCTTTTCTTCTGTAGCATTTACATTTAAAGGCATTTATGTGTTTCTCAGCTGTTTTGTTGCGATGGGAAAGTTGCATGTCCTTACAAATCTTATTTTTTTTTAGCTCTGTCTGCTTCTTTAGTTGCTTTTGTTTTTTGGAAGAGCGATAGATGTCCTCCTTTTAGCTTCCATCAGTGTATCTCCATTGTTAGTTAGTAATTATCCGAGAGAGAGAGACGCTAAAATTACGTATATAATAAATACCTCAAAACCCCACCATGTCCTGTATATTCAAGTGCTTACGAAATACTAACCACCGAATTAGAAAGTATAGAGAAACTACTGAGAGTATTAAAATACAACTACTGATCAACTCCCTTAAAAATAAAAAAAATCATGTACATTTAAAAAAATGTAAACTTATATCTAAATAGAGATAACAACCCTATTAAAGTTTACATGTTTAGTTGTGTCCTAATCCAGTTTTATGAGCCTTGTGTTTCCAGTTTCTGTTCCGTGCTGATGACAAACGAAGGGAAACAAGGGATAAAGCCTGCTGCCTTGTGAATAGCCACATGTAATTGACACTTTCTGTAAAAATAATGATAGATATCAATTTTCTCACTACACAATACTATCAGTATCACTTTCATCTTCATCACCACCGTCATCATCATTATCATCATTTTCATCGCTTTAAATACAAGATAAAATTCACTGGTGATATTTCTCCAGTTTGTCAAATCTTTTCTACCGCTATGACATTTTATTGCTTTTTCGCTTCATTTTTATTTTCTGTTTGGACTTTCAGCTTCGTTTTTTTTTTCTTTCCTTCTGGACAGCACAAAAGACAAAAACCACGTGACTCATCTGTTGGCCTAGTATACAACGGTAACTTTCTTTCTATTAATGATCTGATCACAAAAGTTGACGGGCCGTCTTCCCTGTTGCAAATGTTAATAATGAGATTTTATATTAAAGAAACAGAGCATCACTTGGTCCGTGTCATGTTTATTTGTTCATATCTCACGGATATAACAATATTTCATGGGAAAATTATTGATTTTCACCTGTCTACGTACTGTTACTTGTAATCCGCGAACGAGGAAAGAATAAGGGTGATAATGTGACAGAAAACTCTGGCTAAGATTGCAGGTTACAGCTTCATTTGTCGATTGTGACTGGCGAGGACAGCAAGTTTTTGTTATATCTTCGCTGCTCTTGTGCCTTATATTTACATGTAGAAAGAGGAAATTATAAATTCTGTTGCAATGCTGTGGTAAGTTGATCACTTGTCCAGAAATCTACAAGAGACCCTAAATATAGACAGAAACTATGACATAACATATCATCAGTCATTAAATGTATCAGTACCTTTAACATATCAGTAAATGTATCAGTGCCTTTAACATATCAGTAAATGTATCAATAACTTTATACGTCTCAGTAAATGAGGTAATTTATGTGCACAATGTTCTCTCATCACTGACTCTACTAATGTTGTTCTCTCATGAGCGACTCTACTAATGTTGCTTTCTCATGACTGATTCTACTAATGTTGAATCTGCATAATCGGCCACAGTAATGACAAGCAATGTTTGTATTGCTATGTCCAGTCTCCTTGCACTTTCGTCTTTTGTCTTCCTTTCGTTTTGAAAAGAACTCTTACTCAGAGTTGCTCTTATATCGATGACAACAAAGAATATTTTGTCTCCGTGTAGGAATACCCTGTTTTTCCTCTCCCCCCCCCCCTCACGTTCGTCATATAAAATTTGCTTTGGAGAAAGGCTGTTATTCATCCATACTAAATGCTTCAACTTTCTTAACTTTCGTCTGATTAGTGTTGTCATGAAAGCTTTTCATGCACATGAACTTCTCCGTGTTGGTTATTTTTTACAAACTCAGAGAACGTTTCATATTCATAAAAAAACCTGCTAAGCACAGGCTTGATAAATCAGAATCTTTCTAAGTCTTCAGTGTCAGCGTTCCATAGTTCCACGTTTTTTGTTTTGTTTGTTTGTTTGTTTTTTGTTTTGTTTTTTGTTTTAGTTTGCCAAATATAAAATGTACTTTTCTCTTCGTGTATTAATTTATTTGTATAAAGAGAAATGATGACAAAATTCAGAACACGATAATCCAGATTTGCAGAAAATGTTTTGAGAAAAGGTATACTGGAACACCCAATGACAACAGGGAGACTGGAGGGACAAAGAGACAGAGTAAAACAACAAGATACTTGACAGACTAAAAGAGTGACATGGGGCACGAGCCGAGATGAAGAAGTATGTCGCTACTTTTAAGTGGTGACAAGTTACTGAGGTTGTGTGTGCTGCTGCTTTATGTGTTTAAGTGGAGTAAGTTATAATCAATTTGACTGTTAAATCTGATAGTATAAGCAATTGTTTCTTTGATATACGCTGAGAAACGAACACACCCAGGCACACAACTCAACTCTAAATTAGAACACAGCAGCACAGTATGAGAACCTCTGACATCTCCGAGACAAAACTACAGATAACATTGTGTAGTGACTTGAAAAGATGTGAAATACAAAACAAGTTTCATTGAAGAGTACTAATGAAAGGTGACTTATGAAGTGAAGACTGTTAAACAAAAAGTACACTTAGGCTCCACCTCCCGGCAAGACAAAAGTTTGCCATATGGGAAGTGGGTGATCTACATTCAAACATTTTATAAAATAAAATATAACATTTACATTTCGCTCTTAAACACTCACTCAGTACAGAAGTAACTACATACATATATAAATGACTATCTACTAAACAAAAATTTCAGGACTATTCAGAATAAACAACTGTATTTGGTGTCTGTAAGAGCAGTTTAAGATAACTTTCAAGTTTTATGATTCATGGAGGCATGTAGTCGACATCAAATAGATATTGGAAAGTTTGTAGTTGTAGGAAGGAGTATAATTTATATATATTTTTTATACAGGATGGGAGAGTATTCCAAAGATGAGCAGCAAAATAACTAAAGTTTTTCTTATAAAGATCAAGTCTAGGTTTCGGAAGACATACGTTGTTTAAGCGTTGGCTGCACTTTGGGCTAAATTTAAACAGGTTCCATAGATGAGAGAGAGAGAGAGAGATTCAGTAACAATTTGTCAGTTTTCTTTCTAAAATAACCAGTTGAAATTAAGAAAAACATACTCTAAATTACAATCAAGAAACAATGATTCATGAAGATTATCATTATTTGATTAACTTTTATAAAAACAAATTTTACTTAAGAATAAAAAAAAAGCGTGGAGGTAAAATAAATAAATGTAATGAAATACAATAAAAAAAATGAAGCTGAAGATAAATTTAGCAGGGTACGTCACCTTTTTGTTTTGTTTTTTTTTTCCCTTTGGGGTGGAGTTTTTTTTCCCCATTTTTTTCCCAATAAACTTTCAAATAAACAATAACAAATCATGTCCAAGTGACGTGAGATGAGGATGACTGCCCGTGGAGTGAAATAATGAGATGGTGGGCTTTTACAAACCATGAGGTGATAGCATGGAGTATGATAAAGTGAATACTTTGTACACAAAATTTTACAACAAGGGTGTACAATAATAGTATCACCCACACACACACACACTCCCTCTCACCTACTATCAAGACCCTTTCTCCCTCTCTCACTCTCTCTCTCTCTTCGTTATCTTTCTCTCTGGTGATGTACAAGGTTTGTGTTCGGCTAAGGCCTTCTCTTTCACTCATGGGATGTACACAGAAAATAATTTATGCGCTCGAGTCACCCGTATTCGGGTCAACGCAGTCGGAGCGCAGTGGAAGGTTATGGTCAGGTAAACAAAACACTGTTCAAGAACATGAGTTGGGAATGCCTGCCCGTGAACTGAAATATTGAAAAGGCGGGCTTGAACGAAAACATGAAATGATGGTAATCGTGTGGTATGTACATCTGAAGTTAACATTTAACCACAAAAGGGGGGTGGGGGGGTGTTGCCAAAAACTAGAAACTAGTTGAAAGCTGTAACAATTTTTGTTTGAAAATGTACAGGAGAATTTCTTTTGTAAAAATTCTATTTTCAAATGTGGCCCTATTTCTACATGACCAAGCAAGATACCTAAACTCAGCAAGGAGGATGATAGACTGCGTATGGCTGTTTGTTTCTGTTCGAGAAATGGTGTTTAACATTATTGCTCTATACATGTCTACTTTCTCTGTTGTTCTTGTTGCTATCTCTTGAGTCAAAAGTTCTAAGGCTAAAGAAACAGTTCTGCACTCAAAGAAAATGTGTTCTTCTGTTTCTTGTGCATTCTACATAGCCTACATCTGATCAGTCTGTGGGATCTGCTGGCGACCCCTTGTGTGGTCGGTGTTATGTTGAACAATAGTCTGTATGTTATCTCTCGTGCACTTGGCGTGATTCCTTTCTTGTGTATGTTTTGAAAGGATTGCGTGTAGTCAGTGATGAAGTATTTGTATCCTCTCTTTATTCTGCCCTGTAATGGTGGCTCTTGTTTCCTGATCAGATATTTGTATATGCATGATGTTTTCATGTGTATTAAATGTTCATGTCCAGTTACACTTTGTATGCATTGTCTGTAGAAGAGAGGGTACGTCACCTTGTCAAAAATAGAAATAAAGTAGTTTAGGATGTTGTATTGCCATTTATACACGCTTGCATAAACTAGTTCAGTATGTTATGCTGCCACTACTTGTAGAAACTAGCTCAGTTTGTGATATTGTCATCTGTACACGCTTCTATAAACCAGTTCAGTATGTGATATTGCCACTTATAACCTTTTTGGAAAGAGAAAGATTTTATTGTATGTTTTCTCTGGTTAGGATCGTCCGTAGATTGCGTTCTCCTTGCCGAAGCAAGCACAGACTTGTCAGTGTTGTCTTGTCCCTGTCAGCATTCTTACTTATGATGATAATATTCCGCCAGCCTGCTGTCTCCCCAGACTACGACGAATCTCAGCGTGACCTGTGGCTACAAAGAGTTCCTATGCCAGATGATTTAATGAACACGGACGCAGAAGGTAATAAACAAGCGTACACTCAGCTTTCATCTCTACATTTTTTAATGTTAAGAATAATTTGCAAGACAACAACAAATGTTAACGCGAGTTTGTCCTTCTTTTTGACCTCGTATTTTTCCTGTCACACGACTTTATTCTTATCTTTTTGTACTTTAAACTCATCTTTTGTCCTGTTATCTCACTAAATGTGGCTGTAATATAGTTGGAGGTTGTGAAACAATGTAAGATTACAGGAGAAACTCACGTTTAAACGCGAATTATGACCAGTGATCTGCTCATACAGATGAGGCACACGACAAGAGTAAAGGTTAAGTGATCTCATGCAGAAGTTGAAGAACTTGTGGCAGTCTACAGCTTGTGTAAGTGGGTATAAGGAGACAAGCATTTATCACAGCAACGAAAAGGCTGGCAGACACTCAAAAAATACTTTATGACAATTTCTGAGCATGCGAAATAAGTCATAATAAAGGTAAACCCTGGCATGCATTAGAGGCACATAGGGGCATGGTGTTAGGCCTGTATTTTCTTTCACCTGTCGGCACATTAGAGGGTGATGTGGTCAGTATCACCCTTGGTCGCCAACTAACTCCAGAAGAAATCAGGTACCCATTTCTACAGCTGGGGGTGGAAAACGTTGAAACAGCTTAGTGTGTCACTTCTCTAATTTACTTTTAATTTGTCACTTATCTCTTAATTTGTTACTTCTAACACTGGTTTCATTGTGGCAGAACGCCCTGAATGCCACGAAAGACACATTTTAATTACAGGAGAGGAAAAGAAAAGTTTATACCACACTCCCTCCTCTTTCAGTTTTACTGTATCAGGAGTTTTAAGGACTAAACACATTTGTTTACTTGGTGTCCTACCTATGACAAACTTTGGGAGAAAATTCGTCCCGTTCCCCCCCCCCCCCCGTTCCCCTCTCCCCCCCCCCCCCCCCTGTCTCTGTAGATGAGTTTCCTGAGTATAATTTTTATGTGCCGGAATTTTCAAATGAAGAGCGGCGCGGCACCCTATGGGTCAGTTCGGTGTGGCCCTTGTCCCCTGCTGTGGCTCTTTTAATTTGAGAATCCTTGCATGTGCTATGGAGTACGTGCACCTGCCCTGTCCTTTACATCAGAACATCTACGATCCAGAATGCAAGGATGATGATACTAAAACTTTTTAACATTTTAACATTGTCTTTTGATGTACTTTCTTTATTACTATAATATCTCTTTTTTCATTACAGTGAATTTATTTGATATTGTTACCTCATTCGTTGTTCTCCTCAACGATTGTAACATCTTTAGTCTTGCCTTAGTTTTATACGATAACTTGATGAACAATCTTTGATTTCTCAGCGTCACCTCAAAGTCCCATCCTCTATGAAAAACCAGAGCTGCGCATAGACGACTCCGCCCCTGAACTAGGGCCTTTTCTCTCACCATACATTATACGAGCAGAAGAAGATTTCTCCAAGGCCACGTGAGTATTCCTACATTAATAATCACTGTCATCACAAGATGAGGCCTAGTTAATACTATCATCACAAGATGAGGCCTAGTTAATACTATCATCACAAGATGAGGCCTAGTTAATACTATCATCACAAGATGAGGCCTAGTTAATACAATCATCACAAGATGAGGCCTAGTTAATACTATCATCACAAGATGAGGCCTAGTTAATACTATCATCACGTGATGAAGCCTAGTTAATACTATCATCATGTGATGAAGCCTAGTTAATACTATCATCACAAGATGAGGCCTAGTTAATACTATCATCACAAGATGAGGCCTAGTTAATACTATCATCACAAGATGAGGCCTAGTTAATACTATCATCACAAGATGAGGCCTAGTTAATACTATCATCACAAGATGAGGCCTAGTTAATACTATCATCACAAGATGAGGCCTAGTTAATACTATCATCACAAGATGAGGCCTAGTTAATACTATCATCACAAGATGAGGCCTAGTTAATACTATCATCACGTGATGAAGCCTAGTTAATACTATCATCACGTGATGAAGCCTAGTTAATACTATCATCATGTGATGAAGCCTAGTTAATACTATCATCACAAGATGAAGCCTAGTTAATACTATCATCACGTGATGAAGCCTAGTTAATACTATCATCACAAGATGAAGCCTAGTTAATACTATCATCACGTGATGAAGCCTAGTTAATACTATCATCACGTGATGAAGCCTAGTTAATACTATCATCATGTGATGAAGCCTAGTTAATACTATCATCACAAGATGAAGCCTAGTTAATACTATCATCACGTGATGAAGCCTAGTTAATACTATCATCACAAGATGAAGCCTAGTTAATACTATCATCACGTGATGAAGCCTAGTTAATACTATCATCACGTGATGAAGCCTAGTTAATACTATCATCACAATATGAAGCCTAGTTAATACTATCATCACAAGATGAAGCCTAGTTAATACTATCATCACGTGATGAAGCCTAGTTAATACTATCATCACAAGATGAAGCCTAGTTAATACTATCATCATGTGATGAAGCCTAGTTAATACTATCATCACGTGATGAAGCCTAGTTAATACTATCATCACAAGATGAAATACTGTCATCACGCGATGAAGCCTAGTTAATACTATCATACAAGATGAAGCCTAGTTAATAATGTCATTACTAGAAGAGCCCTAGTAATAATGTCATTACTAGAAGAGCCCTAGTTAATATTGTCATAAGAGCCCAGGTTAATACTGTCGTAACAAGAAGAGTTCTAGTTAATGCCATCATCAACAGAAAAGCCATGATCATCACCCTCCATTCTTAGATGCTCCCTTTTAATCATTGTCACTAATAGCAGCTCCTTCTTCATCAGTGTTATCACTAGAAGCTCTCTCTACATTAGTGTTATTACTAGAAGCTCTCTCTACATTAGTGTTATCACTAGAAGCTCTCTCTACATTAGTGTTATCACTAGAAGCTCTCTCTACATTAGTGTTATCACTAGAAGCTCTCTCTACATTAGTGTTATTACTAGAAGCTCTCTCTACATTAGTGTTATCACTAGAAGCTCTCTCTACATTAGTGTTATTACTAGAAGCTCTCTCTACATTAGTGTTATCACTAGAAGCTCTCTCTACATTAGTGTTATTACTAGCTCTCCCTTCATCAGAGTTATCACTAGAAGCAATCTCTTCATCAGTGTTATCACTAGAAGCTCTCTATTCATCAATGTTATCACTAGAAGCTCTCTCCTCATCAGAGTTATCACTAGAAGCTTTCTCTTTTCATCAGTGTTATCATTAGAAGCTCTCTCTTCATCAGTGTTATCACTAGAAGCTCTTTCTTCATCACTGTTATCACTAGCTCTCTCTTCAGTAGTATTATCACTAGAAGCTCTCTCTTCATTATTGTTATCATTAGCTCTCTCTTCATTAGTATTATCACTAGAAGTTCTCTCTTCATTAGTATTATCATTAGCTCTCTCTTCATTAGTGTTATCACTAGAAGATCTCTCTTCACTATTGTTATCATTAGCTCTCTCTTCATCAGTGTTATCACTAGAAGCTATCTCTTCATCAGTGTATTCACTAGCTCTCTCTTCATCAGTGTTATCACTAGCTCTCTCTTCATTAGTATTATCACTAGAAGTTCTCTCTTCATTAGTATTATCATTAGCTCTCTCTTCATTAGTGTTATCACTAGAAGATCTCTCTTCATCAGTCTTATCTCTAGAAGCTCTCTCTTCATCAGTGTTGTAACTAGAAGCTCTCTTTTCATTATTGTTATCATTAGCTTTCTCTTCATCAGTGTTATCACTAGAAGCTCTATCTTCATCAGTGGTACTACTAGAAGCTCTATCTTCATCAGTGGTACTACTAGAAGCTCTATCTTCGTCAGTGTTATCACTAGAAGCTCTATCTTCATCAGTGGTACTACTAGAAGCTCTATCTTCATCAGTGGTACTACTAGAAGCTCTATCTTCATCAGTGGTACTACTAGAAGCTCTCTCCTCATCAGTGTTACTACTAGAAGCTCTATCTTCATCAGTGTTACTACTAGAAGCTCTATCTTCATCAGTGTTACTACTAGAAGCTCTATCTTCATCAGTGTTACTACTAGAAGCTCTATCTTCATTAGTTTTGCTACTACAAGCTCATTCTTCATCAGTGTTATCACTAGAAGATCTCTCTTCATCTGTGTTATCACTAGCTCTCTCTCTTCATCAGTGTTATCACTAGCTCTCTCTTCATCAGTGTTAGCAATAGAAGCTCTCTCTTCATTAGTGTTATCACTAGCTTTCTCTTCATCAGTGTTAGTACTAGAAGATCTCTCTTCATTACTGTTACCACTACAAGTTCTTTCTTCATCAGTGTTACTACTAGAGGGTCTCTTTTAATCAGTTTTAAGCTCCTTCTTTATCAATGTTACTACTAGAAGTTTTCTCATCATCAGTGTTACTACTAGCTCTCTCTTCATCAGTGTTACTACTAGAAGCTCTTTCTTCATCAGTTTTGCTACTACAAGCTCATTCTTCATCAGTGTTATCACTAGAAATTCTCTCTTTAATAGTATTACAACTAGCTCTCTCTTCATCAGTGTTATCATTAGAAGCTCTCTCTTCATTAATGTTACCACTACAAGCTCTTTCTTCATCAGTGTTACCACTAGATCTCTCTTCATCAGTGTTAGTACTAGAAGCTCTCTCTTCATCAGTGTTACCACTACAATCTCCTTCTTCATCAGTGTTACATCAACTTCCAAGATATCATGAAGTTGTTGCACTTGCTTCACTTCGTTACATTGATATGCTCCATGCAACTTCATCTAATCCAGGATCACTAAAAGAGTTCATACACGAGTTGTGACATAAATAAAATTTACTGATCATTCCAACTCCACAGTTGTGATACAAAACATAAGTCAATAATCACCTAACTCCAGACGTTACAATAGAACTGATTTATTGATGAAACCACATTTGTTGCTGGATGTTGTCAAATGGAAGTGGCGTGAAAAGACTGATGAAATTGACAAATACATGAAAAAGTGTCCAGGGGACGTCAAATACAAAAACTGTTAAACTTCAAGTCTGAGTCAGGAAGATTGTTTACACAACTCAATCCGCAGACAAAAGTGACAAACTTATGTCAACATCAGGGATCAAAAATTGCAAAATAGTATATACTCCAAATAAGTAAAGGCAATTAACCTTTCAACAAATGTCACCATCAGATCAGTAATCTCTCTCTCTCTCTCTCTGGAGATAAACACAAACCATAAAGCAAAACACATAGTGGACATCACCATCAGAGCAACAACTTCTGCATAAATCTGCAGTGGGTCTCTTGGTTCTTTAGTTCCGCCCTGAACTTCTTTCGAAAATCACATTCAATAGGGAGATCTATCATATTATTCACATCTCACTCCCAAAATAAACAATAACACAGTAATGATCTACAGGACAAAATATCCATACTAACTTTAACTAATATATCCATGCTAACTTTAACTAATATATCCATACTAACATTAACTAATATATCCATGCTAACATTAACTAATATATCCATGCTAACTTTAACTAATATATCCATGCTTCTTCTTCTTCTTCTTCTTCGTTCACTTCTACCACCAAAAACCGCACTGTGAACCTACTGAATTCACACATGTGGTCCTCGTTTGGTCCGGTGGTCCCCTGTGTGGTCCAAAATAGACCACATGAGTTCCACGAAGGACCACAAGGGGTTCAGAGTATCACAGTGCTTTAGCCTGTATTCTTGGTGGGTCTCGGGAGCGGGATTGCGTGACACCGTGGTTTTCATTGCACCAGTTTGGTCTAGGGTTGGACTTTCTCACCGGAAGACCTCGACGTGTTTGGAATATCAGTGCATCCCCGCTGGGTGAGAGGCGTTAGCCCACCCAGGACAGAGTTGGACTTTCTCACCGGAAAACCTCGACGTGTTATGAGATACCCGTGTATCACCGCCGGGTGAGAGGTGGTTGCCCATCCAGTCCAGGGTTGGACTTTCTCACCGGAAAACCTCAGCGTGATTAGGATACGCAGACATCCCCGCCGGGTGAGAGGTGGTTGCCTATCTAGACTTCCCTGGTCCAGTGTCTCCGACTTCAGCATTTTGCGGTCGTGGCCGCTACCCTTCCTAGTTGTGACCAGGATGGAGCTTTTGTCCAGGAGGACGATTCCTCGCCACTAGTGACTTCTACCCCTGGGTTGAGCCGGTTTAGGCATTTCCCAGTATGGGCATGTTTGGGACGGGACCGACCTCTAGGGCAGAGGTACTGTGACATTCATAGCCTTCAAGATTCACCCCTGGTATGAGCCGGTTTAGGCAAAATTCACCAGTATGGGTGTTTATCAGGCGTTTCCGACCTCTAGAGCGGAGGTGGCATGACATGTCTAGCCATCGAGTTCCACCCCTGGTGTGTGCCGGTTTAGACATATTTCACCAGTGTAGGTGTATTTCGGACGTAGGCGGCCTCTAGAGCAGAGGTGCCGTGGTAAAGCTCTCGTAGCGATACTACTGGACATACCAGGTTAAACTTCACTTTCCACCACCTTTTCCCATCGGCGCCGCACAGCAACCTTTATTTCCGCATTTACTTCCTTAACCGGGAGGAGCTTCACTCCACGCGCGGCATTTGAAAAGTCAAGCCAGCAGTGACTTAACCTCTGGGACAAACCGGTTCATGCATTTCACACGATATGACTGCACTCAGGACGTGGCCGACCTCCAGACCAGAGATGCCGTGATTTGACTGTTTGCTTCGCTTTATTCTTTCAACCACCTTTTCCGCAGTGATGCTGCGCGGCAACCTCATTTGCAAATTTCTTCATTGGCCGGGAAGAGCACCGCTCCACGCACGGCAGCTGAAGATCTCGCCAACAGCGGCAGATGAGCTACCAAACGTGACACTCATCTACCCTAAGTAACTGGTTTTCAGGCGCCAGATATTCGCCCTCGCCCCTTCTCCTGTCAGTTTAAACAGTTCTGCCACGGGAAGGCCAGGAGCTGGACTTGACTGCCAGAGGCTGTTTGTGGCGCGTTTGCAGTCCTTAGAACCTTATCCATGCTAACTTTAACTAATATATCCATACTAACTTTAACTAATATATCCATACTAACATTAACTAATATATCCATACTAACATTAACTAATATATCCATACTAATATTAACTAATATATCCATGCTAACTTTAACTAATATATCCATGCTAACTTTAACTAATATATCCATGCTAACTTTAACTAATATATCCATGCTAACTTTAACTAATATATCCATGCTAACTTTAACGAATATATCCATGCTAACTTTAACGAATATATCCATGCTAACTTTAACTAATATATCCATGCTAACTTTAACTAATATATCCATACTAACTTTAACTAATATATCCATACTAACTTTAACTAATATATCCATACTAACTTTAACTAATATATCCATGCTAACTTTAACTAATATAACCATGCTAACTTTAACTAATATATCCATACTAACGTTAACTAATATATCCATGTTACTTATGAAGCTGCAGGGCAAAGGAAACTGAGTTCTAAAAACTTTCTGACTGTCGCTTGTGTAGGTCCATATTTTCAACCTGAGCTTCAGGGCCGCTCTACAACATGGGTATCATCTTACATGGTTTAAGTTCTACAATATGGATATCATCTTACATGGTTTAAGTTCTACAACATGGATATCATCTTACATGGTTTAAGTTCTACAACATGGGTATCATCTTACATGGTTTAAGTTCTACAACATGGGTATCATCTTACATGGTTTAAGTTCTACAACATGGGTATCATCTTACATGGTTCAAGCTCTACAACATGGTTATCATCTTACATGGTTCAAGTTCTACAACATGGATATCATCTTACATGGTTCAAGCTCTACAACATGGTTATCATCTTACATGGTTCAAGCTCTACAACATGGATATCATCTTACATGGTTCAAGCTCTACAACATGGATGTCATCTTACATGGTTCAAGCTCTACAACATGGTTATCATCTTACATGGTTCAAGTTCTACAACATGGGTATCATCTTACATGGTTCAAACTCTATGATGTGGATATCATCTTACATGGTTTAAGCTCTACAACATGGATATCATCTTACATGGTTCAAGCTCTACAACATGTATATCATCTTACATGGTTCAAGCTCTACAACATGGGTATCATCTTACATGGTTTAAGCTCTACAACATGGATATCATCTTACATGGTTCAAGCTCTACAACATGTATATCATCTTACATGATTCAAGCTCTACAACATGGGTATCATCTTACATGGTTCAAGCTCTACAACGTGAATGTCATCTTCCATGGTTCAAGTTCCACAACATGGATATTATCTTCAATGGTTCACAACTACCAATTTTACTGCTCTGCAATTACTAAGATATTAGAAAAATATTCTCACAATAATACTGCCAATAATTAATGGCAATATTACAATAGTCAGTTTAAAAAAATATAATGTCTTACTCAGTACACTGCAATTTCTCACTTAAAAACAACTATCATTTTATAATACTACATAATACTACAGGTAGAAAGAGGTGTATGGTGCAGTTTTACAAAGTGAGGGAGGGAGTGAGTAAGGTGAGAAAAAAACGAATAGAAAGTATGAGAATGTATAAATGAAAAACATACAACATCCGATATTTCGGCGTGAGCCTTATTTGACGAAACAAAAACACGAAGAACTTATCTGAATGTGTCTTCCTCCAAGTAGGAAACAGAAATGTGTGTGGTAGAAGGGAGAAGGAAAGACCACGCTGCCTCCAAACAAAAGATGCCCGATAGAGCCAATCGTAAAGAAGAGGTGGAGAGAGAGGAGTAGAACAAGTGGGAGAAAGGGGTGGGGGAAGGCAAAAGAAACATGATAGCCGCTGGAGGTGTCGGGGGGGAGGGGGAAGAGGGGAGGGAAGAGGGGAGGGAAAAGGGGACGCGGAGAGATAATGAATGAAGAACAAAAACACCTGCAGGGAGAAAATGTGAAACTGGTGAATAGGACAAGACCAATATGTTGGCAGAGAAGAAAATAGGGTGGTGGTAGGGAGGGGTAGCATAGAGAAAGAAAGTAGAGTTTAAAAAAAAAAGGTCAGTGCAGTCGCCATCCCTTTTATCCATAATACTACAACACACTAGAGATAAAATACCAACTAACTTCAAGTTCAATTGTAAAAATATATCCAGTGTCAGAATCCTCTACACACGAATTATATCACGAAATGAACTGTTCAGTCCAATGACTTTGAAACTTTCGAAATAAGGTACTATTCATTATGAATCCAGAAGACATTCAGCCTCTCAATCCGCTTATACTGAAATTCTTGAAAATTACAGGGTCTCTCAACTATACACAGTTTATGTTGCAATTCTTGAAAATGCCAGGTCTCTCTAGGGTGATGGTTCAGGGTCAAGCTGCTCACAAGCTTCAAGATTAACAAGATGCAGTGGTATCTGACATCTCAAATTTCTCAAGCTGACTCATGATTGAAGCTGAAATCTGATAGCAATGTCACTGGACATACAAACAACAAAACCAACTCAATTCTAACTTAACTTTACTCCTTTTTCGTTAAGGTATGACATCCAACAAACCCAACATTGACCCGTGGACAGGAACAAGAGGGGTAGCAAGAACCACAAACTGAGCCCTAAAGCTAACAAAAATTTCCTGTCTATACTTGAAAACCGCTGTAATGAACTGCAGTATACAACACAACTGTGGCCCAGAAACAAAACCTGCATGAACTGGTCGTGTCAATAGCCTGACCCGTGCACCACTAAAGAAGATTCATTTCTCCTACACGGCCAACTGACAATATATCACAGACTTTTAATTTGATCTGTGTGATCTATTGTTGCACCACTAAAATGGTGTGTTTTTGGTATGCTGATGGCTGTAGAGTGCCTTGAACGTTTTGGAGAACTTCCAAGACATCATGAAGTTGTTCACGTGCCGAACTTCGTTACACTGATATGCAACTTCATCTAACCTAGGATCACTAAACAGAGTCCATACACGCCTTGTGAACTATATCAATAAAATTAACTGATCATTCCAACTCCACAGCTGCGACATAAAACTTAAGTCAATAATTACCTAACTCCGGACGTTACAATAGAACTGATTTATTGATGAAACCACATTTGTTGCCGGATGTTGTCAAATGAAATTGACAAATACATGAAAAAGTATCCGGACGACCTCTCACACGGCAGGATGTTGAAGGACATTTTTTACTTCTTACTACAGGCAATACTAAATACTCTCTAAAAAAACTGAATTAAAAAGAAACTGCCCTAAAAAGGAAACATTTAAGCAATACTAAGCATTCTTACAAAGGAAAGACTACAATCTACATTCTACTATTAGAAGCCCAACTAAAATACTGACTCTGAAGAAAAAACTTGCGTGCCTACATTTCTGGAAACTTCTCTCTTACCTGACTCAACCTTTTACCTTTTTTTTTTTTTTCGTCTGCCTATTTTCTGTGCTTTTCTTCCAAATTCGTTCACTATGAGTACAAATACGTGAGAGCTTTGCAACGGATTTTCCCGCTGCGCACGCCTATAAGTATTCAAAATTAACTCTCCACAGGGGAGACTAGCATTTATTTCCTTCCAACCCAATTACCCATCCTATTCTACTACATATTTTTCAAATTCGTTCACTATGAGTACAAATATGTGCGCGCTTTACGATGGATTTTCCCGCTGCTCATGCATATAAATATTCAAAATTAACTCTCTACAATGGAGACTACTATTTTATTTCTATCCAGTCCAATTACCTATCCTATTCTATAACTTGTATTTTATTCAAAGTAAGTCCCTTGTACATTGATACAGCGAGTGGCACGATCTAACAAACACTGGAACGACCTCTGTAGTTCTTCTGTTGGTATGGCCCTTAAACTCGAAGTTACGGCCCTTTGGGTGTCATCAGTATTCGTCAAAGAAGCGTTCTTTCAATGGTAACTTTAATTTTGGGGATAGAAAATAATCGCAGGGAGGCACATCTGGGGAGTAGGGTGGATGGTTGAGAACACTCACTTGTTTTTGGGGCAAAAACTCCTGCAGATAACTACTGGCCGATGAGCCGGTGCATTATCATGAAGAAGCAAAAAAAAAAATGCCAGGTGTTGAATACTCGAGTCGGACTGAGAATCCTTTTCAATAGGCGTTTCAAAATACGTAAAAAAAACTTTGGCTGTGACACCTGATGATGATGATGATGAGTGACAGTATGTCCCTCTAGAATAAATTCTTTGTGAATAACTCCTTTGCTGTCGTAGCAGCACACCACCATTGTCTTCACTTTCGACTTCTGAAGACGAAATTTTTTGCCTTCTGGTGATGATGATGACTTCCACTGAGCACTTTGACATTTAGTTGTGGGATCATAGCTGAAAATCCATGTTTCAGTCTCTGTAACAATCAAATTTAAGAAATGTTTATTACGTTGTGTCCAAACATGCACATGGTTGATTGATGAGAATGTTTAAATTTAGAATTGTAATGTGTCGTAGGAGGGAGGAGGGAACCGCAGAAAGGTGAGAGACTGGTATATTGGTAATCTAACCGGGTTAAGATGGAATATCTGATTGCAGCTGGAGTAGAGGGACTGTAATCTGATCATGTGAGGTTTTGAAATATGTGTAGCAAGTGGGAAAGGAGTGGAACTTGAAGCAGAAGGAATATGCTTGCTGGAGAGCGGAATGTTATGTGTAAGAGAACCGCGAGTTCAAGCCATGCGGTTCCAGCGTCCCATATTCCTGAATGTAGCGAGTCTTAAGCGCTAGGCGGCTTCTGTCATCGGCGTGGCATTGTTTGATTGCGGTTACCATAAAATCAGATTTGTCCTTGTGGTTGGGGCCATTTAAATGATTAAGGACTAGTTTCGAAGCACGCTGGATGATAACATACAGATGTTTCCTCATGTGGTCATCTAATCTGGAACCAGTTTTGCCAATATAAATTATCTTGCATCTTTTGCACACGATCACATTACAGAATTCACATGTGAATCCCTCATGGAGAGTGGGGATAGTTTTGGGAAAGGTAATTGTTTTCATTTCCCAGACTATAGGTCAGGTAACACAAAGAGGGCAGTTACATTTTCTGGTGCCAACATATGCAAGATTCCGCTTCAGATGGCTGTGGACGAAGATGTCCTTAAGATTTGGTTCCCGTTTGTATGTTAATAGGGGTGGATCTGTGAAGATGTCGCAAGTATCTGGGTCGAGTTGGATTAGTGGCAGATAGCGATAAAGTGCTTTCTTAACCATCTGGCCATGTGGATGAATTGGAAGTACTAATTTAACTCTATACCTCCAGCAGCTTTAGGGTACAAACAGGAGTGAAACAGGGATGTGTACTATCACCAACATTATTTATCTTGGCAGTAGACTGGTTAATGAAGGAGGCAACATCAGACAAACGCAGAGGATTACAATGGACCCTTGACACAGTGCTGGAGGACCTTGACTTTGCGGACGACATTTGTCTATTATCAAGCAGTCACAAAGATATGCAAGATAAAATAAACAAGCTAACTCAGAATGCAAACAACATAGAACTAAAGATCAACGTAGGAAAGACAAAGTTAATGAAGCAAAATGTGAACAACAGAAATGTACTCAGAGTAGATAACAAGTTAGTGGAGGAGGTCAACGAATTTGTATACCTTGGCAGCAGAGTAGTAGAAAATGGAGACAGCACAGAGGAAATCAACAGTAGACTTACTAGAGCAAACCAGGCTTTTGCAGTGCTGCAGACTATATGGAAATAAAAAAAAAACTAAGCATAAATATGAAAATCAGGATATTTAAGAGTAATGTTCTAAGTGTACTACTCTATGGAAGTGAATGCTGGAAAATCACCAAAACCATAGAAAACAAGTTGAATTCTTTCCAGACTAAATGTTTACGAAGAATTAGAAAAATATTCTGGCCAAAAACCATAAGAAATAACATCTTATTGGCAGAAATGCAGATGAAGCCACTGACAACAATTATTGAGGAAAGACGCTGGCGATGGTTGGGACATGTGCTCCGAATGACTGACAACTCACTACCAAAAATAGCACTAAGGTGGACACCACAGGGGAACAGAAGTAAGGGTAGACCAAAAGAGACATGGATAAGAACAACAGAAAGGATGTTGAGCAATAGAAGGCTCACCTGGGAAAGAGCAGAAAAAAAGGCGAAGGACAGGCATTTGTGGAAAACCCTTGCGGAAGCCCCATGTGCCCTGGGCACTTAAGGTTCAGAGAGAGAGAGAGAGAGAGAGAGAGAGAAAATTTAACTCTGTCGGATGAGGCTACAGGTTAAATTTTTCTGAATGTCTCTTCAAGGCTCACTTGTTAGATAAAGTTAATGCTTTCCGAGTGACATTTTCTGGATAGTGGCGATGACTAAAAATTCTTATAATTTCTTGGATTGATCCGTAAAGTCCGATTTATCCTGGCATAGACGGCGAAGACGGAGGAGTTGGGAGTATAGGATATAGTTCTTACAAGTTTCAAGATGAGAGGAGATGTATAGTAAGTACGTGTGGCTGTCAGTGGGTTTATAAAATTCAGAGGTGACAAGATTGTCAGTGCCAATAGATATTTTGACAGACTTGTCAGAAATTTCATAGGTGAATTCGATGTTCTCATTACGCGAGTAAAAAGCTTTCGATAAAGCTTTCTAGCTCCTAGAACCATATTGTTTGAACGCACAATTCAGCTTCACATAACGTTCCCCTCTCCCACAAACATGTTCCTTTTTCTCCAAGTTCCATTCTTTTCTCAGTTGCTACAAATATTCAAAACCTCCTCACATAATCAGACTAGAACCTCTCTACTCCAGATGCAGTCACCTATTCCACCTTCTACCGATTAGATTACCGTTATATCACTCTCTCTCCTTTCTGCGGTTCCCCTCCCCCTCTCCGCACTCCCTCCCCCACACACATTTCATACATTACAAATCTCCATTAAACATTATCAACACTCCACCATGTGCATTTCTGGACACAGCCTCTTACAGTCCACAGCTAAGTGCTCCATTTATTTTATTTTATTTTATTTTTTCCATTCCTACTTTTTACTTAGCATTCATGTGAATTTATATTTTATCTTCTATTTCTTCATCCTGTGTGTTTTTGTATGATTAAGGTTCACATGGAAACGTCACAAGCGTGTACTCGTTAATTAATAAAGCTGTTCCTAGCTTTTTCTTAATTTACACTAGAGATTACAAGACATTTACATAAAACTTTATAACACAGTCAGTTATACAGGGTGTTCCATAGGTAACTGTGCAATAACCCAGTATCGATTCTGGTATCGTAGTGATATCTTAATGTCTGCGGTATCAAGCCCAGCGGTTCTCAGACCCATTTGCTGTACGGCCCACATTTAAAAGTCAAACAGTTTTGCAGCCCACTATTAAAGCGCTATGTATTTGCAAGATATAAATCTAATGTTATCAAATATTATGTAAAATTTTCCCTACATGTTTAAATGTACATTCATAGCTACGCAGAAGTTCTTTTTATTTACCTTAAAGATGACACTGTTTCCGGTTGGATAGCATGTCTATTCTGGGTGGAATTTATGACAAACACGCTCGAAAATCATCCTCCACGTTCATTCTTGAATGATATTTGTTTTTCATGGCAGTTAATGCAGAAAATGAAACTTCGCACAAATAACTTGTTGAAAAAGGTAGAACTTTCTTCGCCGGGTTTGACAGAAACGAACATTCCAGCGAAACAGTGCACCAAAAGGAAGAGATATCCACAGCGATGACGTTAAATTTGATTTGTAATATGCGATCTCTAGAAGTTGCGCTAATTCTTTTCGTGCACGACCGATTAATTCAGAGAATGCACACTGAAAAGTATTACGAATCCAATCGTACGCTTTAATGTCTTGCGTAAGATTTTGTTACAATATTCAGCAAGAGATGTCCGATGCCCTTTTATTACAGCAGTGACCCCTTCCAGAATCTCGCCATTAACTTCATTGCTCTATATGAATTCACACAACAAGTGAAACATGTCTTGTGAATTGCTCTCGAGTCGTGTGCGCTAAAGTCGTAGGTTCTTCTTAAAGGTTGCAACTGTGTCGTATGTTTGAGTATACTGGCATCTTTACCCTGCAGTGATATGTTCAAATTGTTCAAAAGGCTAAAAAATGTCGGCAAGGTATATGTTCAAATTGTTCAAAAGGCTAAAAAATGTCGGCAAGGTATGCCAGAGTGGTAAGCCACTCAATATCAGCGACCTTACCTGCCAGATCAAGATTGTGTTTTGTCACAAAACTGCAAAAGTTCTAAACGAAGCTCAAACAGCCTTGCTAGAATTTTTCCTCTGGATAGCCAACGCACAGTCGAGTGCAATATGAGATTCTTGTGTTCTGCATCTGACTCAATGCAAAGTTGAGCAAATAATTAACTGTTCACTGTTCTAGTTTTTATTAAGTTTACACTCCGAACACAGTTTTCGAGTACAGATCCCAGAGTTTCATTCAACATCTGTGAAGCGAGTGTCTCACGATGGATCATGCAATTGGTGCCTACAATCTCGGGTGACACTTACTTTATGCGAGTTACAACACCATTTTTGTGGCCAGTCATTGTGGCAGCACCGTCTGTGCAAACACCGATGCAATACGTCAATTGCAGTCCAAAAGTTGTGAAAAAATCGTTTAAAACACTAAATATTTCATCGGCAGTTTTTCTCGCTGGCAGTTACTTGCAAAAAAGAAATTCCTCTTGCATACTCTTTAGCCAACAATAGCGAACATAAAATAGCAGCTGTGACTCACCGGCGATGTCAGTTGACTCTTCTAACTGAATAGCAAACTTAGTAGATTGTTTTCTTTCAGTTAGCTGCTCGACAATGTCCTCGGACATTTCAGGTATTCTTCTGCGGACAGTATCTTTCGAGATGGAAATGCTTTTCAGTTTTGTAGCGTATTCTGCGCCGAACAATACGCCACAAATGTCAATAGTGGCTGGCATGATACGATCTCCAGTCTGTTTCTTTGATTTTGCGATTCTCTGGGCAATCAGGTACGATGCTTCAAGAGTTTTTTCGTTGAGAGTGCCACTTGTTTTTAACACTGTCTTCTGTTTACTATATTCCTCAGTTTTACATTGGAAAACAATTATTTGGTCTTATTCTGTAGATCTTGAAGTCTTATTGTTAGATGACGACGCAATGTCGTCGGCTTCATTGCCTCATTGGAAAGGATTTGCAACCAAATAACACACTGTGGCAGATTTTTATCATCTGATGATGGAACAAAACCGTACTTAATATACTCCACATCATATTTTCGAGCGTATTTAGTTCTCTTACAAGTATCAACGTTAACGTCGCCTCGATCACAGTGACTTTCACTGCCACTACTATCAATTTGTTTGCGCGAAGTCGAAGGCTTACGTTTCAAAAATAGATCCATTAAAAAAAAAAGATTTTAAAGTTTAAACAATAAAAAAGTTTATCCGAAAAGTCTCCAAAATCACCTGGGTAACTGGAATCCTTTGATTAATCCAATACGAATTACATACAGCACCAAGACCGAATAGCGGCTCTCAAGCCAACGAAATATGATTTTTGAACTAAAACACATTTGCTAAGAATTATATTTCATTTCTGCTCTTTCGCACAAACCACGCGGACAGCTCTCTAAAATTACATTTCAAAAATACGAATTTCAGTAACACCGTCAGAAAGACGCCGGTGTCGCAATTCAAAAGCGATGTCGTCTTTTTATGTAGGTCACATTTCTGTTTGATGCTGAAGAAACGCTGTCTGGACCAACCTTTCTGTTTGATGCTGAAGAAACGCTGTCTGGACCATCCTTTCTCCAATAGCCGCACAGCGGTCATACTAATAAAGCGACCTACAATTCTGCGGCTTACATCCGCGCAGTCTGCCCCAATGCATTGCATGAAAAATGCGGAATAATTTTTTTATTGTATCTACTTTTTGTTTGCTGCTTTGAGACTTCAGCGCGGGCTACAATACTCACTGCCAGCCCCACATTTGGGCCGCGGCCCATGGGTTGAGAACCACTGATCCAACAACATCTGCCTGCCGTGGCTGGAGTAGCTGATTAATCGTGATGATTAACAAATGTTACGTATTATAAGCTAATCAGACACGTACCTTATAACAAATGTTGAACTTGATGTCAAATACGTACCTTATAAGAATTGTTGAAAGTGATGTCAGACACGTACCTTATAACAAATATTGGACGAGATGTCAGACATGCATCTTATAACAAACGTTGGAAGTGATGTCAGACACGCACCTTATAACAAATGTTGAAAGTGATGTCAGACACGCACCTTATAACAAATGCTGAAAGTGATGTCCTTGTGCGTCTATGCAAGCTTGAACATGTTTAGTTTTATTCGCAAACACTTTTCTTAGTTTTGCTGGTGAAATGTTTCTTATGTGTGGGCGATGTCTATGACCTTCAGATCTTTGTATTTGTACGTTAACATAGCTCGAGAGATGAAACCAGGCCTCATCTCTAAAAAAGGTCACATCAAGAACATCAGCACTTTTAGTTTGAATGAAATGTATAAACCATTCACAGCAACGGAGTCGTTTTTCATGGTCCCCAGACAGCAACTGTTGGACCGCAGTTACTTTATATGGGAAGAGTTTCAAGTTTTCTCTGACCACAGTTACTTTATATGGGAAGAGTTTCAAGTTTTCTCTGACCGCAGTTACTTTATATGGGAAGAGTTTCAAGTTTTCTCTGACCGCAGTTACTTTATATGGGAAGAGTTTCAAATTTTCTCTGACCGCAGTTACTTTATATGGGAAGAGTTTCAAGTTTTCTCTGAACGCAGCTACTTTATATGGGAAGAGTTTCAAGTTTTCTCTGAACGCAGCTACTTTATATGGGAAGAGTTTCAAGTTTTCTCTGACCGCTTTATGCTCTGTTGCAAGTCCGATGCCTTCCTGTTGTGCCAACTTACACAAAGCCTTTGATGAACTCCGAAGAATAGAGTCAGAAATGTCCGATTTCTCTTTGTTAAGTTTGATGGTCTCCCACTACGGTGTGCATCTGACACTGAGCCTTTTTCACGAAGTTTCTCAAAAAGCTTATAAACTGCATTGCGATGAGGTACGGGTGTTCCTGTGAATCTTTCAACAAACTGTTCCCGCACTAAATCAGTGCACGTACTACTTTCTCGAAATACGTGCTCAACAACAACAACAACAACAACAAAAATACATTCCTCTAGTGAAAGAACCATAGTGAATCATCATTATCATCATCATCATCATGTGCCGTGCCGACTGGCGTTGGCTATTATGCATCTCCAGAGCACACGATCCTTCATGCAGGCCATAAACTCAGTTGGTGATCTCCTCTCACACCATCATGTCAGACTGTCCAGTATAATTTCTCTTGATTTTCCTCTTGATCTTCTTCCTTCTATTTTTCCTGTTGTTATATTTTCAATGCCCCCTTTTCTCATTGCATGTCCTATGAAAGTACATTGTCTCTCTCTTATTTTTTGACAAGATTTTTTTGTCTCTCCAGCTGTTCTCATACATTCTTCATTAGTTATTTTTGCTGTCCAGGGGATTCGCAACATTATTCTGATAAACCACATTTCTGTTGCATCCAATGACTTTTGTGCAGACTATTGTCCATGATTCACTTCCATATAACAAGATAGGTTCAATACAGCATTTTAGGACTGTTTTTCTAACATTCATTGATAAGGATGTTTGGCTAATATGTTTCCCATTCTCTGAAATGCAGTCTTTGCTTAGCCTATTCTGTTCCTAATTTCTGTTCTGCATTTCGCATCTGAAGTTATTACTGCTCCAAGTGAATAAATGAATTTAAACAATTCGCCTATCGTGCGCTTCGACAACTGCTTCGCTGCTTAATAACTGAATACAGAAAGACCAACTGAATACAGTGAATGCTACACAACAGCAGGGATCAACACACTAACGTTCGTAGGTGGATGTGGCTAGATATTGTAGTCATTAAGATATCGCTACGATATGGGAATCGATACTGGGTTAGTGCACAGTTATTTTCCGAACGCACTGTATAAGGAAGGTAAATATGCATTATGTAAAATTTTGCGCATTCTAACAAATTAGTTACATCTCATAGATACGTAAATTAACAGATCTACTGCAGCTACTCTGTAAACATGCACCAATCATCAGGCAACTCAAAGCAATGAAGAAAGTAAATGCCTTTATGAGGGCATATAATCTAGTTCAAAAAGACACAGTTAAAAGGTTGGAATGAAAAGAAGACATATTATTTATAAGTTTTATAGAGCATCCCAAAAATGAGTGTGAGTGAGCCAAGTTTGCTTTTTTTTTCAAGTCAAGGCTTGGTTTTTGAAGAATACAATTATTTAGATGCGGGATTGGCTTTGACCAAATTTGCCTTTGGTAATAAGGCCCTGCTTTTTAGTGGTAAAATTTTGGGATGTCTACAAACAGTAGTTTGTGTTGATCTGTACTTTATATTTATCAGTAGGTTTGTTTAATGCTTGTTACTAATAAATATGCTATTCGCTTTTGAAATGAGTAAAGTTTTTTTTCTTTTGTTTGACATTGAACAGCTATCCCAGATTGTGGAGCAGTAGTCTAAGTGTGTTTGTGTTGCATATAATTTCTTTGTGTTTTGATTGAGAACGTTTTTAATCTTGGCTGTCTGGTTAACTTCTGTGCTGTACTTCTGTTGCACTGTGAACATGCGACTTGCAGCTTAAGTGTTGTGTGATAGTATTTTAATATTGTATTAAGTTAGTTTTCTTTTCAAAGGGAAATTATCTAGAATAAATTAGTACTTAGCCTATACTTTTTAAAGCCTTTTTTATGAAAAGTTCAAGGTTGTGTTGTTTAGGAGTTGTCAACTTCTCGTGGTTTGTAAATTTTTTATAGTGAGTTGTTTGCTTAGCTCGGATAAATTTAATAACAGAAAGTTAATTTTGGAATTGTTTTTTGCAGTGTCTTAATTATCTCAGCTTATATATTGGTCTATCCCCTTTCATCGCTTCTTTATAGGTCATCTTTGTTCGTTTATTCTCCTCCATTCTTTCTAAATGCTCGAGCCATCACAGTCTGTTGTTTTTCGTAATGACTGTTATACGTGGAAAGTTAAGTAATTTGTGGATTTCTTTGTTACGTCTTACCTTTCACTGTTGCATTATAGGGTCTCTTCTTATCTTATATCCTTCCCGTGCCATTAAACGTCACATAGGGCTCGCAAGGTATTTCGCCAATTTTTCCTGTTTTCGGCGAGCTTTTCAATCTCATCAAGCGATTTTATGCTATTGATTTGGCTTCTCTTAACAATGTCCTCTTTAGAGTTTCTCGTGTTCTGTCTCTTTTTCTTCGGTCTGTTGTGCTCCACTTGATAGGTTGTTTTGGGATTCTCTGACTGTTTCTTCTCATCATGTAACCAACATATGCCGATCTCCTTTTCCAGATCACTCATGAGACTGGTTGTTGTTCACTCACTGTCTTATCTCTGCATTTTTCTTGAATTCGTTCCATTTGATGCCGAGTAAATACTTAGGCATTTGTTTTCAAAAGAGTCTAATTTATTGTCTGTAGTTGTTTTCCAGTTTTCACATGCATAAATGAGGGTGGATATTACATTTGAATTGAATAGTCTTAATTTGGTCTTTATGCTTATAACTTTTGAATGCCATATGTTCTCAAGATTCTTGAAGATTGATGCTGCTTTTGCAATTCTAATTCTAACCTCCTTTCTGGTGTCACCATCCTGGTCTATGTAGCTGCCAAGGTATGCAAATTGACTGACTTCTTCAACAGCAGTTCCTTCTATGTGTATTTTTCCATTTTGATTAATAACAAGTTTCATTATTTTTGTTTTGTCCTTGTTAATTTCTAATCCTATTTTGCTAGCCAATGAAGACAGGATATCTGTTTTTTTTCTTGCACGGAATTCATATTGTCACTTATAAGAGTTATGTCATCACCAAAATCACGATTTTCTAGTTGGGTCCCATGTACCCAGTCAATACCTGTGTTACCTGTGCAGCATTTTTTCATTATGAAGTCTATTGCAATTCCAAAAAGCAAAGGAGACAGTATACATCTTTGTTTCACACCTGTTTCAATCTGGAACCAGTCGCTCATTCCTTCTTCTGTTTAGACTGCACAAACATATCCATTGTAGAATTCCTTAATGATGTTGACAACTTTAGATGGTATTCCATATAGTCTTAAAATTCTTCACAATGAATCTCTGTGTATGCTATTAAATGCCTTTTTAAAGTCTATGAAGTTCAGTATTAATGGTTTATGCTTTTCAATATGTTCTTCAAGTATTATTCTTAGAGTAAAGATCTGGTCAAGATACCTTCTCCCTTTTCGAAATCCTGCTTGTTCTTCTCTCATTGCGGTATCCATTATATCTTTAAGTCTATTCAAAATGACCTTCCAAAATACTTTTGACACAGCTGATATTAAGGTTACTCCTCTCCAATTGTTACAGTCGCTAAGGTTGCCTTTTTGTGGTATTTTAACAATGATTCTTTTTTTTTTCCATTTAGAAGGGAACTTTTTTCCTTTCCAAATATTATTAAACATTCTCTATAGTTGTCTCATGTTGTCACTATTGACAGCTTTTAACATTTCGGATGTTATTTCATCTTCACCTGCAGCTTTGTTGTTAGCAGTTAAATTCACTGCTGTTTCAATTTCATGCAATGTAATTTCATCTATGTTGACATTTAGTTGTGGGGTTGGTAAGTCGGTTTCAAGGTTTATCAGTTTTTTTTTGTATTTTTTGTTGTTGTTGATGTGGTCGATTAAATATTTCTTGCAAGTTTTCAGCCCATCTTTGTTTTTGGTCTTTACTTGGTGTTAATAGGGTTCCAGTTTTGCTAAGGAGTGGTCTTTCTTTAGATGTAATAGTACCTGTTAGCCTCTTTTGTATGTCATATAAAGTTGTGCTGTCTCCTGTTTTTGCTGAATTCTCTGCCTCTTTCACCATATTGTCTATGTCTCTTTCATCCCTTCTAGCTGAACTAGAGTCTCTTACCGATCCATAATTTAATCTTAGGCCTCTAGTCACAAATATTTGTATTAGATTTTCATCTTATTTAGGTGTACTTCATGGTTTTGATCCACTTAGTATAACTGGTCTAATTTATGTCTTACATAAGTTTAATTTGGTATTGTGGATTACGATTTTTAACTGTAATAGCTGTATAATGGCAAAATGTGTCTTATTTCCAGTTTGTGTTGTAGCTATATTCTAGCCTTTATCTCGTCTCTTATAATGTTTGAGAGATATATTCTAACCCTTATGTCGCCTGTTATAATATTGGAGCTATTGGATACTGTTCCTGGGTTTTTATAGGACAAGAATCAGAGAGAGGAGATAAAGTACAGATTCACATTAATTTGATGTTAACAAAACAATAAACAATAAAAATTAAAGAAAAAAGGCAAATGACTTATCTTAGCCTCTGGAACAGCACAGAACCACACGCGCCTGTACGTCCTCAACAGGAGCACAAACAATAACAAAAGGGTAATTGCGATGACGGAAAAATTCTAATAAATTGTTGGACCGTCCCTATTTACTCTACACCTCCTCCCATCCTTAATTCCAATGAATTGTTGGACCGCTCCTATTTACTCTACACCTCCTCCCATCCTTAATTCTAATAAATTGTTGGACCGCTCCTATTTACTCTACACCTCCTCCCATCCTTAATTCCAATGAATTGTTGGACCGCCCCTATTTACTCTACACCTCCTCCCATCCTTAATTCTAATAAATTGTTGGACCGCTCCTATTTACTCTACACCTCCTCCCATCCTTAATTCTAATAAATTGTTGGACCGCTCCTATTTACTCTACACCTCCTCCCATCCTTAATTCTAATAAATTGTTGGACCGCCCCTATTTACTCTACATCTCCTCCCATCCTAAATTCTAATAAATTGTCGGACCGCCCCTATTTACTCTACACCTCCTCCCATCCTTAATTCTAATAAATTGTTGGACCGCCCCTATTTACTCTACATCTCCTCCCATCCTTAATTCTAATAAATTGTTGGACCGCCCCTATTTACTCTACATCTCCTCCCATCCTTAATTCTAATAAATTGTTGGACCGCCCCTATTTACTCTACACCTCCTCCCATCCTTAATTCTAATAAATTGTTGGACCGCCCCTATTTACTCTACACCTCCTCCCATCCTTAATTCTAATAAATTGTTGGACCGCCCCTATTTACTCTACATCTCCTCCCATCCTTAATTCTAATAAATTGTTGGACCGCCCCTATTTACTCTACACCTCCTCCCATCCTTAATTCTAATAAATTGTTGGACCGCCCCTATTTACTCTACATCTCCTCCCATCCTTAATTCTAATAAATTGTTGGACCGCCCCTATTTACTCTACACCTCCTCCCATCCTTAATTCTAATAAATTGTTGGACCGCTCCTATTTACTCTACACTTCCTCCCATCCTTAATTCTAATAAATTGTTGGACCGCCCCTATTTACTCTACACTTCCTCCCATTCTTAATTCTAATAAATTGTTGGACCGCCCCTATTTACTCTACACCTCCTCCCATCCTTAATTCCAATGAATTGCTGGACCGCCCCTATTTACTCTACACCTCCTCCCATCCTTAATTCTAATAAATTGTTGGACCGCTCCTATTTACTCTACATCTCCTCCCATCCTTAATTCTAATAAATTGTTGGACCGCCCCTATTTACTCTACACCTCCTCCCATCCTTAATTCTAATAAATTGTTGGACCGCCCCTATTTACTCTACACTTCCTCCCATCCTTAATTCTAATAAATTGTTGGACCGCCCCTATTTACTCTACACCTCCTCCCATCCTTAATTCTAATAAATTGTTGGACCGCCCCTATTTACTCTACACTTCCTCCCATCCTTAATTCTAATAATTGTTGGACCGCCCCTATTTACTCTACACCTCCCATCCTTAATTCTAATAAATTGTTGGACCGCTCCTATTTACTCTACACTTCCTCCCATCCTTAATTCTAATAAATTGTTGGACCGCCCCTATTTACTCTACACCTCCTCCCATCCTTAATTCTAATAAATTGTTGGACCGCCCCTATTTACTCTACACTTCCTCCCATCCTTAATTCTAATAAATTGTTGGACCGCCCCTATTTACTCTACACCTCCTCCCATTCTTAAGCATGTAAGAACTCCATCCCGTAGTTCCAGCTACTCCGTCTTCGCCACATATGTCAGGATAACTCGGACTTTATCGATCACTCCAACAATTTATTAGAATTTTTCCATCACCACTACCCGGAAAATGTCCTTAGTCAGCCTTCAACCTTATTCAGTTAATAAACGGCAAAGAAGCATTTAGAAAAAAAAGCCTTTTACTTAAGTAAAAGTTAAGTTAGTACTGCCTTTCCACCCGCAAGGTCAGATAGTTAAGAAAATTCTTTATCGTCATCTGCCACTAATCCAACTCGACCTTGACACCCGTGGCATCTTCTCTGATCCACCCCTATTAGCATATAAGCGTGAGTCAAATCTCAAGGACATCCTCGTCCACAGCCATTTAAAGCCAAACCTTCCATATGGTGGAACCAGAAAATGTAATCGCCCTCGCTAAGTTACCTGAAGAACTTCAGACATCGTTGGTGACTTTTAACTGGGGAAGAGGAATGACACAGGTAGTAAATTAATTGAATGGACAAGAATACATAGCATGGTTGTAGGAAACACCTGGTTTAAACAACATTCCTGAAGACTGGCAACGTGGTGCAGCCCAGACAAAAAGACATGTAACCAGATATACTACGTATTAATCAACCAGGCTATGTCTGTTACTGGGGGTACCACGGAAAGGTGAGACGGGGTCTTGGTCAGATATGGCTCGCTAACCCTGACGCTGGCATATCAGTTATGGGTCGCTGTTTTCCTCATCGGGCGTCTTCACCCCCTGTAAAGCGGATAGCATTTATTTCGTTGCAAACTTATAACCTTTGTTCATGTCGATCTCTGTGCAGATATTTGGTGAAAAAACCAGTGGGCAAGGTTGATTATAAGAACATTTCCGTATGGGATCCTACACCAACCAACGACCTTAAGACGTTAGCAGTCATCGACTTTTCCAAGGTATTTTTTTTTCTTTTTATTATTTTATCATAGAATTTGTGAGAAACTAGTAGTGATTAGAAATCAAAATATATCGAGGAATGGGAGAGAAAATACACACAAAGACAAGACAGCCATTTGACTGACAGAAATTTGCCTCTTTAACAGCTCCCCTGTAGTCTTCTTGGCTGTAAGCAAGATTCATTGTTGCTGATGCATACATTTCCATTTTTATCAACGATGTCGTGCAGCCAACTTCGCCTTCGTCTTCCTCTCTTTCTTTTTCCCATTATATACCCTTTCAAGACGGTCTTCTCTGAATTCTCATAACGTTTAACGTGTTCAAAATATTTAAGTTTTCTCTCTTTAATCCTCTTTACTAGCCAGCCTTCTTCAATATTAAGTTCTTGTAGTATGGATATATTTGTTTCTTTCTGTGTCCATGATATTTGAAGAACTCTTCTGTAGCATTTACATTCAAAGGCATTTGTGTGTTTCTCAGCTGTTTTGTTAAGTGTCCAGGTCTTACAGGCATAGGGAAAGATGCATGCATTTAAAAAGCTTATTTCTGTAGTTCTGTCTGCTCCTCTCTACAGCTTATTTACGAGTAGTTAAACTTTCTGCTGAAGAGCGATAGATGTCCTCCTTTTAATTTCCCTCATTATATCTCTATTATTAGTTAGTAATGATCCAAGATATTCAAAACTCTCCACTTCATTTAGTTTTTTCTCATTGATACATATTTCAGCTGCCTTACTTGTTTTGTCAGTTGTCATCAATTTAGCTTTCTTCGCGTTAAGATAGAGGTTTTGCTCTTCGCTGGTCTTACGGACTGACATCATTAGTCAGTCATTTAATATTTACTGAGATAATAATTACTAAAATAATTACTAATAATTAATAATTAAAAATAATTAATTATTAAAATAATTAATAATTAAAATACATAATTAATAATTACTGTCGTAATTATAAAGACCATTACAATGCCATAAAAATTTGAAGTTACGAAACACCAGAGATTAGATATGCTGATAACACAGTATTGCTATCCGCAATAAAAAAAAAGGAATGGAAAAACGAATAATGTCAGTCAGTAAAACTAGTGAATAGCAATATCTTTATCTTAATGGAAAGAGAATTAAATTGATGACAACTGACAAAACAAATGAGGCAGTTGAAATATACGCTCGTATATCAATGAGGAAAAATTGGAAGAGGTGAAGAGTTTTTAATATTTTGGATCATAATTAATTAATAATGCTGACACCATGAAGGGAACTAAAAGGAGGTCATCTATCGAAGAAGGACATCTATCGTTCTTCAAAAAATAAAAACAAATTTAAAAAAATAAAAACAAACAACTAAGAAGCTGAGGAGAGGAGCAGACAGAACTACAAAAATAATAATTTTAAGAGCATGCATCTTTCCCATCGCAACATATGCCTGTGAGATCTAGACACTTTGTAAAAAGATTCCTTCGCGGATGATATATTACTAATTGTGCCAACACGGCATCAACTAAAGGCATATGTCTCTGTGGCAGTACACAATACATAGATATTGTCTTTTTGTGGCCTTTAAATTGTATTAGAAAGACTTACATGTTATTGTTCCCAGTAAGAGTTCGTAACACTACTTTACCAAAAAGACAATCTTGTCACTATGGTATACCCCGAGTGACACAACAACAATGCCAGGTTCGCAACTGCCACAACAAAAACAACAGTGCCACGTAATGAAAACTTGTATAGGATTCCCACTCACTCAACAGGACTAACAGATAAGAACTCCATGTAGGTAATGAATAGACTAAGTTCCAAGATACAACTCAAACATTTATTTAATGAAAAAATGAATGATGGAAGATGGAGATGAGGAAGGAAAACGGACTGCCAACATGGCAGGCTGATTTAACAAACGATACAAGAGCTTCCCTGGCGCGTAGTCGGCGCCATGGGGAAGAAAATCCTGACAACAATAAGCAAGTAAAAACAGCTACTTACAGTATAGTGAACTTCTACACATCTCTCGAGCACACAAATCTGTCCTGACAGGGACACTACTCCTAACATCTACATGATAAAGAAACATTTTCCTAAAGGCAATATGCTGAGCTAAAACTATTACATTACTAAAACTGGCTTGCAACTAACCCACTGGGAAAAATGACCACTCAGCGAAACATTCTACACAAAATCCGATCTAACAAAAGTTTCTCACGCTTAGATATTCCCTACAAATTTACCTTGAACTTTCTCAAAAGTTATTTCTCTTGACGTCTGTCTACTAACCCTTGGTAATAAAGTGTTAAAACTAAATTGAGTAAAACGTGTACTTGTGTACACTTATAGATAATTATATTGGTATTTTATTTTTGTGATTATCCTTGGTTCTAAGATATACTAGGTACTTAGCTATTGTATCGGTCTTCTCTCTATCAGTGTCAGACTTGCCATATTGGAACAGCCATCATTATTTAAGATGTTAATTATTCATGTACACCACACACAGAAACACAGTCGAATATATATATATATATATATATATATATATATATATATATATATATATATATATATATATATATATATATATCCAATGAAAAACACGAACTAAAATTTTCTAAACAAGTTCCAGCTCACGCTATTTAATAAACGAGAATGACAGAACAGGACTACAACACAGAGTACATGACACAACATAACTGCCAATGATCAATACAAATAATATCATGGTTCATTAATATCAATTGTCTGATTGTCTCAATCATGAGTTCCATTTCTACTAGTTCCCTATTTATATATCAGCTGTTTCTTGGGTTATTATCTTTTGTTCTGGTCCCATCTATATCCTCTACCTTATGACTGTGGTCATCGGTGCCCCTGCACCTGGTACCTCTCTAAACAGTCTTTGCATATTTCATCTTTTAAAATATCTTCTCACATAGACATTTTGTACCATATATTGAAATCATTCCCAGAAGGGATTTTTTTTTTAAGTACACACATGATACAAAAAAAGTACCGGGGTTTCTCCTTCATAGAGACATTTTTATATATAGTTATTGTAGCTCTACCAGGGGTGCTGAAAAGTTATCGGCCCTCTCCACTGTAAAATGTCCTTTTTTATTTTATAGCTATCATCATCATCAGGTGCCATGCCGACTGGCATTGGCTATTATGCTACTCCAGAGAACGCGATCCTTCATGCAGGCCATCAGCTCAGTTGGTGATCTCCTCTCACACCATCATGTCAGACTGTCCAGTATCATTTCTCTTGGTCTTCCTCTTGATCTTCTTCCTTCTATTTTTCCTGTTGCTATAATATTTTCAATGCCCGCTCTTCTCATTGCATGCCCTATGAAGGTACATTGTCTCTCTCTTATCTTTTTGACAAGGTTTTTTTTTGTCTCTCCAGCTGTTCTCATACATTCTTCATTAGTTATTTTTGCTGTCCAGGGGATTCGCAACATTCTTCTAACAAAACACATTTCTGCTGCTTCCAATGATTTTTGTGCAGACCTGCCTATTGTCCATGATTCACTTCCATATAACAAGATAGGTTCAATATAGCATTTTAGGACTCTTTTTCTAACATTCATTGATAAGGATGTGTTGGATGTTTCTCATTCTCTGAAATGCAGTATTTGCGTGGCCTATTCTGTTCCTAATTTCTGTTCTGCGTTTCTCATCTGAAGTTATTACTGCTCCAAGGTATTTGAATTTCTGCACCTGCTTTAGAATAGTTCCATTTAATTTTATACTGCATGCTGGTGGATTCTGTTTCTTAGATATAACCACAGTCTCTCTTTTTTATGTTCAAAGTAAGGCCTTTCTGTTCACTTTCTTTGGCGACTTTATCCAAGAGATTTTGCAGGTCTTGTTGGTTCTCAGCTATCAGTACTGTGTCGCCAGCATACCGACGGTTGTTAATATTGTATCCTCCAATTTTTATGCCTGGTTCTGTGATGATCGTTCTTAGAATATTCTCGCTATACAGAGAAAAAAGATCAGGAGATAGTACACATCCTTGTCGCATCCTTTGTTTTATAGGTTGATATTTTCCAGTTCTATTTTCGATTTTAATTGCTGTTTCTTGCTGCCAGTATAGATGTTTTACAATCCTCAGGTCTTTGCCATCTATATTGATGTCTTCAACATTTTAATAATTTCATTATGTTTCACTTTGTCGAATGCCTTGGTGTAATCAATGAAGCATAAGTAGAGATCTTTCTGTACTTCTAAAGCTCTTTCTGTTAGTGTTCGTAAAGCATAAATGGCATTGTGTGTTCCCTTTCCTTCAGCAAATCCAAACTGTTCATCTGCTCTTTCCATTTTTATCTTTTTTATTTGTTCTTCTCATAATGATTCTCAGAAGTAGCTTCGTTATGTGACATGAGAGGCTGATAATCCGGTGGTCATCACATTCCTTTGCACCTGGTTTCTTTGGTAGTGCTATAAACGTGAATTCAAGCAGGTCACTGGGAATATAAGCACTGTTGTAAATGTCATTCAGTAATTTGGTTATTATTTTTATTCCTGTCTCCTCTAGTGCCTCTATTTCTTCTATTGTTATATTATCATACACAGTCTCTTTTCCTTTCTTCATGTGTTTGGTGGCATCTATGATTTCATCTTCAAGTATTGGTGGTCCATCACAGTTTTCAGTATCTGGTGTTAATTCTGGTCTGTCTCCTCCATATAGTCCACCTGTCCACAATGTCTTCTTTTCCCATTAACATTTTACCTTCTTTCGATTTCAGGCATCCTGTGGTATAGTGTTTATAGTTATATGTTTATTATATCATTATATCATCTTGTTTTACATTAGCTTATGTCACTATCTAAGCATTCTTTAATCCGCTATACCTCTTCTTCTTCATCTCCGTGATCTTCTAATGCTTCCGTCGTCCAAGGTGCATCTCTGGTACTCTGGCTTAAATAGCTAGTCTTTCTCTACCGGGTATTGGTGCCCAAAGATTACAGCTGTGCCTGGAACACCCCAGGTAGCGGTACTTACCGGACGATCTTCTACTCCAGGTTCTCCCTCTTCCAGTCCAGTCGTCGTCTAGCAAGGTTCCCCAACTCAGATGTTAAGGCGTTTAATCATCAGTTTGCTCTCTCTCTCTCTCTCTGTTTGCCTATCTTTCTCTGTCTGTCTGTCTCTCTGTCTATGTCTGTCTGTCTGTCTCTCTCTGTCTTTCTCTCTCTGTCTCTGTCTGCTGTCTCTCTGTCTGTCTCTGTCTGTCTGTTTGTCTGTCTGTCTGTATGTATGTATCTCTCTCTATCTCTCTCTCCACCAACAAGTAATGATCACTTCGAAAATCAGATATTTTGGTCATTCATTCATTCATTCATTTGCATGTCCCTTGCGGAACTTTGCCTCCCAAACAGTACTCCTGTAGGTCTCTCGGTTGTGAGCAAGATGGCCTGCCGCTGATGCATCCATTTGCAGATCGTCAATGATGTCTTGTAGCCATCTTCGTTTTGGTCTTCCTCTCTTTCTTTTTCCCATTATGTGTCCTTCCAATACGGTCTTCTCTAAATTATCATGACGTTTAATGTGTCCAAAATATTTAAGTTTTCTCTCTTTAATCCTCGTTACTAGCCAGCCTTCTTCTCTTTAAGCTCTCGTAATATATATATATTTGTTTTTTTTTTTGTGTCCACGATATTTGGAGACCTCTTCTGTAACATTTACATTCAAAGGCATTTATGTGTTTCTCAGCTATTTTGTTAAGTGTCCAGGTCTCACAGGCATATGTTGCGATGGGAAAGATGCATGCCCTTAAAAATCTTATTTTTGTAGTTCTGTCTGCTCCTCTCCACAGATTCTTTATTTGTTTTATTTTCTGAAGAGCGATAGATGTCCTCCTTTTAATTTCTCTCATTGTATCTTCATTATTGGTTAATAGTGATCCAAGATATTCAAAACTCTCCACTTCTTCCAGTTTTTCCTCATTGATACATATTTCAGCTGCCTTATTTGTTTTTTCAGTTGTCATTAATTTAGTTTTCTTTGCATTAAGATAGAGGTTTTGCTCTTCGCTGTTCTTACGGACTGACATAATTAGTTTTTCCATTTCTTTTTGTGTTGTGGACAGTAATACTGTGTCATCAGCATATCTAATCTCTGGTATGTCATAACCTCCAATTGTTATAGATATTTTTGTATCAAGGAAAAATTTTAAGATTTATTAACTTCACAAGACGTCACTCTGGACTACACCAATTAACAATGCGACAAAGTAAAATCTATTCCACAGCAAACGTATAAGTTATATGAAATACTCAGTGATAACTCTGCTGATAGAATACACATAAAATATAACAATATGACACAGTACAATCTCTTCCACAGCAAACATATGTTATACAAAATACTCAGTGATAATTTAGCTGATAGAATACATATAAAATATAACAATACGACACAGTACAATCCCTTCCACAGCAAACATATGTTATACAAAATACTCAGTGATAATTCAGCTGATAGAATACATATAAAATATAACAATACGACACAGTACAATCTCTTCCATAGCAAACATACAAGGTATACGAAATACTCAGTGATAACTCTGCTGATAGAATACACATAAAATATAACAATACGACACAGTACAATCTCTTCCACAGCAAACATATGTTATACAAAATACTCAGTGATAATTCAGCTGATAGAATACATATAAAATATAACAAGACGGCACGTAGTAAAGCTCATCTTCTAACACCACTTGAAGTCGCAACTTCTGAGTCTTTATTTCAGTCCTATGCTAGTGGTTTCTTCTTACAATTTTCTCAGTTACAGCTTCTATGCATTCCATATTCTTTTGGCACGCTTTTCTTAAGCAGGCAACATTCACATGCCCACACGCACAAGAAAACACTTAATAACGCAGCGCGTTGAACTTCTTTAAAACAAAACATTTAACATGTAGAGCAATTATCAATGACAAATGAAGATCAAATAAATGCATTGAAAATTACATACGAAATGTGCATTACATATAATAATGAAAGTGAAACATCCTCCTATTCTTTATTACTAATTCCATCTTTACACTTAACACACTTACACTGAGCTCTGTTCACCACATGTACTTACAGAACACTCCACGTCTACCATAAGAAAACTTTAAAGAAACATACGTTATCACAAATAACGCCGGCTGGTCTGCAATCTGGGATCAAGACATTCCAATCACCGGACATGATGATACATATGATAACTAAAGCACAAATACATCAGATACATGCCAGGACACAATCCCCCACGCTGCCGCCACGGACGTACCACACAAACTGAATAACTCAACACATTCCACTCTTAATCTGCCGCACAATCACGTGAGCAGCACACGAACCAGTCCCTGAGAAAATGGGAAAATGACCACAAACTGATGGCTGAACAGGAGGAGATGACACCAGATGAATTGGCTACGCAGGCCAAAGATATAAATAACAAAAGCTAAAGACATGGTTCCAGTAAAGAAAACACAAAAGAATGGATGGATTACAGCAGGTACACTAAAACTGATAAAACAATGTAGAGAAATGAAGACGCAATGGAAAGCGACAAACAACAACAAAGAGGAATATAAAATTTTAACAAAAGAAGTATGAAGAAACATAAGAAAAGACAAAAAACAATACATACAAGATTGTTGTGAAAGAATAGAAGAACATCAGAAGTGTGGAAGAGATAGTGAAATGTTTAAATAAATGAAGACATTGACGAGAAATGTCACACCTAAGCTAAATGTAATTTGTGATGAGATGGGGAATACCTTGACAGAGACAGAAGAAATTCTAGAAAGATGGAAGGAATATTGTAAAAGAATGTATGAAACAACCGACTGTGAAAGCAGAAATCAACAGTGTGAATTATTATTGGAGGAGAAAGAACCCGAACCGACAATAGAAGAAGTTTTATGGGCAATAAAGAATCTGAAAAATTGTAAATCACCAGGATGTGACGAAATAACAGCTGAATTTATTAAAGCAGGAGGAAAGGAATGTGCAACAGTCTATCATGCACTATGTAAAAAGATATGGCATTCAGGTATTTGGCCAAAAGAATGGAAAAGAACAGTATTCATACCACTGCCAAAAAAGGGTAACCTGAAACTATACACAAACTACAGAACTGTTGCCCTGATTAGTCATGCCAGTAAAATTTTGTTAAAAATCATATTGGGTAGACTGCGAAAGAAAATAGAAAAGAAGTCAATATGGTCCAAGCTGGTTTCATGCAAGGAAGAGGATCAAGAGATCATATATTCAATATAAGAATAATAATAGAGAAATGCAGAGAGTTTAATGTGAATCTATATTTATCCTTTATAGACTACTCAAAGGCATTTGATTGCGTACAACACCAGAAACTTTTGGAAATAATGGGAAAAACGGGATTTCCAACACATTTGATACAATTAACATCACTGCTGTATCTAGACCAACAAGCAGCAGTAAGAATAAATGGTGAAACAACAACTTGGTTTGACATAAAACAAGGGTCCGTCATGGGTGCATACTGTCACCTTACTTATTTAACTTGTATACTGAAAATATAATGAGGAATGTGAGAGAAGATGTAGACAAAGAATATTACGATACCATAACAATTGGAGGTTATGAAATACCAGAGATTAGATATGCTGATGACACAGTATTACCGTCAACAACACAAAAAGGAATGGAAAAACTAATTATGTCAGTCCGTAAGAACAGCGAAGAGCAGAACCTCTATCTTAATGTAAAGAAAACTAAATTGATGACAACTGACAAAACAAACAAGGCAGCTGAAATATATATCAATGAGGAGAAATTGGAAGAAGTGGAGAGTTTTGAATATCTTGGATCACTATTAACTAATAATGGAGATACAATGAGGGAAATTAAAAGGAGGACATCTATCGCTCTTCAGAGAGTAAAACAAATAAAGAATCTGTGGAGAAGAGCAGACAGAACCACAAAAATAAGATTTTTAAGGGCATGCATCTTTCCCATTGCAACATATGCCTGTGAGACCTGGACACTTAACACAACAGTTGAGAAACACATAAATGCCTTTGAATGTAAATGCTACAGAAGAGTTCTTCAAATATCGTGAACACAGAAAAGAACAAATATATCTATATTACAAGAGCTTAAAGAAGAAGAAGGAGGCTGTCTAGCAAAGAGGATTAAAAAGAGAAAACTTAAATATTTTGGACACATTAAACGTCATGATAATTTAGAGAAAACCGTTTTGGAAAGGTACATAATGGGAAAAAGAAAGAGAGGAAGACCAAAGCGAAGATGGCTGCAAGACATCGTTGATGACCTGCAAATGGATGCATCAGCGGCAGGCCATCTTGCTCACAACCGAGAGACCTACAGGAGTACTGTTTGGGAGGCAAAGTTCCGCAAGGGACATGCAAATGAATGAATGAATGAATGACCACAAACTTGAATGTTTAAACCGGCCGCGTTTAAACACTCAGATCGCCCCTCTTCAGTCAATCAATCAAGTGCCGTGGCGTAATCGATCATTTCTCTCCACAGTTATATGTCTTTAGATTTGAGTATGTGATCCACCGGTGACTTTCTTCCTAGCCACACTGACAGCCCATCCAGTAACTTTTCTCTCTCTCTCTCTCTCTCTCTCTCTCTCTGTCTTCATCTGTCTCTTCTTCCCTCAGTTTTTCTAGTTACCACATTGTGTTCCAATTTTCATCTTCTCAGCACATATCCTACAAATCTCGCTTGTCTGCCTCTGATCTTAGCTGTAATTTGTCTTTTATCTCCAGCCTCTCTTAAGACTTCTTTATTGGTTTTCTTAGCTGTCCATGGTACCTTCAACATCCTTCTTATAAACCACATTTCCATGGTCTCTATTTCTCGCTGTACTCTTTTATTCATGGACCATGCTTCACATCCACACAACAAAATTGGCTCAATGTAACATTTAAGTACTCGGAATCTTGTTTCCACTGATATGGATCTGTTGCACAAGACGTTTCTCATTTTCTGGAATGCTGACTTGGCCTGAGCACGTCTGCTTTTTATTTCATTATGACATTTCCTATCAGTTGTTATAATTATTCCTAAGAACTTGAATCTATCAACTTGTTTCAGTTCTGTGCCATCGATGGTAATGCTACATTTTGGTAATATTCTTTTCTTTGAGATAACCATCACTTCAGTCTTCTTTTTGTTCAGGCAGAGACCTTTACTTTTATTTTCACGACCCACGATGTCCAGAAGAGCCTGTAGCTCCCCTTCACTTTTAGCAATCAGAACTGTGTCGTCTGCATATCTTAAGTTGTTAAGGTTGTACCCGCAAATTGATAATCCTGGCAAGCTCTCTGTATTTCTCATTATGTTTTCTCTGTAAAAGGAAAAAAGATCAGGAGATAGAACACATCCTTGTCGCACTCCCAGCTGTATTTGTTGGAATGCTCCTATTGGTTCTCATCCTTCATTGCTGCTGGTTGATTTTAGTATATGGTTTTGATGAGTTTTAGATCTTTCCCATTATTGTTGATGTTTTCCAGTAATCTTATAACTTCTGTGTGTCTCACTTTATCGAATGCTTTACAGTAGTCTATGAAGCATAAGTATAGGTCCGTCTTTACTTCTATTGATCTTTCCATCAATATATGGCATTACTTGTGCGTTTTTCTTCGACGAAGCCACACTGTTCTTCAGCGATTTCTGGTTTTATTTTGCCCCTGACTCTTCTCATGACAATACGAAGCAGGATTTTGGTAACTGGCTCATAAGACTAATGGTTCAATGGTCTTCACATTCAACTGCACCTTGTTTCTTTGGTAGGGCAATGAAAACTGATTGTAAAAGGTCTGATTGGACATAGTTATAGTTGTCATTCAGCAATCTGGTAATTATTTCTATGCCAGACTCTCCTAATGCTTCCAATTCTTCCTTGGTGATTTTATCTGGTCCTGTTTTATTGTTCTTCATGTATTTGATTGTTTCTTCCACTTCTGCTTTCAATATGGGGGGGGGGGGCTTCATTATTATTTCGTATATCTATTTCGCTTCTATTGTTCTCACAGAGTTCTCTAATGTAATCTCACCATCGTGCCATTATTTCATCTCTGTCCATTATTGTATGCCCCTCCTCTGACTTAACAACCAGTCTTGTTGTATGCCCTTTTTCACCACGTCCTAAAATCTGGGCTCGTCCACGTTCAAAAATCTGGACCCGCCCCACGTCCTTAAATCTGGGCCCGCCCCACGTTAAAAAATCTGGGCCCGCCCCACGTCCTAAAATCTGGGCCCGCCCCACGTTCAAAAATGTGGGCCCGCCCCACGTCCTAAAATTTGGGCCTGCCCTACGTTAAAAAATCTGGGCCCGCCCCAAGTTAAAAAATCTGTTCTCGCCCCACGTCCTAAAATTTGGGCCCGCCCCACGTTCAAAAATCTGGGCCCGCCCCACGTCCTAAAATTTAAGCCCGCCCCACGTTAAAAAATCTGGGCCCGTCCCACGTCCTAAAATTTGGGCCCGCCCCACGTTCAAAAATCTAGGCCCGCCCGGCGTCCTAAAATTTGGGCCCGCCCCACGTTCAAAAATCTGGGCCCGCCCCACGTCCTAAAATTTAGGCCCGCCCCACGTCCTAAAATCTGGGCCCGCCCACGTTAAAAAATCTGGGCCCGATCCATGCCTGACAATCTGAGCTTGTAATGTTTTGTCACTGTAGCTGTTATTTTATAATACAAAGTGTCAATTTGCTGGAACATATAGCTACGTTTCGACCTTTTCATCAGATTAGTGACGGAAACACGCCAATGAAAGGTATGGAGTTTTCAAGTGTAGAACTCCAGGCTGTTATTAAGTTTCCATCAAGTTCCTGTAGAAGAAAACACCAAAAGAAATCCATGAGTGTATGCTGCAAACATTGAGTGACAAGTGCCCATCATACTCAGCTGTGAAGAAGTGCTGACTTTTAACATGAAAATTCTGTGACCAAAGATACATACATCAACTCTGGAAGACCATCAACAGACTAAAATCTAGGTATTGTTGATCATGTTTATCACCTGATCTTTACAGATTGACTAATTTAGACTAAACAGTAGCATAGACACTAGAGATATCGACGAGAAACAAAATCTAGTGGACACCTCCAAGTTGATTTTGCAGCATTTTAAACGATCTAGTGATAACTTTTTGGAACGACTTGTCACTGTTGATGAAACATTGTTACGCCACTATGACCTTAAGACTAAACAACAACAACAACCTTTGAAATATTATCCTTGGCTGAACAAAAATCAAGGCTTAAAAGTCAGTTTAAAAATTAATAGCTATTTTTTATTGGGGAGGGGGAACGGGAAGTATTTTGATGATTGACTATCTTCCGACTGGCCAAAGAGTTAATGTAGAATACTATAATTTGCAGTGAAAGAAAAACGGCGAGGAAAGTTAAGAAGAGGTGTTCTGTTTTTGTAAGACAAGGCAATTGCTCATAAGACGTTGGATGTTTTTGTAAGACAAGGCGATTGATCATAAGACGTTGGATGTTTTTGTAAGACAAGGCGATTGATCATAAGACGTTGGATGATTTTGTAAGACAAGACGATTGATCATAAGACGTTGGATGTTTTTGTAAGACAAGACGATTGATCATAAGACGTTGGATGTTTTTGTAAGACAAGACGATTGATCATAAGACGTTGGATGTTTTTGTAAGACAAGACGATTGATCATAAGACGTTGGATGATTTTGGAGTTTGGGTGCATAGATCATCCACCCTGATCACCAGATCCGCTCCATCTGATTATTTCCTGTTTACAAACTTTAACAATTGTTCGAAAGGGAGGAACTTTTTCGAACGATACGAAAGCAACAACAGAGCAGTGGTTCAGTTACGATATGTCCGAATTCTTTGGGAAAGGTGAGGTAAACTTGAAAAACAATGCGCTAAGTGCATCAGGCGGTCAGAGCGAATATGTGCAACAACATGTAAGTTTCCTGGTGGGGTTGTAAACTTTTCAGCACCCCTTGGTACTTATACAGGAAGAAAAACTAATTGGTCTACGCATTGCCACAACGCTTATGTTTATATCTAGCTCATTTTTCAAGATATTATTATTTTACATCAGGGAAGGGTTTTACATCACTTACAAGAAGAAATTCATAAAAATATCTGGTGGCACTGTTCAATAGCTCCAACAGTGTCAGAGATGAAGTTAGGGCTAGGATACAAGCAGGAAACAACACTTATTTTACCCTGAGACGTTTGTTGCAATCAAATATCCTGTCACACAACAGCAAACTAAATAAATACAAGACACAGATTAGATCAGTTGTCTTGTGTGGATCAGAAATATGGAGCACTACAAAACAAGATGAAGCACGGCTACAGATCTTTGAAAATAGAATCTTGAGACGACTGTCTGAACCAGTTAGAAATCCTATATCACACGTATGGAAAATAAAAAAAAACAAAGACATACACACGTTGTTCCTGTTTCCACTAGTAACTACCATTATGAAAAACAGCAGACTGAGATGGCTTGGACACTTGGAGAGGATGGACAAGAATAGACAGACAAAAAAGGCTTATACAGAAGTGATTAACAGAGACAGACCAAGAGGCAGACCGAGAAGACTGTGGCTTGATGACCTGACAGAAAACCTACTTGCCCTGTGAGTAGATAACTGGCTGGAAAAGACTAAGAACGGAGAGAGGGATGTAGACAAGTCTTCTCTGAAGCAATGAGCAGCAACAGATCGAAAAGATAAATGAATAAGTCAATGGAGTTCACATGCGTGTCTTTTGTGTGTGTGTGTGTGTAGTTCTAGTGTTCTCTGTATCAACCTATAAAACAAGAGTGCGACAAGGATGTGTACTATCTCCTGATCTTTTTTCTCTGTATAGCGAGAATATTCTAAGAACGATTATCACAGAACCAGGCATAAAAATTAGAGGGTATAATTTAACAACCTTCGGTATGCTGACGACACAGTACTGAAATCTGAGAACCAACAAGACCTGCAAAATCTCCTGGATAAAGTCGCCAAAGAAAATGAATAGAAAGGCCTTACTTTGAACATAAAAAAGACTGAGACTGTAGTTATACCTAAGAAACAGAATCCACCAACATGCAGTATAAAATCAAACTGAACTATTCTAAAGCAAGTGCAGAAATCCAAATACCTTGGAGCAGTAATAACATCAAACGAGAAGTGCAGAACAGAAATTAGGAACAGAATAGGCTAAGCAAAGTCTGCATTTCAGAGAATGAGAAACATATTATCCAACACATCCTTATCAATGAATGTTAGAAAACCAGTCCTAAAATGCTGTATTGAACCTATCTTGTTATATGGAAGTGAATCATGGACAATAGGCAGGTCTGCACAAAAGTCATTGGAAGCAGCAGAAATGTGGTTTATTAGAAGAATCCTGCGAATCTCCTGGACAGCAAAAATAACTAATGAAGAATATATGAGAAGAGCTGGAGAGGCAAAAAATCTTGTCAAAAAGATAAGAGAGAGACAATGTACTTTCATAGGACATGCAATGAGAAGAGGGGGCATTGAAAATATTATAACAACAGGAAAAATAGAAGGAAGAAGATCAAGAGGAAGACCAAGAGAAATGATAGTGGACAGTCTGACATGATGGTGTGAAAGGAAATCACCAACTGAGCTGTTGGTCTGTATGAAGGATCGTGTACTCTGGAGAAGCATAATAGCCAACGCCAGTCGGCATGGCACCTGATGATGATGATGATGATAGTGTTCTCTGTATTAAAGTTTTTAGTGCATACATGGCATTACATGTTCCTTTTCCTTCTACGAATCCAAATTACTATCTCGTATTTCAGGCTTTATTATAAGTATTCTTCCCATAATAGCAATAGCAGTTCTGTGACGTGATGTGATGTGATGTGGTATGATGTGATGTGATGTGATGTGAAGTGATGTGGCATGACAGGTATAGTTCTGAAATCTTCGCATTATTTGGGTTTTGATTTCTTTGACAAAGCTAGAATGTACTGACTTGGGAACTTAAAGTTGAACGAGATATACGACACAAAAAAACATCACTCGTAAGCATTCAGGAGAGCAACTCAAATCACGGAGTGTGATGTTAACATTGTTATATGAAATTTCTCACACCGTGTTCTAAATCATTACAGACGGTTGGAATATTTTTCTTCACATGTCCCCGTTTTGGGCCATATGCGTTTATAGTAATAATTTCAACATGTTTACTTTTATATAGTGTGGTGGTGTAGTAGTTAGTGCACTTGCCTGCCGCTCAAAAGGTCATTGGTTCGATTTTTTTCGAACAGACCGGCACCGGGGTCAACCCATCTCTAAAAGATGGGTACCTGGGATTTCCTAGGAAAACAAAAGCATCGAAAAACAGATACTGGTGTCGCTACCTGAAATGCCGTAATGCCACAGAAATGAAAGAAAGTAACACTTCACTCCCCTACGGTATACAAATGGTCAACAAGTAGTACCTGATCTGAAACATTTCAAATTCCATTAACTGCCATTGATGTATCTTCATAAAGTATTACCCTGATTATCTTTCATGCTTATCTTCCCTTGACTGGCAGGATTATGCCTATCTTTAATTAACTGTGCCTGCACGATGGCCTCGTCACGCTTCTTTGCATGTTCATTTTCATTCTTTCCACTTATTTTATTACTTTTTTGTTTTGCTTGTATTTCTTACGTTCCATGTTACAAGTTTCAATTTGTTTTACTATCAGTAGCTTGATGGCTTTCTGGTGTCACGTGTGGCTCATGAAATGCCCTACCAGACGATGTTGTTCACTGCTTTAATACAGAGATATATGGCTGTTCTTGAGATACATGGTTGTTCTTGAGATACATGACTGTTCTTGAGATAAACGGCTGCTCTTGAGATACATGATTGTTCTTGAGATACATGACTGTTCTTGAGATACATGGTTGTTCTTGAGACACATGGTTGTTCTTGAGACACATGGCTACTCTTGAGATACATGGCTACTCTTGAGATACATGGTTGTTCTTGAGACACATGGTTGTTCTTGAGACACATGGTTGTTCTTGAGATACATGGCTACTCTTGAGATACATGGCTACTCTTGAGATACATGGTTGTTCTTGAGACACATGGTTGTTCTTGGACACATGGCTACTCTTGAGATACATGGCTACTCTTGAAATACATGGCTGTTCTTGAAATTTTGCTATTGGTGTTTACCATAGTTTTGTTTACGGTCTGATCGCTAGCCTTTATACCTTACTTTACTTGCACATCAGTTGGGGACGTACGTTTTTAAAAGCGTCGTTCATTCATCTGAAGGTAGTCGTCTACGCATTTATTGATAAAGGGTAGTCGTCTACGCATTTGTTGATAAAGGGTAGTCGTCTACGCATTTGTTGATAAAGGGTAGTCGTCTACGCATTTGTTGATAAAGGGTAGTCGTCTACGCATTTGTTGATAAAGGGTATTCGTCTACGCATTTGTTGATAAAGGGTAGTCGTCTACGCATTTGTTGATAAAGGGTATTCGTCTACGCATTTGTTGATAAAGGGTAGTCGTCTACGCATTTATTGATAAAGGGTAGTCGTCTAAGCATTTATTGATAAAGGGTAGTCGTCTACGCATTTATTGATAAAGGGTAGTCGTCTAAGCATTTATTGATAAAGGGTAGTCGTCTACGCATTTATTGATAAAATAAATCACGAAAGAAGATGCTTAACAAAATAGTCCTGAAAGTTTCCATAAACAGAATATTAATTGCTTGTCAGAAGCTACATGTGTAACATTACTATTTTGACTTTATTCTATTTTCATTTTGTTTTCATTTACTGAGGCACCTTTATACAAACACACCAGAGCCACCCCCCCTCCCCCCCCTCAAAAAAAAAAAGAAAACAATGTAATCTTATCCTGCCATAGAGATACCTAAGGATTTTGTGCTGGTGTCCATATTTTCCTTTATCAGTCGGCCACACTAGAGGGTGATCTGGCTAGCATCAAGGCTGGCGGGGTTTATTTCTGTCTACAGAAGGAACCAGGTACCCATTTTTACAGCGTGGTTAACTGGAGCTAGAGTAAAGTAAAGTTAATCTTGCCATGTCTTAGAGGCACATAGGGATATTATGGTCAGTATCACGCCTGGCCGTTGGGCTAGAGTAAAGTAAAGGTAACCCTGTCATGTCTTAGAGGCACATAGGGATATAGTGTTAGCGCCTATATATTCCTTGACCTGTCAGCACATTAGAGAGCGATATGGTCAGTATCATGCCTGGCCGCTGGACCAGAACCACCGAACAAAATCTGTAGGACTCTGCAAAGATGAGCGTACATGTTGTATGAAAATTAATAGTATCATTTTTCTATCATTACACTTGAATACCAAGTATTACTATGATTACACTTGCAGCACCAAGTATTGCTATAATTACACCTGCAATACCAAGTATTTCTATGATTACACTTGCACTACCAAGTATTATTATGATTATTATTTTTAATCAGAAACGTAGTTTTCTCAATGCGAAAAAGGAAAGACATGAAAAGAAAATATTGAAAACGTTGACGATGACAAAACATCTACGGAGGTAACTGAAAGTATCTATCATTTGCAGAAAGGCATGATCACCTAAGCTAAACGCCATGGCATTGAATGATGATGATGATGACGATGATGATGATGATGATCGTGATGATGATGATGATGATGGTGGTGGTGGTGGTGGTGGTGGTGATGATGATGATCATGATGATGATGATGATAAACATTTTTCGAGCGCGAATTACACCACGAACAAAGTCCTTCTTACAGCCTTGACTTGTATATAGAAGGTGAGCACCAGATACGTTTAACAAAAGAAACCTGCGACTACATCTGACAGACTTAAATTCCTGCTTCCTTTCCGTCCTCTTGGCCAGATGGTTAAGAAAAGTCTCTATCGCCATCTGCCATTGCTACAGTGCGACTCTGGTATTTGCGACATCTTCTCTGATCGTATTCAGAAACATCTGTTATGACATCCCCTAGCGTGCTTCTAAACTAATTTGTAACCATTTCAACGGCCTCAGCTATACTTAAGTTTACTTTTCTCCACAATCTTATTTATCTTTACTAAGTTCTGGTATTATTCCAATTATTGAGGAAAGACGCTGGCGATGGTTGGGACATGTGCTCCGAATGACTGACAACTCACTACCAAAAATAGCACTAAGATGGACACCACAGGGGAACAGAAGTAAGGGTAGACCAAAAGAGACATGGAGAAGAACAACAGAAAGGATGTTGAGCAATAGAGGGCTCACCTGGGCAAGAGCAGAAAAAAAGACGAAAGACAGGCATTTGTGGAAAACCCTTGCGGAAGCCCCATGTGCCCTGGGCACTTAAGGTTCAGAGAGAGAGAGAAGTTCTGGTATATTCTTTTCTCGCCTGTAACTGATATTTCAGGACCTTCGTTGCGCTACATTATAAATCCCCTACCTCAGAGATATTCATCTGTTTTACTCACCCTTATATCGGGTTGACATTTATTGTGTTCCTCTCTTTCCTTTCCCACCCATTCTTTACTACAAACCAGTCAGATTGGCATCACACCTCACAAGTCTTCGCTTAAATATTCACAGTACTTTACCACGTGCACTCTCAGATGCAGCTTCTTGCAAGTCACAACTAAGTGCTATTTTTTACTTTTATTTTCTCCACTTTTATTTGTTCTACATCACTGACATGAATTTATATTTTCTCAAGTGTATATCTAAACGTTACAACTGTGTGTTCGTAATTAGTAAAGCTGTCCTACTTTATTATATGTTTAACATGAAAACCTGTGCATATTTCATTTTCGCATTGACATTCAAAACAGCTTTTTACCATACTCTTTCTGCAGTGTGAATACAACAAATGCAACGTGACCAGTAACCATAGCAACGCGGATGCAGTGATCTTCATAATGGACAAGCTAAACAAAGTCGACAAACTGCCAGATTTTAAAAGGAAGTCAAACCAGTAGTAAGCTGTTGTTTTGAGATTTTGAAAGACAGAACTACAAACTGAGATAAATAGCGTTAGTTATAATTTTTCTTGTATCCGTTAATTTTTTACGAGATAATATATACATAATGCTAATAATACATTCCTACCATTGCTTCAACTGGGGAATATCAACGAAACTGTTAACTTCAGTTCTCTGCAGTTACGCAGTGATAAAGGCCGTGAATTTACCCAGTCACAACGAACTTTCTTGTCAAAGTCTGAAGAACTGGGCAGGCAGGACCGTCTGACATTCGTCTCTCAACTTTCACGCTGATACTCCGCATTAATTCACCATCAGCACCATATATACATAAACAGTATGAATAAAAATTACATAACATTAATTCACCATCAGCACCATATATACATAAACAGTATGAATAAAAATTATATAACATTAATTCACCATCAGCACCATATATACATAAACAGTATGAATAAAAATTACATAACATTAATTCACCATCATCACCATATATACATAAACAGTATGAATAAAAATTACATAACATTAATTCACCATCAGCACCATATATACATAAACAGTATGAATAAAAATTATATAACATTAATTCACCATCAGCACCATATATACATAAACAGTATGAATAAAAATTATATAACATTAATTCACCATCATCACCATATATACATAAACAGTATGAATAAAAATTACATAACATTAATTCACCATCAGCACCATATATACATAAACAGTATGAATAAAAATTATATGACATTAATTCACCATCATCACCATATATACATAAACAGTATGAATAAAAATTATATAACATTAATTCACCATCAACATCATATACTCATACACAGTATGAATAAAAATAATATAACATTAATTCACCATCAGCATCATATATATATAAACGGTATGAGTAAAAATTATATAACATTAATTCACCATCAGCATCATATGTACATAAACAGTATGAACAACAATTATATAACATTAATTTACCACCAAAATTATATATATATATATATATATATATATATTCAGTATGGATAAAAATTATACAACATTAATTCCCCATCATCATCATATATACATAAACAGTATGAATAAAAGTATGGGCGGATTCCACCAACAGCTTGGTTATCTGGGCTTATCTCTAGACCTAACCCTAAAATACCAAGATCTAGACATAATCCTAACACACTGATTTCTAGACATAACCGTAACACATCGATCTCTAGATCTAATCCTAACACAAAGATCTTTAGATCTAGATCTACTCCTAACACATCGTTCTTTAGATCTAATCCTAACACAACGATCTCTAGATCTAGATCTACTCCTAACACATCATCTCTAGATCTAATCCTAACACAAAGATCTCTAGATCTAGATCTACTCCTAAAACATCATTCTCTAGATCTAATCCTAACACACCGTTCTCGAGATCTAATTCTGACACATCGATCTTCAGACTTAATCGTAACACATAGATCCCTGAATCTAACCGTAGCACAGATCTCTAGACCTAACTTTAACATGCTGATGTCTAGACACTACCCTTATTAACTGATTTTTATATTTCAGCAGATTGGTCTCTAAACCTAACCATCTAGACCAAAACCAAAACATTGATCTCTAAACCTAGCTCCAACACACTGATTTCTAAACATAACCCTGACACACCCATCTCTAGCCTAACACACTAATGTCTAAACCTAACCCTAACTAGCTGAAATTTTGACTTAACACACTGATGTGACGAGATGACAAAAATTAATAATATCTTACACACAAGAACTAGTAATATCTTACACACAAGAACTATTAATATCTTACGTACAAGTAATATTTTACACACAAGAACTAGCAATATCTTACACACAAGAACTAGCAATATCTTACACACAAGAACTAGTAATATCTTACAAACAGGAACTAGTAATTTTTAATATGCTTTAACCATTTTGTCATATACTCTACAGTTGGATTTTCCGTACAATGGAGGCGCCATCTAGATTTAGCTATTTCATGTTCCTGAATAAAACAGGATTTAAAGAGCAATTTAATTGGACAATGACTTACAGAATGGACTCAGATATCCCAACACCTTTTGGAAGATTGATTGAAACGTACGTTACAACTTTTAAAGATTACGGTAAGAGATATTGCTTATTGCTCAAGCACTGATGTATTAGATGTAGTCCCCCAAAAAGTGAGAGAAAAAAATAAATAGGAAAAAATTATCATAAACTTTCGATACAATTTTCCTTCTCCATCCCTAGTTTAAATATATATATATATATGTGTGTAATTCTAGTGGTATATATATGTGTGTGTAATATATATATATATATATATATATATATATCTTATATCTTATATCCTTCCCGTGCCGTTAGACGTCACATAGGGCTCGCAAAGTAGTTCGCCAATTTTTCCTGTCTTCGGCGAGTCTTTCAACCTCATCAAAGGATTTTATGCCTGTTAACTTGGCCTCTCTTAATAATGTTCTCTTCAGAGTTTCACGCGGTCTGCCCCTTTTTCTTCGGCCTGTTGTGTTCCACTTGATAGCTTGTTTTGGGATTCTCTGCTCATTTCTTCTCATCAAGTGGCCAACATATGTCCATCTCCTTTTCCTGATCACCCGTGAGACTGGTTGTTGTTCAGTCATCTGTCTTATCTCTGCATTGTTCTTGAATTCATTCCACTTGATGCCGAGTATTTTCCTTAGGCATTTGTTTTCAAAAGAGTCTAATTTCTTTTCTATTTCTTTAGTTGTTTTCCAGCTTTCGCATGCATAAATGAGGGTGGATATTACATTTGAATTGAATAGTCTTAACTTGGTTTTTGTGCTTATAACTTTTGAATTCCATATGTTCTCAAGATTCTTGAAGATTGATGCTGCTTTTGCAATTCTGATCCTAACTTCCTTTCTAGTGTCACCATCCTGGTCTATGTAGCTGCCAAGGTATGCAAATTGATTGACTTCTTCAATATCTGTCCCTTCTATGTGTATTTTTCCATTTTGATTGATGGGAATTTTCATTATTTTTGTTTTGTCCTTGTTAATTTCAAGTCCTATTTTGCTAGCCAGTGAAGATAGGCTATCTGTTTTTTCTTGCATGGAATTCACATTATTACTGATAAGAGTTATGTCATCAGCAAAATCAAGATCTTCTAGTTGGGTCCCATGTACCCAGTCAATACCTGTGTTACCTGTGCAGCATTTTTTCATTATGAAGTCTATTGTAATCCCAAAAAGTAAAGGAGACAGTATACATCCTTGTTTCACGCCTGTTTCAATCTGGAACCATTCACTCATCCCTTCTTCTGTCTTGACTGCACAACCATATCCATTGTATAAGTCCTTAATGATGTTGACAATTTTAGATGGTATTCCATATATATATATATGTAATATATATTCATTCATTCATTCATTCCTTTGCTTGTCCCTTGCGGAACTTTGCCTCCCAAACAGCACTCCTGTAGGCCTCTCGGTTGTGAGCAAGATGGCCTGCTGCTGCTGCATCCATTTCCAGATCATCAACGATGTCTTGCAGCCATCTTCGTTTCGGTCTTCCTCTTTTTCTTTTTCCCATTATGTATCCTTCCAATACGGTCTTCTCTAAAGTATCATGACGTTTAATGTGGCCAAAATATTTAAGTTTTCTCTCTTTAATCCTCTTTACTAGCCAGCCTTCTTCAATATTAAGCTCTTGTAGTATAGATATATTTGTTCTTTTTTGTGCCCACGATATTTGGAGAACTCTTCTATAGCATTTACATTCAAAGGCATTTATGTGCTTCTCAGCTGTTTTGTTAAGTGTCCAGGTCTCACAGGCATATGTTGCGATGGGAAAGATGCATGCCCTTAAAAATCTTATTTTTGTGGTTCTGTCTGCTCCTCTCCACAGATTCTTTATTTGTTTTACTTTCTGAAGAGCAATAGATGTCCTCCTTTTAATTTCCCGCATTGTATCTCCATTATTAGTTAGTAGTGATCCAAGATATTCAAAACTCTCCACTTCTTCCAATTTTTCCTCACTGATACATATTGCAGTTGCCTTGTCTGTTTTGTCAGTTGTCATCACTTTAGTTTTCTTTGCATTAAGATAGAGGTTCTGCTCTTCGCTGTTCTTGCGGACTGACATAATTAGTTTTTCCATCCTTCTTGTGTTGTGGACAGCAATACTGTGTCATCAGCATATCTAATCTCTGGTATTTCATAACCTCCAACTGTTATGGCATCGTAATATTCTTTGTCTACATCTTCTCTAACATTCCTCATTATATTTTCAGTATACAAGTTAAATAAGTAGGGTGACAATATGCACCCCTGACGGACCCCTTGTTTTATGTCAAACCAAGTTGTTGTTTCACCATTTATTCTTACTGCTGCTTGTTGGTCTAAATACAGCAGTGATGTTAATTGTATCAAATGTGTTGGAAATCCCATTTTTTCCATTATTTCCCAAAGTTTCTGGTGTTGTACACAATCAAATGCCTTTGAGTAGTCTATAAAGGATAAATATAGATTCACATTAAACTCCCTGCATTTCTCTATTATTAATCTTAGATTGAATATATGATCTCTTGATCCTCTTCCTTGCCTGAAGCCAGCTTGGACCATATTGACTTCTTCTTCTATTTTCTTTCGAAGTCTACCCATTATGATTTTTAACAGAATTTTACTGGCATGACTAATCAGGGCAACAGTTCTGTAGTTGGTGCATAATTTCAGGTTACCCTTTTTTGGCAGTGGTATGAATACAGTTCTTTTCCATTCTTTTGGCCAAATACCTGAATGCCATATCTTTTTACATAGTGCATGATAGATTGTTGCACACTCCTTTCCTCCTGCTTTAATAAATTCAGCGGTTATCTCATCACATCCTGGTGATTTACCATTTTTCAGACTCTTTATTGCCCATAAAACTTCTTCCATTGTTGGCTCGGGTTCTTTCTCCTCCAATAATAATTCACACTGTTGATTTCTGCTTCCACAGTCGGTTGTTTCATACATTCTTTTGCAATATTCCTTCCATCTTTCCAGAATTTCCTCTGTCTCTGTCAGGTATTCCCCATCTCATCACAAATTACATTTAGCTTAGGTGTGACATGTCTCGTCAATGTCTTCATTTCTTTAAACATTTCACTATCTCTTCCACACCTCTGATGTTCTTCTATTCTTTCACAACAATCTTGTATGTATTGTTTTTTGTCTTTTCTTATGTTTCTTCGTACTTCTTTTGTTAAAGTTTTATATTTATCTTTGTTGTTGTTTGTCACTCTCCATTGCGTCTTCATTTCTCTACATTGTTTTATCAGTTCTAGTGTACCTGCTGTGATCCATCTATTCTTTTGTGTTTTCTTTACTGGAACCATGTCTTTAGCTGTTGTTACTAAAATATCTTTGGCCTGCGTAGCCAATTCATCTGGTGTCATCTCTTCCTGTACAGCCATCAGGATTTCGAAACGGTTCTTCACTTCTATACCGTATTGTTCTGGTATATTTCTAAGGTCAAAGCGGAGTGGTCTTGATCCCATAACTATCTTTTTTAGCTTTATCTTCATGTCTGCTATTAATAACTCATGGTCCGTGTCACAATAAGCACTTGGCAAAGTTTTTGCTGATGTTATGCTTGACCTCCACCTTCTCTGCACTAAAATGTAATCTATTTGATTCCTGGTTTTCCCATCAGGTGATGTCCATGTGTAAAGTCTTCTTGGATGTTGTTTAAAAAGTGTGTTAGCGATCATTAGCTCATTTTCCATACAAAACGCCATTAGATTGTCACCTGCCTCATTTCTGTGTCCTATGCTAAATTTCCCTACAACTTGTCCTTCATCTTCTGCTCTTTCTGTACCAATTTTTGCATTAAAATCACCCATTATAAATACAATATCATTTTTCCGTACCTGGTCCATTGTCGTCTGCAGTGTGTTATAAAAATGTTCTACTTCATCTTCTTCTGCTGCTGATGTAGGTGCATATACCTGGATGACTGTTACATTTCTAGGAATGCCCTTAAGTCTGATTGTTAGGATTCTATCACTTACTGGATTGTAGCCTAGTAATGCTTTTGATGTTGATTTGTCCAAATAAAAAGCCACTCCATTCTTTCCTCCTACTTCTCCGCCAGAATATATAAATATATTATCATTCTCGCTCTTAAAGTGTCCTGATCCTTTCCATCGATGTTCGCAGATTCCCAAAATGTGTATCCGCGTTCTTTTCATCTCGTCACTTATTACTTGATATTTTCCCTCATACATACTTCTTACATTCCATGTTCCTACTCTTATTTTTCTTTTTAGTTTGATACATACATACATATATATATATGTAATTCTAGTGGTATATATATGTGTGTAATATATATATATGTGTGTAATTCTAGTGGTATATATATGTGTGTGTAATATATATATGTGTAATATATATATGTGTGTGTAATTCTAGTGGTATATATATGTGTGTGTAATATATATATTATGTAATATATATATATGTGTGTAATTCTAGTGGTATATATATATATGTGTGTGTAATATATATATGTGTAATATATATATGTGTGTGTAATTCTAGTGGTATATATATGTGTGTAATATATATATGTGTAATATACATATATATATGTACATATATATGTGTAATATATACATATATATATATATATATATATGTGTAATTCTAGTGGTATATATATATGTGTGTAATTCTAGTGGTATATATATATATATACACACATATATATATACCACTAGAATTACACATATTGTTATAAATCTTTGAATACTCAACTGAATATTCGCTAAAAGGTTAATGTTGGATCTACTGTTTGTTTTGCTTCATCAGTTCTATATCTAACTCCAGTTGTATCGATACTAACAGGAGTGTCCAAATTCTCCAAAGTAGAGTCCTAGGGGGAAAAAATCTACGAGCAGGTTTTCCTTTATCTTTTCTGACTCATCCCCGTGACAAATGTATTCATTAGCTCTAGTTTAATATTCCAATTGGACACAAATGATTTTGTTCCGATCAACTAAAGGAATTTGCTGGGCATTCGTTTTGTCCAGACTGCAGTGTTTTCCTAATGTAAAGATCTGTGCTCATTTCATGCTGAGCAAAATGGCACTAACCTTCGAGTCTCCAAAAATCTGTAAATAATGGTCTCCATATTTAATTGCTTGGAGAAAAAGTTTCATATTTTCATAGGTCTCCTTTATGTGCACAGCATGACCTAGAGAGTAGTTAATATTTTCCTAGGTCTCATTCATGTGCACAGCATGATCTAGAGAATAGTTAATATTTTCCTAGGTCTCCTTTATGTGCGCAGCATGACCTAAAGAGTAGTTAATATTTTCCTAGGTCTCCTTTATGTGCGCAGCATAACCTAAAGAGTAGTTAATATTTTCCTAGGTCTCCTTTATGTGCGCAGCATGACCTAAAGAGTAGTTAATATTTTCCTAGGTCTCCTTTATGTGCGCAGCATGACCTAAAGAGTAGTTAATATTTTCCTAGGTCTCATTCATGTGCACAGCATGATCTAGAGAATAGTTAATATTTTCCTAGGTCTCATTCATGTGCACAGCATGATCTAGAGAATAGTTAATATTTTCCTAGGTCTCCTTTATGTGCACAGCATGACCTAGAGAATAGTTAATATTGTCACTACCAAAAATAGCACTAAGATGGACACCACAGGGGAGCAGAAGTAAGGGTAGACCAAAAGAGACATGGAGAAGAACAACAGAAAGGATGTTGAGCAATAGAGGGCTCACCTGGGCAAGAGCAGAAAAAAAGGCGAAAGACAGGCATTTGTGGAAAACCCTTGCGGAAGCCCCATGTGCCCTGGGCACTTAAGGTTCAGAGAGAGAGAGATGACCTAAAGAGTAGTTAATATTTTCCTAGGTCTCATTCATGTGCACAGCATGATCTAGAGAATAGTTAATATTTTCCTAGGTCTCATTCATGTGCACAGCATGATCTAGAGAATAGTTAATATTTTCCTAGGTCTCATTCATGTGCATAGCATGACCTAAAGAGTAGTTAATATTTTCCTAGGTCTCATTCATGTACACAGCATGACCTCAGACATTTGCAGAAATTTGCCTCCCTAACAGTTCCTGTACGCCTCTCGGGCGTAATCAAGAAAGGGTGATGCTGATGCATCCATTTGCAGATTATCAATGTCTTGCAGCCATCTTCGCCTTGGCCTTGCTCTCTTTCTTTATCCCATTATGTACCGTTCCAAGACTGTCTTCTCTAAATTCTCATGACATTTAATGTGTCCAAAATATTTACGTTTTCTGTGTTTAATACTCTTTACTGGACAACCTTTTTTAATATTAACGCCTTGTAGTATGAATATATATGTTATTTTTTGTGCCATGATATTTGAAGAATTCTTCTGTAGCATTTACATTCAAAGGCATTTACGTATTTCTCAGCTGTTTTGTTAAGTGTCCAGGTCTCACAGGCATATGTTGCGGTGGGAAAGATGCATGCCCTTAAAAATCTTATTTTTATAGTTTTGTCTGTTCCTCTCCACAGTTTATTTAGTTGTTTTGCTTTTTGAAGGGCGACAGATGTCCTCCCTCATTGTATCTCCATTGTTAGTTAGCTGTGATCCAAGATATTCAAAACTCTCCACTTCTTCTAGTTTTCCCTCATTGATACATATATCAGCTGCCTTGTTTGTTTTGTCAGTTGTCGTCAATTTAATTTTCTTCGCTTTAAGATAAAGGTTTTGCTCTTCACTATTCTTACGGACTGACATAATTAGTTTTTTTAATTCCTTTTTGTGTTAAGGACAATAATACTGTATCAACAGTGTTTCTAATCTCTGGTATTTCATAACCTCCAAATTTTATGGCATCGTAATATTCTTTGTCTACATCATTATATTATATTATTATAATAATAATTTTCATTATATTTTCAGTGTACAAGTTAAATACGTAAGGCGACAATATGCACCCCTGACGGACCCTTTGTTTTATGTCAAAACCAACTTGTTGTTTCACCATTTATTCTTACTGCTGCCTGTTGGTCTAGATACAGCAGTGATATTAATTGTATCAAATGTTTGGAAATCCCATTTTTCTATTATTTCCAAAAGTTTCTGATGTTTTACACAATGAAATGCCTTTGAATAGTATATAAAAGATAAATAGAGATTCACATTAAATTCTCTGCATTTCTCTATTATTAATCTTATATTGAATATATTATCTCTTGATTTTCTTCCTTGCCTAAAACCAGTTTGGACCATATTGACTTCTTCTATTTTCTTAAGTCTACCCATTATGACTTTTAATAGAATTTTACAGGCATGACTAATCGAGACAAAAATTCTCTAATTTCAAGTTACCCTTTTTTGGCAATGATATGAATACATTTCTTTTCCATTCTTTTGACCATATACCTGAATATCACATTTTTTTACATAGTGCATGATAGATTGTTGCACATTCCTTTCCTCCTGCTTTAATAAGTTCAGCTGTTATCTCATCACATCCTGGTGATCTACCATTTTTCAGATTCTTTATTGCCCGTAAAACTTCTTAAATTCTGGTTCTTTCTCCTCTTAATAATAATTCACACTGTTGATTTCTGCTTTCACAGCCAGTTGTTTTAAACATTCTTCTGCAATATTCAATCTTTCTAGAATTTCCTCTACTGTCTCTGTCAAGGTATTCCCCATCTCGTCACAAATTACATTTAGCTTAGGTGTGACATTTCTCGTCAATGTCTTCATTTCTTTAAACATTTCACTACCTCTTCCACACTTCTGATGTCCTCTTATCTTTAACAACAATCTTGTATGTAGTGTTTGTTTGTTTGTTTGTTTTTGCTGTTTTTATGTTTCTTCGTACTTCCTTTGTTAAAGATTTAAATTCCTCTTTGTTGTTTGTCACTTTCCATTACGTCTTAATTTCTCTATGTTGTTTTATCAGTTATAGTGTGCTTGCTGTAATCCATCCATTTTTTTGTGTTTTCTATACTGGAACCATGTCTTTAGCTGTTGTTATTAAGATACCTCGGCCTGCATCATTATATTATATTATTATAATAATAATTTTCATTATATTTTCAGTGTACAAGTTAAATACGTAAGGCGACAATATGCACCCCTGACGGACCCTTTGTTTTATGTCAAAACCAACTTGTTGTTTCACCATTTATTCTTACTGCTGCCTGTTGGTCTAGATACAGCAGTGATATTAATTGTATCAAATGTTTGGAAATCCCATTTTTCTATTATTTCCAAAAGTTTCTGATGTTTTACACAATGAAATGCCTTTGAATAGTATATAAAAGATAAATAGAGATTCACATTAAATTCTCTGCATTTCTCTATTATTAATCTTATATTGAATATATTATCTCTTGATTTTCTTCCTTGCCTAAAACCAGTTTGGACCATATTGACTTCTTCTATTTTCTTAAGTCTACCCATTATGACTTTTAATAGAATTTTACAGGCATGACTAATCGAGACAAAAATTCTCTAATTTCAAGTTACCCTTTTTTGGCAATGATATGAATACATTTCTTTTCCATTCTTTTGACCATATACCTGAATATCACATTTTTTTACATAGTGCATGATAGATTGTTGCACATTCCTTTCCTCCTGCTTTAATAAGTTCAGCTGTTATCTCATCACATCCTGGTGATCTACCATTTTTCAGATTCTTTATTGCCCGTAAAACTTCTTAAATTCTGGTTCTTTCTCCTCTTAATAATAATTCACACTGTTGATTTCTGCTTTCACAGCCAGTTGTTTTAAACATTCTTCTGCAATATTCAATCTTTCTAGAATTTCCTCTACTGTCTCTGTCAAGGTATTCCCCATCTCGTCACAAATTACATTTAGCTTAGGTGTGACATTTCTCGTCAATGTCTTCATTTCTTTAAACATTTCACTACCTCTTCCACACTTCTGATGTCCTCTTATCTTTAACAACAATCTTGTATGTAGTGTTTGTTTGTTTGTTTGTTTTTGCTGTTTTTATGTTTCTTCGTACTTCCTTTGTTAAAGATTTAAATTCCTCTTTGTTGTTTGTCACTTTCCATTACGTCTTAATTTCTCTATGTTGTTTTATCAGTTATAGTGTGCTTGCTGTAATCCATCCATTTTTTTGTGTTTTCTATACTGGAACCATGTCTTTAGCTGTTGTTATTAAGATACCTCGGCCTGCATAGCCAGTTCATTTGATGTTATCTCCTCCTATACAACCATCAGGATTTCGAAACTATTCTTCACTTCTATACCGTATTGTTCTGGTAATTTTGTAAGATCAAAGCGGAGTGGTCTCGATCATTCATTCATTCATTTGCATGTCCCTTGCGGAACTTTGCCTCCCAAACAGCACTCCTGTAGGCCTCTCGGTTGTGAGCAAGATGGCCTGCTGCTGTTGCATCCATTTCCAGATCGTCAACGATGTCTTGCAGCCATCTTCGTTTTGGTCTTCCTCTTTTTCTTTTTCCCATTATGTATCCTTCCAATACGGTCTTCTCTAAATTATCATGACGTTTAATGTGGCCAAAATATTTAAGTTTTCTCTCTTTAATCCTCTTCACTAGCCAGCCTTCTTCAATATTAAGCTCTTATAGTATAGATATATTTGTTCTTTTTTATGTCCACGATATTTGGAGAACTCTTCTGTAGCATTTACATTCAAAGGCATTTATGTGTTTCTCAGCTGTTTTGTTAAGTGGCCAGGTCTCGATCACCTGTCTTTTTTATCTTTATATTAATTTCTGCTACTAATAACTCATGGTCCGTGTCACAATCGGCGCCTGGTAGAGTTTCTGCTGGTGTTATACCTGATCTCCACCTTCTGTGCACTAAAATGTAATCTGTTTGATTCTTGGTTTTCTCATCAGGTGATGTCCATGTGTAAAATCTTCTTGGATGTTGTTTGAAAAGTGTATTAGCGATCATTAGCTCATTTTCCATGCAAAACGCCATTAGATTGTCACCTGGCTCATTTCTATATTCTATGCTAAATTTCCCCACAACATATGCTTAGCTTTCTGCTATTTCTGTACCAATTTTTGCATTAAAATTCCTCATTATTAATACAACATACTTTTCCCGTACCTAGTCTATCGTCGTTTGCAGTATGTGATAAAAGTCTTTTACTTCCTCTTCTTCCGCTGCTGATGTAGGTGCATATATCTGGATAATTGTTACATTTCTAGGAATGCCCTTAAGTCTGATAGTGAGGATTTTATAGCTTACTGGATTGTAACCTAGTAATGCTTTTGATGTTAATTTGTCCAAGTAAAAAGTCACTCCATTCTTTCTTCCTAATTCTCCACAAGAGTGTATACAGATATCATCATTCTCGCTCTTAAAGTGTCATGATCCTTTCCATCAGTGTTCGCAGATTCCCAAAATGTGTTTCGCCGTTATTTTCATCTCATCACTTATTATTTGATACTTTCCCTCTTACATACTTCTCACATTCCATGTTCCTACTTTTATTTTACTTTTTAGTTTGATGCTGGGGTTTACCACAGTAACACCGTCAGAATTTCGCCCGTCATCACAATTACTAGTACTGACCTCTACCTCACACTCTTCCCCAGTGTTAAAATTAGATCTTTATGGCCTGGGGAACCCGCCACCAGATTTTTTTTTCTATCTGACCTTCCATGTTGCTGTTTGGGTTTCTTGGTATATTTCCAGAAGGTAGTTTACCATTGCTTTCCTTCCGGGCAGTGACTGTACTAGCCAGTGATTGTAGCCACTGTTTCTACATTGAGATCATCTGCCTACCATCATAGAATGGTGACCATAACCAACATTATCTGTCGGCTGCTCTCTCATTTCATCCACCACCTGCTCCCGTATCTTCACGTCACCCTTATCGGGGGGGGGGGGGCCTGTATACGGGTACTTCACTTCGCCCAAGGGTGTCCCGTAGACTGACGGAGGCAAGGACGCGTTTTCCGTTTCCTTTTCCCCTGGGAACACCTGTGTTAAGAACACATTTATCTTTACATTGTCTTTGTCAGACAGGGGATATAGATCTGTTTGCATAAAAACTCTAACCTTCTTCTGTAGCCCAGAAACCTGTAGCAATCAACATTAATTGTAATTGTTATATTTGTAAAATGTAATGTCCGATTTGTGGACGGATGTAGACATGGAGATTGCCAGCAGATATGAGGAAGGTCTGGTGTGAAACCAATGAATCCAGGATGTGACAAGCCTATGCGGCTTTACAGAAATTGCTATCAGAATGATGTAAACAAAACAAAGCCAGCAGACTGTAGGTGGCGGGGAATGGATATCGTTGAGTCACTCATCAGATTCCTTATCCCAAAGTCGGAGTGTCTCTGTGGAACTGTCTCAAAGCCGTCTGGCCAGCCAGCGTTGCATGCTAGATATGACATGGAGAAAGGGCTTAAGTACAGCCACCATAAGCTGGAAAACAAAGTTTTGGCCAGGCTAGCTTACACCATTGTCCTCATGGCAGTCCGAGCAAGACCACGGACTGCCCTAGCAAGGAAAGGTGCTGAAGTCGGAGGTACCCAGCCAAAAGGCGCATAATCGCCAGTGTGCGCACGAAGAAGAAGAAGACTTCTCCTTTGATAGGGGATAATTCTACCCTGCTAACCAGCATGACCTAGAGAGCAGTCAACTTTTTCCTAGTTCTCCTTCATGTGCGCAGCATGACCTAGAGAGCAGTCAACTTTTTCCTAGTTCTCTCTCATGTGGCAGCATGACCTAGAGAGCAGTCAACTTTTTCCTAGTTCTCCTTCATGTGCGCAGCATGACCTAGAGAGCAGTCAACTTTTTCCTAGTTCTCTCTCATGTGGCAGCATGACCTAGAGAGCAGTCAACTTTTTTCTAGTTCTCTCTCATGTGGCAGCATGACCTAGAGAGCAGTCAACTTTTTCCTAGTTCTCTCTCATGTGGCAGCATGACCTAGAGAGCAGTCAACTTTTTCCTAGTTCTCTCTCATGTGGCAGCATGACCTAGAGAGCAGTCAACTTTTTCCTAGTTCTCCCTCATGTGCGCAGCATGACCTAGAGAGCAGTCAATTTTTTCCTAGTTCTCTCTCATGTGGCAGCATGACCTAGAGAGCAGTCAACTTTTTCCTAGTTCTCTATCATGTGGCAGCATGACCTAGAGAGCAGTCAACTTTTTCCTAGTTCTCCTTCATGTGCGCAGCATGACCTAGAGAGTAGTCAACTTTTTCCTAGTTCTCTCTCATGTGGCAGCATGACCTAGAGAGCAGTCAACTTTTTCCTAGTTCTCTCTCATGTGGCAGCATGACCTAGAGAGCAGTCAACTTTTTCCTAGGTCTCTCTCATGTGGACAGTTGTCATATCTATTGGGTAGTTATTTTTTTCCTTGGTCTCCATCATGTGCACCACACTTCCTTGGTCTCCATCATGTGCACAGGAAAGCCTAGAGGGTAGTTAATTTCCAATGTATAATTAAACAGCATTGAACTTTAACTTGGATAAGACCATGAACAATGTACCGTTTTGTGAAGCATGTTCCATCACCAAAGACTCTGTCAAATCATTAGCATTTATATTTTCATCCAGGAGATTCCATTGTTGAAGTCTCGGTGCAATAAGTTCAGCTTCACTTGTTGATACTCAAGATCTGGAAATAAAATCACTCAATTCATTCTGAGAAATTTTGTGCGGCTAACTCCGCCAGCTCAGTCAGTTTCTGTTATAAAAGCAGAATCTTGTGATGAAGGCTCAGAATATGTTGCCCGAACACTTTCGGTGTCTTCGTCAGGCTCTGGGATGTACTGGTCCGGTGGAACAGGAACAAACAGGTCTTCTCCATGTGCTGCTGGTCGTGTATCTGGATAGTTCAAGGTCTATTTCCTTTTTTTTCGACGTTTCTTGCTGAATGGGAGGCAGTATTTAAAAAATAACAGTCGCTTAGGTGATCTAAAATAAGCACAACAACAACAACCTGTCGCATCAGTGATTTAAAAAAGGAGATAGACATATATCGGCAACATGTTGAAGAAAAACAATCAGAGAATCGCAGCTATCAATCGGGGAAAAGAAAAAGAGGTCGATCACGTGAGAATCAAGAAAACATTGTTGAGAGAGGCTAAATTATGGGGTTAAGATCCTTTGACGAGGTTGAAGAACTCGCCGAAGACAGAAAAAAAATATGGCGAGCAAAATGAGAACAAAATACATTAGTACCATCAATGAAGTTTCATCATTATCTGTATCAATTGGCTTATTTTTCATTTTGGTATTGTGACCAGGACGAAAAATAAGCCGACTGATACAGATAATGATGAAACTTGATTGATTTTACTTATGTCATTTTGTTTCACAAACAAAATAGTACCTCACATGGTACTATTGTACTTGAGTAGATAGTGCCATATTAATAGGCAGAAAATCTTCACTACTCTATGGTTAATTTTCTGATTTGTGGACTGTATCGTATAAAACTGCTTCAACTATTGTTCACAAGAATTAATTACTCATTGTTCTAATACTACTCACATGTACCGACAACCCAGTTATTCACTCAACAATAACACTTAATGAAACAAGTAAATCCATCCAATGCCGATTACAGAAACGTTTAATGACGAACACACGATAATGATGTCCTATGGAGTCATGTCGACGAAAATTCATATTGCAATACCTCAAACTGATCAGCAAAACAGGGACAAGAAATCCAGACTGCTTGCATCTCAAAACAAAGACTGCCGCAAGATATTAATGAAATGAGTCAAACGCTAAACCTAAAGCTTTTATTCACAAACATTCTCACCGACTCTAAAGAACACTAATTCTACAGTTAGATTACTACAAAATTACGGCACAACTTAACTCTCAACTCATCAAGTAACATAATCACCTGTCCAACATTGCTACGGGACTGAAACTTTCTAGAAATACATAATCTCTGCAGAATGTTTCTTGACTGTAAATTCATTAGTATTCAGGGGGATTTAAGAGTAATTTCATTTCACTCAAAACTTTTCATAAGTCGCATCTCCTTAACCATAAGCAATATTCTTTATAATCACGTCTTATACAGCAGTATAAGAAATAATTTGCTGTTGTAGCTGTACCAAGATCCACATGTAGACTACTGAATTTCTTATGACACCAATGAAGATCCGTGATGAAGTCTAATTTGACACAATAAATATCTAAAGTAATGTGTGCTGTTGTCAATAAATATTTACAGATATATATACATTCATTCCTGTAACTGTGTATGCATGTAAATTTGTATATATATATATGCTTATTTGTGTGTACACATATGTACAGGGTCATTAATATGTGAAAACTAACTTCGTTGTATGGTATGATATGTTGTTACTTTAGCGATGCTCTTTTATACTGCCTTTTTTACATTACAGCTCTTGATATATACAAATGTTTCAGCACATATATTTTACTGCAGATTTATCTGTTTCTCCACTCGTAGTTTGTAATTCTCTTTGCAGACAAGATATTCACTAGCAAAACCAGAAGCGTTGCATTGTTCACCACCTACTGCGAAATTCGATCTAAGACTTTGGATTACGTCAAAAAGCTATCTGAAAGGTAAATAGATTAGAAGCAGATCTGGTTTGGTATTAAGAAGAAAAGCAATATCTTAGAGATGTAAATGTTTCCAGTAGGTTCTTGTTCATTCGCTAATTGTTAAACATTTTTTCCCAAAATTACACAGATAGAGAACATCCTAATTTTGCGGAAATCCTATATTTTATTTGGAGCTATTTTGTGTTGTTGTTCATATAGCAGCAGCAGTAGTAGTAGTAGTAGTAGTTGTAGTAGTAGTAGTAGTAGTAGTAGTAGTGTAGTAGTAGTAGTTGTAGTAGTAGTAGTAGTAGTAGTGTAGTAGTAGTAGTAGTAGTGTAGTAGTAGTAGTAGTAGTAGTAGTAGTAGTAGTAATAGTAGCAGCAGTAGTAGCAGTAGAAGTAGTAGTAGTAGTAGTTGTAGTATTAGTAGTAGTAGTAGCAGTAGTAGTAGTAGTAGTTGTAGTAGTAGTCGTAGTATTAGTAGTAGCAGTAGTAGTAGTAGTAGTAGTAACAGTAGCAGTATAGTAGCAGTAGTAGTAACAATAGTAGTAGTAGTAGTAGTAGTAGCAGTAGTAGTAGTAGTAGTGGTAGTAGCAGTAGTAGTAGTAGTAGTAGTAGTAGCAAGGATAACAGTAGTAGTAGTTGTAGTCGTAGCAGTACTAGTAGCAGTACTAGTAGTAGCAGTAGTACTAGTAGTAGTAGTAGTAGTAGTAGTAGTAGTAACAGCAGTAGTAGTAGTAGTAGTAGTAGTAGTAGTATAAAGATTCTAGTTACAGTATTTGTTTCAGTGTCTTTGTCACGGCCAGCGATCACATTTTACGGTAGTTCACAGAATAAATCTGAAAAGCGACCTCATTTTCTAGCTGCCACACATTCCCAGAGCTGTCCCACATCAGAATAGCTACACATGTAATATTTATGAAGGTCAAGAAGACGTGAGAATGTGTGAGTTTTAAGTAAATATGAAGATAATAATTATGATCTATTTCATAGTTGTTAGTCTATCTATCTATCTATCTATCTATCTATCTATCTATCTATCTATCTATCTATCTATCTATCTATCTATGCATCCGTCCATCCGTTAGCCCTCTCATCTGTAAAACTTGTTGGTGTAAGTTCACTTTTTTTATCTAGTAGGAGGATTCTTTTCTCAAGATTGTTGCAGACCAACATTTCTCTTGGTAATGTACTTCCCTACTCGAAGCCAACCTAGCTCCCCCATCATGACCGCCAACCCAGGTTCTCCCCTCCTTACTATATTGTAAGCTAATTTTGCCTAAATCTTCAAGCATTCAATCAACACAACAGTACATTGACATGCAGTACAGATCACGATGTTTGAATTCAATAATACAACAATTTTAATCTCACAATGAACCCAAACAACGACAAACAACTGGCGCTGACAATCAACATGACATTAAGACATTATTCATCAATAAAGGCAAAACAATGTGAGGAACAATCAATGAAAATGCAAATTAAGTCAAGCATAATATCAGTTAATAATGAAACTTCTCAGGTCTGCAATATTTACATTGTTACTCTATGTACCTGGGGCCCTCAGCTCACTGGGCCCTGCCTGTGGCATCAACCACGACTATATGTGCCATTTCACTTTCATCTCCGCAGACATTCCTGCCATTATCTACATCAACAGCATCTGCATTGATGCAAACACATGCATGGCCAATCTACATGAAAAAGCATAATACAAAAACATACATGTTACCAGTCCAATCAACAGAGAGAACCACAATGAAATCAGACACAAATTATATTCTGACACGGAACGACACGAACCCTACATCACAGCTTAATGCACAACTACATAATCTACACCACATTAAGTGGGCACAGGTAGAATATAACTAACAATCACCATAATACACAGGAATTTACAGCACATCCATAAGCACATCGAAACAAGACATCACACGACCATTGCTTCTATCTAATCTGATGCAAGCCAATGTTTCATATATATATATATATATATATATATATATATATATATGAAAAATTGTGAAAGAATAGAAGAACATCAGAACTGTGGAAGAGATAGTGAAATGTTTAAAGAAATGAAGACATTGACGAGAAATGTCACACCTATGCTAACTGTAATTTGTGATGAGATGGGGAATACCTTGACAGAGACAGAGGAAATTCTAGAAAGATGGAAGGAATATTGCAAAGGAAGGTATGAAACAACCGACTGTGGAAACAGAAATCAACAGTGTGAATTATTACTGGAGGAGAAAGAACCCGAACCGACAATAGAAGAAGTTTTATGGGCAATAAAGAATCTGAAAAATGGTAAATCACCAGGATGTGATGAGATAACAGCTGAATTTATTAAAGCAGGAGGAAAGTAGTGTGCAACAGTCTATCATGCACTGTGCAAAAAGATATGGCATTCAGGTATTTGGCCAAAAGAATGGAAAAGAACTATTCATACCACTGCCAAAAAAGGGTAACCTGAAATTATGCACAAACTACAGAACTGTTGCCCTGATTAGTCATGCCAGTAAAATTCTGTTAAAAATCATAATGGGTAGACTTCGACAGAAAATAGAAGAAGAAGTCTATATGGTCCAAGCTGGTTTCAGGCAAGGAAGAGGATCAAGAGATCATATATTCAGTCTAAGATTAATAATAGAGAAATGCAGAGAGTTTAATGTGAATCTATATTTATCCTTTATAGACTACTCAAAGGCATTTGAATGTATACAACACCAGAAACTTTGGGAAATAATAGAAAAAATAGGATTTCCAACACATTTGACACAACTAACATCACTGCTGTATCTAGACCAACAAGCCAAGAAGCGGCAGTAAGAATAAATGGTGAAACAACAACTTGGTTTGACATAAAAAAGGGGTCCGTCAGGGGTGCATATTGAACCCTACTTATTTAACTTGTATACTCAAAATATAATGAGAAATGTTAGAGAAGATGTAGACAAAGAATATTACGATGCCATAACAATTGGAGGTTATGAAATACCAGAGATTAGATATGCTGATGACACAGTGTTATTGTCCACAACACAAAGAGGAATGGAAAAATTAATTATGTCAGTACGTAAGAACAGCGAAGAGCAGAACCTCTATCTTAATGCAAAGAAAACTAAAGTGATGACAACTGACAAAACAAACAAGGCAGCTGAAATATATATCAGTGAGGAAAAATTGGAAGAAGTGGAGAGTTTTGAATATCTTGGATCACTACTAATTAATAATTGAGATACAGTGAGGGAAATTAAAAGAAGGACATCTATTGCTCTTCAGAAAGTAAAACAAATAAAGAATCTGTGGAGAGGAGCAGACATAACTACAAAAATAAGATTTTTAATAGCATGCATCTTTCCCATTGCAACATATGCCCGTGAGACCTGGACACTTAACAAAACAGCTGAGAAACACATAAATGCCTTTGAATGTAAATGCTACAGAAGAGTTCTCCAAATATTGTGGACACAAAAAAGAACAAATATATCTATACTACAAGAGCTTAATATTGAAAACGGCTGTGTAGTAAAGAGGATTAAAGAGAGAAAACTTAAATATTTTGGACACATTAAACGTCATGATAATTTAGAGAAGACCGTATTGAAAGGATACATAATGGAAAAAAGAAAAAGAGGAAGACCAAAACAAAGATGGCTGCAAGACATCATTGACGATCTGCAAATGGATGCATCAGCAGCAGGCCGTCTTGCTCACAACCGAGAGGGCTACAGGAGTGCTGTTTAGGAGGCAAAGTTCCACAAGGGACGTGCAAATGAATGAATGAATATATATATATATATATATATATATATATATATATATATATATCATCTGGTGCCGTGCAGACTGGCGTTGGCTATTATACTTCTCCAGGATACACGATCATTCATGCACGCCATCAGCTCAGTTGGTGATTTCCTCTCACACCATCCCGTCAGACTGTCCAGTATCATTTCTCTTGGTCTTCCTCTTGATCTTTTTTCTTTTATTTTTCCTGTTGTTATAATATTTTCAATGCCCCCTCTTCACATTGCATATCATATGAAAGTACATTGTCTCACTCTTATTTTCTTTCTTGACAAGATTTTTTGTCTCTCCAGCTCTTCTCATACATTCTTCATTAGTTATTTTTGCTGTCCAGGGGCTTCGCAACATTCTTCTAATAAACCACATTTCTGCTGCTTCCAATGATTTTTGTGCAGATCTCCTGCCTATTGTCCATGTTTTACTTCCATATAACAAGATAGCATTAAACGCCATGATAATTTAGAGAAGACCGTATTGGAAGGATACATAATGGGAAAAAGAAAAAGAGGAAGACCAAAACGAAGATGGCTGCAAGACATCGTTGACGATCTGCAAATGGATGCAGCAGCAGCAGGCCATCTTGCTCATAACCGAGAGGCCTACAGGAGTGCTGTTTGGGAGGCAAAGTTCCGCAAGGGACATGCAAATGAATAAATGAATAACAAGATAGGTTCAATATAGCATTTTATGACTCGTTTTCTAATATTAATTAATAAGAATGTATTAGATAATATGTTTCTCTTTCTCTGAAATGCAGTATTTGCTTGGCCTATTCTGTTCCTAATTTCTGTTCTGCATTTCCTATCTGAAGTTATTACTGCTCCAAGGTATTTGAATTTCCGCACCTGCTTTATATATATATATATATATATATATATATATATATATAGATATATATATATGTATGTATATCAGATCACGTGAACAATAACGCTTCGGGCAAGGTCGTACACCTCTCGATCTAACCGTGTACCGCCCACACATCCATCCATAGATACTCTCGTCCATCTACCCAAAGATCATCTATAATGTCCGTAGACATTCCTGACGATCTATAAATGGATAGATCATTTCATCCATAGATGGACCATCCCATTCATCCATCCACGGAATCCTTTCATCTAACCAGTCGTCCACAGACCCTCCCATACATCTATCTGCCTATATACTTTCCTATCAACTCAGCTACAAAATCCCATATCCCATCTATAGATGGTAAAACTATTTATCATTCCATATATCTTTTTATCCATCTTTATACTTTCCCACTAATTCTAAGAAAGAGTAAAAATAACCAAGAAAAATACAGCAAGATGAATAAAGAAACAAAACGCAAATGCAGAGAAGCAAAGGAAGTGTGTTTAAATGAACAGTGCAGACAAATAGAGGACTCTCATAATAAAGTCTGCAAAAACATGCAAAAATGAATTAATGAACTCACAGGAAGGAAGACAGAATATACCACAGGATGCCCGAAATCAAAAGAAGGTAAAATGTTAATGTGAAAAGAAAACATTGTGGACAGGTGGACGAAGTACATCGGTGAGCAATAAGGAGGAGAAAGACCAGAATTAACACCAGATACTGAAAACTATGATGGACCACCAATACTTGAAGATGAAATCATAGATGCTATCAAACACATGAAGAAAGGAAAAGCGACTGGTCCTTATAATATAACAATAGAAGAAATAGAGGCGCTAGAGAAGCTAGGAATAAAATAATAACCAAGTTACTGAAGGACATTTACAACAGTGGTTATATGCCCAGTGACCTAACTAAATCCACGTTTATAGCACTACCAAAGAAACCAGGTGCAAAGGAATGTGAGAGCCGCCGGACTATCAGCCTCTCATGTCACATAACGAAGCTACTTCTGAGAATCATTATGAGAAGAACATTGAAAAATGGAAATAGCAGACGAACATTTTGGATTTGTTGAAGGAAAGGGAACACACAATGCCATTTATGCTTTACGAACACTAACAGAAAGAGCTTTAGAAGTACAGAACGATCTCTACTTATGCTTTATTGATTACACCAAGGCGTTCGACAAAGTGAAACATAATGAAATTATTAAAATGCTCGAAGACATCAATATAGACAGCAAAGACCTGAGGATTGTAAAACATCTATACTGGCTACAAGAAGCAGCAGTTCGAGTTTAAAATAGAACTGGAAGATATCAACATAATTAAACAAAACTATTCTAAACCAGGTGCAGAAATATAAATACTTGGAGCAGCAATAACTTCAGATGGCAAATGCAGAACATAAATTAGGAACAGAATAGGCCAAGCAAAGACTGCATTTCAGAGAATGAGAAATGTATTATCCAACACATCCTTATCGTTAGAAAACGAGTCCTAAAATGCTATATTGAACCTATCTTGTTATATGGAAGTGAATCATGGACAATAGGCAGGAGATCTGCACAAAAGTCATTGGAAGCAGCAGAAATGTGGTTTATTAGAAGAATGTTGCGAATCCCCTGGACAGCAAAAATAACTAATGAAGAATGTATGAGAAGAACTGGAGAGACAAAAAAGTCTTGTCAAAAAAGGAAGTAAGAGAGAGGCAATGTATTTTTATATGTCATTCAATGAGAAGAGGGGTCATTGAAAATATTATAACAACAGGAAAAATAGAAGGAAGAAGATAAAGAGGAAGACCAAGAGAAATGATACTGGACAGTCTGACAGGATGGTGTGAGAGGAGATCACCAACTGAGCTGATGGCGTGCATGAAGGATCGTGTACTCTGGAGAAGCATAATAGCCTACGCCAGTCGGCACGGCACCTGATAATGATGATGATGATGGTGATGATGATGATGATGATGATCCATTATATCAGTGGAGTCTCCTATCCATAGATCCGCTCATTCTTCTACAAGCCCTCCAGTCTATCCATGTATCCATCAGTGTACCCACTGTAGTCAATCCCAATCATCCGTTCATAGATCCTCCTATCCAGTAAGTCATAAGCGCTTCCATCCATTTGTCCTGTATTTCTATGTACCTACGAGTATGTGCCATTTGTCCTGTATTTCTATGTACCTACGAGTATGTGCCATTTGTCCTGTATTTCTATGTACCTACGAGTATGTGCCATTTGTCCTGTATTTCTACGTACCTACGAGTATGTACCATTTGTCCTGTATTTCTATGTACCTACGAGTATGTACCATTTGTCCTGTATTTCTATGTACCTACGAGTATGTACCATTTGTCCTGTATTTCTATGTACCTACGAGTATGTACCATTTGTCCTGTATTTCTATGTACCTACGAGTATGTACCATTAAACAAAGAAGGAGAAAACTTTTCTACGCGAATATTTTACATATGTTATTTTTTCTGGCATTGTATCTTTTACAATTTCTTATGTTAATTTTATGAAAATGTTGCTGTTCATTTATATTCATAAGTAGCTTAGCGGCTAATGAACTCATCTCTCATGGCGAAAGTCGTTAGTTCGAATCCGACTGGAGATGTTCCACTCACCGAGCTGCAGAAATAGGTACCTGACTACTGGAGTTGTGAAGAAAAAGTAACCAGGCGTGATTGTTAAAACATTACCTTCAGCTGTGCCGAAAGAACACGGAAAATATAGGCAATAACACCTTATGTTTTCCCTTAAAGGTAGAAGAAAGAGGGGCAGGCAACTTGGGACATGGAGACACACAATAAAGGAAGAACTAATAAAAGAAGCAGGAGAAACATGGTTTGAGGTATCCTGACTTGCTCAGTACAGGACTGGCTGGAGAACCTTTATTGATGCCTAATGCCCCATTGGGAGTACAGAGGACTGACGAACCCCTTATGTCTTAGTACCTTTTATACATATGAAAGGTGTAATAATATACAACTCTTTGGACATAATGCGTAAAAAGTAAATATATATTCCATGCTTTAGGTAGTAATTAAGATGGATTTTGAACAAAGATTCTGGACAAAATCTCTTAATGATTTGTCTTTTTTATGTCTGAATCTTTTACAGATTTTACCTGACGTTTGAGACCTCCATTTGTCGTGATTACGTGACAGAGATTTTGTTCCAAGCTTATGGAGATATGGATGTAGTTCCTGTTGTTAGAGGAGGTCATTTCATGATTGTTATTTCTGTTTGTGCCTCTCATTTTGAAACGAAATTATTTGCTACTGCATTTAAAACATATTTTCTTTCTAATGATATCATTTTCATTACTTTTAGTAAATTCTATCAGCGTTTTCACTTTTTATACAGTTAATTTATTATTCAATTTTTTTTCAAATGTATGTTATTTAAATATTTTTTATATTAAACCAGCACATAAGCATTATTGCATACGTTACTGATTTGATAACAGTTAACGGGTATGGAATTAACATATATGAACATATAAAATGGGCCAATTAAGTAATGAGACTAATTCCATTAAAAAATAATAAAATAAACAACAGTTGAAGATATAACGTGCATTTTATTCGAAGTAAGCCCCTTGTGCATTGATAGAGCGGGTGGCACGATCTAACAAACACTGGAACGACCTCTGCAGTTCTTCTATTGGTATGACCCTTAAACTCGATGTTCCGGCCCTTTGGATGTCATCAGTATCGTCAAAGAAGCGTCCTTTCAGTGGTAACTTTAATTTTGGGAACAGAAAATAATTGCAAGGAGACAAATCTGGAGAATAGGGTGGATGATTGAGAACACACACTTGTTTTGGGGCCAAAAATTCCTGCCCGGTACAATATAGAGCTCGGAATTGTTCTCGTATCACGTGTAGAGTAGATTTGAAAGTTGAAAACATTGTTGAAGTGCGCTGCACCTAGAATATGACATATTTGATGTGGTGTAAAATTTGTTTAACTGATTCAGCGATGAACCAGCGAGATGCATTTTCTAGACCAAATGATGTTACAGCTGAGAATCTGGACCGTTATTACACCGAATTAAGTAGAATCTGTGACTTGTGCAGCAGACTTGACTCACTGAAACTCATTATATCTGTGAGACCATCCATAATGTGTGTGAAAATAACTTTTACTAGAGTTCCTTCGAATGAAATGAATCTATAAATGACACCAACCTCTAGTAAAATTGACAGTCGACAAAAGGAAGTGTTACCAAGAGAGATAATACTGAGAAACAGTGTAGAGACCACAAGAATATTACAAAACGTTTATTTAACTAAATATTATAACTTTGTCAAACATGTCCTCTTGCTGTTTTTCCTTCAACTTTTACCTGAAGTATGATTTTCAGTCTAGTTTTATGCCAGACTTGATACGACAGAAATATTTTAATTTGTTTGCTTCTTATGTTTTCCATTATCTCCACTTCAGTTTCAATTGATGTTACGAGTACCTTGCTTTCTTTCATGTCTCATACTCTAGTGTTTCTCCATTTATGTCAGTGTTTACACAGGTTTTTTGTTCTTCCTTGATAATTACAAAGCAGGAGACATGTTTTTCTCTGATGATCACAAAACAGGAGACATGTTCTTCTTTGATGATCACAAAACAGGAGACATGTTCTTCTATGATGATCACAAAACAGGAAGCAGAGTGTCTTTGACATTCTGATACTTTTTTCCAATCTTTTTTTTAAAAATTTGACTAAGTTGTTTATTTGTGCTACGAGAGTCTGTGAGTCTTCTTGATTTTCTGCTGTCAGCACTCTCTCGTCTTCATATCTGCTACTGTTAACTGTTGTTCTGATAATGATTTTGGCTACTCTTAGTATGTCTAAGTTCATTTTGTCAGCTTGTAAAAAAGGTTCTTTAGCTTAGCACTTTGATTTAAAAGTCTGACATTGAATGTACCTATTTTTAGACATCTCATTTTTAGCTTAAGAAACATGGGTCTGGAAACTATGAAATGTCTCTGTCACTTCGGTCTACTTTATTCTCTAGAAATGACACTTCGTTTATGCTGATTTACCAGCAGACTCCCCTGTAGGCGCCTAGAGTTTGCTGCTGTCAGTTTTTTCTTCTTTTCATTTTGGAGTTTATTACTTTCTTTTCTCATCTCTTTCCCTGTGACCAGCCTTATTTTTTAATGCCTCTCTGATATCCTCTCTGATATCCTCTCTGATATCCTCTCTAATATCCTCTCTTATATCCTCTCTGATATCTCCCTTGTATGCCACACACTTTAGGCTCTTGAGCATTGCATTTCTTCAGCCTCACTCAAGCAGACTTTGTGTATTAGATACGAACATTTCCTTAGTTGGATCGATACACTCCAGTAACACAACATTATTAAACTGCCTCGTTATGTAATCTTTTCCCGTGTGATGTAGGCGCTGACTACAAGCATTACTTTCCCACGGGGACATACATTGACGTGTCAGATTTTTCTAGTCCTGGAGCACTTGCAGATTTCTTAGTGGATGTCGGCAAAAACAAGGAAAAGTACATACAGTACCTCAAGAACAAACACAAGTACGTGGTCATTTACAATTTTTGTTTGTTTGTTTCATACATGGTCGAGGTCAGAGTGTCATGGTCACAGTGTTAAAGTCAGTGTCTAGGTCAAAGTGTTACGTTCAGAGTGTCAAGGTCAGAGTGTCGGGTCAGAGTGTCGGGTCAGAGTGTCGAGGGCAGACTTGTGATGATGGGAAAGTATTTGTTTTGGTTTCTTTCAATACTGCCTGGGCATTTTAATGGTAGAAACACTCTCTTTACTTGCTTGCGGTGTGTCCTTCTTCATGGTGATGTGCATGTTCTTCACTGTGATGTTTGGTCACTCTTAGTTTATAATGACAGACCAGTTAAGTTAGAGTAGTTTGTTTTAGTCTTTTAGGTATCTACAGAATATAATCAACTTCAAGATTTATTACTTCATAATCACCTTCATAATCAACTTCAAGTTTTTTAGGTACGGATCTACAGAACATAATCAACTTCAAGTTTTTTTAGGTACGGATCTACAGAACATAATCAACTTCAAGTTTTTTAGGTACGGATCTACAGAACATAATCAACTTCAAGTTTTTTAGGTACAGATCTACAGAACATAATCAACTTCAAGTTTTTTAGGTACGGATCTACAGAACATAATCAACATTTTCAAACTTAATGCACGTATAAGCAACTTCTTTAAGTAGAGAACTAACTGACTACATTTCTCGTTACAGCTAATAAATAAATGTAATAGTGTTACATAATAAAATATGAACCACGTTTATATTGTCAGGATTTGTGCAAAGACTACGTGTATTTGAAATCTTTTATCATAAGAAAAATGCAAGAAAGAGAAAATTTAATTTTATTTCTTTACATTATTATTGAACCTACACCACTTTTCAATATGACTTGCTGGTGTAACTCCATGCGCATGTCATTAACCCATTTCCTACAGGAAACACTATAGCAAATCTTTACCTAATATACTTGATGCCGCTTTTCCTTGTTAAAATGTAATATTTGTGAAGAAATTTCTAGGCCTTAACCTGATGTCGATCGTTCGTGTTAAAATTTTAAGATCTTTGATGTTATTATGTTTGAGCTGGTATTGGTCTTAATGGGACATAATATCGTATATCAAATATCTGGCTGCTGATAAGATATACTACTCACAACATGCTAAGGATCGCTTTTTCTCATGAGCGTTGCCAAAAATTGTAAGTTTTTGTCATTGTAAACTGTTTTGTATTATCATCACACATACTTTTTTCTCATGAGCGTTGCCAAAAATTGTAAGTTGTTGTCATTGTAAATTGTTCTGTATTATCATCACACATACTTTTTTCTCATGAGCGTTGCCAAAAATTGTAAGTTGTTGTCATTGTAAATTGTTTTGTATTATCATCACACATACCTTTTTCTCATGAGCGTTGCCAAAAATTGTAAGTTCTTGTCATTGTAAATTGTTTTGTATTATCATCACACATACCTTTTTCTCATGAGCGTTGCCAAAAATTGTAACTTGTTGTCATTGTAAATTGTTTTGTATTATCATCACACATACCTTTTTCTCATGTAGTCATACACGTCTGGGTCACGGTAGTCCACGTGTGCCTGCATGAAGCGTGTGCATATCGTTACCCCCCCCCCCCGGCCCAAATTCGACTTCATCAAAGCACGTGAATGTCGTTAACTCAAAAATTCGACTTCAACACAGCACATGGCAAAATCTGATTTGCGTAATGTGTGAGCAAGGTGGTCATTTGAAGTGTTCACACTACATGCTGATGAAATGCAAATGACAAGAAAACATTTGAAGTGCTCACACTACATGCTGATGAAGTGCAAGTGACAAGAAAACATTTGAAGTGTTCACACTACATGCTGATGAAATGGCAAGTGACAAGAAAACATTTGAAGTGCTCACACTACATGCTGATGAAGTGCAAGTGACAAGAAAACATTTGAAGTGTTCACACTACATGCTGATGAAATGGCAAGTGACAAGAAAACATTTGAAGTGTTCACACTACATGCTGATGAAATGGCAAGTGACAAGAAAACATTTGAAGTGCTCACACTACATGCTGATGAAGTGCAAGTGACAAGAAAACATTTGAAGTGCTCACACTACATGCTGATGAAGTGCAAGTGACAAGAAAACATTTGAAGTGTTCACACTACATGCTGATGAAATGGCAAGTGACAAGAAAACATTTGAAGTGTTCACACTACATGCTGATGAAATGGCAAGTGACAAGAAAACATTTGAAGTGTTCACACTACATGCTGATGAAGTGCAAGTGACAAGAAAACATTTGAAGTGTTCACACTACATGCTGATGAAATGGCAAGTGACAAGAAAACATTTGAAGTGCTCACACAACATGCTGATGAAATGGCAAGTGACAAGAAAACATTTGAAGTGTTCACACTACATGCTGATGAAATGGCAAGTGACAAGAAAACATCTGAAGTGTTCACACTACATGCTGATGAAATGGCAAGTGACAAGAAAACATTTGAAGTGCTCACACTACATGCTGATGAAATGGCAAGTGACAAGAAAACATTTGAAGTGCTCACACAACATGCTGATGAAATGGCAAGTGACAAGAAAACATTTGAAGTGTTCACACTACATGCTGATGAAATGGCAAGTGACAAGAAAACATTTGAAGTGTTCACACTACATGCTGATGAAATGGCAAGTGACAAGAAAACATTTGAAGTGCTCACACAACATGCTGATGAAATGGCAAGTGACAAGAAAACATTTGGCAGATACTAGGAGGCATAGCAATGCTGGAAATTGGCGCCTCACAACGCCAAGTTGCTACAGCCCTAAATGTCGGTCAAAGCGTGATTTCCAGGATGTAAAACTACGGGTTCCGTACATCGATTTCATTCCGGAGGTGGACAACGATTGACAGCTCCCAAAAGTGACCGCTTTCTCACTCTTCTGGCACGACGTAATCCTTTCATGACTGAAAGGTGAAACAGGAAATCAAATTTGTACTCAGACTGTAAGAAATATGCTTCACGAGGCTGATTTTCGATTTGGAGCAGCTGCAGTTCGCACCATTTAGTCAAGAAACCACAAACAAGGCAGACTAGCATAGGCAAGGGAACATGAAAACTGGACTATTGCTGACTGGACCCCAGTCTTGTTCATAGACGAGTCTAGATTTTTTCTTGACGAGACTGATCGCAAGAGGAGAGTGTGGAGACGAAAAAATGAGCATTTTTACAACCATAAAGTGGCCCAACATCACCGCTATGACGGTAGCTCAGTCTTAATGTGTGGAGGAATCAGCATTCAAGGTAAAACGGACCCACATGTCTTCCAGAATGACCCAGTGAGTGAAATTCGGTTCCGCAATGAAATCCTCGACCATACAGCCGGACCAATGCGCTCAGCCATCGGTCCTGACTTTCTTCTTGTGGATGATAATGCAAGGTCTCATGGTGCCAGGACAGTAGACCAGTATCTGGAAGCTGAAGCCATCGAACGCCTGAACTGGCCAGCACAATCTCTGGAATTAAATCCAGTCTGTGACATGCTTAGTCGTCCTGTGTGTGAGCCAAAACATACCGGCCTCGTACCCTTCAAGAGCTGACAGACGCCGTCCAACAGGAATGTACAAGAATTCCATAGCAGAATATCATAGACATCATCTGCATTATAACAGAAACGTTATCTACAGCATCTCAGAAACAGCATCACAGCAAGTTCCCCATCAGCATATCCGAAGCATCAGATACAGCATATCCGAAACATCAGATACAGCATATCCGAAACATCAGATACAACATATCCGAAACATCAGATACAACATATCCGAAACATCAGATACAACATATCCGAAACATCAGATACAATATATCCGAAACATCAGATACAGCATATCCGAAACATCAGATACAGCATATCCGAAACATCAGATACAACATATCCGAAACATCAGATACAACATATCCGAAATATCAGATACAGCATATCCGAAACATCAGATACAGCAAGAGGAGGCTTAGTAAGAATGTCATCAAAGCAAGAGTGGCTCATACAACGACACATTTGTTTTCTTTTCAACATTGTTAGACATGATTTTTCGACCTTTTTTTGACATTTGATTGGTTTACGTTGAAAATAATATGACATTTTAGGATGGGGAACTTGTTTGGCATGCTTCTGTGTATCTACTGGTTTTGTTTCCTTTTCAGTGGATCTGAATGATTTAAATTATATCATCTGACCTTGATTATATAACTTTTTAAAATCATACTGTGTATTTCCAGGTGATCCCTAGCAGTTGCAAGTACTATATCTTAAAATTAGACACTTAAGGGGGGGGGGGGAATCGAAGCGATAAAGAATGAAGAACATAAACACCTGCAGAGAGAAAATGTGAAACTGGTGAATAGGACAAGACACTATAAACACCTTTAGGTCGCCATAGAAGAAGAACAGGAAGTGGCGATAAGGAGGGGGAATTAGGAGAAAGAGAGTAGAGTAAAAAAACCGGGGGGGGGGGCGTGGAGTGGAAAACTAAAGAAGTTAAAGAAAGCTGAAGATATTATTAACCAAATCTGGATGGAGATAGCCAGCCTGGAAAATGAGGCGTGGTTCTAGGACCCTCCGAGATTGTATATCAGCAAAACAGGAACGGATCGCACTAACAGAAATGTCCCGATTTCACTTGTAGTTGCTAAGGCAAAAGTGTTTAGCCACAGGTGTCCAGGCCCTCTTAGAAATATTAAGATCTTGGCGAAAACGATCTCCTAAATGTAAACCGGTCTCCCCTATGTACTTCATACCACAACGTTTGCACATAATAGCATAAATAACATAGTGTGAAGTGCATGTGAAACCCTCCTGAACTGACAACGTGAACTTAGGAAAGGATATTTGCTAGCCTTGACAACAAACGGATAAGTGTTGCATCTACGGCGTCCGCAACGTCTGATACCATAAAAAGTATCATCTGTCTTAAGACGACTTCGAACTAAAAGGTCCCTGATGTTCTTGTCCCGTCTGTAGGCCACCAATAGGGGTTCCTCATAAAGTTCACGTGTATCAGGCTCGATCTGGAGGAGATGGAGATGGCGAAACAGAATGTTTTTAACTGCTAAACTATGAGGGTGGTGCGTGAGTACCAGTTTAACTTGTCCGAGCTACAGTGCGATGTAGGAGTCAGGGCTTGTTGCCGCGATATATGGCTGATGCGGTTAGAGGGTCTTATACGGGGAAGGCGAAACTTGCGGATTTTGTGAAGAGTGTGATCAGTGAATAGGTCCAAGGAACGAGCTGCTCCTGCTGAAGGTATCCAGGTGGAAGGTTGTTTAGAGAAGCGAGGGAAAGGGTCATCGTCGGAAGTGGATTGGGATGATGAAGGTTGTGACGCATCTTGGAAATGGAACTTCAAAAATGGGCCCCAACTACGCATGTCTGTTCATAGGCCACTTCGAACACAAGATTCTGAGAGCCTTTAGAGACCCGCCTTCTATAGACGCTACATAAATGACGGCATTGGGGTCACATCAATGCCAGAGGAAGATCTTGACAATTTTATCAGTTTTGTTAAGAAGTACAATCCTGTCATTTCTTTCACGTCCAATGTCGCTGGTACTTTAGCTAACTTTCTCGACATTGCCGTTACTATCGGCAGTGCCGGGCTTACTACTTCTGTCCACTATAAACCTACAGACTCTCACAGCTATCTCTTGTACTCTTCCTCCCATCCCAGATCATGTAAGGACTCTAATCCTTTTGTTCCAGATTCTTAGGTGCGACGTTTGTGTACTGAGGATTTGGATTTCCAGGATCAAGGCCATAAAATGCTAGATTTCTTCCGTCAACGCGGCTATCCAGAACATGTTCTCTCGTCATCTTGGAACGGTATCAGCTATATATCGCGGCAACAAGCCCTCACTCCTACACCGCACTGTAAATCGGACATAGTTAAACTAATACTCACGCACCACCCTCATAGTTTGGCAGTTAAAACTATACTGTTTCACCATCTCCATCTCCTCCAGACCGACCTGATACACGTGAATCTTTTGGAGAACCCCTATTGGTGGCCTACGGAAGGGATAAGAACCTTAGGAACCTTTTAGTTCGAAGTCGTCTTAAGACAGATGATACTTTTTATGGTATCAGACGTTGCGGACGCCGTTGATGCAACACTTGTCCGTTTGTTGTCGAGGCTAGCAGATCTCCTTTCCTAAGTTCACGTTGTCAGTTCAGGAGGGTTTCACATGCACTTCACACTATGTTATTTATGCTATTATGTGCAAACGTTGTGGTATGAAGTACATAGGGGAGACCGGTTTACGCTTAGGAGATCGTTTTCGCCAACATCTTAATGATATTTCTAAGAGGGCCTGGACACCTGTGGCTAAAACTTTTGCCTTAGCAACCACAAATGAAAACGGGACATTTCTGTTAGTGCGATCCGTTCCTGTTCTGCTGTTATACAATCTCGGAGGGTCCTAGAACAGCGCCTTATTTTCCAGGCTGGCTATCTCCACCCAGCTGGAATTAACAATGTCTTCAGCTTTCTTTAACTTCTTTAGTTTTCCACCCCCTCCCCTACTTTTTTTTACTCTACTTTCTTTCTCCTAGCCCCCCCCCCCCTTTTTCTATTGGCACCATCTCTTCTCCTTTGGCGACATATTGGTGTTTATAGTGTCTTGTCTTATTCACCAGTTTCACATTTTATCCCTGCAGGTGTTTATATTCTTCATTCATTATCTCTCTACTTACTCTTTCCTCCCCCCTCCCCCCCCCCCGACACCTTCTCCTCTAGCGGCTATGATCGTTCTATTGTTCTCCCTCCCCCAACTTCAACCATCTGTTTTCCTCCTCTCTCTCTCTCCACCTCTTCTTTACGATTGGCTCTATCGGCTTATCCTTTGCGTGGCCCCGCGAGATCTCTATGCCTCTTCTTGTGGACAAGCATTTCTCTGATTCCTACTTTTGGAGGAGGCCATATTAAGATATGTTCTTCGTTTAATTATATTTTATGTGTCGTTTGTGTATGTAATCCTCGAAAAAGGCTCACGCCGAAATATCGGACGTTGTATGTTTTTCATTTACACATTCTCATACTGTCTATTCGTTTTTTCTCGCTTTACTCACTCCCTCTGCCACTTTGTAGAACTACACCATGCACCTATTTCTATGTTTATAATTTAAACCAGTTTCACTGCAGTCGCCATCCCCTTTGTCTGTTGAGTATTCAACATCTCTTACAGTTTCTTAGTGATTCTGTTGTTATAATTTGGTATTTTAAAATGATTCTATTGTAATCATTTGGTATTTAAAAGTGATTCTCTTCTTCTTCTTCTTCGTTCGCTTCTACCATCAAGATCGCCCCGTGATCCTACTGAATTTACTCCTGCGGTTCTCATGGTAATCTCATTTAGGATATAGATCTCAGAGCATAGTTGGACTTGGGGCCTATATTCTCGGTCGGTCACAGAAGCGGCATTGCGTGACACTGTTGTTTTCGTTGCATCAGTTTAGTCTAGAGTTGGACTTCCTCACTGGAAAACCTCGACGTGGTTTGGGTATGAATATATCCTCACCAGGTGAGGGGTGGTTGCCCATCCAGCCTAGAGTTGGACTTCTTCACCAGAAAACCTCGACTTGTTTTGGATACCAATATATACCCGCCAGGTGAGAGGTGGTTGCCCATCCAGTCCAAAGTTGGACTTTCTCACCGGAAAACTTAGCATGATTTGGATATGAATATATCCCCGTCGTGTGAGAGGTGGTTGCCTGTCTAGACTTCTCTGGTCCAGTGTCTCCGATTTCAGCATTTTGTGGTCGCGGCCGCTACCCTTCCTGCTGGTGACCAGGACGGAACTTTTGTTGAGGAGGACGAATTCTCGCCACTAGTAAGTTTCACCCCTGGATTAAGCCGGTTTAGGCGTATTATCCCATTATGGGTGTATATAGGACGTGACCGGCCTCTAGAGCAAAGGTACCATGGTATGAGTAGCCCTCAACGTGAGACTACTGACCATACCGATTAAACTTGACAATCTTTTCCATCACCTTTTCCGCGGTGGCGCTGCGCGGCAACTCTAATCGCATTTTTCTTCATTGGCCGAGAGGAGTTTCACCCCACGCACGGCAGCCGAAGAATCTCGCCAGCAGCGAACTGGCAGGATCAACCAGATAGCTTTCTTCACCGAATCTTAGTCGGATATCTGCCGACAGATAGACACGGGCCAGGGAGACAGCGTTTTGCTCAGAGCAGATCCCTTTTGACCTCAGCGGCACTTCATTTCCTTTAACCACCAGCGGCGGCGGCGGCGGGTGGCTCTCTCTGCTCTAACGAACGAGAAGAAAGCGCGGCACCGACAATCAACGCACATTACATACTGCAGACCCGATACTTTTTTGCGAGAGATAGCCCAATTTCGAGATCATTAGTCGACAACAGCGTAGTACACCACCTACACGTTAGCATGAACACGGCTGGCTAGCCGTTTATAGGCTTCGCTCGACGGACAAACCACTCGCTTTTGCATCGAACCGCTTTAACTCTCGCAGTCCGGGAAGTGGGCGAAAACCTTTCTCCCCTCGCACGGAAATCAAGAGCGCTTTTTCGCAAAAATAACAGCAATGTGTGTTGTGTGATAGTACCAGTGGCACATTGATTGAACACAGTTCAGTCTTTTCTGCAAAGTTCTGAATGTCTGCCACTGCCCCTCGTTATTCCCTTTTCGCAGACGAATGGAACTATAGCCACCTCATAGTCTGCCTAAAGAAAACAGGAATCAAAGAGAGTAGTCAGGTCACCGAATCATAACAGTCCAAAACACATGTGGAAAACTGATGGAAAAAAAATTGTAGCCAGGAAAATCACACATCCCCTTGAAAATAGTGACAAACTGCCTAACACAATGGAAGGATGCCGACCCGGAAGAAACACCGCCAAGAACGCAGCCAGAACAGCGTATGAAGTATACGAAGGGTTCCAAAAGAAAATTGAAACGTTTCTGGAGCAGAGGATGTTTACAACCGAATAGTTTATATCACCTTACTTACACTAGAGGATGTTTACAACCGAATAGTTTACATCACCTTACTTACACTAGAGGATGTTTACAACCGAATAGTTTACATCACCTTACTTACACTAGAGGATGTTTACAACCGAATAGTTTACATCACCTTACTTACACTAGAGGATGTTTACAACCGAATAGGTTACATCACCTTACTTACACTAGAGGATGTTTACAACCGAATAGTTTACATCACCTTACTTACACTAGAGGATGTTTACAACCGAATAGTTTACATCACCTTACTTACACTAGAGGATGTTTACAACCGAATAGGTTACATCACCTTACTTACACTAGAGGATGTTTACAACCGAATAGTTTACATCACCTTACTTACTCTAATGTTGGAACTAGGCTTTTCAGATGGCCACTTGCAGCACTCTTAAGCAGAACTATGGCCATGAATATATATATATCTATATCCTGGACATCCAAACCAACAAATAGCCATCCTGATGAGAGCTTTTGTTTGGTTTTGGCTTTCCGAAAACAGTCGATTCGGAGGGTCAAGGTAAGCATAACCTTAGACGTAGTAACGGAAATGACCAGCTTGAAAGCATATAGCGTGTAGTCCAGACTGGTCAGTGTCATTTTCGATCGAGGCTATGGCCGGGTAACAAGTTGTTTAGGGGAGCCGTTATCGTGGAACAACTGGGCTAGTAGCTGTTGAAGTGATTTGACATTTTGATGTGTGAAAGTGAGTGTTCTTTGCAATGATCCCAAATACCCCAGCCGACCTTATGTAGTGTAAGTCTTTTCTTTGTAAGATGTTTTTAGTACACCTTTGTGTGAGTTGATGTAAGTATATATATATATATATATATTGTGTGAGTTATTGTAAGCATACGTTTGAGTGAGTTGTTGTAAGCATATATATATATTGTGATTTAGTTAAATTTTTGTTTTGAAGTTTTCTTTGTGTAGTAACTAGAACTGACTCGTGCTTTTCTTAAGTGGTTTTATGAAAGTGTTAGTGAGAAGTAAGGATTGGTATGTAATTAATAAGTCGCTGCGCTTTTATGTGTTTTATTTTTTATGCACTGAAATTCAGTTTTCTTTTGATGTGTTTCATGAAAATTAATATGAAATAATGTTTTGTTTTTTGCTTTGTGTCAAGCTTACAAGTGAGTTGTCACAATGAGCTCATACAACTGTGATGTGTTATTTCTGTTTTGTCGTTTCAATTGTAATTTGATTGCACTGATTTGTTTTTTAATATATGTAAATGACTGTTAAGCATCTTAATAGTCATCTAAGAGTGTGGTTTGTTACGTTTATAACTAATTGTTGAGTGATATATATTTATGAAGTCATTTAAGTGTTTTGGTAAAAGATTTAGATGTTTTCTTCTGTTGTAGAGCATTTTGTCCTACAGAACACCAAAAGTCAAGCTATTATGGTGGTCCTTGGATAACAAAACACCAAAAACCAAACTACTATGATGGTCCTTGGATAACAGAACACCAAAAGCCAAACTATTATGGTGGTCCTTGGATAACAAAACACCAAAAGCCAAACTATTATGGTGTTCCTTGGATAACCACACACCAAAAGTCAAACTATTATGGTGTTCCTTGGATAACCACACACCAAAAGTCAAACTATTATGGTGTTCCTTGGATAACCACACACCAAAAGCCAAACTATTATGGTGTTCCTTGGATAACCACACACCAAAAGTCAAACTATTATGGTGTTCCTTGGATAACCACACACCAAAATTCAAACTATTATGGTGTTCTTTGGATAACCACACACCAAAAGTCAAACTATTATGGTGTTCCTTGGATAACCACACACCAAAAGTCAAACTATTATGGTGTTCCTTGGATAACCACACACCAAAAGTCAAACTATTATGGTGTTCCTTGGATAACCGCACACCAAAAGCCAAACTATTATGGTGTTCCTTGGATAACCACACACCAAAAGTCAAACTATTATGGTGTTCCTTGGATAACCACACACCAAAAGTCAAACTGTTATGATTGTCCTTGGATAACCACACGCCAAAAGCCGAAATACCAGGAGTGCACTGTGAAAATATCTGCATAGAAAGACGTGACACAATTAAATATTTGGAGATTAACAGATGCATATCCTTCAGACAACACTTGGATAAGAGGATACTGAAAGTAAAGAAAATTATAGCAACATTAAAAATAATAGAAAATATGGGTCTATCAGAAAAACTTCTATTCTTAACAATGAAAGCGCTGGTACTGGCACGACTTAAATATGGTATCGGTGTGCTTACTGTATCAGTAACTCATACAACCCGGCTTCTGGGGAGAATTCAGAATGAACCAATGAGGATGGTGCTTATATGCTCCATGGATAAACTGGTGGATGTCATGCGACACCTATTGAACATACCGGGCATGAAAACTCAACATAAATGGGCCCAAATAAAAGTACATAGGAATCAAGAGCATGGCAGATCACACATTAAAATATAAAATTCATATACTAAAAGGTACACAAATGAAACAAAGTCAGTCATGAATAGTAGAGGCTGAAAAGACCATATGGCAGATATCCAAGCCAGAAGAAATCCCCATGGATGACGAATGGATTGATGCCCGAAAACATCCACACCTTACCGAAGTTCATATATGGCTCAGTCGAGAATGCCGAAATTGGGCAGCAGGACGAGCAGAATCAGAAATCAAAGCGTGAATTATTAAGCGCTCCAACCAGATAACCCTATAATATGTACAAAAGAATCGGTCACGGCGGACAAAGGAGCTGATAAGCTTTTGCGGTCTATTCAATGGGCGCCCCATCATCAGCTAGCCTGGAGCCTTCGCCACAATCACATCCAGAATGAGGATGGAGATTGAAGCAACCACTCTAGCCATAAACTGGCTAGCAAACCAGCGAGCATCACAAGCCATAAACTGGCTAGCAAACCAGCAAGCAACTTGAGCTATAATATTATCAGATTAACTCTTTATGTTTAAAAAAAACCCCCAGAAAACCAGGTGATGCGTCACGAGTGGATGGCCAAGCTAAAGAGTCATAGCTCTTCACCCTTACATGGATTAATTGCCCAGGACATGTCGGTATCAAAGATAATAAAATGGCAGATCACCTGACACACAAAGAAACAACCCTTGACAACCTACAAATGAACAAAGTAGACATTGTAACATCCACCTTATCAAACTTAAAAGGAGATGAACATAAAACATTTTAATGTAGCAAATGCCTGTAATGTTGACAAATGGGAGAATTATAGGACAGCAAACTATCATTATCATAACATTGTTAATATACATCTAAATTAAAAACTAGCATATAATATATTGTGTTAAGGCCTGCATACTTATCATTTGACTGTAATAATAACATTCACATTTGTGTAATTTTTCCAAATTACTTTTAATTTGCTCTAACTACGTCTTGCTAATGCATCAGGCATTTATAGTTGGCTGAAAAGTCTTTTTAGGTGTATTTAATATGATTTTAATAGCTGCAGTTGTCAGGTGTATATTTGAAAGCATTTATCTCATTGTACAGTTGCAGACACTGGATGACAATCGCTGGTCATTAGTGTCACTCCGAAAATGGCGGCGGAGCAGAACAAGAGTCGAAAATGAGGAACACAAATATACATTCTAATTACTGTGTTTATAGAATCTCGACAAGCATAAAGCAGGAAAGGGTACCCAGTCTGTGTATGAAAGTAAATTTTTGCGTTACTATTATTTCTCAGTCATCTTTTAACAAACAGAAATTTGTATTTATTATTCGCAGCTACGCTGGGGTGCCAGACTTCCCTGACTGGCAGTGTAAGCTATGTCAGAGACTTCATACGGATAATAGCACACGAACATACCCGGACATCCACCAGTGGTGGACACAGATTCCATGCCGTGATCCAGGCACCGACGTTCCTGCCCTCTAACACACTCTGCTGTATTAGAGCGTTGTCAGCCAGGAGTGTGTAATATGATATTAGATGTGCAGAAGTTTGGGGAAAAAATGTAAAATTACAGGAGAAAAAAAAAGAATTAAATTTAGGATCAATCTTAAAAAGAGTATAGGATAAGAAAGAAGAAAAATATGTGGATATAATATTTAGTGCTTGGATTTGGTTTTTAAAATCAACTTTAATACTTTAATTCTTATCCCTATCTTTCTTCTACTTTATCATCGTAGGAGGTTCTATGGTGCTTGGCTTAAATCGCTAGCGGTTTTAATCATTTCAATTCCCTATGTAGTAGAGCTGTAGGTGGAACAACTCTCAAAACTGCATCTCACCAGACTCAAGTTCTTGCCCTTTCAGTTTTGTGTCCAGTGAGCTGCCCCAGATGATCTTGCTACTAGGAAATTATCCAACGTCTCACTCAGCAATTTCTCTAACAGCAACAACAACAACAACAACAGTAAACTACTCAGAAACATAATTGATCAAGGAAAATACTTGGTTTAGTTTAATCACAACACCAGACGCAACGTACATTTACAGCACATAGCACAGAAACACACAACCTTGTGTTTTCACAAACAAATAACATCAACGTTAAATCAATGTGACCATGATTATGAAATTAACGTGACCAAACAAAATAAGGTAGATAGAATTGTATGGTGCAGTTTTACAAAGTGAGGGAGGGAGTGAGCAAGGTGAGAAAAAAATGAATAGAAAGTATGAGAATGTATAAATGAAAAACATACAACATCTGATATTTCGGCGTAAGCCTTATTCGAGGATACATACACAACGAAATACAAACACGAAGAACTTATCTGAAATGACTTGCTCCAAGTGGGAAGCAGAAATGTGTGTGGAAGAAGGAGGAGGAAAAAACCACGCTGCCTACAGACAAAAGATTCCCGATAGAGCCAATCATAACGAAGAAGTGGAGAGAGAGGAGGAGAACAAGTGGGAGAAAGGGGTGGGGGGAAGGCAATAGAAACATGATAGCCGCTGGAGGTGTCGGGGGGGGGGGGGGGAAGAGGGGAAGGAAAAGGGGACGCGGAGAGATAATGAATGAAGAACATAACCACCTGCAGGGAGAAAATGTGAAACTGGTGAATAGGACAAAACCAATATATTGACAGAGAAGGAAATAGGATTGTGGTAGGGAGAGGTAGCATAGAGAAAGAAAGTAGATTATAAAAAAGGCCAGTGGAAAAATAAAGAAGTTACAGAAAGCTGAAGACATTGTTAATTCCATCTGGGTGGAGACAGCCAGTCTGGAAAATAAGGCGCTGTTCTAGGACCCTCCGAGATCGTACATCTGCGGAACTCCACCTCCTCCAGACCGAGCCTGAGACACGTGAACTTTTTGGGGAACCCCCATTGGTGGCCTGCAGACGGGACAAGAAACTTAGGGACCTTTTAATTCGTAGTCATCTTAAGACAGATGACACTTTTTATGGTACCAGACGTTGCGGACGCCGTAGATGTAACACTTGTCCGTTTGTTGTCGAGGCCAGCCAGATCTCCTTCCCTAAGTCCACGTTATCAGTACAGAAGGGTTTCACATGTTATCATGTGCAAACGTTGCAGTTTGAAGTACAACAACTGGCTTACGATTAGGAGATCGATTTCGTCAGCGTCTCAGTGATATTTCTAAGAGGGCCTGGACACCTGTGGCTAAACATTTTTGCCTTGGCAACCACAGGGGCAAACGGGACATTTCTGTTAGTGCGATCCGCTCTTGTTCCGCAGATGTACGATCTCGGAGGGTCCTAGAACAGCGCCTTATTTTCCAGACTGGCTGTCTCCACCCAGTTGGAATTATCAATGTCTTCAGCTTTCTGTAACTTCTTTATTTTTCCACTGGCCTTTTTTATAATCTACTTTCTTTCTCTATGCTACCTCTCCCTACCACTATCCTATTTCCTTCTCTGCCAACCTATTGGTCTTGTCCTATTCACCAGTTTCACATTTTCTCCTTGCAGGTGGTTATGTTCTTCATTCATTATCGCTCCGCGTCCCCTTTTCCTTCCCCTCTTCCCCCCCCCCCTCGACACCTCCAGCGGCTATCATGTTTCTATTGCCTTCCCCCACCCCTTTCTCTCACTTGTTCTCCTCCTCTCTCTCTCCACTTCTTCGTTATGATTGGCTCTATCGGGAATCTTTTGTCTGTAGGCAGCGTGGTTTTTTCCTCCTTCTTCCACACACATTTCTGCTTCCCACTTGGAGCAAGTCATTTCAGATAAGTTCTTCGTGTTTGTATTTCGTTGTGTATGTATCCTCGAATAAGGCTCACGCCGAAATATCGGATGTTGTATGTTTTTCATTTATACATTCTCATACTTTCTGTTCATTTTTTTCTCACCTTGCTCACTCCCTCCCTCACTTTATAAAACTGCACCATACACCTCTATCTACCTTATTTATTTAAACCAGTTTTACTACAGTCGCCTCCCTTTTATCTGACCAAACAAAACGTCACCCCACGTGACGCTAACACTTATTTTCAACATCTGTTTCTTGGTTTCTACTCAACATAAGTGCATGTCCATCAAATCATGTGATAGCCACACACCCTTTAACATATTTAGGAGTTTCTTGGTTTCTACTCAACATAAGTGCATGTCCATCAAATCATGTGATAGCCACACACCCTTTAACATATTTAGGAGTTTCTTGGTTTCTACTCAACATAAGTGCATGTCCATCAAATCATATGATAGCCACACACCCTTTAACATATTTAGGAGTTTCTTGGTTTCTACTCAACATAAGTGCATATCCATAAAATCATGTGATAGCCACACACCCTTTAACATATTTAGGAGTTTCTTGGTTTCTACTCAACATAAGTGCATATCCATAAAATCATGTGATAGCCACACACCCTTTAACATATTCAGGAGTTTCTTGCCAACTCAAGTACATATATCAAAATACCTGCAATGCATGCCTGCGTTGTCATCATCAACATAAATGCAATGCCGAAATGAGCAATGACACATTAATAGCATTATGACTCATATGAAATGGAAACATATCATAGCATTATAATCATGGATGAAATAACACTGCCAAAATACACAAGTGTGCGTACACACACAAACACCTAAGAAATAATTAGCAGTGTCCATGAGTCAAAATTAAAGCATTCACTTACACGTCTGTCAAACATGGTAATAAAAATCTTAATGCTGAAACTATGCTTCACAAAATCCTAATCTTAATGGAAATCATTACACATTTTGAACACATATCACGATTTACACATACAATACTCTACCATCTGACCTACAACTACTTACTTACAATACTGTGAGCGAGCGGGGCTTGGTTGGCGTAACGAGGCCGGTCACAACGAGCAGGCACATGGCCCGCTCAGAAATTCTCATTTTATCATTGGGTATGCTATTGAGGTCATGATCATGTGATCAAGAGGTAGGAAAGAGGGACGTGTTAGATTTTTTGCTTAAACAGTTGTCGTTCGTCAGGCACATGGCTGGCAGCATATTTGTGTCTGAGCGAGCTTATGTCTTTGTTTCATAATGGCAGATATATGATTCAAGTTATTAGGGTGTCGTGAGTATGACTGCTTCGTCAGCTGTGATCACAGAATGCTGCTTGAGCCGCCTTGTTCGCGTAAGTCATAATTGTCAGTGTCAGGTGAAGTCCCGTAACATACGGTGTCCGCAGTAGTAAGTAGAATATGTTTAGTTGAAGTACAATCAATATTCTTTGACAAGAGTACTAATAAATATCAGACACATATTGCTTGAGGGATATATATATATATATATATATATATATATATATATATATAATTTGTAATGTTAAAGCTATAATATATATCTGTATATGTTATTTGAGCCTCTGAACTAGAAAGAATTAATGTAATGTATTTACTCTTATGGCTCCTATGTAACGTGTTATATGCTTGCAGGGCGGGGGGGGGGAGCCTTATAGGATGTTGATGATGTTAGCTTGAATCATAAATTGTCATATATCCTGATATAAACATAGATCTATATGAGATGTTAAGATTCTGTTGTGGGGTGCCATGAGAAGCAAATCTTTATAGTCATTAATGAGATGCACAGAACTATATATCATATAATGTATAACATGCTTGTGCACGATCTATGTCGCCACAGTTATTGAGCTACATATAGTCCTATTTTGTAATAAATAGTTTGTGTTGAAATTTATATACATGTTGTTGGACTTATTATTGTCAGTTGGAGATGAATGACATGATGATAATAGATACGATCATTATCATAAGCTTTACGAATACAAGGGAGTGGCTCCAAGCAAGAGGAACGTCCATGAAGCAAAGAACCTGGGATTTGAAATAGTTGGGGGCGAGCAGAATGGAAGTGGGGGCCACGCGGAAGCTGTAACGCGGGGGCCACTCATGCTGTAGGCTAAAGATTAGCCGTATTACTGGCATAGAATAAAGGGGTTGGATGGTTGGGTTGTGAATAAAAAGGGAAAAGTAGGGATTTTCGCCCGGCCACAGAGTTGTCACATGCCCATATTCATAATGATAGACCCTGTGGACAATGGTCCATATTAACAAAGTTTAAAGTTGGTGGCACGGTATAAAGACACATGATAAAATCCTTTGAAATAACAAATAAATATTATAACAATATAAACAGATTTTTGCAATACTCTGACATCCGACTTACGACAACTTACATATAGAACTTACAATAATCTAACATCCGACTTACGACAAATTACGTAAAGAACCTGCAAAACTCAAACATACTACTTACGACCACTTACATATAGAACTTACAATTCTAGAAACAGTCCCACATAAAGAGAGACTAACGGTTTGTGGAGATTTTACCAGCCATTCCTATAGCTGGGCTATAACCACATAGAGAAGAGAGGATAGGAAGTTGGAGCTGGCAGGATGATAATGAACTTCTCCTGATCAACCAGCCAATGGATATCCCAACATTTTACTCAAGGGCTTGGCATACAACCTCAACACCAGATCTAGCATTCCACTCTCCAGACATGAAGTGGAACATTACACGCGAAGTTGAAAAACAACTTGGAGGTAGCGACCATCGACCAGTCTTCCTGACAATAGAAAATGAACTCCTTAACACCAATAGCCTTCTCCCCAGATGGAAGTATAAAAAAAAAACTGGACAGTGTACAGACATCGTATTCTGGTAGGACAGCTATCTATAGAAGGTAAGGATATTAACAGCATAATGAAGGAATTCAATGCTTGTATCCTTCAGGCAGCCCGTGAAACCATTCCCAGAGTAGCTCGTAGGGACTTTAAACCATACTGGTCTAGTGAGCTGGGAAAACTCCATGAGACGTGGAAAAAGCTCGAAAGCAAACAGAAAATAGACTGTGCCAAGAACACCACAATAATTATAATAAAAACATGTTAAGGCCAAATTTCAGACAGCCAGGCTGCAAGCCAGACGGGAAAGTTGGAGAGAGAAAACAGAGTCCCTAAACTTTGAAAAGGATGAAAGGAAAGTGTGGAAACTAAGCAAACAGAGCACTGGAAGAAGTGCAAAGATTACACTAATAGAGAATGGGAAAACTCTTACAGGTAAGCTCGAATGTGTGCACAAGACTGCAGCATTGATATCCATCCAGAGAAAGAGTGAGCACTGACCCACAGAAAGAAGAGGAACAAGGCAGAAAAGTGAAGGTCATGGATGCACCAATCACACGCAGCCAGTTAGACCTATCAGTCAGTAAACTGAAACCAAGGAAATCACGAGGACCAGATGGAGTGTCCAATGAAATGATCAAGAACCTGGGAATGGCGGCAATGGGAATGCTGTTGGATATTTTCAATATGTGCTGGAACACAGGAAGGTTATCTCAAATCTGGAAGGAAGCAAGCATAGTACCACTGCTAAAGCCAGCGGAAAACAGGTTTAGGCTAAAGCCAATCAGTCTCACTAGCTGCCTATGCAAAACAATGGAACGCATCATTGACCTGAGGCTAAAATTATACCTATAAACTGAAAACCTTCTCGTTCAATAATAAGCAGGATTTAGGCAGTACTACAGCACAGAAGATCAAGTGACCTATCTCTCTCAAGAGATCCAGGATGCCTTCCAAGAAAAAAACCTCGTACCAGCAGCGTGGATAGACCTAAAGAAAGCCTTTGATAAAGTATGGAAAAAGGTCTGCTGTGGAAACTAAGAAACTGCAATGTGAATGGAAGACTGTACAACTGGATAAAGTCCTATTTACACAATAGAAGAGCTAAGTAGTAATGGATGGACACAAAAGCCAAAAAGTACTTCTGCGACATGGTATACCACAAGGAGGAGTCCTTTCGCCTACACTATTCCTTGTATTCATTAATAACCTGGTCAAGGAACTTCCCTATGGAATCAAAGCGGCATCGTATGCAGATGATCTGGTCATGTGGTGTACAGATGAGTATGCGACAGTTGCTACATAGAGATTCCAAAGAGCAGCAGACATCTTGACATCATGGACAAACAAATGGTGTGTAAGTATCAACACAGAGAAATCAAGTACCACTCTGTTCACTCTCTCATCTAAACAGAAAGCAGGCAAGATCTTTGTAAATGAAATATCCTTAAAGATAGACAACCAGCCCACTTACTTAAGAGTGACTCTTGACTCAAAACTGACCTGGAAGCAACACATCAGCAGTGCAGAAGCAAAAGCTAGAAGAAAACTAGCCATATTAAGAAAATTGAGTGGAACCACATGGGGAGCTAGTGAAAGAATCTTCAACAATGTATATCAGCAAAGTGTTCTACCACATTTAGAATATGGCTTAACATCTTGGTGCACACTACGCTGCATAATCTAGACAAGGTACAAAATCAGTCACTGCGGATTATCACAGGTGCCATGAGGTCCACACCAGTAGTAGAAATGCAGAAAATAGTTGGTGTTCAAGCTGTAAAAGAACGTAGAGACACAAAGGTCATGACCTTGGGAGAGAAATTCCTCAACTCTGTAAGCCATCCCCTGAAGGATAGATTCAATAACCTGGCACTAAGAGGGCTTAAAAGAAGCAGCTTCATTCATCAGGCCAAATCGAATGAGTCAACAAGACAAGAATTGAACAAAGTCTACGTATCAAGATACATCAAAAGACGTCGATGGGCCTATCTCGGCCACTTTCTCAGAATGGACGAATCCAGACTCGCTCGCCAAGTCCTCACATGGTCAGCGAAGGGCAAAAGAAAGCAAGGCAGGCCAAGGGAGACTCTACGTAGAACCATCACTAGAGAGAGTACAACTTTGGGATTGAAGTCCATCCAAGACCTACAGCGGGCGACGGCGAGTCGTCAGACATGGAAAGATATGATTTCCTCCCTATGAGCCAATGTTGGCCCAAAAGAAATGTCAATTAACACACCTGTAACTTTTCGGTGTACATCTTAATAATACACAAATATACATGACAAAGAAATAGAAAAAAAAGAGAAATATAAATTCACATGAATGATAAGAATTTTAAAAATAATAGAAAAAAGGGGAGCACTTAACAGTGACTTGCAAGACGCTGCGTCCAGGAATGTGCTTGGTTAAGTATTGTGAATGTTTACATGAAGATTTGTGAGATGTGATATGTTGGTAGTAAAGAGGCAGTGGGGAAAGCTGAAAGGGAGACAGGGAGTCTATGGTTGGCAAGCCGAGAAAATTGTATGTGGAATAGATTAATGTGTTTGGGGTATGGGGTTTGCATTATAATGTCATGAAGGTTCTGAAATATAAGTTGCAGGTGAGGAAAGAGCAGACAAAAACATGATAAGTAGAGAATATGATTGCCAAGAATAAGAAGGGTGAGTATATCTGAATTGTGAGTTCAAATTGTGTTGCTCTGGGAATAAAATGTAAAGCAATGTTACAACTTCTTTTGTTTCAAATAGTTGTCAACATTTAGATCTTACTACTGACCAAAATCTAACTTAGAACTCTTCTTTCTAACTTAGAACTCTTCTTTCTTCGTCTTCTCCTCCTATTTCTTTCTTTTTCTTCTTCTCCTTTCTTCTTCTTCTTCTTCTTCTCCTCTTTCTTTCTTTCTTTCTTACTTCTTCTTCTTCTTCTCCTTTCTCCTTCTTCCTCCTCCTCCCTCTTCTTCTTCTCCACCTCTTTCTTTCTCCTTCTTCTTCTTCTTCCTTCTTCTTCCTCCTCCTCCTGTTCAGTTCAGTTCTTTCTATTTCTCTGTTCTCTACTGTTGGTATCCTTTGTGGACCTAAAGATTCTTCTTAGTATCTTGTTCTCAAAGACCTGCAATTGTTGTTCATATTTGTTTGTTGTACTCCATGTTTCTGTTCCATACATGATGGCTGGTCTTATTATAGTTTTGTAGATTGTTATTTTGGTGTTTAGAGACTGGATTTTTTATTTTAACAGGTGTTGCAAGGCAAAGCATATTTTATTCCCTATCTATGCTCTGGTTTTAATTTCCTCATTTACTATGTTGCAACTGCTGAAAGTTGTGCCTAGATATTTGTATGTTTCTGTTTTCCTGATGGTGACATCTTCAACATTTATATAATGTTTATCATTCTGACTCTGGTTTCTTGATATCTTCATACAATCTATCTTATCTTGATTAATTTTCAGGCCCACTTTTTGTGTCACATCTATCAGGTGGATGCGATCTTGCAGTTTCTCCTCCTAGATTAATGTCGTCAGCATATCCATGCATTTTTGCTTATTCTTCTGTACTGCTTTCTTCTTTCACTTTTCTCGTGTATACAGTCCTACAAAACGCAAACTATAGAAAAGTTCTAAATTAGCCATAATTAAACACTTTATCAGTCAAGAAACTAGGAAAATATATCACATATCGCATATACAGAACTCTTGGAACTACCTCTCCACAATAAATGTGGGAGTACGTCTCATTGCCCAACACAGAAGCTTTCAGTCACTTTTAAAAAGAGCAGTACATTTAATTTGTGACGAGCATTCATCAGAGGCTATACAAACATCTAATGTTCAAAACAGACTTACAGAAGAAAGCCATGCTGGTTCATAGAATTCTTTTGCACAACGATCTCTGTTTGTGTCCACTGATTAAATTTAATCCTAAATATAAGTAATGTCTAGATAATTGTCTGCTCCTAAAACACAGGAAAAGATTCCTTATTCTGGCTAAAACCTATAGAATTCCAGTCCATACCACTAAAGATGGTTCCTAAGAAGAATGATGAGAATACCATAGACAGTCAAGAAGAAAAAAAGAAGAGGTTCTAAGCCAGGCTGGGAAAAGGAGAGATATTATATCAAAATTCAGAACATGCCAGTCCAGATTTGTAGGTCATGTTTTGAGAAAAGGCAAACTAAGACATCTAGTAACAACAGAAAATCTGGAGGGGAAAAAGACAGAGGAAGACAAAGAAAGAAGTTTATTGATGGACTAAAAGAGGGGTGACAGAACACGGTTATAGAAAAAGCAAAGGATAGATGAATGTGGAAATCGTATAGTTCTTTGCCAAGAATTCCTGTTTTTGGCGATTTTTTCAACTTCATCAAGGGATGTTATGCTCACTAAACTGGCTTAACAGTGTCCTCTTTAGAGTTTCATGTGGTCGACCTCTTTTTCTTCGGCCTGTTGTGTTCCATTTGATAGCTTGTTTTGGTATTCTCTGATAGTTTCTTCTCATCACGTGGCCTACATATTTCCATCTTCTTTTTCTGATCACCCATGAGACAGGTTGTTGTTTCCTCATATGTCTTATCTCAATGTTGTTCCACTTTATACCGATAATTTTCTTGAGACATTTGTTTTCAAAAGAGTCTTATTCTTCTTTGTTCACTTCTACCACCAAGATCGCCCCGTTATTCTACTGACTTTACTCCTGTGGTTCTCGCGATAGTCTCATTTGGGATGGAGGCTCAGAGCATCGTGGGGCTTTGGGTTATATTCTCGGATCACAGAAGCGGCATTGCGTGACACTGTTGTTTTCGTTGCACCAGTTTAGTCTAGAGTTTGACTTCCTCAGAGGAAAATATCGACGTGGTTTGGATATGAATATATCCCCACCGTATAGGAGGTGGTTGCCCATTTAGCCTAGAGTTGGACTTCCTCACCGGAAAACCTCGACGTGTTTTAGATATCAGTATATTCCCGCCGGGTGAGAGGTGGTTTGCCCATCCAGTCCATAGTTTGACCTTCTCAACGGAAAACCTCAACACGATTTGGATATGAATATATCCCCGTCATGTGAGAGGTGGTTGCCTATCTAGACTGCACTGGTCCAGTGTCTCCGACTTCAGCATTTTGTGGTCGTGACCGTCACCCTTCCTTGTGGTGACCAGGACAGAGTTTTTGTCGAGGAGGACGAATCCTCGCCACTACTAAGTTTCACCCCTGGGTTAAGCTGGTTTAGGCAACCCTAAAAGCATTTTTCTTCATTAGCCGGGAATGCTATAATTGTGTTAATAAAATATGAGTAAATCATTCTTGGTGCTTCCAGAAAGATATTCAAATTATACGAAATATCTGCTGGGAGCAGAAACGATATCAACAAACGCAGCCTTATAGAGGGGAGTGAGAAAAGTTTTTTTGTCTCCATGTATATTCAAACTGTACACAGAGAAGATCTTCAGACGCTAAAACCAACTACCAGAATTGAACATAAGGGGAACAATTATTAACAATCTAAGGTCAGTCAGTCCGCTATGTCATCTCAAAAAAATTGTTCTGTATGCCTCTCGGTTGTAAGCAAGATGAGCTGCTGCGGATGCATCCATTTGCAGATTATCAACGATGTCTTGCAGCCATCTTCGGCTTGGTCTTCCTCCCTTTCTTTTTCTCATTACGTACCCTTCCAAGACGGCCTTCTCTAAATTCTCATAACGTTTACTGTGTCCAAAATATTTAAGTTTTCTTTGTTTAATCCACATTACTAGCCAACCTTCTTCAATATTATATTCTTGTAGTATGAATATATTTTTTTCTTTTTTGTGTCCATGATATTTGAAGAACTATTCTGTAGCACTTACATTCAAAGGCATTTATATGTTTCTCATCTGTTTTGTTAGGTGTCCAGGTCTCACAGGCAAATGTTGCGATGGGAAAGATGCATGCTATTAAAAATCTTATTTTTGTAGTTATGCCTGAAACTCTCCACAGATTCTTTACTTTTACTTTCTGAAGAGTGACAGATGTCCTCTTTTTAATTTCCCTCAATGTACCCCCGTTATTAGTAATGATCCATGATATTCAAAACTCTCCACTTCTTCCTCATTGATACATATTTCAGCTGCCTTGTTTGTTTTGTTAGTTGTCATCAATTTAGTTTTCTTTGCATTAAAATAGAGGTTTTGCTCTTCGCTGCTCTTATGGACTGACATAATTAGTTTTTCCATTCCTTTTTGTGTTGTAGACAGTAATACTGTGTCATCAGCATATCTAATCTCTGGTATTTCATAACCTCCAATTGTTATGGCATCGTAATATTGTCTACATCTTCTCTAACATTCCTCATGATATTTTCAGTATACAACTTAAATAAGTAAGGCAACAATATGCATCCCTGACGGACTCCTTGTTTTATATCAAACCAAGTTGTTGTTTCACTATTTATTCTTACTGCTGCCTGTTGGTCTAGATACAGCAGTGATATTAACTGTATCAAATGTGTTGGAAATCCCATTTTTTCCCATTATTTCACAAAGTTTCTGGCATTGTACACAATCAAATGCCTTAGAGTAGTCTATAAAAGACAATCTAAGTTAGGCAGATGATATAGTCCTCAGAACCTATAGAAATTACTACATAAGCTAAATAACAAAAGCTAAGAATGAGTACTAGAGATCTATATCAAGAATACCAAAGTAATGGTGTTCTGCAGGAGACATCCAAAGTCACAAATGGATATAATCATAAACAACGAGAAACTGAAACATGTAACAAACTACAGCTACCTAGGGTATAGTAACCGATGATGGGATATGTGAGATAAAAAAAACAGAAAGGGCAAAACAGGCATTCCAACGCCAGGAATATGCTCTTCAGGAATCTGCCCATAAAAAGAAAAATAAGATTTATAAAGTTATTCATCTATTTTCTGCATTACAGAGAAGAAATCTTGACTAAAATCAAAACGTCAGAGAGAAGAATGCAGAAGAAATGTGGATCTACAGAAAATTAGGTCGTGTGTCATGCAGAACAAAACGTATAATGTATAATCATTAGAACAACTACAAGCACAATGTGAACTTCTAAAAAAATAAGGATCAAGAAAGCAAAACATGTTGGTCATATTAAAGAACATAACAAAATGCTGAAAACCAAACAAGAGGTAAAGATGGAAGAAAAAAGAGCAATAGGTAGACAGAGATATAGATGTGAAGATAATATACGAGAACAGACAGAGATGTAGATGTGAAGATAACATACGAGAACAGACAGAGATGTAGATGTGAAGATAACATACGAGAACAGACAGAACCCAGCCTAGTTGAGTGCACCATCAAGGCTAGGGAGCAAAGAAACTGGAGATTCATTACCTTGAACTTCATACTGAAAATGACACATGATGATGATACTTTTGCTGTAAAACGATTCTTTACTGTCTTTTTCTGAATTTTGCATTCATTTATTTGTTGATTTGTTGTTTGTGCGGTACACTATGCCAGTCAGATATTAGTACAATAAGATATAGGAGAAACTTTATCAGAAAGATATATATATATATCTACAAATGACTGAACTTTCTAGTACTATTCTCCACAACACAAAAAGAAATGGAAAAACTAATTATGTCAGTCCGCAAGAACAGCGAAGAGCAAAACCTCTATCTTAATGCAAAGAAAACTAAATTGATGACAACTGACAAAACAAACAAGGCAGTTGAAATATGTCTCAATGAGGAAAAACTGGAAGAAATGGAGAGTTTTGAATATCTTGGATCATTACTAACTAATAATGGAGATACAATGAGGGAAATTAAAAGGAGGACATCTATCACTCTTCAGAAAGTATAATAACTAAAGAATCTGTTTAGAGTTTCAGACATAACTACAAAAATACGATTTTTAATAGCATGCATCTTTCCTATTGCAACATTTGCCTGTGAGACCTGGACACTTAATAAAACAGCTGAGAAACACATAAATGCTTTTGAATGTAAATGCTACAGAAGAGTTCTTCAAATATCAAGGACACAAAAAAGAACAAATATATCCATACTATAAGAACTTAATATTGAAGAAAGCTGGCTAGTAAAGAGAATTAAACAAAGAAAACTTAAATATTCTGGACACAGTAAAAGTTATGAGAATTTAGAGAAAGCCGTCTTGGAAGGGCACATAATGGGAAAAAGAAAGAGTGAAGACCAAGGCGAAGATGGCTGGAAGGCATCATTGATGATCTGCAAATGGGTGCATCAGCAGCAAGCCATCTTGCTCACAATCGAGAGGTCTACATGAGTGCTGTTAGGGAGGCAAAGTTCTGCAAGAGACATGCAAATGAATGAATGAATGAATGACTGAACTTTCACAAATTGCTAGCATCTGTAAGTTTCCAAACTGTCATCTGTTTACTAAACATGGAAGCTACTTCATTATGATAAAGCTACAAGATGCACTCTTTCCTAGTCCAAATTTTATAAGTGAAGACACGAATCACTAACAGCTTATTAATCTGATCAAGCAAGGTATTGATTTTAGATTTAGTAATAAAATTTAACATACAGCAGTAAATCATTTTTATGATCTGATGATATGAAGAACTTATTGATTGACTTGTGTTGAATGCAGCAAACATGATACATCTGGGGAAGAGTGAGGGGAATGAATGGAGGACTTCTGAACACAGCCTCCTACAAGACAGCTTCTTAAAACCACAGCTAAATGCTCTATTTATTTTATTCTATTCCATTTTTTCCATTCCTGTTTTTTGCATAGCATTTATGTGAATTTATATTTTGCCTTCTGTCTCTATTTTTCATCCTGTGTGTTTTTGTATGATTAAGGTTCACACCGAAACGTCACAACTGTGTGCTCGTTAAGTAATAAAGCTGTTCCAATTTGTTCCTAGTTAATTAATAAAGCTGTACTTAGTTATTTAATAAAGCTGCTCTTAGTTTTTTCCTAGTTGATACATTTGTAATGAAGAAGGAGACAAATGTAGATGGTGAGATGTTTAATATATCAATAACTAGCAAAATATCAAATATAATGATTCTTTTCATAGGACAACTAACACAATACCAAATGTAATCATTCTTTTCATAGAACAACTAGCAAAATACCAAATGTAATCATTCTTTTCATAGGACAACTAGCAAAATACCAAATGTAATCATTCTTTTCATTGGACAAGTGCCTAACAGAATTTTTAAAAATTGAAATGATGCAAACTTCTAGTCAAACCAGTAGATTAAGTTTTGCCAGTTTAAAAAAAGTTTTCTTTTATAACATGAAACAATGTAAAGTTTCAGACAGTATCTCACTCTCTAATATACAGAATAGTTTTCACAAAGAGTGGAATCTCGTGTCCTAGTGGCTGCTCGGATTCATGTTGCAGTATTCAAATTTTTGCTTTCTCCTCGAACAGGCAGGAAACATAGCATAAAATACTTTTATAAAAAAATGCCTGAAGGCTCTATAACTAGAGATCTGTTAACTCCAAATTATATATGAGGTAGAAATGTTCCGTAAAGTTCGGTTCTGCAATATTCCTATGATGTGGGCAAATTCTTAAATTCAGTCAAATGTTATACGACTATTCTTTAAATACCAATTTAGAAAAAAAGGACAAGGTACAACACTGCTGATGGTAAACTAACTTTAGTCTAATTATCTGTACCTGTAACTCATGGTAAACAACCTTTTATCTGTTAATCTACAACTGGTGGTAAACAAACCTTTCTCTATTAGTCTGCAACTGATGATAAACACATTTTTCTCTATTAATGTGCAACTGATGGTAAACCAGCTTTTCTCTAATAAGAAATCAGTTGATAAACATGATCACACTATAGAGCAGAACTATGGGGCCATACTAGGGGTTACAGTGACATTGGAGGAATAAAGACTCAAGATTAGTCTTTTTGTATGACTACATATCACCTCTCCTAAACATCCAATGAATAACTAGTGTATACGTATATAAAACTAAGTATATAACTCCACGAAGCTACTGCATTAAAGCTGTAATAATAAAATATTCAAACTAGTATTTTAACTAAGAGCATTTTTATTAACGAGCACACAATTGTGACATTTTGGTTTTCAAACTATCATACAGGAACCTACAGGACAAAGAAATAGGAAAAGAAGACGAAACATAAAATCACATTAATACTATACAGCGAATAGGAAAGGAAAAAAAATGTAATAAATGGAGCCTGCGAAATGAAAACTATTACTTTTCCCATAACTATCCTCACTCTTCATGAAAGTGTTGACGGTGTACGCTTAGATTGAGAGGTGTACGACCTTGACCAGAGAGTCATCGTCCACGTGATTAGTCTGTTTCGGAAATATATATATGAAAACATTGGCTGGCATGCAGAGGCAGTGTAGATAGAGGCAATGGCCGGGCGATGTTATGCTTAGATTATTTTGAGTGTTTCATATATTCTTCCCAAGCCCACTTCATGTTGTGTAGATTATGTAGTTGTTTAGTAAGCTGTGATGTAGGTTTCTTTATTTACGTATGGATATGAAAATTCTGTGTGTGATTTCAGTGTGATTTATAGGTATAATGGATGGGCAACACGTTTGATTCGTTATTATGCTTTCATGTAGATTTATTTTGTGCTGCAGCAACGTGGTTGCATAGAGGTGTGTCATGGCCGCGATAGCTGAGTGGAGTAAGTGCCATTGCACAATATATTCGTAGTGTAGGCTACGTGTAGAACGAAGGGAGCCCGGGACCATCAGGTTTTCAATATACAGCATGAGAACTCATTATCATATGATACCATGCTTAATAACCTTGCTTTGGATTGACACAGTTCATCAAATTACTTTTTTATTATCGATGATTGCTTGGAGTATTTTGCTTGGATTGACATTTTTCATCAAATTGTTTTCTGTCATTGAAGATTGCTTGATGTATTTTGCATTGCATTGATCTTGTTCACCCAATTCTTCGTCCATTATGATAACATGTGTCTTGATGTCATGGTGATGTCAATATCAGCTGTACGTGCTGTTATGGTGTATAGTGAGATTAAAATGCTGTGTCCTTAATTTCAGACTTGGTGATTTTTACTACATGTCAATGTATTGTGTATTGATTAAATGGTCAGATTGATTGCATAATTAGTGTACAATATATCAAGGAGGAGAGAACCTGGGTTGGCGGTCACATGAAGGAGCTAGATGGGCCTCGAGTTCAGTAGTACATTGCCAAGGATTGTTGGTCTGTAGCATCTGGATAAAATATTCCCCCTCCCTCCCGCCACTAGTTATAAAATGTAAACTTGCGCCAAAAAGTTTTACAAGGGATCCACATGCGAGTCCCATAACGTAATATGTCACTTTGTGCAAAAGATGTGGGATAACTTATATTGTTCAAACTGGTCTCAGATTTGGTAACAGCCATGAAACAGTGATGACAGAGGCTGACTAGCACTTGAGAACCGCTACATTCAGGAATATGGGACTCTGGAATCACATAGCATGAATTCGAAATTCAACTATAAATACTTTTACATTCCGTTTCTCTACAATCATATCCCCTCTGCACTAAATTCTACTACTTACTCACCTGCAAAACATATTTCAGAACTTCCGCACTGCATTAGATTACTAACCCTCTACCCCAACCATATTCACCTATTACACCCACACACCCTTCTCTCGGCTAGATTGCCACTCCTCTATCACTCTCTTTTATTTCCGTAGTTCCCACCTATTCTTTACTGCCTATCTACTACACATTTCAAGTCTCCGTTCAAATATTCTCAGCACTCTACCACGCGTGATCCTGGAAGCAGTTTATTACAAGTCACACCTAAATACTTTATTTATTGAGTTTTTTCCCCCACTCCTGTTTGTTTTATAGCATTCACGTTAATTTTTATTTTATTTTCTTTCCGTAATTCTTTCTCCTATATGTTTTTTGTATGTTTAAGATATAAACCGAAACGTCACAACTGTGTGCTTGTTAATTAATAAACTGTTCATATTTTATTAAAAATAGTTTTTAACCATCCAGTATGAACCAGAAGATCAAATTATCAAAAAAGAGATAGCAACTGAACCAGCTGTCCTTCGCCAACAAAGTAACATTACAGTCGATTCCTGGACAGTGCTTTGTTGGAAGAACTGAAGATCGAACAAATGTGCTAAAGCAGGCAGACAAAAAATAATTCTGACATAGGGTATCGATACACAAAGCAAAAATTCTCGACAAGAGAAAGTACAGCACTATATGAATTCACAGAATAAACAACAGGTATTCCAAAGACTCCATTATAAACATACTACAATAAACTTATTTTGAAACTACCGACGGACAAGACACTGCAGACTAAGAGTCCATCTACACAAACTAACAGTTCCTCAAACTCCATTCGGCACATGCCAAACTGGTCTCAAACACATCCTGAAAATCTGCACTCTCTCCATAAACAATAAGCCATAAACCTGGCTGTAGAAAAAGACCATGGACCAGAAACCATAGGGCACACATGAAGAACATCTGCTGACGATGAAATTTAATGACAATTCTCCTTTTCTAGACGAACGAAAATATGAAACTGAACGAAGAAGAAGAAGAAGAAGAAGAAATTTTTAAAAAAACAAGTATCGTCTTGCTAATGCAATTTACAAATCTGCTTCTACAAAGTGTGTGTGGGCTAAAATAGGTCTACATATTATAAATAGGTCTACATATTTTGTTTATGATAAAATAAGACTTGGTTGCTTGATTTATTGAAAACAGTGAGAACTGTAACAATATGATTGCACAGTTGGGTGTAACAATCTAATTATTATGATATCAGGTACGAAAACTCTTGTGAAATTTCGTAAATTCACTTCCTTTGTTGAGTAATGACTACTTGGTTCACTTTCCTTGCTTAGTAATGACTAATTGGTTCACTTTCTTTGCTTAGTAATGACTAATTGGTTCACTTTCCTTGCTTAGTAATAACTACTTGGTTCACTTTCCTTGCTTAGTAATGACTACTTGGTTCACTTTCCTTATTGAGTAATGACTAATTGGTTCACTTTCATGCTTGAGTAATGACTACTTGATGGAAACTGAAAAGTTTCTCCGTGGCTGCATTTCGTGTCTTAATAGAAGGACATACAAAAATGTTAGGTTAAATACAAGGCGCTATACCAACAAATAAATGCCTGAACCACCAACCACCACATACACATCATACTCGCTCACACACACTCCCACCCTTCCCCTCTCCTCCATACGCACCCACAGCAAAATTTTCGACACTTTACGACGCTTAGAGGGGATGAATCGCTCGTGTCATGACTTCCAGAAGTCTGACACTTGTTTAACAGTTTGCTGAGGATGAAGACAAAAGACTGCTGCTCAAGTCCACAACGTAGCAACATTTTCTCTTGTTTTTTCATGGAGGATTCGCTATTCCACTTTATTTTCGGACACAAACAACCAATCTTCTTGTTCTTGCCGATGTTAGGTCAGGCCATCGATCATCTCTCCCGTCTCTCTTGCCTGGTCGTGATAACTTTTTATTCACTTGATACAACGCTGTGCCATGCTGGTACACCATGAGGGAAACAAAACTTCCTGCTGCATACATATTACAGTAGGTAATGAAACCGATATAATGGCATTTTTCACTTGGAAAGACAGTTTGGGCCCGTGTGCTGAACATTGTTGTGCTGAAAAGCTTCTCTCATAGTTGATTATAACGAGGCAGTGTTTGTGCTTTTTTTTAATCTTTATATCCTCTTCAGTGTATGCACATCTAAAATGCAGGTAATAAACATTTATATTTCTTTACCGCAAGTTATAAACATTTATATTTCATTACCGGAGGTAATAAACATTTATATTTTTTCTTGTTATATATCTTATATCCTTCCCGTGCCGTTAAACGTCACATAGGGCTCGCAAAGTAGTTCGCCAGATTTTCCTGTCTCCGGCGAGTCTTTCAACCTCATCGAGGGATTTTATGCCTGTTAATTTAGCCTCTCTTAATAATGTCCTCACGCGGTCTGCCTCTTTTTCTTCGGCCTGTTGTGTTCCACTTGATAGCTTGTTTTGGGATTCTCTGATCATTTCTTCTCATCAAGTGACCAACATATGTCCATCTCCTTTTCCTGATCACCCATGAGACTGGTTGTTGTTCAGTCATCCGTCTTATCTCTGCATTGTTCTTGAATTTATATGTTTCTTTACTGCAAGTAATAAACGTTTATGTTTACTTACTGCAAGCTGGCACTGGTCAGAGGCGTAGCAACATCTGAAAAAGCAAATACACCGATATTTGCGAACAGGAAACGCGCTGTGGAGTAAAAAAAAAGCTTTGAACACAAACATTGCTTGCTGCCACTATGGCCGACAATGCAAATAAAATATCCATAAATCAGCCATGAAAAAATTCTGTTCAGCAAAATGGTGCTCGACAAAACTAGTAAAAACTAACTTCCATCGATTTCAATATCGACTAAGGCCAAAAATGTCATTATAATGCAAACTATAGACTTCACAATGCGGTGGGGAAAAGGGAGGGGGAGCTTTCATTATCAACAATTTAGCTATTGTTATTGTCTTGTCTTGTCTTGTTTTGTCTCCTTCCTCATACAACTTTCGATATTGAAAGGACAAAAAGACGTTTTAAATGGGTTCGGAGATTTCCTTCATATAATGGGACATTTCAGGTTTCTGTAATTTCCTCCCTCCATTTCTTGCGGCCCGGCCTCCACCTCTGTTGCCTACACTTTTTAGTAGGAATGATTTTTCTCTGTCTGGCGGTATTCGTGTAACGTGACCAAACCTTTGGACTTGCTGTTTCTGGATGCATTTCACCTGGTGTTATCTAAGCCTTGCCCTGATGGTGTCTTTTCTGGTTTGGCCTCTTTTTGTCATATTTAGTATTTTTCATAAACGTCTCGTTTCTGTCGTATTGATTTTTCTTTGTATTCGATGGATAGTGTTATTCTTACCAAAGTTTTTCCTTATAGTGTTATTCTTACCAAATTTTTTTCGATATAGTGTTATTCTTACCAAATTTTTTTCGATATAGTGTTATTCTTACCAAATATTTTTCGGTATAGTGTTATTCTTACCAAATTTTTTTCGGTATAGTGTTATTCTTACCAAATATTTTTCGGTATAGTGTTATTCTTACCAAATTTTTTTCGATATAGTGTTATTCTTACCAAATTTTTTTCATGCTTTCTACAGTATGGTTTTTTTTTACTGCGCAGTATATTTTATGTACAGTATGCTTTGTTATTGACTAAGTTTCTTATACCCACGTTATGATTTATTTTCATAGCATGTTTGTATGTAGAGTAGATGTTTTATTTACAGTGTATTTCTTCTGCAGATACTAATCCAGTGTTACCAGGTTCAAGTCCTAGCAGTTTGATTTTTTCTCTTACACACCAAACAGGCCCAGAGGCCCATCCATTCATTCATTCATTTGCATGTCTCTTGCAGAACTTTGCCACCCTAACAGCATTCCTGTAGGCCTCTCGGTTGTGAGCAAGATGGCTTGCTGCTAATGCATCCATTTTCAGATCATCAATGATGTCTTGCAGTCATCTTCGCTTTGGTCTTCCTCTTTTTCTTTTTCCCATTATGTACCCTTCCAAGACGGTCTTCTCTAGATTATCATGACGTTTAATGTGTCCAAAATATTTAAGTTTTCTCTATTTAATACTCTTTACTAGCTAGCTTTCTTCAATATTAAGTTCTTGTAGTATGGATATATTTGTACTTTTTTGTGTCCACGATATTTGAAGAACTCTTCTGTAGCATTTACATTCAAAGGCATTTATGTGTTTCTCAGCTGTTTTGTTAAGTGTCCAGGTCTCACAGGCAAATGTTGCAATGGGAAAGATGCATGCTATTAAAAATCTTATTTTTGTAGTTATGCCTGAAACTCTCCACAGATTCTTTAGTTGTTTTATTTTCTGAAGAGCGATAGATGTCCTCCTTTTAATTTCCCTCATTGTATCTCCATTATTAGTTAGTAATGATCCAAGATATTCAAAACTCTCCACTTCTTCCAGTTTTTCCTCATTGATTCATATTACAGCTGCCTTGTTTGTTTTGTCAGTTGTCATCAATTTAGTTTTCTTTGCATTAAGATAGATGTTCTGCTCTTCGCTGTTCCTATGGACTGACATAATTAGTTTTTCCATTCCTTTTTGTGTGAGGTCCATCCAGGCTTTAAAAATAGGTACCAGAGAAACTTGTGAAAGTAAATACGACCAGGAGTGGTACTAATCACATCACACTGTCATATGCGGGGGTCATGAAAAATACAGGCCTAACATTGTATCCCTTTTATGCCTTAGTGGTACAGAAACTGGAATTTTACTTTTATACTTTATATTTCAACTACAGGGCATGATTTATCTATAAATTATTTTATTTGCATTGCATGTTTATCTACAGTGTATAACTTGCTGTCAGCAAATATTTTATCCACAATAATTGTTTTCGAAACTGCTGATTTTTATGTGCAATACTTAATTTATCTGCAGAATATGTTCTATCTACAGTGTACCCTTGTATCTGTAAGATATGTCATACCTATAATGCTTGATTTTATCAGCATTGTATGTTTCTATCTATTTTTTTAACAACAGTGCATGTTTCACCTATAGAGAATACGTTATCTAGATAGTAAATTTTTTAAAATGTAAGGTGTATTTATATTATGCTACATATTTTATATCTAGTGCATATTTCCGTGAGTACAACAGATGAACATGTCTAGTTTGATGGAAAGTAGATTCATCATAAATGCAATGAAGAAATCTTGCCGACATCAGTTTGTGAGTTCTTTCACATTGCTTCTATTTCTGCTGATGATGGGATTCATGATAATGGTCAGTCCCTCTGCTCTGCTGCGCTTGCTACACGCACGACCTGTAGAAAGCACCTCTGTGTGGTTGTTCCGTGTAAGCGAAGAGCTAGAAATTAAACCAATAACAGAAGGTATTTACAACGTCTTTAGTTTCTTCTTATGATTTTATTCTTCAGATGTCTCCCACGACTGTCTGTCAATCTCGATAAAATTTCTTAATTTTAACTTTCAAAATTACATGATACAAATCTTTTGCTGACCTTGTGAAAACCTCATCATGCTACTATTTAAATATCTAAAGCTCTTACACTGAATATCTGTAAAAATCTTTTTATGTTAATCCCGATCTAAATGTTTTTGTTTTCATTATCTCTTGATGTCATTTTAAATTCATGCATATTTTTCTGTCATGATTCATTTGGATTGTTAGAGTTTCTCCTTTGAGCTGCACCCCTACATCCGGAAATCTAGCAGAGTTGAATGGGAGAAGATAGAAAGCTTGAGTACCTCGCCAACTTCTGGCTAAGAGTCCTTTCTTCTGGATTTTTCTTTAGGGGAATACCCCCGTAGCCTTTAGTGCCAAGAGCCACCCACGAGTCATTGGGTGTGACAGCCAAGTGTATGAACTTTTTACTGCCACACATTAAGGAACTTGACCAAATTCATGCTAGCTCCAGTGGTCTTATTGCCTGTGCTAGAGTAGACTTATCAGGGTCAAGGAATCACTGACGTCCATTTTAGCTGCCTCAGTCTGGCTCACTAGAATAGGTTGTCCCCTGTCCCAAGCTGATAGAGCCTAGCCAAAGGATTGTTTTTTTATGGTCCACTCCTTGAAGCTAGACATTATAGCCCATACTGAAATCAATGCGACGCTTGTGCTTCAACATCTTCACAGTATGGGATCCTAAGAATATCCTGCGGACACTTCTAGAAAACAAATCCAAATGTCAGGCCGGACACAGAAATAAACATGTGAACTCTATTCTAGCTTAAAGTGGCACTTACAAATCCAAACCAGGGAAGGCACCATAGGTTGCTTTCAACAGTGAGAGCAGCTTTTTAGTTGTAATGATCAGTTACTGCTCGCTTCAAGATTGGCAGCTCCCTAGGTCTGTCTGTCTCGCAGCGTACACGAGGAAAGACCACAAGTAAAAATTTAGATGAAACATGGCGTATTTGGAACAGGAAAAAGAAATTCGTGTCTACACTTGACGTACAGAACGTAATGACAATTCCTTTTGTACTCCACAAATTGGATTTGACAAAGGAAGGGCAGATCAGAAAAAGAATCCTCATGAAATAAAGAAAGCTGCCATCCTGGAAACTAGACTTCTAAGTTGTGGTTCAGTGCAGGAAAAGTAATTATATATACTTTTTTTTTACATGGTTGAACTGAGTCAACCACATCGACCTCATTTAGCCCTACATAGTAGTCTTATCGGCCACATTTACCACAGTAGAAGCGGCATCAAAACGTTGTATATCCTTTTGACTCCACGAGAATTGTGACTTCATTATTATTTTATCTATTTACCAGTACTATCAACAATTAATTAAAAGAAGACACGTTCTACATAACATAACATATATTGTGCAATTGTTGCATCTGTTTGCCAATACTATAAACAAATAGTTAAAAGAACACAAGTTCTACATAACACAGCATATATTCTGCAATCCATTCTCAGTACAAGAGCATTCGTGCATATCAGGTAACCTTAATACACACATGGGTTCTGACCACTTTTCTTGGCTAGCATGCACAGGTCATCATGGAGTTGATAAATTGCATGAAAATGATTAGAGAGTGCTAAATATTGTTCCCATGATCACCTGTACATAACTGAAAGATCACCATGAGGTAATTTGGTTCTACCCCTAGATCAGGACACTGATACCAACTGAGCTTAGTATTCGTGCGCAGACTCCACCTGAATAGAATAAGAATTATCCGCGTCTCTGATATTGTAGATTTGTGAAACTAATCATGCGCTGGTATCAGCAAAGTTAAAGCACTGCTCAAATTTATCTTATATCTTATATCCTTCCCGTGCCGTTAGACGTCACATAGGGCTCGCAAAGTAGTTCGCCAATTTTTCCTGTCTTCGGCGAGTCTTTCAACCTCATCAAAGGATTTTATGCCTGTTAACTCAAATTTATGCTCAAATTATGTATCATTTAAAATAACCAGTGAAACCCATGATCAGTTATCACGAAAGCTTAAGATACAAGATCCCACGAAACAAAATTGACTCAGCATTTACCAAAAGACAATACTTGCTGTAATGAATATGAGACTTGCAACACTTTGAATTTTTAGGATCAAACATCATCAAATTAACATTAATTAGAACCAACATCACTAAACTAACATTAACTAGGACTAAATATCAACAAATTAACATTAATTAGGACCAAACATCAACAAACTGCTTGCTCTGAAATCTGAAGAGATTAATAGAAATAGGAACTATCAGCTAAAGAGTTGCTCTGTGTAACAGAATATGTGTGTGTAAGAGTATGTAACCTGGAAAATAACTTAGATAAAGTTAACATCTCTGAGTATTGTTATTATTTGGGTCATTAAGGTAATCGCCCCTGAGTTACTGGAGCTCAATTGGGCATTCAATAATGTTTTGCACAAAAATGTGTCTTAGCGTCAGTTTGAACGTACGAGATCTGTGCTTTCTTTAATTAGTCTGAGTTTTCGTCTTGCGCCGAGAAGATGTAGACCTGTTGTTGTAAAGTCTATTTTCGTCGAGAGAATAAAAGAAACAGACATGTTTACGTTTTGCCTGTGTTTCATCCTATTTGGTGAAATGCTGGTTGTTTTAGATTGAGCCACTTGAACTTGTCATCTTATGTCTTCAAGGGTAATGTGATATGTGACTTGATCTTTTTGACTCACTATTGATTTTCATCATCATCCGGAATCCTCTAATAAGGGCACTTTGCAATCTCTCTTCCCTAATCGTCTATTTCACTTTCTCCTGGCTAGGTCTACATTGTATCACTCTCTCTCCTCTCCACGGTTCCCCATCCACCACCCCCAGTTATAACCCACCGACCACATATCACAGATCTCCATTTAAATAATCTCCACGTTCTACTAAATCCATTCCTGACACATACTGCCGGACAAGCCACACTTTACAATTTACAGCTAAGTACTCTATTTAATTTTTTAAAAAATAGTTTTCAAGTGAATCTATACTTTATCTCCTCTCTATATTTATTCGTCCTGTATGTTTTTGTATGATTAAGGCTCTCGCCGAAACGTCACAATTTTGTAGTCGTCAAGTAATAAAGCTGTTCCTACTTTTTCCTAGTTTATACATTCTGAACTTTAGCTGGTGCTATCAGTTGGTATCAGACATTACTTAGTATCGTAAAATAACTTTTACCAGGCTGTAGTTAATATTGAACTGTACATAGTATCTGATTTCAGTTAGTACCGGTCTTGAGTTCGGTCCTTCTGCTCTTAACACTTACTTTCGGTTAAGAGTGCTCTGGAACAGATTTCAGAACAAGTTTGAAATAAATTTTTATTCTACACTTTTTTTTCAGAAAATTTAACGAAGTTTTATCCTGGCACTAACAATTTCAACCAGGCACTGTCACCATTCATGACTGGCTCTAGCACTGACAAATCACAAGAAATGTAAGATTTGTAACCTTAAATTAAGTCACTTTATTCGTCCCGTCTTTTATCTTTTTTTTCCTGACAACGTTGATTGTTTACCGTCATGATTTTCTTGTCTTTTTGCATCTTATGACAGACTGGAGTCCAGTAGTTTTGTGTTTATCTTCGTGTGAGTAGTTTTGTGTTTATCTTTGTGTGAGTAGTTTTGTGTTTATCTTCGTGTGAGTAGCTTTGTGTTTATCTTCGTGTGAGTAGTTTTGTGTTTATCTTCGTGTGAGTAGCTTTGTGTTTATCTTCGTGTGAGTAGCTTTGTGTTTATCTTCGTGTGAGTAGCTTTGTGTTTATCTTCGTGTGAGTAGTTTTGTGTTTATCTTAGTGTGAGTAGTTTTGTGTTTATCTTCGTGCGAGTATTTTTTCCCCTCCCTGTGCAATAGCATCATGTGCCAAATGTATTTTATGTGTTTGTTTCCTCTTTCCTTACTACAAGCTTACCTAGCACAGGTGTGTCAGGTGCTCATCTTTTTAACAGCTGTGATTACATGAACGCGATTATGAAGGAACCCCAAACCAAAGGACAACCCAGAACTTTATTATTCATTAGTTTTAGTAACTTTTTTGTCAAGTTATATTTACAGTTGAACCTAAAGAAAAAAATTTCCCCCGAATTTCTTTATTCATCACTTTAACATTTAGCTTTAAAAACTGTGTCAATTTGGAACCAAACATTGTAGAAAATCGAATATCTTATATGTTCCGATATGTATACAGTGAGTTCGGAAATATCAGGGACTGATTCGAGCCGAATTTTAATGCTAAAATTTAAGATGAAATAACGAAGATATCATCATATACATTTTGACAGTTTCTACCTTAGCAAATAAGCAAAACGAGCAGTTTTCAAGAAAAATAAGTCAAAATCTAATAAAGATGTGGCCATAAAAATGTGTCCCTAAATAAGGGAATTTGTAATGATTGGAATATATCAGGACACTTTAAGAGCGAGAATGATAATATCTTTATATACTCTGGTGGAGAAGTAGGAGGAAAGAATGGAGTAGCTTTTTACTTGGACAAATCAGCATCAAAAGTATTACTAGGTTACAATCCAGTAAGTGATAGATTCCTTACAATCAGACTTAAGGGCACTCCTAGAAATGTAACAATCATAAAGATATATCCACCTACATTAGCAGCAGAAGAAGAGGAAGTAGAAGACTTTTATAACAAACTACAAACGACAATAGACCAGGTACGGAAAAATGATATTGTATTAATAATGGGTGATTTTAATGCAAAAATTGGTACAGAAAGAGCAGAAGATGAAGGACATGTTGTAGGAAAATTTAGAATAGGACACAGAAATGAGGCAGGTGACAATCTAATGGCGTTTTGCACGGAAAATGAGCTAATGATTGCTAACAAACTTTTTAAACAACATCCAAGAAGTCTTTACACATGAACATCACATGATGGGAAAACCAAGAATCAAATAGATTACATTTTAGTGCAAAGAAGGTGGAGGTCAAGTATAACATCAGCAAAAACTTTACCAGGTGCTGATTGTGACACGGACCATGAGTTATTATCTTGAAGATCAAGATAAAAAGACAGTTACAGGATCAAGACCACTCCGCTTTGATCTTACAAAAATACCAGAACAATACGGTATAGAAGTGAAGAACCGTTTCGAAATCCTGATGGCTGTACAGGAGGAGATAACACCAGATGAATTGGCTAAAGACATGGTTCCAGTAAAGAAAACACAAAAGAGTGGATCGATTACAGCAGGCACACTAGAACTGATAAAACAACGTATAGAAATGAAGACGCAATGGAAAGCGACAAACAACAACAAAGAGGAATATACAACTTTAACACAAAAAGTACGAAGAACCATAAGAAAAGACAAAAACAATACCTACAAGATTGTTGTGAAAGAATAGAAGGACATTAAAAGTGTGGAAGAAATAGTGAAATGTTTAAAGAAATGAAGACATTGACGAGAAATGTCACACCTAAGCTAAATGTAATTTGTGATGAGATGCGGAATACCTTGACAGAGACAGAGGAAATTCTAGAAAGATGGAAGGAATATTGCAGAGGAATGTATGAAACAACCGACTCTGGAAGCAGAAATCAACAGTGTGAATTATTATTGGAGGAGAAAGAACCTGAACCGACAATAGAAGTAGTTTTATGGGCAATAAAGAATCTGAAAAATTGTAAGTCACCAGGATGTGATGAGATTGCTGAATTTATTCTAGCAAGAGGAAAGGAATGTGCAACAATCTGTCATGCACTATGTAAAAAGATATGGCATTCAGGTATTTGGCCAAAAGAATGGAAAAGAACTGTATTCATAACACTGCCAAAAAAAGGTAACCTGAAACTATGCACAAACTACAGAACTGTTGACCTGATTAGTCATGCCAGTAAAATTATGTTAAAAATCATAATGGGTAGACTTCGAAAGAAAATAGAAGAAGAAGTCAATATGGTCCAAGCTGGTTTCATGTAAGGAAGAGGATCAAGAGATCATATATTCAATATAAGGTTAGTAATAGAGAAATGCAGAGAGTTTAATGTTAATATATATTTAGTCTTTATAGACTACTCAAAGGCATTTGATTGTGTACAACACCAGAAAATTCTGGGAAATAATGGGAAAAATGGGATTTCCAACACATTTGATACAGTTAATATCACTGCTATATTTAGACCAACAGGCAGCAGTAAGAATAAATGGTGAAACAACAACTTGGTTTGACATAAAACAAGGGGTTCGTCAGGGGTGCATATTGTTTCCTTACTTATATAACGTGTATACTGAAAATATAATGAGGAATGTTAGAGAAGGTGTAGACAAAGAATATTACGATACCATAACAATTGGAGGTTATGAAATACCAGAGATTAGATATGCTGATGACACAGTATTACTGTCTACAACACAAAAAGGAATGGAAAAACTAATTATGTCAGTCCATAAGAACAGCGAAGAGCAAAACCTCTATTGTAATGCAAAGAAAACTAAATTGATGACAACTGACAAAACAAACAAGGCAGCTTAAATATGTATCAATGAGGAAAGACTGGAAGAAGTGGAGAGTTTTGAATATCTTGGATCACTACTAACTAATAATGGAGATACAATGAGGGAAATTAAAAGGAGGACATCTATCGCTCTTCAGAAAGTAAAACAAATAAAGAATCTGTGGAGAGTTTCAGACAGAACCACAAAAATAAGATTTTTAATAGCATGCATCTTTCCCATCGCAACATATGCCTGTGAGACCTGGACACTTAACAAAACAGCTGAGAAACACATAAATGCCTTTGAATGTAAATGCTACAGAAGAGTTCTTCAAATATCGTGGACACAAAGAAATAACAAATATATCTATACTACAAGAGCTTAATATTGAAGAAGGCTGGCTAGTAAAGAGTATTAAAGAGAGAAAACTTATATCATTTTGGACACATTAAACGTCATGATAATCTAGAGAAGACCGTCTTGGAAGGGTACATAATGGGAAAAAGAAAGAGAGGAAAACCAAGGCGAAGATGGTTGCAAGACATCATTGATGATCTGCAAATGGATAGGCCATCTTGTTCACAACCGAGAGGCCTACAGGAGTGGGAGGCAAAGTTTCACAAGAGACATGCAAATTCAACGAATGGAATGAGTTTAAAAATGAACAATGTCAAAGAAACGTGCAGTATATAAGTCAAAAGTAGAAATTACATATTTCATATAAACTGCTTATTTATTTGTTCATTTCTTAACCAGACAACTCCATAAAAACATAACATTTGAAAAACAGATATTTATTCGTTCTTTTCCGCTATTTTTGTTGATCCCCAAAAGGTCCTCAACAGCCATTCAAAAAATTATCTGCAGATCTTGGTATTGTAAGGGAATAGATAAGTACAGAGTTACCTAGGTTGATTGGCAACCCTAGCGTAAGAAATAATGGGTCAGAGGCAGGCTAGTACCGAAAGTGCGCAATTCTGGGAAAGATCCGTTTCTGATCAGGTATATAAAGAAAACATGATAGAATTTTAATAGATCTGGCTTTGTATGCTGAGCACGTAGGGGCCAGCGGGTCGGAGGAAGATCATTTGTCGTGCAAGCGTGAATGAGATATTTATTGTCGGTGGAAAACCATGTATATGTAAGCTAATAATCAGTTTATACTTTTGTCATGTGGATGGTTGCAAGTTATGTCCATTCTGTGCTTTCCTCCTTCTACCAGGCCCAACCTCACTTAGGTATGATTTAGATAATAAAAATAGACATTGAGTAATCAGAACTCCATATTAATTTAATTATTCTATGTAAGATGTTCGTGTTTAGCAACGTGCAAAATGTAGGTTTTGTATGTGCACATGATTATGTATTACTGTGTTCTATGTAAGAGCATGGTTGCATGCAATATATGCCAGTTAGTTAGTTTATGATAACAGTCGGAATCTTAATCTTTTAAGTATTTTTATTTTGAGATTTATACAGAGAACGATTTTTGTTGCAAATCCCACTAACATACACATGTAAAATTGTTTTACTGATTTCTGTTAATTTATCGTTGATCTATTTTTGTAGGATTCCAAATATTGAAAGACATTGTTTTAATTCTTTTGCTGATAGATATATAAGCTAATAAATAACAATATGTATGTGCTTATCCCTTGTGTGATTTTGCCAACTATGTAAACTGATGATTAAAACAATATAAGTTTATGATCATTTGAAGAAGTAGTATTGACTGTGTTTTGTTTTCTATCATTAGTGTAGTGTCTGAATGTGTTAGTCTGTGTAATATTCAATCTTCATATACCTATAAAGATAGATACCAACAATAAGAATATAATATGACAACATATAAATTACAGACAAATATCAGCCCATTAAAATATAATAATTCCTATATAGCACACTATGAAGAGGTCTCATCGACACTGAAAGGTATGAGGAAGAATAAAAGAATAAAGACAATCTGAAACTTGATCGACACTGAAAGGTATGAGGAAGAATAAAAGAATAAAGACAAAATTACACGCGAAAATGCACCTTCCTGTATTGTTAAAGCACTTGTGGACACAATAAAGCAACTGTGGTTTGAAAGTTGTCCCCATTCTCCCTTACATCCCTGATCTGGTGCTAGGTTATTATCACGTCTCCGTTTCACATAAAGAGGCTCTAGGCGATCGCAGGTTCACCTCTTATGATAAAACTAAGGAAGGTGCACATCTGAATTATAGAGTAGAAGAATGAATGAAAGAATAGTTAGTGGAACGATAGAAGAAGTACATCGGTTAGCAGGGGAGCTATGTGGAGAAGTGATGTGACCGCTATGTTCACAGTTACGGTATTTAATGCTGTGTTTACTTTTTTTATTCTCTCTCGTATACAAGGAAGAAGACAAGGTACAAAGTATATATATATATATATATATATATATATAGAGAGAGAGAGAGAGAGAGAGGATTATTCATTAGCGCGTGAAACATTTCAGCAGAAATTCGCAACAAATAAACTACGTAACGGATACGAAATTTATTTTACACTGAATTACATATAAGTTTTTTTTGACGTATTTCACAGCTGCTCAATATGTCCACCTTTGATTATGCTGAAGACATCTATACAATAACCAATTTAATCCCACACGAGTACCAAAATATCATGGTCGACCAGAGCCATGGCAGCGGTGATATGGTTGTTAAGATCTTGGAGATTAGCGGGCAGTGACGGCACAAAGATGGTGTCCTTCCAAACCCCCATAAGAAAAAGTCTCAAGGAGTTGAATCAGGGGACCGGGATGGCCACTCCATTAACGCGTCATCCTGTCGTCCTCTGCTCCCTATACATCTCTGTGGGAAATTTTGACTGAGATACTCTCGCGCGTCTCTGTGGTAGTGAGCTGGACAGCCGTCTTATTGAAAAATGTAGCCATTACTGTCTTCATTCAACTGACGCAGCAAGTTTTTCAACATAGATAAGTAAATCATTCCAGTGATGGTGGGCTCTTCAAAGAAAAATAGTCCATACACCTTCTCTTTCGAAATAGCGTAGAAGACATTCACCTTATGTGAGTCTCGCGCATGTTCTGTGAATAAGCAGGGATTTTCGGTCCCCCAGATGCGCACATTGTGCCGAATCACCTTTCCAGACACACACGGAAAGTAGCAGTGTGTCGCTAAAGATGACAGAGTCTTTGTCATTTTCGTTGAGATAGTGAGGCAGCTGAAGTTTTTAAGGTTTACACTTTAATCTCTTACGGAGAATTCGGCATACTGTTGATTGTGAGACTCCAACCTGTAAAACTTGCATGTGTTGCACTTGGGGGGGGGGGTGCATCGCTGGTAAGCTTCACTAACACGATTCACAGTTTCTTTGCTTGGTCCTGGACGTCCATGCCGAGGAGCTGTGCACAGACAGCATTCATGCCGGAATTTCTCATACTACTTCTTGATACTTTTGAAAACAGGTACTGCCTTCTGGAATTCCAGCTGTTGAAGAAGTAAACCATTTTGCATATTTCGGCAGCTACATAGACCAGGATGGTGACACCAGAAAGGAAGCTAGAATTCGAATTGCGAAAGCAGCATTGACCTTCAAAAATCTTGAGAACATATGGTACTCAAAAGTTATAAGTACAAAATCCAGATTAAGTTACTCAGTTCAAATGTGATATCCACTCTCATTTATGCATATGAACATTGGAAAACAACTGAAGAAATGGACAAGAAATTAGACTCTTTCGAAAACAAATACCTAAGAAAAATTCTTGGTATAAAGTGGAACGAATTCAAGAACAACGCAGAGATAAGACAGATGACCTGTCTCATGGGTGATCAGAAAAATAAGATGGACATACGTCGGTCATGTGATGAAAAGAAACAATCAGAGGATCCCCAAACAAGCTTTCAAGTGGAACACAACAAGCCGAAGAAAAAAAGGTCGACCACGTGAAACTCTAAAGAGGCCGGTTCAGTGGGCATAACATCCCTTGATGAGATTGAAAAGAAGAGAGGAAATCTTATCAAAATATCATGCGGGACATATAACGTTTAGCTGCATCGGAAGGATATATAACATAAAACACACACACCACATACACACACACACACATATATATATATATATATCTTGAAGAACACAAACATTTTACAGTAAAAAATATTTATGTACTTGAATCACCATGCCAAGGAAATGCATTTTTTAGCGAGAGCACTTTAAGTGTTTACGTACTGTGTTTAGAATAACAAGATTATCGAGAATGGCATACGTTTGTATAAACAGATTCAAAGCTGAAAAGTCCGACAGAAGCAGCAAGATCTATACAATTTCATATTACGATCCGAGAAGAGAGCTTCAGTTTTTTGAAAGAGCCGATTTCAGCAAGGTTAGTGAACCATTCGGAAATACGCCAATAATTACAATGTCTGACAGCACAGTATTTGTTGTTTACCTCGAAATATTTAATTTGTTAGACGTAGTCTGTCTTATATGTATAGTGTGCTTTTTGTTGTCTGACTGGAAATATTTAATTCGTCAGACGTAGCCTGTGTTATATGTATAGTGTGCTTTTTGTTGTCTACTTATATACCTTATATCCTTCCTGTGCAGTTAAACGTCACATAGGGCTCGCACAGTAGTTCGCCAATTTTTCCTGTCTTCGGCAAACCTTTCAATCTCTTCAAGGGATTTTATGCCTATTAATTTGGCCTCTCTTAACAATGTCCTCTTTAGTGTTTCACGTGGTCTGCCTCTTTTTCTTTGGCCTGTTGTGTTCCATTTGATAACTTGTCTTGGGATTATCTGACTGTTTCTTCTCATCACGTGACCATCTCCTTTTCCTGATCAACCATGAGACTGGTTGTTGTTTGCTCATCTGTCTTATCTCTGCATTGTTCTAGAATTCGTTCCACTTGATGCTGAGTATTTTTATTAGGCATTTGTTTTTAAAAGAGTCTAATTTCTTGTCTATTTCTTCAGTTGTTTTCCAGCTTTCGTATGCATAAATGAGGGTGGATATTCATCATCATCATCACCATCATCATCATCAGCTGCCTTGCCGACTGGCGTTGGCTATTATGCTTCTCCAGGGTACACGATCCTTCATGCAGGCCATCAACTCAGTTGGTGATCTCCTCTCACACCATCCTGTCAGACTGTCCAGTATCATTTCTCTTGGTCTTCCTCTGGATCTTCTTCCTTCTATTTTTCCTGTTGTTATAATATTTTCAATGCCCCCTCTTCTCATTGCATGTCCTATGAAAGTACATTGTCTCTCTCTTATCTTTTTGACAAGATTTTTTTGTTTCTCCAGCTCTTCTCATACATTCATTATTTATTTGTGCTGTCCAGGGGATTCGCAACATTCTTCTAATAAACCACATTTCTGCTGCTTCCAATGATTTGTGTGCAGACCTGCCTATTGTCCATGATTCATTTCCATATAACAATATAGGTTCAATATAATAGGGATATTATATACTGTGACTGCAGTAAAACTGGTTTAAATAAAAAAAAAGGTAGATAGAGGTGTATGGTATAGTTTTACAAAGTGAGGGAGGGAGCGAGTAAAGTGAGAAAAAACGAATAGAAAGTATGAGAATGTATAAATGAAAAACATACAACATCCGATATCCCGGCGTGAGCCTTTTTCGAGGATTACATGCATAACGAGACAAAAAAACTTATCTTAATGTGGCCTCCTCCAGAAGTAGAAAACAGAGAAATATGTGTATTAGAAGGAAGGAAAACGTGGACCACGACAAAGGATACCCGATAAAGACAATCGTAAAGAAGAGGTGGAGAGAGAGAGAGGAGGAAAACAAGTGGTAGAAAGGGTGGGGGCAAAAGGCAATAGAAACATGATAGCCGCTAGAGGAGGTTCGGTGGGGGGGGGGGGGAGAAGGGGACGCGGAGAGATAATGAATGAAGAACATAAACACCTGCAGGGAGAAAATGTGAAACTGGTGAATAGGACAAGACCCTATAAACACCAATATTTTGCCAGAGAAGAAAAGAGGGTGGTGGTAGGGAGGGGTAGCATAGAGAAAGAAAGTGGAGTTTTAAAAAAAAATGGGGGGAGGGGGAGTGGAAAACTAAAGAAGTTACAGAAAGCTGAAGACATTGTTAATTCCAGCTGGGTGGAGACAGCCAGTCAGGAAAATAAGGCGCTGTTCTAGGACCTTCAGCAGAACAAGAGCGGATCGCACTAACAGAAATGTCCTGTTTTCCCCTGTGATTGCTAAGGCAAAAATGTTTAGCCACAGGTGTCCAGGCCTTCTTAGAAATATCATTGAGATGCTGGCGAAGTCGATCTCCTAAGCGTAAGACAGTCTCCCCTATGTACTTCAAACCGCAATGTTTACACATAATAGCATAAATAACATTGCATGAAGTACAGGCGAAACCCTCATGAACTGATAACGTGGACTTAGGGAAGGAGATCTGGCTAGCCTCGACAACAAACAGACACGTGTTGCATCTACGGCGTCCGCAACGTCTGGTACCATAAAAAGTGTCATCATCTGTCTTGAGATGACTATGAATTAAAAGGTCCCTGAGGTTCTTGTCCCGTCTGTAGGCTACCAATGGGGGTTCCCCAAAAAGTTCACATGTATCAGGCTCGGTCTGGAGGAGATGGAGGTGGCGAAACAGCATGTTTTTAACTGCCAAGCTATGAGGGTGGTACGTGAGTACTAATTTAACTCTGTCCGAGCTACAGTGCGGTTTAGGAGTGAGGGCTTGTTGCCGCGATATATGGTTGATGCGGTTCCAAGATGACGAGAGAACATGTTCCGGATAGCCGCGTTGACGGAAGAAATCTAGCATTTTATGGCCTTGATCCTGGAAATCCAAATCCTCATTACACAAACGTCGCAACCTAAGAAGCTGGGAAAAAGGAATAGAGTCCTTACACGATCTGGGATGGGAGGAAGAGTACAGGAGATAGCTGTGAGAGTCTGTAGGTTTATAGTGGATAGAAGTAGTAAGCCCAGAAAGGCCGATAGTTACGGCAATGTCAAGAAAGTTAGCTGAAGTAGCAGAGATATGGGAGGTGAAAGAAATGACAGGATTGTACTTCTTAACAAAACTGATAAAGTTGTTAAGATCTTCCTCTGGCATTGATGTTACCTCAATGTATAAAATCGGAAAAAAGTAGGAGCAGCTTTATTACTTAACGATTACAAAGTTGTGACGTTTCGGCGTGAGCCTTAATCATACAAAAACATACAGGACGAAGAAATAGAGAGAGGAGATAAAGTATAGATTCACATGAATACTGTTTAAAAAAAAATTTTTTTAACGGAGTACTTAGCTGTAAATTGCAAAGTGTGGCTTGTCCGGTGGTGTGTGTCAGGAATGGATCTGGTAGGACGTGGAAATTGTTTAAATAGAGACCTGTGACATGTGGTCGGTGGGTTGTAACTGGGGGTGGTGGATGGGGAACCGGGGAGGGGAGAGAGAGTGACGCACTACTGGCCTAGCTAGGAGAAATTGAAACAGGTGATTGGGGAAGAGGGGTTGCAGAGAAGAGGGGTTGCAGAGAAAATAGCGGGGTTGCAGAGTGATGCTTGAGGAAGTTTGAAAAGTAAGAAGGGGCGGATTTAGTGGAGAGGTACTATAATGATTGAAGAAGATGATGTTACGTGTAACTAAACAGCAAGTTTAACCCATGTGGTTCCAGCGTCCCATAATTTTGAATGCAGCGGTTCTCAAGTGCCAGGCGGCTTGTGTCATCTGCGTGACATTGTTTAATGGCTGTTACCAGAAAATCAGATTTGCCTCTGTGGTTGGGGCCATTGAAATGATTTGGGACAGGTTTCGAAGCATGCTGGGCGATGTCGTACAGATGATTTTGCATGCGGTCCCCTAATCTGAGGCCAGTCTCACCGATATATGTTATCCTGCATCTTTTGCAAATGATGACATATATCACATTGTTAATTCCAGCTGGGTGGAGACAGCCAGTCAGGAAAATGAGGCGCTGTTCTAGGACCTTCAGCGTATATTTCCCGAAATGTGATATATGTCATCGTTTGCAAAAGATGCAGGATAACATATATCGGTGAGACTGGCCTCAGATTAGGGGACCGCATGCAAAAACATCTGTACGACATCGCCCAGCATGCTTCGAAACCTGTCCCAAATCATTTCAATGGCCCCAACCACAGAGGCAAATCTGATTTTCTGGTAACAGCCATTAAACAATGTCACGCAGATGACACAAGCCGCCTGGCACTTGAGAACCGCTGCATTCAAAATTATGGGACGCTGGAACCACATGGGTTAAACTCGCTGTTTAGTTACATGTAACATCATCTTCTTCAATCATTATAGTACCTCTCCACTAAATCCACCCCTTCTTACTTTTCAAACTTCCTCAAGCATCACTCTGCAACCCCGCTATTTTCTCTGCAACCCCTCTTCTCTGCAACCCCTCTTCCCCAATCACCTGTTTCAATTTCTCCTAGCTAGGCCAGTAGTGCGTCACTCTCTCTCCCCTCCCCGGTTCCCCATCCACCACCCCCAGTTACAACCCACCGACCACATGTCACAGGTCTCTATTTAAACAATTTCCACGTCCTACCAGATCCATTCCTGACACACACCACCGGACAAGCCACACCTTGCAATTTACAGCTAAGTACTCCGTTAAAAAAATTTTTTTTTAAACAGTATTCATGTGAATCTATACTTTATCTCCTCTCTCTATTTCTTCGTCATGTATGTTTTTGTATGATTAAGGCTCACGCCGAAACGTCACAACTTTGTAATCGTTAAGTAATAAAGCTGCTCCTACTTTTTTCCGATTTTATACATTCTGGTATCACAGCTTTACTGCAGTGCTTAGTTGCATACTTATACACCAATTATTGTGTTACTGATGTTACCTCAATGCTGTCATCTATGTGGCGTCTATAGAAGGCGGGAAAAGGGCCTCTAAAGGCTCTCAGAACCTTGTGTTAGGAAGTGACCCATGAACAGACACGCGTAGCTTGGGCCCATCTTGGTACCCATGGCTATACCACTAATCTGGTCGAAGTAAAGGCCATTGAATTCAAAAGAACTGAGTTGGAGGACAAGTCGTGTAAGGTTGCAGAATAGTAGACGTAGGAATAGAGGGATTGCGTCTTTTGTTCAGAAAGAACTTGACGGCCTGAAGTCCCTGATCATGCGGGATGGATGTGTATAGGGAGACTACATCAAGGGTGAAGATACGGTAGGTGTGACCAGACAGGAGTGTAAGGGTCTCAAAAGCAATGAGAGCATGATTCGTGTCCTTAAGATAAGTGGGCAGACTAGTGACCAGGAACCATCCACCTGGACACCTTCAGCAGGAGCCCATAGTGTCCGCGTGTTCCTGCCCTACGGAACAAATCTCTAAATTCCAGTATTTTGGACATTATTAGTTGTGAAGATTTTTCATCTACATTAGTTAGACAGTTTGTTTAGAATTATGATTGCATATTATTTATTAAACTGATTTTCAGCATTATATATTGCTTGTACTGAATTTGTAACACCAATGAAGGTAAAAATGGCTTCATCTCAGTCCACTTCAAACTTGTTGTGCGTAGTTCAAGACACTCTGTCAAGAATCAATGAGGACATCAAAAACTCACATGTCTTTTCAGCTGTAGAAAAGTTTGATGGAGACCCAACTAAGTTGAAACATTGACTCATCGAGATAGACAAGTTGATGGATGTAAGGGCTGCAGACCTGTACACTAAGAAGCTCTTGGTGCACCTTCGCACGACAAGTCCTTTGTCTGATTTTGTAAAGCAGCGCCTTCGGCTTCAGAAGTCAAGGGAGGAGTTTGCTAGCACGCTATGCAGTGCTACAGACTCCCTAAGATGCCTGGCACACGCCAACCTCAATTAGACAGACTCCTGGACAGTCCATCCAAGGCTTAGCTGATCGCATCAGCGGTGCAGCTAAAGTTGCTTTCTCTGCTGTGGAAATAGTCATGCCGCTAGCGCAGAGACAGCTTGTACAGACCTTCAATGATGCAGTTACTGAGGCATAAACTTGACACTTTTGACAAAGCCACAGGTTTAACTCTGCAAGAACATGCTCTTAAGAAGTCGGTGAATATTAGTTGTAGTTCCCGAAGGGGTTTTGTTTCAGACTCTTTAGTTATAAAAGAGATATCAACACACACACACACACACACACACACACACACACACAGAGAGAGAGAGAGAGAGAGAGAGACCTCGTGCGAGTTCGCAGAGAGTACAACTGGTCTCCGTCAAGAGAATTCTCAAATGCCAGCTACGCATAGAGTAGAAAGTAGGACAGACCACCAGAGGTCAAATACCAGAAGAAGTAGACCCCCAAGTACACTACCACGTGAAACTAGATATTGTTTTACTTGTGGAAGACGGGGTCATAGAGCCAGATTTTGTAGGCAGGGTGGCAGAGATCACAGTTCACGTTTAAACTGAATAGTCGACGTACTGTAAACTCGAGGCCGTCCGATCGAGTAATTACACCATCCAAACCTTCCATGAAATCTGTTCATTTTTCCCATGCTTCACCTCTACTCTCGGTGGCTGCGAACACACCTACACCTGCTTCTGTCCTAATTTGTATTGGTTCGTGTAGAATTAGAGCTTTGTTAGACACAGATTCGAGTGTCTGTTTGCTTGAGGATTCTGCATACAGATCCTTACATTCTGCTCCGAAACTCTTGCCTGCTAGGATTACTCTGCAGACTGTCACTGCAGCTTCCATGTGAGTGATTTACAGAGTTTGCCTACCTATTTCTATTGCTGGTGTTACTGTTTCTCACTGTTTCTATGTGATTCATAATATGAACTGTTCCGCCATTCTTGGAAGTGATTTTCTTTCTCGCGCTGGTGGTGTTGTGGACTAAAAATCTAATACACTAAACATCCATATCAAGAAGATTCCTTTAGAGTTAGATGCATACATTGCTTCTATTCTTTGTGTTCAGAGTTCTTCGCTACTTTATCCTCATTCTGTCAATCTTATTCTTCTCAAGGTGAAAGCTCAGCCATATTTCCCCTCTGGAAGTTTTTATATGTTTCAGGGCATAGACACACCTTTCTTACTCTCACAACCCAAGTTAGAGTTGGTGGATTCAATCTCTGAGCTCCGCACATCTTACTGTCCAGTGATGACAGTCGTCAGTCATTCTCCACACTTCCTATTGTCCAGTGATGACAATCATCAATATTCTCCACACTTCCTACTGTCCAGTGATGACAGTCATCAATCATTCTCCACACATCTTACTGTCCAGTGATGACAGTCATCAATCATTCTCCACACTTCCTACTGTCCAGTGATGACAATCATCAATCATTCTCCACACTTCCTACTGTCCAGTGATGACAGTCATCAATCATTCTCCACACATCTTACTGTCCAGTGATGACAGTCATCAATCATTCTCCACACTTCCTACTGTCCAGTGATGACAGTCATCAATCATTCTCCACACTTCCTACTGTCCAGTGATGACAATCATCAATCATTCTCCACACTTCCTACTGTCCAGTGATGACAGTCATCAATCATTCTCCACACTTCCTACTGTCCAGTGATGACAGTCATCAATCATTCTCCACACTTCCTACTGTCCAGTGATGACAGTCATCAATCATTCTCCACACTTCCTACTGTCCAGTGATGACAGTCATCAATCATTCTCCACACTTCCTACAGTCCAGTGATGACAGTCATCAATCATTCGAGAAAACATATCAAACTAATACAAGGTTGCGTTTTAGGCAAGTTGACACCACTCACGGAGTCAGTGGATTCTGTTGAGCAAGATTCTGGTACTGAGGAGTCAACAACTGAAGGTTGTTCTGAGACTATCGTTGGACAGGTTCAGTGCCTTGATGAGCACAAGGACATTATATCCAGTTTGTTGACACAAAACAAGGATGTCTTTGACTTGACTGATTCCGAGATTTCTTACACCTCGAGAGTACAGATGGAGATTGATACAGGCGATCATCCGCCAATCTCCATGAAACCTTATCGTACTCCTTTGGCGAGTAGAGAGGTGATCGAGAAGGCCGTCGAGAATATGTTGCGAAATGGAACCATTTCCCGCACGATCTCAGAGTGATCATCACCAATTGTCTTGGTGAGTAAGAAAGATGGTACACATCGTTTCTGTTGCGATTACCGTGCACTCAATGCTGTGACGTGTTCATTGTCGTATCCTTGGCCACGCATTGAGGATATTCTCAGCACGATAGGAAAAGCCAAATTTTTCAGCACTTTGGATGCTCGATGTGGCTTTTGGTGCATTCCCTTGTCCAAAGATGCACAGCAAAAGTCAACATTTAGCTGCCATCTTGGCTGTTTCAAGTTTTCTTTTATTAGCTTCGGTTTAAAAGGTACACCTTCTACCTTTGTCGCACTCATGGACACTGTATTACAAGAAGGTTTTACTCAAGCCTATATCGACGATATACTGGTGTTCACTGATAGAACGATCGAGACCATGTTCGCGATATTCAAACGGTATTCGACCTGTTACGCGAGCATAAGGTCAAGCTCAAACCATCAAAATTCCATTTTGCGGTCTCTGAAACCAAGTATCTCGGGTATGTCATCAGCCAGTCAGGCATATCTCATGAATTTGAGAAGGTCAGAGCCATTGCCGAAATGCCGTCTCCTTTGAATGTGAAGGAGGTGCATTCTTTTCTAAGGACGTGTAGCTATTATCGACGTTTCATTCCCCATTTTTCGAAGATAGTGGCTCATATTGTGGACCTCAACAAGATGGGTCATAGGTTCAGGTGGTCTCCAGATCGTCAAATGGCGTTCGAGTTTCTGAAGAATCGCCTTGCGAAGATAGCGCTTCTCTCGCATCCTGATTTACAGAAAGCACTTACCATGTATACAGATGCTTCCAATGTTGCGGTTGGAGCCTGTTTAGTGCAGACATGTTTCACTTCTGATGGGCTCTCTGTCGAAGAGCCATTGTACTTCCTTTAGCAAAAACTGTCGCGCTCTCAGTTTAAGTGGTCTACTTTCGAAAGAGAAGCGTATGCTGTCAATTACGCCACGCAGAAGTTGAGATATTTCCTACCGAATAGACACTTAGCTGTGAAGTCTGGCCATAGACCCTTGGAGAATACATTCCTCAGTCTGCAGGAGATGCCAGACATAAAGCTGCAGAGGTGGTTTGCTAATCTCTGCACCTTGAACTTCCAGATATTGTTTCATCCGGGTGCGCGGAAGGAAACTTTAGCACGTTTCGATGGTGCCACCTCTGTACCAGTATCTGCGCATGTTGTTGAAGGGACCTCCCTCAGTCAAAGGGGTCTGAGATGTGTGACATCAAGTCAGTGCGCATTGTGGAGGCCTATTCACAGGAAGGGCCCCGCTTTTGGTAGATTGCTCAGTTCAGAATGACCTACATGTCCCTGTCAGCAGAAAAAGAGAGGGTAAAGAGGGCGACCAATATCTTGTGTCCCATATTTCAGGACGTCGCCATTAATGTATCGTTGCCTAGTGGGACCTTCCAGAGGCAGTATGTTCAGGACCGTTGAGGATCTTACTTGTCGCGTCCTACTAGACAGAGATTTTCTCTTCCGCCGTCTCCTCGCTCCTGCCATGGCACCTGAAGGAAACCCAGCAGAGAGTGGTCTCAGGAGCTCAGGAGCTCCCATGTGGGTGGATGATTTGCGACTCCGGCATAGACGGAAGAAACGGAAGAGATGCCATATCCATCATCAATCTCAGAAGGAGCACTGTCCTTACAGTGAAGATTACTATCCTGACGAGACTTCAACTAGTGCCGATTGCGATACGGAGATTGATCAGTTGTACGTCTCCGATCGTAAGCTCGTTGTGGCAATAGGGCAGATAATCCATGGCGTGGACATGGAAACGTTCACAGTGAAAAACCTTCACATGGCGCTTATGGAAAAGTTCCCTCTATTGGAACTGGAGATGAGAAAGCAGTTTATAGAGCACGTTGTGGTCAATCTAGTAAATTCATTTCCTCTTACTGTATAGTTTGGGAATCTATTGAAATTTCCATTAAAGCACAATAGACACTAGTTGGGTAGTGTTCTTCAAATTCGTTCTCACATTCCAGAATCCAATCCTTCTCACATGTTTGGGGCCGACGAATGAGCTCCTCGGAGTTGGCATCCCTGATGCTCGGTTGGTTTCTCTGCTAGTTTCCTTAACGTATCTTTTTTTGCCATCTGGAGTCGCCTCTAGATAGGTCCCAGGATAAGGTTTTTAGCCTTATACCCAACTCCCGGTACATGATATGTAACAGATCAAGCGGAATTCCGCTGATTTCTGCATACTGGCGAGAGCGTTAAAAAAACATCCGCCATCTTCACGTCACCCTCATTTACGCATGCGAAAGCTGGAAAATAACTAAAGAAATAGAAAAGAAATTAGACTCTTTTGAAAACAAATGCCTAAGGAAAATACTCGGCATCAAGTGGAATGAATTCAAGAACAATGCAGAGATAACACAGATGACTGAACAACAACCAGTCTCATGGGTGATCAGGAAAAGGAGATGGACATATGTTGGTCACTTGACGAGAAGAAATGATCAGAGAATCCCAAAACAAGCTATCAAGTGGAACACAAAAGGCCGAAGAAAAAGAGGTAGACCTCGTGAAACTCTAAAGAGAACATTGTTAAGAGAAGCCAAATTAACAAGCATAAAATCCTTTGATGAAATTGAAAGACTCACCGAAGACAGGAAAAATTGGTGAACTACTTTGCGAACCCTATGTGACGTTTGACGGCACGAAAAGGATATATATATATATATATATATATATATATATATATATATATATATATATATATATTTTAAACTTTGGAATTTTTTTTTTACTCACGGTTAGTTTTGATATAAGGTCATTAGGCAGACTTCACGTGAAATAAAATTTGAGAAAGTTCAAGGCAAATCTGTAGGGAATATTTAAGCTTGAACAACTTTTGTTAGATCTGATTTTGTGTAGAATGTTTCGCTGAGTGGTCATTTTTCCTAGTGGAGTAGTTACAAGCCAGTTTTAGTAATGTAATAATTTTAGCTCAGCATATTGTCCTTTAGGACAGTGTTTCTTTATCATGTAGATGTTAGGAGTAGTGTCCTTGTCAGGACAGATCTGTGTGCTCAAGAGAGGTGTTGTAAGTTCACTATAGTATAAATAGTTGTTTTTACTTGCTTATTGTTGTCAGGATTTTCTTCCCCATGGCGCCAACTACGTACCCAGGAAGCTCGTGTATCGTTTGTTATATCACCCGCCATGTTAGCAGTCCGTTTTCCTTCCTCATCTCCATCTTCCATCATTCTTTTTTTTCATTCAATAATTGTTTGATCTGTATCTTAGAACTTAGTCTATTCATTACCTACATGGAGTTATTTATTATCTGTTAGTCCTGTTAACCCAATAGGAAGTCCTGTACAAGTTTTCATTACGTGACAGTGTTGTTTTTGTTGTGGCAGTTGCGAATCTGGCATTGTTGTGTCACTCGTGGTATACCATAGGTGAAAGTTTGCTTTTTTTTTTTGGTAGTGTTACCAACTCTTACAGGCAACAACATGTAAATCTTTCTAATACAACTAGCGTCCACAAAAAGATCACTATCTCTGACTCTCTGTATACTGTCACAGAGTCATGCGCCTATAGATGATGCCGTTTTGGTACAATTAGTAATATATCATGCGCGAAGGAAAATCTTTTACACAAACACTCCAGGTGAAAAATCATGCTTTCCTAAACTTTGGTTCCTTAAACAATTTCCTAACAATTTCTCTACTACTAAATTTAGACTGGTGTGTCAACACAAATATTCCCAAGCTGACATATAAGAAACTGTTCTTAACTAAACTCAAAATATCCAATACAAATTACCTGTCAAAGTTACTGAAACTGAGAAATTTCTCACGCAGCAAGGGGGCTACAAGCAAGGGACATGATCATATAGCTTCATTATAAAAATTAATTACTTCCCTTACAACATACTATCACCCACTCACTTTCTCTCTCTTTTGTTTTTCTATACACCGCATGGTGCTGCTAGATAATTGTACCACGGTGATGTTGTGAGGGTTTTTAGATTAAAATAGCCTGGACGAAAGGACCACCTTGTTGATCATGGTACCTTCCGTACGAATTTTACTTCTCTCTGTGAATACGTAATCATGTCTTCGGACGTCTAGTCTTGTCATCCGTGATGGAATGAATTTTATATGCTTGCTTTGTTGATGCAAACTACTATCACTAATTTCAATAATGCCCAAGTTCTAAACTTGCTATCACTTTTCCTCAGTATCTATAAACACTTAAACATTAAAATAGGTTAAGCACAATTACAACTGTATTTTAAGTAAAATGGTTTTTTTTTTTACTTTCATGTAAAATTGTTTAAATGACTCCGATTTCTCGGGTCTCTAAGATTACGAGTTTTCTCCCTTTCCCATGCGCCAGTAGTGGAAAGTACTTGTCTTTTCTGGTTGTTGTATGTCTCCGTACATTATGTCTGTAGCGGATGAGTTTAGTAGCATGTAGTGGATGAATTTAGTGGCATGTGGTGGATGAGTTTTGTGACATGTAGTGGATGAGTTTTGTGACATGTAGTGGATGAATTTAGTAGCATGTTGTGGATGAGTTTTGTGACATATAGTGGATGAGTTTTGTGACATGTAGTGGATGAATTTAGTAGCATGTACTGGATGAGTTTTGTGACATGTAGTGGATGAATTTAGTGGCATGTAATGGATGAGTTTTATGACATGTAGTGGATGAGTTTAATGGCATGTAGTGGATTTTGTGACATGTAGTGGATGAGTTTTGTGACATGTAGTGGATGAATTTAGTGGCATGTAGTGGATGAATTTAGTGGCATGTAATGGATGAGTTTTGTGACATGTAGTGGATGAATTTAGTGGCATGTAATGGATGAATTTAGTGGCATGTGGTGGATGAATTTAGTGGCATGTAGTGGATGAGTTTTGTGACATGTAGTGGATGAATCTACTGCATGTAATGGATGACTTTTGTGACATGTAGTGGATGAATCTGGTGCATGTAGTGGATGAGTTTGGTGACATGTAGTTAATGAATCTGGTGCATATAGTGGATTAATTTAGTGGCATGTAATGGATAATTTTGGTGACATGTAGTGGATGAGTTTGGTGGCATGGAAAGGTGTTAGTTTGGTGCATGTAGTGGATGAGTTTAGTGGCACGTAATGGACGAGTTTGGTAACATGTAGTGGATGAATCTGGTGCATGTAGTGGATGAGTTTAGTGGCTTGTAATGGATACGTTTGGTGGCATGGAAAGGTGTTAGTTTCGTGGCATGTAGTGGATACATTTGGTGGCATGTAGTGGATACATTTGGTGGCATGGAAAAGTGTTAGTTTGGTGGCATGTAGTGGATGAGTTTAGTGGAATATAGTGGATAAGTTTGATGACATGTCATTTCGATTATATGCCTGTACACTTCAGTCATGCAGGTGTTTTCACAGTGTCTTCTTGTCTATTGAAGTGGGTGGTCTGCAGTCACTCTGCAAATATTTGTGTGGTCTGCAGTCACTCTGCAAATATTTGTGTGGTCTGCAGTCACTTGCAAATATTTGTGTGGTCTGCAGTCACTCTGCAAATATTTGTGTGGTCTGCAGTCACTCTGCAAATATTTGTGTGGTCTGCAGTCACTCTGCAAATATTTGTGTGGTCTGCAGTTACTCTGCAAATATTTGTGTGGTCTGCAGTTGTAAGATAAAGGTAAAATTCCAGTTTCCATGTCATTAAGGAATATTGGGGGTACAGTGTCAGGCCCACATTTTGCTGTCGGCATCCAAATTTCGAAAGCTTTAAGAAAAGGTAACAAGGTTTTCTGGGCTTTATGAATTTGATGGCGATGACTCTCAAAATTGTTATGAATTTGATGGTGATGCTATATAGTTTATGGTGATATTATGTAATTGATTGTGATGTTGTGTATTTGACGACTCTCAAAATGTTATTTATTTGATGGTGATGAGTCTCAAAATGTTATGTATTTGATGGTGATTACTCTCAAAATGGTATGTAAGTGATGCAGAAGTTATATATTTGATGGTGAGTCTCAAAATGTTATGTATTTGATGGTGATTTCTCTCAAAATGGTATGTAAGTGGTGCAGAAGTTATATATTTGATGGTGATGACTCTCAAAATGTTATGTATTTGATGGTGATGACTCTCGAAATGTTATGTCTTTGATGGTGATGATTCTCAAATGTTATGTATTTGATGGAGATGTTATGTATGTGACAGTGATGACTCTTAAAAATTACATACACGGCTCTGCATCATTGCTGCATCTTAATCTGAATAGTCTGTAGCTTTTTGTCTTGTCAGAAAATATTAGAAGCACCCTGTATCCTGCACTGTTTGTGTCAGTGAAAGCTGTCCCTTCTCTATAGGCATGGGTTCAGTCCTTAGAGTATAATTCTATGTTCTCCTACGCACAAAACTTCACTGTGTTGGGATTCAATGTCTTCTCTTCCTTTTGGGAGTTAGTGTCCTGCATTTTGCTGTTCTGCTTTCGGCACCTGCGTTTTTTAGTTGGAGTCTTTTATTAAGCTAATCACTGCTTTACAGATATTCTGTTAGGATGGTCTGAAGATTATGTTTACGTCTTCCCACTGCTTCAGTGGTAGCTCTGCTTGTCTTTAAGTTACACGTGCGACAATGGGCGTTGGTCTCATTCTTTTACAAACGAAGTGAAGGGCTTGTGTAAAGACACTGTTGGATACTGTGAAATGTTGGAAAAGACTGTAGTCTATTAAAGATCTATCGTATCATGTGTATAGCTGCCAATATATCATGTGTATTATTGCCTAATAATAATAGTAAATAATAATAATAATAATAATAATAATGTGCAATAATATATTGCACATATAGCATGTGTATTATTCATTATGTCAGTCCGCAAGAACAGCGAAGAGCAGAACCTCTATCTTAATGCAAAGAAAACTAAAGTGATGACAACTGACAAAACAAACAAGGCAACTGAAATATGTATCAATGAGGAAAAACTGGAAGAAGTGGAGAGTTTTGAATATCTTGGATCACTACTAACTAATAATGGAGATACAATGAGGGAAATTAAAAGGAGGACATCTATTGCTCTTCAGAAAGTAAAACAAATAAAGAATCTGTGGAGAGGTGCAGACAGAACCACAAAAATAAGATTTTTAAGGACATGCATCTTTCCTATCGCAACATATGCCTGTGAGACCTGGACACTTAACAAAACAGCTGAGAAGCACATAAATGCCTTTGAATGTAAATGCTATAGAAGAGTTCTCCAAATATCGTGGATACAAAAAAGAACAAATATATCTATACTACAAGAGTTAAATATTGAAGAAGGCTGGCTAGTAAAGAGGATTAAAGAGAGAAAACTTAAATATTTTGGCCACATTAAACGTCATGATAATTTAGAGAAGACCGTATTGGAGGGATACATAATGGGAAAAAGAAAAAGAGGAAGACCGAAACGAAGATGGCTGCAAGACATCGTTGATGATCTGGAGATGGATGCAGCAGCTGCAGGCCATCTTGCTCACAACCGAGAGGCCTACAGGAGTGCTGTTTGGGAGGCAAAGTTCCGCAAGGGACATGCAAAGGAATGAATGAATGAATGAATTATTGCCTAATATATCATATGTATAATTGCCTAATATATCATGTGTATAGCTGCCTATTATATTATGTATATAATTGCCTAATACATCATATGTATAAATGCCTAATATATCATGTGTATAGCTGCCTGATAGCCTGTCTTCACTGGCTAGCAAAATAGGACTTGAAATTAACAAGGACAAAACAAAAATAATGAAAATTCCTCTCAATCAAAATGGAAAAATACACATAGAAGGGACAGATATTGAAGAAGTCAATCAATTTGCATACCTTGGCAGCTACATAGACCAGGATGGTGACATTAGAAAGGAAGTTAGGATCAGAATTTCAAAAGCAGCATCAATCTTCAAGAATCTTGAGAACATATGGAATTCAAAAGTTCTAAGCACAAAAACCAAGTTAAGACTATTCAATTCAAATGTAATATCCACCCTCATTTATGCATGCGAAAACTGGAAAATAACTAAAGAAATAGAAAAGAAATTAGACTCTTCTGAAAACAAATGCCTAAGGAAAATACTCGGCATCAAGTGGGATGAATTCAAGAACAATGCAGAGATAACTCAGATGACTGAACAACAACCAGTCTCATGGGTGATCAGGAAAAGGAGATGGACATATGTTGGTCACTTGATGAGAAGAAATGATCAGAGAATCCCAAAACAAGCTATCAAGTGGAACACAACAGGCCGAAGAAAAAGAGGCAGACCGCGTGAAACTCTGAAGAAGTCATTGTTAAGAGAGGCCAAATTAACAAGCATAAAATCCTTTGATGAGGTTGAAGGACTCGCCGAAGACAGGAAAAATTGGTGAACTACTTTGCGAACCCTATGTGACGTTTAACGGCACGGGAAGGATATAAGATATAAGATAAGATAGCTGCCTATTATATTATGTATATAATTGCCTAATATATCATATGTATAAATGTCTAATATATCATGTGTGTAGCTGCCTATTATATTATGCATATAATTGCCTAATATATCATGTGTATACATGCCTAATATATATCATGTGTATAGCTGCCTATTATATTATGTATATAATTGCCTAATAAATCATATGTATAAATGCCTAATATATCATGTGTATAGCTGCCTATTATATTATGTATATAATTGCCTAATATATCATGTTGATATTTGTTCACAGTGTGAGTACATCTCATGCCGAATGACAGATGCAGTAGAAACGGCCGATGCAGTTATTTTCTATGCTGCAAAGCTAAAAAATTCTCCAACCCCAAAATTCAGGAGAAATCCTGAACAAATGTAAGCAATTACAATGTCAGAAGTTTGATGACTTCAGGTTTTTTAAAAAATGTTTTCTAAAAATAAAAGAAACTTTAAACAGTTTTTTAATGTGTTTATACTTCGTTTTCGTTGATAATAATATAATTACCATGATTTCTCGTGTATGTATGTGTTATATGAATTGAATGATTTCTTATGTGTGTGTTACATAAGTATAATTATCATTGATAATTGATATATTAATGTCAGTTTGTAGCCATTGAGAGATTAATGAGATGAGAATGATTAACATTCTTCATTTGCTCACAATAAATATTTTTGAAAATGTAAAAAAAAAAAATTATAATTTACGTCTTCTTTTAAGATGGATTCTTAAAACGGACGAAGCGCCATCCAGATTTTCCTGGTTTCTAAGCTTAAACAGAACAGGAATTCGTGATCAGATTAACTGGACCATGACACATAAACTTGACAGCGATATCATTGATATTTATGGAAGACTTACAGAGAATGACCAACAAGTGGATAAGAACTATGGTATGTACATATCTAATAAAGAAGGAGTAACAGAATAAGTTGGGCGAAATATAATATTTAGATTTCCTTGTAATTATCCAGGAAGTAACCATTATCAACAACGGTAAGTGGTATATCAAAGAACCCGTCACACGTTTTTTTTTGCCGCTCGGATGAGACAAAGGCTGCTTTATTAAACCAAAAAAGGACAATCCTGAAGGAGGAGAAGAGAAGGAGGAAGGCATAAGGCAGCTAGAGCCTAGGTTCTCTTGCTTGCCCTGCAACTCTGCTAACTTGTCAGGTTAACAGAGTTTGTTTTTGTCGCAAGTTGTGGAACAGATCAGTCAGTCAGTCATTTACATGTCCCTTGACAGTAATTTGCATTTCTTTTGACTGAGTCAGCCAGTAATTTGTATGTCCCTTGACTGAGTCAGTCAGTCATTTGCATGTCTCTTGACTGAATCGTTCAGCAATTACCATGTCCCTTGCGGAACTTTGCCTCCCAGACAGCTCTTCTATAGGTTTCTCAGTTGTAAGCAAGATTCCCTGCTGCTGATGCATCCATTTGTAGATTATCAACGATGTCTTGTAGCCATCTTATCCTTGGTCTTCCTCTTTTTCTTTTTCCCATTATGTACCCTTCCAAGACAGTCTTCTCTAAATTATCATGACGTTTAACGTATCCAAAATATTTACGTTTTATCTCTTTAATCGTCTTTACTAGCCAGCCTTCTTCAGTATTAAGTTTTTGTAGTATGGATATATTTGTTTATATCTGTGGCCATAATATTTGAAGAATTCTTCTGTAGCATTTGCATTCAAAGGCATTTATGTGTTTCTCAGCTGTATTGTTAAGTGTCTAGGTCTCATAGGCATATTTTGCGATGGGAAAGACGGATGGCCTTAAAAATCTTATTTTTGTAGTTCTGTCTGTTCCTCCCCATAGCTTCTTTAATTGTTTTACTTTCTGAAGAGCGATAGAAGTCCTCCTTTTAATTTAGTTCATTGTATGTCCATTATTAGTTAGTAATGATGCAAGATATTCAAAACTCTTTACCTCTTCCAATTTTTCCTCAGTGATATATACTTTAACTGCCTTATTTGTTGTGTCATTTTTCATCAATGTAGTTCTCTTTGCATTAAGAGATTTTGCTAATGACAATATGAAGGAATAGGTGCTGGTCTTAAACTAACATTAAGTTGATACCACAGGCAATAACAAAATAAATAAGGCCAACTACCTATCTACTCAAAGTGTGCAAAACTGTGACGGGACGGTAGCGCCGAATTTATATAAGCAGGTTATGTGTAACAACAGGAAAAATAGAAGGAAAAAGATCAAGAGGAAGGCCAAGAGAAATTATACTGGACAGTCTGACGGGATGGTGTGAGAGGAGATCACCAACTGAGCTGATGGCCTGTATGAAGGATCGCGTACTCTGGAGAAGCATAATAGCCAACGCCAGTCGGCACGGCACATGATGATGATGATGATGAGGATATGTGTAGAGTTTCAGTCGGTCGGGAATTTTACGTTGAATACGTAAGACGATGCCAACAGATCGGGAGAGAGTCATGTTTTCGTTAAGGCCGAATGAATATGTATTTTCCTCGAATAAAATATTTATTATAGGTTTGCATACGCTTTATATAAATGAGCAGAGAATCCCAAAACAAGCTATCAAGTGGAACACAACAGGCCGAAGAAAAAGGGGCAGACCGCGTGAAACTCTGAAGAGAACATTATTAAGAGAGGCCAAGTTAACAGGCATAAAATCCTTTGTTGAGGTTGAAAGACTCGCCGAGGACAGGAAAAATTGGCGAACTACTTTGCGAGCCCTATGTGACGTCTAACGGCACGGGAAGGATATAAGATATAAGATACGCTTTATGTTTTGTGATGTGGATGGGAATAAGCTGTGATTGTCAACCCTTCCTATCCATCCTGCCCAACTCAGATATAGTTGTTGCTAGATGAATGTTTTATAAATAGTTATATTTTTTCATGTTTATATTCTATGTAAAATTTTGAAATTTGGTTCATTTTTAGTAATGGTTTATATGTGCATATAAATGTATGTATTATGGTAGGTATATATATATATGTATGCGTGTGTATATATATATATATATATATATATATATATATGCGTCTTTTTGACAAGTAGGCAAATAAAACATTTGAGTTCAGTAGTTTCAAATTATACAGAAAGAATTTTTTTATCGTACTCATTCATTCATTCATTCACTTGCATGTCCCTTCCGGAACTTTGCCTCCCTAACGGCACTCCTGTAGGCCTTTCGGTTGTGAGCAATATGGCCTGCTGCTGATGCACCCATTTGCGAATCATCAAAGATGTTTTGCAGCCATCTTTGCCTTGGTCTTCCTCTCTTTTTCCAGTTATGTATCCTTCCAAGACAGATTATCATAACGTTTAACGTGTCCAAAATATTTACGTTTTCTCTCTTTAATCCTCTTTACTAACCAACCTTCTTCAATACTGAGTTATTGTAGTATGGATATGTTTGTTCTTTTTTTTTGTTCCATGATGTTTGAAGAATTCTTCTGTAGCAAATAAATTCAAAGGCACTTACGTGTTTCTCATCTGTTTTGTTAAGTGTCCAGGTCTCACAGGCATATTTTGCGATGGGAAAGATGCAAGCCCTTTAAAATTTTATTTTTGTAGTTCTGTCTGTTCCTCTCCACAGATTCTTTAGTTGTTTTACTTTCTGAAGAGCGATAGATATCCTCCTTTTAATTTCCCTCATTGTATCTCCATTATTGTTTAGCAGTGATCCAAGATATTCAAAACTCTCCACTTCTTTCAATTTTTCCTCATTGATACATATATCAGCTTCCTTGTTTGTTTTGTCAGTTGTCATCAGTTTAATTTTCATCTCATTAAGATAGAGGTTCTGCTCTTCACTGTTCTTACGGACTGACATAAATAGTTTTCCAATTCCTTTTTGTGTTGTGAACAGTAATACTGCCGAAGTTATTACTAGCAGTAATAAATAGATTTTCGATTTATATTTAATAATGGCATAAACATGAATAAAATAACCATCGATTCAAGCAAAGAAATAAAACTAATAGGTTCTTAGAGAGGCTGAATAGACGAAGCAATAGCCAAAGTAAGAAAAAAAAATCCAGATTTATAGAACACGTTCTAGGTCAAGGCAAGCTATAATACAGGGTCCAGAATAAAAAATAGCTGGATTTTAAAAATGGAAAATAAACTAAGCGGTATACATGTTTTTGGTTTAAAAAAAGGGAAATGAAATTCAGAAAATTTCGTAATTCTGTTATTACTGACAATCATATTTAGGTTTTGAAAATTACGCCTGTTAGATGACCGGCATTAAATGTAATACATTCAGCCAGATGTCTGGAAAATTCCTGCAACACGATTTAACATGTTCAAAGGGATATTTTGAATGTAGTGTCGGATTCGATCCTTTAGGTCTACAACTGACTGTAGTCGACTAGCATACATCGTGTTCTTGAGGTACCCCACAAAAAGAAGTCTGCGGTGGATAAATCCAGTGACCTTACCGGCCAATGAATATCCCCAAATCTGGAAATAAGACGACCGGGAAATGCTTGTCGCAGCATGGCCATGGACTGACGGGCTGTGTGGGCAGTTGCTCCATCGTGCTGAAACCACATTAGTCTCTTATTTCTTTTAGCCAACTCTCATCATCATCATCATCATCATCAGGTGCCCTGCCGACTGGCGTTGGCTATTATGCTTCTCCAGAGTACACGATCCTTCATGCAGGCCAACAGCTCAGTTGGTGATCTCTCACACCATCCCAACAGACTGTCCAGTATCATTTCTCTTGGTCTTCCTCTTGATCTTCTTCCTTCTATTTTTCCTGTTATTATAATATTTTCAATGCCCCCTCTTCTCATTGCATGTCCTATACATTGTCTCTCTCTCTTATCTTTTTGACAAGATTTTTTTTGTCTCTCCAGCTCTTCTCATACATTCTTCATTAGTTATTTTTGCTGTCCAGGGAATTCGCAACATTCTTCTAATAAACCACATTATCCATGATTCACTTCCATATAACAAGATAGGTTCAATATATCATTTTAGGACTCGTTATCTAACATTCATTGATAAGGGTGTGTTGGATAATATGTTTCTCATTCTCTGAAATGCAGTCTTTGCTTGGCCTATTCTGTCCCTAATTTCTGTTCTGCATTTTCCATCTGAAGTTATTACTGGTCCAAGGTATTTGAATTTTTGCTCCTGCTTTAGAATAGTTCCGTTTAATTTAATACTGCATGTTGGTAGATTCTGTTTCTTAGATATAACCATAGTCTCTGTCTTTTTGATGTTCAAAGTAAGGCCTTTCTGTTCACTTTCTTTGGCGACTTTATCCAAGAGATTTTGCAGGTCTTGTTGGTTCTCAGCTATCAGTACTGTGTCGTCAGCATACGAAGGTTGTTAATATTGTGTCCTCCCATTTTTATGCCTAGTTCTGTGATGATCGGTCTTAGAATATTCTCGCTGTACAGAGAAAAAAAGGTCTGGAGATAGTAGACATCCTTGTCGCACCCCTTGTTTTATAGGTTGATATTTTCCAGTTCTATTTTCAACTCGAATTGCTGCTTCTTTCTGCCAGTATAGTAATTTTACATTCTCAGGTCTTTGCCGTCTATATTGATGTCTTCAAACATTTTAATGATTTCATTATGTTTCACCTTGTCGAATGCTTTGGTGTAATCAATGAAGCATAAGTAGAGATCTTTCTGTACTTTTAAAGCTCTTTCTGTTAGTGTTCGTAAAGCATAAATGGCATTGTGTGTTCCCTTTCCTTCAACAAATCCAAACTGTTCATCTGCTATTTCCATTTTTATCTTTTTCCTTGTTCTTCTCATAATGATTCTTAGAAGTAGCTTTGTTATGTGACATGAGAGGCTGATAGTCCGGTGGTCATCACATTCCTTTGCACCTGGTTTCTTTGGTAGTGCTATAAACATGGATTTAAGCAGGTCACTGGGAATATAACCACAATTGTAAATGTCATTCAGTAACTTGGTTATTATTTTATTCCTGTCTCCTCTAGCGCCTCTATTTCTTCTATTGTTATATTATCAGGACCAGTCGCTTTTCATTTCTTCATGTGTTTGATGGCATCTATGATTTCATCTTCAAGTATTGGTGGTCCATCATAGTTTTCAGTATCTGGTGTTAATTCTGGTCTTTCTCCCCCATATAGCTCACCGATGTACTCTGTACACCTGTCCACAATGTCTTCTTTTTCCATTAACATTTTACCTTCTTTCGATTTCAGGCATCCTGTGGTATATTTTGTTTTCCTGCCTGTGAGTTCACTAATTCGTTTGTGCATGTTTTTGCTGTCTTTATTATGAGAGTCCTCTATCTGTCTGCACTGTTCATTTAATCACACTTCCTTTGCTTCTCTGCATTTGCATCTTATTTCTTTATTTATCTTGCTATATTTTTCTTGGTTAATTTTACTCCTCCTCCTCTTGTCCATCAGTCCTAAGATGTCGTCTATCATCCATTTATTTTTAAGGGCTTATGTTTTTTGGTGGTATTATCTCCTTAACAATTTGGTGGATAGAATCTCTTAACATTTCCCATTGTTCATCTATAGTATTTATCTTTGCTGTTGCATTGTATCTATTTGTTATAATAACTTTGTAATGTTCTCGCAGTTCTTGGTCATTTTTAAGGAGTTCTATATTCAGTCTGATGTTTCTCACTTTTCTGCCTGCTTTCTTTAGCTTTATTCTAATTTTTCCACAGAGTGGGTCATGGTCACTATTGCAGTCGGCTCCTGGCATGGTTTTTGTTGTCAGTAATGCATTGCGGAATCGTTTGTTGATTAATATGTTGTCCATCTGGTTAAATGTCTTTTTGTCTGGGCTGCACTACATTGGCAGTCTTTCGGTATGTTGTTTAAACTAGGTGTTTCCTACAACCATGCTATGTATTCTAGCCTATTCAATTAATTTACTACCTCTGTCATTCCCCTCCCCCAGTTAGTAGTCAACAACGATGTCTGAAGTTCTTCCTTTACCAACTTTGGCACTAAAATCTCCCATGACTATGGTAATTTCATGTGACTGTGTGTTTTAGGGCTGTCTCTATGTCATTATAAAATAGCTGTACATAACCTTCACAACTTTCAGATGTTGGAGAGTACACTTGTATAATAGTTATGTTTATTGGTCGCCCTTTCAGTTTGGCCAGCAGGATTCGGTCCGACGTGTTCAAATATCCTACAATTGTCCTTCCCAACTCTGGACTGAAGTATTCCATCCGTCGTAACAGTATAACAGTATATTGGAGAATTTACTGTTAGGATGGTTGGATTCTCATAAAATTGATATAATCCGGGGTATTTTAATATTTTGACCATTTGATTTAAAACCCTTAGTATTTTTGTTGTACAAGAGCTCATTTGAAAGGTCAGGGTTTGATACGGTAAATTCCACGAGATTTTTATGAACTTATTATTTACATGTTTGTAACAGAAAAGTTATTTTCAGAATGACCAGTTAGTTTTCGTCTGAAGGTGGTAAACAGGTAGAATCATGGGCCGAGTGATTCTCGGGATAGAAACTTCGGGAAGATTTAGAGGAATAGTTAGCACATATGAGTGGACGAGATTTGGGATGGAGAGATAGGATGAATTATGATTATGAGACTAGAATGAGTTTGTATTAAGTCTCGGATGAGAATGTGTTAGGATCGTGGTTAGGCATGATTAGTTGAGAATGTGATTTTTTCTAACCTATAGTGCACTGTGATAGTGATTTTTGTCATGTAGCTGACTTGTGCATAGAATGCTCCTTTTGGAGACATTATGAGATTATTTCTCATTTATGATTTCAGTAAAGAGTCAGGTAATTGTTAGTGTCATAATGGCAAGCATTTCTTTTCCTGTCATAAATTTGCTGAACTAAAGAATGTGAAATTAGTTCCTTTTTGAGATCTTTGTATGGACCTTTGGTCTACAGATTTTCTGTGATGAGTGAGAGAATTATGTGATCTTTTTTATGCAGTAAGTGGGTACTCTTATGTTGTACTGCATTTTTTAATGCTTGTTGCTTTTATGTAGTGTGAGAGTTGGGTTTTCTCCCTTTCCATCTGGCAAACTAGTTCTTGCCGGAAAGTGGATTAGCCAGAAACTTTGTATAGGGTTATCATTTGCATCTCACCCTCACCTATCATCACTCATTTTTTCCATTAATATAGTGTGAGTACCTCTCACCCTCACCTACCATCACTCATTTTTTCCATCAATAAAGTGTGAGTTAGGTTCACTGTGTGTTGTCCTTGTTAGTATTTCTATAGCAGAAGTTTCATGATAGTAATACAATCTTTATAAGTATTGCTGTGTATGTAACTAGCAGTCATAGAATAATAGACAGATGCACGATACATGTATAAGTAGAGCACGTTTATAACAGTGAACGAGTAACAATGTAGTGTGGCGTTATGTCATTCGTCGTCATTGGCCCATATGTTTTTAAAGACGACGACGGGTATCCTCTTACTGTTAATAGAAATCTCTATGTGCAGATGCTAACTGAATACTTCATTCCAGAGTTGGCCAATAGAAATAAGAGACTAATATGGATTCAACAAAATGGAGCAACTGCCCACACAGCATCGTCAGTCCATGGTCACGCTGCGACAAGCATTTCCCAATCGTCTTATTTCCAGATTTGAGGACATTCATTGGCCGGCAAGGTCATCGGATTTATTGGCCACAGATTTCTTTTTGTGGGGGTACCTCAAGAATACGGTGTATGCTAGTCGACCACAGTCAACTACAGACCTAAAAGATCCAATCTGACACTGCATTAAAAATATCCCTTTGAACATGTTAAATGGTGTTGTGCAGGAATTTCTGACGCCTGTCTGAATGTATCACATGTAATGGCGGTCATCTAACCGGAGTCATTTTCAAAACCTAAATATGATTGTCACTAATAATACAAGTACGAATGTTTCTGAGTTTCATTTCACTTTTTTACCAAAAACATGTATACCGCTTAATTTATTTTCCATTGTTTAAATCGAGCTATGCTTTATGCCGTACTCTGTATATTGTGACAACGGGAAAGATTGAAGGCAAAAGAAATCGAAAAAGAGAGGGAAAATGCTGGATGAATTAACAAGATGGCAGACGTAGAATGGTAACTTAAAATCAGCACTGGGCAAGGGGAACTGTGAAAAAAACATGATCGCCAAGGCCGTTTAGCTGGGCAATAGATAGATCTATTCAAGACAGCATAACTTAAATTTGTATTTAACCATTTCCAGATAAGATTTATGAAGGTAAAACCAAGACAGCAGCCTGGTTTGTTAGTCATTGCCCAGTTAGATCTGAGAGGAACCTCTACGTCACCAGAATGGCAAGCAGGTCAGATCATCATCATCATCATCTTGTTGCAGTATATTTGATAAGTGTATCTTTATCGCATCGTATTTAAGACTGCTCATGATCTTTTTCCCGACACTATAGTTTTTTTTTAATCTTCTTATTTTTCTTTACAATGAACGTCATGAGTTTTCTATGATAACTTGTTCCAATGTTCCTGCATTTTCCTTTTCAATGAATATTTAAATGGCAATATGTGCTGCACTGATTGCTGTTATCAGCATCATCACAGTCACCTGCAAAATCAACACTGTTACAACATTCATTCAATGACATAGTTGTTATCACATTTATCAATGACACAACTGTTATAACATTCATCAATCAAACAACTGTTATCACATTTATCAATGACACAACTGTTATCACATTTATCAATGACACAACTGTTATCACATTTATCACTCACACAACCGTTATCACATTTATCACTCACACAACTATTATCACATTTATCACACAATTTTTATCACATTCATCAACTGCATACTAACTGAGACCGGAAAAACCATCAGTATCAAAAGAGTTTCACAAAATTTCAAGTGAAATGTAGTTTGTACATACTACAGCAACTACCAGTAAATCTCGCTAGAAGGAATTTAAACATTCACTACATTTATTTATTAATTTTTCGAAACTAAATAAATTGATATGTATGTCCCGTCTGATTCTCTGCCTTGTTATCTATCAGCTTCCACACTGTCTGATTCTTTCTTGTTATCTATTAACGTCCACATCGTCTGATTCTCTGTCCTGTTATCTATTAACGTTCACATCGTCTGATTCTCTGATCTGTTATTAAAAACGTCAACACCGTCTGATTCTCTGCTCTGTTATCTATTATTGTTAACATCGTCATGCATTCAAACTCTATTTTGTGCCCTTAACAAGAATAAGTTGCAAAATGACAGTAATTTTACATCCATCAGTCAACAGTATAACATTCTATAAAAGACTGTGATAACTAACATATAAAACCATGTAAGGGAAACTGTAACATAAACAAACTGTGGATAACTCCAAGATGACAGTACCAAATTTCAAAATGTTTGCAACTTTTATAGAACTGACATTGACATCTATGGCGCTTGTGGCACGTTGACCTGCGGTCAAGGAGAGAAAATTCCAGGTGTGGTAGGCATGAGAATACAGGCAGATAAGGAAACATGTTTTCCTTTGCTATCGAAAACTTACAAGTAAGTTTAAGTATCACACATTAACCACAGCAAATATGCATCAACTGCACCAACCAAATGCTGCCACAACAAATATTACAGCTATCAATAATTACAACACAGAACAACAACTGATATAACTACCAATAATAGCAGCATATAACAGAATTATTGCAGCTGCAAAAACTGTTACATTTAACACCAATCTTTACAGCTAACACTTACAATACCTACCACATTTATTAATAGCCACCACACCTTACAAAACCCACAATTCCTAGCAACACTTACAATACCTACCACATTTATTAATAGCCACCACACCTTACAAAACCCACAATTCCTAGCAACAACTAGCACAACCTACATCTTCCATCAGTTCTACTAATCTATAACATATATATTAAACTAGCACATATGTAACAGTATTTACCATGCTGTTTTCATGAAATCATTTCAGATCGATTTGTTTTGCTGATCGGAAATATTAAACATTGTTGTAGAGTCATGTATGTTCAAGTCCCTTAGATCTGAACTAAATGCACTATTTCTCTTGTATAGTTCACGTAGTTCAGCAAGATGTTTTAGCCTGTCCATGTCTGTAACGGCAGACAAAATTGTAAACACTTAATATTATTTTGCACGGGATTACGAGTTTTGTTAGGGAAAGTTTCTTTAGTGTCAATAATTGAAATGTCTGTGTTGACGTAACAGTCTAAATTTAGTTTTAGACTTTTAATTGTTTATTTTAGGAACGAAAGTTCAAGGTTATGTTGTTTACGACTTGTCAACTTCATGGAGTTATGAATCTCGTGTTTTGGTGAAGCTCAGAACCGATACATCTTTCTTGCGTGAATGTGAATTGCACGGAGTGGAAGTTCTAGAAGGATGGCGAAGTAAATGTGGATTATATAAAAGAACTCGCGGCTTATTTAGTATTAGGATTTTGATTATTGTATTCGGAGTATGAGGATCGTGTGATAGAGGCAAGTCAGTAGTAGTTTTGTAGTGAATTCAGTTATGTCCTAGTTGAGTGTAGTAGTGCTTGTTTTGTCCTTTTTAGGACAAGGTTTTCTTTGTAATAGTATGATAGGAATTATGTTGTAGTGTCGTTGCTAGGACCAGAGCTTATTGTTTGTGTTTTATTATTCTGGAAGATGAAGTGTTATTCTGGAAGTTGTTATTCATTCCAGACTTTAGTAAGTATTTCTTTTGATTTGTAACTGCTTGCTGGTAGAATGTTTCTTCCTTATGGCGCGGACTGCGTGGCCGGGAAGTTTTTCATGTTCCACTTTTTGTCACTGCTGTATGACAGCAGTTTTTCTTACCATCGTCATATCCATCCTCCACATCTTCCGCATCAATAAATTTGTTGTCTAATGAATTTGAACTACACTCTTGACTGTTTCTACGTTTGAGTTACTGTTGTGTTGTAAGCTTGAATTATGGAGTCCAGATGTTCTGTTGTTGTCCAGTGAAAGAAGGAGCATGCCTGGGTGGATCGTTCTCTGAGTCTTTCACAGAACAAAAATTGTATTCTCTCAAATCAATCTGTCTAATCTGATCCTGAGAGAGAGAGAGAGAGAGAGAGAGAGAGAGAGAGAGAGACTAACTTTTATTCATAGTTGTTCCACTGGACCTTTAAACACAGCAGATACATCTTTTCTAGTGCTATTTTGGCACGTTAGTATTCAGTAAATCAAACAGAACGGAATGCTATTTTACATCTACTAATATCTACCACATTACCAACAAATATTATCAACACATGTAACACCATCTAAAACGTTACCAACAGACATCACAGCTACCAATATCTATCACATTACCAACGGACATCACACCTACCAGTATATATCACATTACCAACGGACATCACACCTACCAGTATATATCGCATTACCAACGGACATCACACCTACCAGTATATATCACATTACCAACGGACATCACACCTACCAGTATATATCACATTACCAACGGACATCACACCTACCAGTATATATCACATTACCAACGGACATCACACCTACCAGTATATATCGCATTACCAACGGACATCACACCTAACAGTATGTATCACATTAGCAGCAGACATCACAGCTACCAATATCTATCACATTACCAACGGACATCACACCTACCAGTATATATCGCATTACCAACATACATCACACCTAACAGTATGTATCACATTAGCAACAGACATCACACTATTAACAAACACCGCATCTACAAATATATATCACACTACCAACAAACATCACACTATCAACAAACATCACATCTACAAGTATCTGTTGTTGTTCGTCCATCGTCTTCGATGATGACCACGGCTTCATCTTGGTCTAAATAGGGTGAGGTGTGTCCATGTATTACCAATTAGCCGTATACGAACTTTAAAAGTTTTGCCACACACGGAACATATACGTCCAGATCCAGTTGTGGGTGCCTGTCCAGCCTTGGCTTTTCGCATTGCGCGATTGTGCTGGGCACTTTCAGTTCTTGAGCGCTCAGCTTTCTTGGCACCCAGAATGGTTATAGCCCTCCATGATGGGCGGACTTGTACTTTGGACTCCCAGGAGTTTGTGTCTATCCCGAAGGCCTTGAGTGAGGTTTTGAGCGTATCCTTGTATCGCTTTTTTGCCCTCCTGCTTTCTGTTTTCCGTTCAGAAGTCCCCCATAAAGGAGTTGTTTGGGCAGTCAAGTATTACTCATTCTGACCACATGCCCTGTCCAACGGATTTACGCCTTTTGAAGCATTGTTTAGATGCTTGGAATTTTAGCTCTTGTGAAGAATTCAGTATCAGAAATCAGTTGTTGCTATTTGATGTTTAGTATTTTCCTGAGACAGCCTAGATGGAAATGATTTTGTTGTCTTGCATGTCTACTGTAGACTGTCCATGTTTCGGCTGCATACATTAGTGTGGTCAGAACAACAGCTTTATAGACCTTTAACTTGGTGGCTGGATACATTAGTGTGGTCAGAACAAAAGCTTTATAGACCTTTAACTTGGTGGCTGCACACATTAGTGTGGTCAGAACGACAGCTTTATAGATCTTTAACTTGGTGGCTGCACACATTAGTGTGGTCAGAACGACAGCTTTATAGATCTTTAACTTGGTGGCTGCATACATTAGTGTGGTCAGAACAAAAGCTTTATAGACCTTTAACTTGGTGGCTGGATACATTAGTGTGGTCAGAACAAAAGCTTTATAGACCTTTAACTTGGTGGCTGGATACATTAGTGTGGTCAGAACAAAAGCTTTATAGACCTTTAACTTGGTGGCTGGATACATTAGTGTGGTCAGAACGACAGCTTTATAGATCTTTAACTTGGTGGCTGCATACATTAGTGTGGTCAGAATGACAGCTTTATAGACCTTTAACTTGGTGGCTGCACACATTAGTGTGGTCAGAACAACAGCTTTATAGACCTTTAACGTGGTGGCTGCATACATTAGTGTGGTCAGAACAACAGCTTTATAGACCTTTGACTTAGTGGTAATGCTGAGTCCTCTTCTTTCCCATACATTTTTTTCCTAGCCTCCCAAATGCTGCGCTGGCTTTAGCTATTCTGTTGCTGGTTTCAGCATCAAGACTGACTGCCCTGGAAAGGGTACTGCCAAGATAAGTGAAATTTTCCACAGATTTTGCTTTTGTCCCTTTATCACGACTTCCGGGTCAGTATATTCTTTGTTGGAGGCGTGTTGATATAGACGTTCTGTTTTTCCGATGTTGACCGTAAGGCCAAAGTTGTCACATGCCCCCGAGAAGTTATCAGTAATAGTTTGCATGTTAGATATTGAGCCAGCATTTAGTGCACAATCATCGGCAAAAATAAAGTCTTTGATTTTCACATTCTTAATTTTTGAGGCAGCTTTTAATCGCCTTAAATTGAAGAGCTTTCCGTCTGTTCTACACTTTAGCGAAATATAATTTTCGATCGAGCTTCCGGAAAAGTCCATGAGCTCGGCCGAGAACACCTGAAGAGTGTGGGTGCACGGACACATCCTTGCTTTACCCCACAAGTAATGGTAAAGGATTCGAAACAAAAATCATCGAGAACATAAAGCTTCATGCCTTCATGAAATTGACGAACTATTTCTATGAACCTGGCTGGGCATCCAAATTTTGCCATTATGAGCTAAAGAGCGTCGCTTTTGACTGTATCGAAGGCTTTGGTTAAATCTACAAAAAACGGTTAATATGTCAGTGTGCTGCTCCTGTCACCTTTCCTGTAGTTGACGGATAGCAAAGATCATGTCAACTGTTCCTCTTCCTGCTGGAATGCCGCACTGACTCTCGGGGAGCAACTTATCTTCAAGATGCTTATTGAGTCTGTTAAGCAGGACGTGAACCAGTACTTTGGCAGCGATTGATAGCAACGAGATTCCCTTTGATTATCACAATGCTGGCGATTGCCCTTGTTCTTGTAAAGGTGGATTATTTGGGCATCTTTAATGTCTTGTGGAAGTGTTCCTGGGATCCAAGCTGAACAGAAGAGATCACTGAGACTGTATCAAGCGGTCCCCCCTACTTTGAAGATCTCAGCGGGAATGGCATCTGAGCCAGAGGGACTTCCCACTTGCTAGTTGGTTGATGGCGTTTTTAACTTCCTGGGTGGTGGGTAGGGGTATCCCCTATCAAAGGAGAAGTAAGACGCCTCCTTACCTCCGTCAGTCTACGGAACACCCTTGGGCAAGGTGGAGTACCCTTATACACCCCACCCCAGATCAGGGTGACGTGAAGCCATGGGAGCAGGTGGTGGATGGAATGGGAGAGCAGCCGACAGATAATGTTGGTTATGGTCACCATTCTATGATGGTAGGCAGATGATCTCAATGTAGGGACAATGGCTACGATCAATGACTAGTACAGTCACTGCCCGGAAGGAAAGCAATGGTAAACTATCTTCTGGAAATATACCAAGAAACCCAAACAGCAATCATGGAAAACCAAATAGGTAAAAGATCTGGTGGTGAGGCCTCCAGGCCAGATAAATCTAATTTTAACACTGGGGAAGAGTGTGAGACAGAGGTCAGTACTAGTAACTGTGATGACGGACAAAATCCTGACGGTGTTACCAAGGAAAACCCCTGCATCAAACTAAACAGAAAAATAAGAGTAGGAACATGGAATGTAAGAAGTATGTATGAGGGAAAATATCAAGTAATAAGTGACGAGATGAAAAGAACGGGGATACACATTTTGGGAATCTGCGAACATCGATGGAAAGGATCATGACCCATTAAGAGCAAGAATGATAATATCTTTATATACTCTGGTGGAGAAGTAGGAGGAAAGAATGGAGTAGCTTTTTATTTGGACAAATCAACATCAAAAGCATTACTAGGCTACAGTCCAGTAAGTGATAAAATCCTAACAATCAGACTTAAGGGCATTCCTAGAAATGTAACAATCATCAAGATATATGCACCTACATCAGCAACAGAAGAAGAGGAAGTAGAAAACTTTTATAACACACTGCAAACGACAATAGACAAGATGCGGAAAAATGATATTGTATTAATAATGGGTGATTTTAATGCAAAGATTGGTACAGAAAGAGCAGAAGATAAAGGACATGTTGTAGGGAAATTTAGCACAGGACATAGAAATGAGGCAGGTGACAATCTAATGGCATTTTGCATGGAAAATGAGCTAATGATCGCTAACACATTTTTTAAACAACATCCAAGAAGGCTTTACACATGGACATTACCTGATGGGAAAACCAGGAATCAAATAGATTACATTTTAGTGCAAAGAAGGTGGAGGTCAAGTATAACATCAGCAAAAACTTTACCAGGTGCTGATTGTGACACGGACCATGAGTTATTAATAGCAGACATGAAGATAAAGATTAAAAAAAAACAGTTACAGGATCAAGACCACTCCGCTTTGATCTTACAAAAATACCAGAACTATACGGTATAGAAGTGAAGAACCGTTTCGAAATCCTGATGGCTGTACAGGAGGAGATAATACCAGATGAATTAGCCACGCAGGCCAAAGATATCTTAATATCAACAGCTAAAGACATGGTTCCAGCAAAGAAAACACAAAAGAGTGGATCGATTACAGCAGGCACACTAGAACTAATAAAAAAACGTAGAGAAATGAAGACGCAATGGAAAGTGACAAACAGCAACAAAGAGAAATATAAAATTTTAACAAACGAAGTACGAAGAAACATAAGAAAAGGCAAAAAAACAATACATATAAGATTGTTGTGAAAGAATAGAAGAACATCAGAAGTGTGGAAGAGATAGTGAAATGTTTAAAGAAATGAAGACATTGACGAGAAATGTCACACCTAAGCTAAATGTAATTTGTGATGAGATGGGGAATACCTTGACAGAGACAGAGGAAATTCTAGAAAGATGGAAGGAATATTGCAAAGGAATGTATGAAACAACCGACTGTGGAAGCAGAAATCAACAGTGTGAATTATTATTGGAGGAGAAAGAACCCGAACCGACAATAGAAGAAGTTTTATGGGCAATAAAGAATCTGAAAAATGGTAAATCACCAGGATGTGATGAGATAACAGCTGAATTTATTAAAGCAAGAGGAAAGGAATGTGCAACAATCTATCATGCACTATGAGATAACAGCTGAATTTATTAAAGCAAGAGGAAAGGAATGTGCAACAATCTATCATGCACTATGTAAAAAGATATGGCATTCAGGTATTTAGCCAAAAGAATGGAAAAGAACTGTATTCATACCACTACCAAAATAAAGGCAACCTAAAATTATGCACAAACTACAGAACTGTTGCCCTAAAAAAAAAAATCATAATGGGTATACTTCGAAAGAAAATAGAAGAAGAAGTCAATATGGTCCAAGCTGGTTCCAGGCAAGGAAGAGGATCAAGAGATCATATATTCAATATAAAATTAATAATAGAGAAATGCAGAGAGTTTAATGTGAATCTGTATTTATCCTTTATAGACTACTCAAAGGCATTTGATTGTGTACAACACCAGAAACTTTGGGAAATATTGAAAAAAATGGGATTTCCAACACAACACATACATCACTGCTGTAGACAGACCAACAAGCAGCAGAAATAATAAACGGTGAAACAACAACTTGGTTTGACATAAAACAAGGGGTCCGTCAGGGGTGCATATTGTCACCCTACTTATTTAACTTGTATACTGAAAATATAATGAGGAATGTTAGAGAAGATGTAGACAAAGAATATTACGATGCCATAACAATTGGAGGTTATGAAATACCAGAGATTAGATATGCTGATGACACAGTATTACTGTCCACAACACAAAAAGGAATGGAAAAACTAATTATGTCAGTCCGTAAGAACAGCGAAGAGCAGAACCTCTATCTTAATGTAAAGAAAACTAAATTGATGACAACTGACAAAACAAACAAGGCAGCTGAAATATGTATCTATGAGGAAAAACTGGAAAAAGTGGAGAGTTTTGAATATCTTGGATCACTACTAACTAATAATGGAGATACAATGAGGGAAATTAAAAGGAGGACTTCTATCGCTCTTCGGAAAGTAAAACAAATAAAGAATCTGTGGAGAGGGACAGACAGAACCACAAAAATAAGATTTTTAATAGCATGCATCTTTCCCATCGCAACATATGCCTGTGAGACCTGGACACTTAACAAAACAGCTGAGAAACACATAAATGCCTTTGAATGTAAATGCTACAGAAGAGTTCTCCAAATATCGTGGACACAAAAAAGAACAAATATATCTATACTACAAGAACATAACATTGAAGGATGTTGGCTAGTAAAGAGGATTAAAAAGAGAATACTTAAATATTTTAGACACATTAAACGTCATGATAATTTAGAGAAGACCGTATTGGAAGGATACATAATGGGAAAAAGAAAAGAGGAAGACCAAAACGTAGATGGTTGCAAGACATCGTTGACGATCTGAAAATGAATGCTGCAGTAGCAGCAGGCCATCTTGCTCACAACCGAGAGGCCTACAGGAGTGCCGTTTGGGAGGCAAAGTTCCGCAAGGGACATGCAAATGAATGAATGATGATGGATGGTTTGTGGTAGATCTAACTCTCTTTTAATTTCCACCTGAGGTAGGCGAACAATTGCTTCGTCAATACTGGTTGATGAGCGATTGAAGAAAGTATTGAAGTGCTCCGCCCATCGGTTCAGGATTTCATTTGTATCCGTCAGTAGCATGTTTCCATCCGCGCTAAATAGAGGTGCAGATCTTGAGGACTTCGGACCATAGTCTTTAATGCACTGTAAAATCTTTTCGTATCATTCCTATCCGCGTAGCTTTGTATCTCCTCAGCCTTCTTTTGCAACCATGTGATGTATTTTTCGATTTATTTTGACATTCCTTACGTGCGCGAACGTACAGTGCCGTCTATGATAGAGATGACGGATCACTTAATGTTTCCTTTTGTAGCTGGTTTTTATGATCTAGTTGGGTTTTTATCATGATGTCATTCTAGTCAAACCAGTCTTGGTTTTTATGCTGGTTTACACCATGATGGTCCTTTGCTGAAGAGTAAACAGTTTCTTTAAACAACGTCCAGTGTTCACCAATACTGTCATGACTTCTAGGGAAGTTTGCAAACTTCCTTTCTATGTCGTGAACCAATCATTCTTTGATTATCTCAGAAAGATAGAAATATCTATAACGTTATCAACAAATGTCACATCTACCAATATCTATAACATTATCAACAAACGTCACATCTACCAATATCTATAACATTGCCAACAAACGTCACATCTAACAATATCTATAACATTACCAACAAACACCATACCTACCAATATCTACTACATTTACTAACGATAATAGGTGGGTGTATGGTGTACAAAAAGATGGGAAAAGTGAGGAAAGTCGGTAGCAACGAGAATGATAGAAATTACATGAAGAGTACATATAAATGAAGAACATATAACAATCCAATATTTCGGCACAAGCCATTTTCAAGGACCACATACAAAACCAACACAACAGTTAAAATCACGAAAAATGGAAGTAAAATATAGTCTTAGCTGTTTAGGCTAGGAGGAGCCTCATAGGTAAATCTGACAAAATGCGTCTAGCTAGATCAGGGAGAGAACAAAGTGAAAGCCAGCGATTGGCTGAGAAATGAGGTTAAAGGGAGAAAGACAAAGAGTAAAGTATGGTAAACAGTATGACGTCATGCCCCTGACAGCCTCAGCTTGTCCCCATGGGGCACTGGTAAATAAAAACCAGTCCAGACGGCTCTCATGATAAAAGCGTAAGAAAACAATATAAGGAGGGGAGTTTGGCGGAAGGTTCAGAAAGAATAGAGAACAATGAGAGGACAAGAATGGTCGCTGTGTATGCTTAGATAGGGGAGCTAACAAAGCATGCTACAAGGATAGAAAGAAATGAAAAATTAACCTTAAAACGCCATCGACATGAGTGAGAAAGTGCAGCAAAGTGAGGCTAAGGCAAGAAATTTGGGCATGAACTGCAAATCTAGAAAGAGTTAGTAACTAGGTAAAAATGTAGTTTAAATAAAGCTGAATTTATTGCTCATTCCAGCTGTGTGGAGACAGCCAGTCTGAAAATAAGGTGCTGCTTCAGAACTTTCCGAGATCGTTCATCAGAAGAACAGGAGCGGATTGCGATTACAGAAAAGTCTCGTTTTCCTTGATGGTCTCTTTGGCAGAAGTGCTTGGTAACCAGCGTCAGTGTCCTCTTGGATATGTCGATCAGATGCTGGCGAAACCGATCCCCTAATCGTAAGCCAGTCTCCCCTATATACTTCTTATTGCATCGCTTGTACATAATGGCAAAATGACGTTACGAGAAGTGCAGGTAAAGCCTTCCTATACTGATAACATTGACTTAGGGAAGGAAATCTGGTTTGTCCGAACAACAATCGGACAAATCCAATGCGACCAGAGAAAGTCGTGTCCGCTGACTTGAGGCGACTTCTAAGTAATAGGTCCCTGGAGTTTTTGTCCCATCTGTACGATGCCAGTGGAAATTTCACATAGAGTTCTCGTGTGTCAGGCTCGGTCTTGAGTTGATGGAGATAACGAAGCAAGATATCCTTAATCGGCAAATTTTGGGGGTGGTGAGTAGGCACCAGGTTTACTCTGTCCGAGCTGCAAAATGGTTTAGAGTGAGAGCTTATCACGAGATATGACTGATTCGGTTCCAGGACGAAGTGAGAACGTGTTATGAATCGCCGTTTTGGCGAAAGAAATCCAGCATCCGGGTCATGGAAAGAGACTTGGCATGACCTGGACTTGGTCATGGATCTTCAGCACACAGACGTCGTAACCTAAGAAGCTGACAATGACTGATCTTTATTTCAAAAGGATTAAGAATTTGGCACGCAGGCCCGTCTGACATTCTGCCCTTTATCATACATCTTTCACTCTATTCCAGACATTCTGCATCCTACAAATATGCTGTTCGTGTAACATTGAAGCTGAGAGACATAAAATAAAATATAACGTTTACGTTTCGCTCTTATCCTTTCACTCAGTACAGAAGTAACTACATACATATATAAATGACTATCTACTAAACAAAATTTTCGGGACTATTCAGAAAACAATTAACTGTATTCGATGTCTGTAAGAGCAGTCTAAGATAACTTTTAAGTTTTATGATTCATGAAGGCTTGTATTCGACATCAAACAGATATTGTGAAAGTTTGTAGTTGTAGGAAGGAGAATAATTTTTTTTTTTTTTACAGAATGGGAGGGTATTACAAAGATGAGCAGCAGAATAACTAAAGGTTTTCTTGTTTGAAAGACATGTGTTGTTCAAGCGTTGTCTGCACTTTGGGCTAAATTTAAACATGTTCCATAGATAAGGCGGGGCATGCCGTAAAAGAATTTGATGTACTAACTTGGCTTTGTTGAAGAGAAACTTGTTCTTAAGCGGCAGTATTTTGAAACTTTTGTGCTGGTTATTTATTTGTGCTTGATCTTTGTCACTAATAAGCTTTACTGCTTGCTTTTGGAGTGAGCAAAGCTTCTTTGCATTTGACACTGAGCAACCATCACAGATTGTTGAGCAATAGTCTAAATATGTTTGTATATGAGATATGTAGTATATCTTCCTTGTGTTTTGATCGATGAAGTGCTTAATTTTGGCTAACTGGTATACTTTTTGCGCGATGAGTTTTGTTAGACGTTGCACATGAGAGTTCCAGGTCAGATGTTGGTCAGTAATAAGACCTAGTGTTTTGTGCTCGCTAACGTTTTCTATCTGTGATGTTTCCGTGCTGAACCGAAGTGTTGTTTTTGTTGCGTTCTATAGTTTCTGTCTTGTTGTTATGAGCATTGATTTTGTTTTATCGGTGTTTATAATCATGCCATTGTTTTTGCTTCATCTAATTAAATTTTTTAACTCGATCTGAAGAGTTGATTCTAGATAAATACAGTCGTTATCACTGATGTAGACTGTGCAATCATCGGCAGAAAGGTCACAAGAAGAGTGTTTAAGATGAAGTGGATGATCATTGATCTAGATAGCAAAGAGCAAGGTGCCTAGAATAGAACCTTGCGAAACACCAGTGTCAACTATAGCAGAATTTGATAGAGACTTGTTGAAGAATACTTCCTGTTGTCTGTCTGAAAGAAATGATGCAATGAATTTTATTAGGTCAGAGTGCAATTTATAAGTGTTTATTTTTGTACAAGAATATCGTGGTCAATCATATCAAATGCCTTTTTAAAGTCGACAAAGTTGGCACCACATAGTCTGTCGTCATTTATGTTTAGTAACCAGTTTTCTGTCATTTTGGTAAGATCTTTGTGGCAGGAATGATTGGGTCTAAAGCCTGACTGACTGTCTATGAGTAAATTGTTCTCTTGCATGTGTCGTATAGTTATTTTGTATATATGGTTTTCGAGTGATTTTGATAATGACGATAATATGGATATTGGTCTATAGTTGGTAAGATTGTTGGATGAGCCAGATTTAAAGCGAGGATACACCTTAGCAATTTTAAAAGCCTCGGGGAAATAACATTTTGCAATGCACTGATTGTAAATGTATGTTAGTGTATGTGAAATGACAGGTGCAGCAAAACGTAAGATCTTATTGTAGCATAGCCTTGTAAGTAATGATTATAGTTATTATAATTATTATTATTATTATTATTATTATTATTATTATTAGTGACATGATCAAGAGAAATGTAGAGATAGAGACAGTTATAATGGTGCCCGTGCCTATTCCCGACATTTGGGAGGAGACGACCGGGCGTAGAAGCGGCCACAATGCGAAGTGTTAGCTATTAACGATCACGTGCAAGACTGTTGAACTGATGTGATTTAGGCGAAGAACAATTGTTTATCATAGCTACAATAGATCGTATGCTAAATGATTTTGCTTATTCAGAGCTATGGCCACTTTAAGAAAAACGAGAAATGTACTGAGCAGATGAAATTTCAAAATAAGAAATATAACAGAAGAAGCGACAGAGTAAAATGATCATTAATATTCTTTTTACTGATGTGAGGATTCAAGAGGATGTGTGCTTTCTTTTTATTTACCATAAGGGTTTATTAACTTTACATCTTATAAATGCTGGTAGGTTGACGGGAGCACAATTACGAGGTTGCTACATTTTTTTTTTGGGATGCAAAGGTTTCAAACTGATGTACGTACAAGTATACATATCTTGAGGATAATGTGACATATTTTTATATATATGAGACGAGACTAATATGGCTCGCATTGATGATGTAATTTTTTTTGCATTGCTACTATGGTATTGTTAATGTTGAAATACTCAGAAATTGAGAGTGTTAGTAGCATAACACTCTATGTATCTTTTGTATGGTGAATAATAATGTAATATTGCATATTTTTTGTATGATGAATGAAGTGCATACACAATATTTTTTTGAGATATGGAAACAAACTTTTCATTTGTATTAAGAAGAGTAGGGTGAGATGTTTGGGTGTTGCCAGATTGTTTAGTGGAACCGAGAAGGTTGTGTTGTGATTATCAATACGAGGATACCCTCACCACTAAAAATGGTTGGCATAGAGGATGGAGACCCAAGAGTTATCATGATAGAGGAGTACTTGGGGGGTAAAATAATTGAAGTCAGTGGAACAAATTTCGTGAGAATACGATGGGAGTATTCTGGTCTTTCAGGAACCAGTACATCACATTTTCACACTGAGTATGTATCAGGGAATGTGTATGAGATATCCTATGGTTGCCGCTGATGATGAGAAACGGCAGGTTTGTCGACTGAAAATTAAAATAATTGAAGTCAGTGGAACAAATTTCGTGAGAATACGATGGGAGTATTCTGGTCTTTCAGGAACCAGTACATCACATTTTCACACTGAGTATGTATCAGGGAATGTGTATGAGATATCCTATGGTCTCCGCTGATGAGAAACGGGAGGTTTGTCGACTGAAAATTCATCATAAGGGCAATAAAGTGATTTGTTTTGAGGTTGGGCCTCGAATGTAATGACAAATTATTTTTGGTCATTTGAAAGAATGTATGTTTTTATTTTTCTTGAGTATGTATGGGAATACACTTTGATGCAGAATATGTATAATCTAAAGAAGAAGAATGAATTTATGTTTTATGGGCATGTGTAACAAGATGTAACTATTATTTTACATATTTTTCTATGATGGTTCAGAGTTATTGAGAGAATGTAACTACCATGTAATTGCTTAAAGCAGTCGATATAGCTGACAGTTAACATTCTGACTTAAACGAGGGGAGGTGACCGCAAAGTGATTTTTGTTGGTACTGTGGTCCACATGGAAATACATTTTGGTAGCTCATTACTTACAAGGCACTTTGCTAGTTTTTTTTTTAGTCATAATGTTAACAATATGACTTAAACGAGGGGAGGTATGTAGCATAGCCTTGTAAGTAATGATTATAGTTATTATAATTATTATTATTATTATTATTATTATTATTATTATTAAGGACATGATCAGGAATAAAGAATGTATTGGGGGGCAGAGAAGTTATAGTTAGAGGAGCGAGGAACGGATACTCGGTACTTCAAAGACCTGATCAAAGGTAAAACCGTATCGATAGATCTGATAGATCGTGAGAGTGGTCCAGTTCTAGAGGTGCGACTTCGCGCGCACATGCAGTAGCCCAGGGGGAACAATTGACCAGTAGATCAAAGACTGAACAGAGAACGGACTAGGTCCCGAAGCAGGTAACATGAAAGAGATGGTGGACTTGTTAATGGGAGGTAACAATTAACCGACGGAGATGAAAGCGAATAACACGAAGAAGCCAGTTGCGACCGGTTTTGGCGTGGTCAGAACTTACGAATATAAAGAAGGGAGGAGGATTCAGGAAGGCAGAGAGGGCGAAGAGCAGATAGGGGTTCTGAAAGAGAGAGGAGACGCAGAGAGGAGGGGAAGAGGCATTCAGCAAGAGAAATGTAGAGATAGAGACATAGGGTTAGATTGAACTAGTGTAGCAAGAGATCGTACAGTAATTGTTACCAAGAGCTTTTGTATTACTGAATATTGTGAACGCTGCTTAAATACTGCTTGTAGAATTATGAGAATTATGATATTGTGATTTTGTGAGATTTCGTACTACTATGATGAAAATAATGAAATGTGTATAATCTTGCCTATGCCTATTATTACAAGTGAGTTATCAGCTATACGTATTGATCATATTGATATTATTTGTCAAATTAAAATGAATCAGTGAAATGTTCATGAGAAATCTTCTATTGCCATGTATGTGAAACTTCGACGTGTGATGTACCAAGGTGAGATTTGATGATAATAGAACATACAATAATAAGAACAATAATAGAGAACAATATATTAGAGTGAACAAAAACATTGTTATATTATTACTAATATCATCAAGCCCAGCTGTATTGTTGTTTTTTAATGTTAAGAGGTAACTGTGAACTTCACTGACTGTTAAGAATGGAATGTGTAACTGTTTAAAATCAGTACATCTGCTGTCCAGGAATGTCTGTAGTTCATGTAAGTCGCATACAGGAGCTGATATTGATGATTTAAGAACGTTGATTTCCTCTCTGAAATGTGTACTGATATGTGCGCTAGTGTATGCACGATTGATGGCTTGAAAATCAAATTATTTTCTTTTATTTGATAGTGTATTTATGTCTTTCCAAATGTATTTACTGTCTGATTTATTCTGTACTAGATTCATAAAGTAATTTTTTTCTCTTGTCTTATTAAGTATTGAACTTTGTTTCTGAGTGAACGGTAGGTCATAAAGTCCTTGATTTTGTGCGCCCGGTCACGTTCTCTCATGGATTGTAATATTTCAGGTGTTATCCAAGGTGACTTCGTCGAGTGTTTTACTCTCACCTCTTTCATGGGGACATATTTGTCTAATATATCTCTGAAGATCTTTAGCCAATATTCTATTGCCTCATCAGGGTCAGTTAGTTGGTACACGTGTGTAAGTGAAGATGATTGCAAATCATTAAGGAGTAATTCTAGTTTAAATTTTTGGAAGCTTCTAAATTTCATGCTGGTGTGATTCTGTTTAGGAAGTTTATACCCCTTTCTTGTCCACGTACAGCAGACTGGGTAATGATCACCTAACGAAGTTACATTCAATGATGTTTTCTGGGTGGACTACATATATATGATCTAATAAGAGAGAAAGGAATAGAGTCCTTGGATGATCTTGAGTGAGAGTAGTAGTATAAGAGATAGCTATGAGAATCAGTTTATAGTACACTGAAGTGGTAAGTCCCGAAAGACAGATAGTGATGTCAATGTCAAGAAAGTTGACAGAAGATATAGAGACATGGGAGGTAAAAGAAATCGCACTATCTTTAACGAAACTGATAATGCCGTCAAGGTCATGTTCTGGTATGCATGTGACGCCGATGCCAGCAACATTGTAGCGCCTGTAGAAGACTGGAAAAAAGTCCACTGTAAGATTCTGTGGCCTTGTGTTCGAAATGACCCATGAAAAGATATGCGTAGCTACAGCTCGTTTTTGGTACCTATGGTTACACCACTGATCTGGTCGAAATATAGGCTATTTTCACCTAGTTGCTACCTCTTTCTATCTTGTCTTAACCTCTTTCTATCTTTTTGTAACCTGAACCATACATCCATCTATTCTCATTACTAGAGCCAGTTTTACCGCAGTTGTCATTTCTTTTATGTCTTACATTTACTAACAAACGTCACACCTACCAGTATCTATTACAATTACAAACGAACATCACACTTACCACTATTTACTAAACTTACAATGAACATAACACCTACCAATAAACACGAACATAAATCTACCTATATTCAGCAAACCTACCAATAAACACGATCATAAATCTACCTATATTCAGCAAACCTACCAATAAACACGAACATAAATCTACCTATATTCAGCAAACCTACCAATAAACACGACCATAAATCTACCTATATTCAGCAAACCTACCAATAAACACGATCATAAATCTACCTATATTCAGAAAACCTACCAATAAACACGAACATAAATCTACCTATATTCAGCAAACCTACCAATAAACACGAACATAAATCTACCTATATTCAGCAAACCTACCAATAAACACGAACATAAATCTACCTATATTCAGCAAACCTGCCAACAAACATTACCTAGTAACAACTACCAAATCTACTTTTAAAAAAACTGCCACGTGTACCAATAACTATCAATTCTGTCATAACGTAAATTTACCAACAACCACCAGTGCTAAAAAAATATGCAAAACATTTACGAGTACCACCACACCTACTATCAACTATCACATTTACCTACAACCACACATATGCCAACAATTACCATATCTTCTAATATGTGCCATCTGTTACCATATCTTCTAATATGTGCCATCAATTACCATATTTTCTAATATGACCCATCAATTACCATATCTTCTAATACTGTTGAATGTATAATTCACCCAGACTACAAGATGTTTTAATCTCTCCGACAGCTTCTGCCTGTTTTTGCTGCACTTGACTACATCTATAACATATTCTCTCGCACTGCTTTGTATAATTTCTATCTGTCATGTAATCTGTCTCTATCCTGGAAATCATATAAAGACAACAATTTTATGCTATCCTGAATTTATGAAACTTAAATTTACAGATTTTACATGGCCTTGGAGAACTCTCTGTGTCAGGAATATGTGACTGAAAAGTTCTTCAAAATCTTCAGTGATGTGGATGTTGTTCCAGTCGTTAGAGGAGGTAAATCAGAATATACAGACAGCCCTCGCTTTCCCACAAGGTTGCGTTCCGACGCCCGCGTTGTAAAACGAAATGGACGTAGATCGAAATTCACAGGGATGAGTATACAGCTTTCTACCTTAACTAATAAAATGGAGGCGACTGCAGTAAAACTGGTTTAAATTTTTAAAAAAAGGTAGACAGAGGTGTATGGTGCAGTTTTACAAAGTGAGGGAGGGAGCGAGTAAAGTGAGAAAAAACGAATAGAAAGTATGAGAATGTATAAATGAAAAACATACAACATCCGATATTTCGGCGTGAGCCTTCCCCTAACCCTAACCCTAACATACACAACGAGACAACAGCAAAAAAAAACCAAAAAAAACGAAGAACTTATCTTAATGTGGCCTGCTCCAGAAGTAAAAAGGCGAGAAGTGTGTGTCTTAGAAGGACCACGCGGACCACACAAAGGATACCCGTTAGAGCCAATCATAAAGAAGAGGTGGAGAGAGAGGAGGAAAACAAGTGGTAGAAAGGGGTGGGGGGGAAGGCAATAGAAACATGATAGTCGCTAGAGAAGAAGGTGTCGGGGGTGGGGGGAGGGAAAAAGTGAATCGGAGAGATAATGAATGAAGAACATAAATACCTGCAGGGAGAAAATGTGAAACTGGTGAATAGGACAAGACCCTATAAATATCACTATGTTGCCAGAGAAGAAAAGAGGGTGGCGGTAGAGAAGGCTAGCTAAGAGGAAGAAAGTAGAGTTTTAAAAAAAGGGAGCGGGGAGTGGAAAATTAAATAAGTTACAGAAAGCTGAAGACATTGTTAATTCCAGCTGGGTGGAGACTTTTTCGCCTTATTTTCCAGACTGGCTGTTGACATTTGCACCCCTATAAGCCCTTACATCTATCAGAGATGTTCTGTATTGCTTTCTAATACAAAAATGATCTATCTGGTTTCTAGTTCTATCATTTGGAGATATCCACGTTGTTTTATGTATCTCTTTGTATGGAAATCTTGTGCCTCCAATGACCATGCCTTCTGTTAGACATATTTCAGTTAATCTTTCTCCCTTCAGATTTACCATGTCAAATCCTTGTTTCCCCTTTACTTTTTCGACGTCGGTGTTATCTTTCCATACCTTAGCGTTGAAATCCCCCATAGCAATCAGGACGCCTTTTGTTAATGATATGTTGTAGTTTGGGATAGAAATTGCCTTTTACCTCATCATCTGCATCGTCCGTGGGTGCATGATACTGTATTATTGTCATTATTCCATGTCTTAGGTTGTATCGTGCTCTTATTATATGACTGTTCACTGGTTCCCATTCTATAAGCCTCTTTGCTGCTACATTTGACATAATTATACATATCCCCTATCGATGTTTTACCGTCGTCTCTGCCTGAATGTATTATTACCTTTTTCCGCCGATCTTTTCCCTGCTTCTGGCTATCGCATTTCACTGATGCCCAGTACGTCTAGGTGGTATCTCTCCATTTATCTGATGACCTGATATTTTTTTTGTTGGTGCTGCCATCGTTCTTACGTTCCAGAATCCAATTTTTGTCACATGTTTTACCCGATGAATGTATTCTTTCGATCTTTGCCTGAGCTCTTCGTATTTGGCATCCCTGATGCTCGGTTGATTTCGTTGCGAAATCCCATCTAGAGTCGCCTCTAGATAGGTCCTAGGATAAGGTTGTTAGCCTTATGCCCAACTCCCGATACAGGATATGTGACAGATCCAGCGGAATTCCGCTGATTTATGAATGCCGACAGGAGCGTTAAAAAAAAAAGCCTGCCATCTTGCACGTCACACCGGAAGAATTATAAATGGCAAACCTTAAAAGAAGTGTTCCGTCAAGGATTATAAGCACAAAGACAAGTCAAGAAAAGTAGATGACAAATTAAATTCTAAACTTGATGGAGAAAAGCAGGAAAAACAAAAATAACCAAAGAATGTATGAAGATATTAACAAAGAAATAGAAAGCCAGTGCAAGGAAGAGAAAGAGAGATGGCAATTAGAGGAATACGATGAGATTGAAAAACAGTTTTATAATAACAAAGAATTTCATAAAAAAGGACAAATAAAAAAAAATTGTGAGAAAAGACTAAGCAAAGCAGCAGGCTGTTTGAAAACAAAGCAGAGTAAAGTTATTATGGAAAAAAGGAAATCATGGAGAGATTGTTAGAGCACATAAGAGACCGGTATAATGATCAGAGAATAAAAAGGCAGGAATAATGAAAGACAACAAATATTGAAAATAGAAGTAAAAAATGCAATGTAAGAAATGCAGACAAGGAAGGCACAAGGACCAGATAACGCACAAGAGAAATAATCATAGCACTATGATCAGACAACGTCACAAGAGACATAATCATAGCACAAGGACCACATAACGTCACAAGAGACATAATCATAGCACTAGAAGATATCAGCATAGAAAAAGTACAAGCGTTCTAAATATGATCTATGACACAGGACATATACCATCAGATCTATGACACAGGACATATACCAACAGATCTATGACACAGGACATATACCATCAGATCTATGACACAGGACATATACCATCAGATCTATGACACAGGACATATACCAACAGATCTATGACACAGGACATATACCATCAGATCTATGACACAGGACATATACCATCAGATCTATGACACAGGACATATACTATCAGATCTATGACACAGGACATACACTATCAGATCTATGACACAGGACATATACTATCAGATCTATGACACAGGACATATACTATCAGATCTATGACACAGGACATATACTATCAGATCTATGACACATGACGTATACTATCAGATCTATGACACAGGACATATACCATCAGATCTATGACACAGAACATGACACAGGACATATACCATCAGATCTATGACACAGGACATATACTATCAGATCTATGACACAGGACATATACCATCAGATCTATGACACAGGACATATACCATCAGATCTGTCCAGATCAGTTTTCATTGCACCTCCAAAGAAAGAGGGATCAACATGTCACAATGAGCCATATCAGAAACATACTATTGTGAATCGTTATTTTGAGAATAAGAAATGAGATAAAATCTGAAATCGCAGAAAAATAAATGTTTTGCTGTAAGAAAAAAATACCAGCAACGCAATTCTTATATTAAGAACTGTAATAGAACGATCTCTAGACGTAAATAAAGATTTATACTTATGATTTATTGATTACATGAAAGCTGTTGACATAGTTAGACATGAAGATACATGTATGATACAAATGTTAGAAAAACTTAATATAGGTGGTAAAGATATGAGAATTATTCAGAATATGTACTGCAGGCAAAGAGCAACAAAGTGAAAAACGGCATAGGTGAGCATCAGGATATAAAGCGAAGCGTAAGACAAGGGTGCGTATTGTTACCTGATCTTTGATCATTATACAGTGAGAACATCATGAGAGGTATTAGAATTGTGAAAGGAATTAAAATAGGAGGCCTTATCAATAATTTGAATTATGCACATGACACCATTTTAATAGCAAAATAGCAGAAATTTAAAACAGTATACAGAAGCTTGTGGAAAAGATTATTGAAGAGACCTAGAGCTAAACAGCAACAAGACAGAAAATAATAATAATAATAACAACAATAATAATAATAATAAACAAAAAAAAATGCAACATCCTTTCAAACGGAAAGACAATGACACAATTAAATAAGTTCAGTTTCCTTGGAACAACAATAACAGCTGATGGCAAGTGCACAAATGAAATAAAATCCTAAATAGGTAAGGCAAAGGCAGTTTTTTTTATGCATGAAGACAATACTAACAAATAAGAAAACGTCTCTAAAAGTGAGGAAAAGAATATTACAGTGCTATATACAACCCATATTGCTATATGGTTGTGAAACTTGGACAGTCAACAACAAACAAATGATAAAGAAAATGAAAGCAACAAAGATGTGGGTTTTGCACAGACAGAAAAACGAACGAGTTCGTCCTTAAAGAAGACAGTAAGGGCAAGGAAAAAAATGAGTGAATTGGTCAAGACGCACGGAAAAAAATCCTCGCGTTTAAATTTATCGGAAAACCAAGGACCGCACAAGATGGAAAAGCTTGATCACCAACGCTATTCGGCACAGCACATAATATTAATAATATTATCAATAATAATAAGATGAAGAAGACGAAAGAGAAGAAGAAGAAGAGAAGGAGAAGGAGGAAGAAGGAGAACAGGAAGAAAACGAAGAAGAGGAAAAAAATGTTCAACTTGTAATTGTATTTAGATTTTGCCTCATGTAACCATGACCATCGATTTAAATAAACGAGCAAGGTCTACCAACTCTGCTAGGTTGTCTTGGTGCAAAAGATTTAAGGAGAGAACAGAATTTACTGCCAGCTACGTTCAACTAGCACAGCAAATGGGATCTGAGAAAGATGATCATGGAGACTTTAAAGACCTAAATGCAGCAGCCTTATGATTTTACTGCTGAAGAATTACAACCTATTTGAGGTGGCCATGTGAAAAGCGTAGGCGAATACGGCTGTGAAAAATGAACAGCTAAATGCTCTGTCACAACTAAACACAGCACAGCTGTGAGCTGTTAGGTTATTTACTGTAAGGGCACAGCAAATGCACTGACTTGAAGATAATGATGCCGAAAGAAGCAAGGTAGTGATTTGTGGTATTAAGACAAATTTAGATGATAGCATTCACAAAACAACAAAAACTATTTTAAAATACCAGAAAAAAAAGCATAGAGGAAAACGGAACACAAGAATTCACATATGATTAAATGATTAATCTAATTAATTTAATCTGATTAATTGATTCAGAGCCAAGAGCATAAGACAGCAACTCCTTCTCCCACTTCAAAGTAATTCAGCAGCAGAAAGACCTATCAACACGACATTTCACAAAAAAAAACCTATCAACACGACATTTCACAAAAAAAAAACCTATCAGCATGAAATTTCACAAGAAATAAAGACCTATGAAACAAATTTCACCAGAAAAAAAAACTATCAACACGACATTTCACCAGAAAAAATACCTATCAACACAATATTTCACCAGAAAAAAATACCTATCAACACAAAATTTCACCAGAAAAAATACCTATCAACATGACATTTGACCAGAAAAAACTATCAACACATTTCACGAACAAAACAATTATCAAAACTATATTTCAGAAGCTTACATAAAGAAGATAGCATCTTTTGTTGGCAGAAATGCAGATGAAGACACTGACAGCAATTATTGAGGAAAGACGCTGGCGATGGTTGGGACATGTGCTCCGAATGACTGACAACTCACTACTAAAAATAGCACTAAGATTGACACTACAGGGGAACAGAAGTAAGGGTAGACCAAAAGAGACATGGAGAAGAACAACAGAAAGGATGTTGAGCAATAGAGGGCTCACCTGGGCATGAGCAGAAAAAAGGCAAAGGAGAGGCATTTTTGGAAAACCCTTGCGGAAGCCCCATGTGCCCCGAGCACTTAAGGTTCAGAGAGAGAGAGAGAGAGAAAGAGAGAGAGAGAGAGAGAGAGAGAGAGATTTCAGAAGCAAAAAAAAAAAATTATCAACACACTTCAGAAGCAAAAACCGATCGACACGGCATTCAGCAAGCAAAAATATCAACACGATATTTCACAAGCATATTTTAGCCTTTTATTAAAATGAAAGATAAGGCTTATTTCTCGTAATCTATTAGTTTTATATTACTGAAAAATACTGCGGTAGCCTTGTTTTCATTAATGCCTGTTTAACAAAATAAGGGAGATATTCTGTGACAGAATAGGGGTTTTAACTCTGTAGTTTGTGATCTTTCCAGAAAGTAACACAACTAAAGAATTTATGGAGAGGAACAGACAGAACCACAAAAATAAGATTTTTAAGGGCATGCATCATTTCCGTCGCAACATATGCCTGTGAGACCTGGACACTTAACAAAACAGCTGAGAAACACATAAATGCCTTTGAATGGAAATGCTACAGAAGAGTTCTTCAAATATCATGGACACAAAGAAAGGACAAATATATCCATACTACAAGAACTTAATATTGAAGAAGGCTGGCTAGTAAAGAGGATTAAAGAGAGAAAAACTTAAATATTTTGGACATATTAAGCGCCATGATAATCTTCTTCTTCTTCTTCGTTCACTTCTACCACCAAAAACCGCACTGTGAACCTACTGAATTCACGCCTGTGGTCCTCGTTATGTCCCGTGGTCCCCTGTGTGGTCCAAAATAGACCACACGAGATCCACGAGAGGACCACAAGGGGTTCAGAGTATCACAGTACTTTAGCCTGTATTCTTGGTGGGTCTCGGAAGCGGGATTGCGTGACACCCTGGTTTTCATTGCATCAGTTTAGTCTAGGGTTGGACTTTCTCACCGGAAGACCTCGACGTGTTTAGGATATCAGTGCATCCCCGCTGGGTGAGAGGCGGTAGCCCACCCAGGCCAGAGTTGGACTTTCTCACCGGAAAACCTCAACGTGTTTTGAGATACCCGTGTATCACCGCCGGGTGAGAGGTGGTTGCCCATCCAGTCCAGGGTTGGACTTTCTCACCGGAAAACCTCAGCGTGATTAGGATATGCAAACATCCCCGCCGGGTGAGAGGTGGTTGCCTGTCTAGACTTCCCTGGTCCAGTGTCTCCGACTTCAGCATTTTGCGGTCGTGGCCGCTACCCTTCCTAGTTGTGATCAGGATGGAGCTTTTGTCCAGGAGGACGAATCCTCGCCACTAGTGACTTCTACCCCTGGGTTGAGCCGGTTTAGGCATTATCCCAGTATGGGCGTGTTTGGGACAGGACCGACCTCTAGGGCAGAGGTACTGTGACATGCATAGCCTTCAAGATTCACCCCTGGTATGAGCCGGTTTAGGCAAAATTCACCAGTATGGGTGTTTATCAGTCGTTACCGACCTCTAGAGCGGAGGTGGCATGACATGTCTAGCCATCAAGTTCCACCCCTGGTGTGTGCCGGTTTAGGCATATTTCACCAGTGTAGGTGTATTTCGGACGTGGGCGGCCTCTAGAGCAGAGGTGCCGTGGTATAGCTCTCGTAGCGATACTACTGGACATACCGGTTAAACTTCACTTCCCACCACCTTTTCCCATCGGCTCCGCACATCAACCTTTATTTCTTTTCCGCATTTACTTCCTTAACCGGGAGGAGCTTCACTCCACGCGCGGCATTTGAAGAGTCTCGCCAGCAGTGTCTTAACCTCTGGGACAAGCCAGTTCATGCATTTCACCCGATATGACTGCACTCAGGACGTGGTCGACCTCCAGACCAGAGGTGCCGTGATTTGACTGTTTGCTTCGCTTTATCCTTTCTACCACCTTTTCCGCGGTGATGCTGCGCGGCAACCTCATTTGCAAATTTCTTCATTGGCCGGGAAGAGCACCGCTCCACGCACGGCAGCTGAAGATCTCGCCAACAGCGGCAGATGAGCTACCAAACGTGCCACTCATCTACCCTAAGTAACTGGTTTATGGCGCCAGATATTCGCCCTCGCCCCTTCTCCTGTCAGTTTAAACAGTTCTACCACGGGAAGGCCAGGAGCTGGACTTGACTGCCAGAGGCTGTTTGTGGTGCATTTGCAGTCCTTAGAACCCGCCATGATAATCTAGAGAAAACCGTCTTGGAAGGGAAAAAGAAAGAGAGGAAGACCAAAGCGAAGATGTCTGCAAGACATCGTTGATGATCTGCAAATGGATGCATCAGCGGCAGGCCATCTTGCTTACAACCGAGAGGCCTACAGGAGTGCTGTTAGGGAAGCAAAGTTCCACAAGGGACATGCAAATGAATGAACGAATGAAACTTGTGATCAAAGTTGTTGACAACTGCTCATATGATTTTGAAAGCACGGAGCGAGTTTTATCTGTGTGTCCCCACTGGCCACTTGAGCACGGTATCTGGTTTTTTTTTTCACAGGACAAGGACTTCTGCTTAAGATGTGTGTGCGTGTGTGCGTGCGTGTGTGCGTGCATGCGTGTGTGTGTATGTGTGTGTAAGAGAGAGGAAGAGAAGACGTCTAGTTTTTTTCTCTCGGATAATTGTTCGTGTTTGTTTGAACCATTATGTAGGTTTTCTGTAAGTTTAGTTGTCCTTGTAAAGGAAAATTGTTGTGCAAATCATTATGTAGTGTTTTGGGAACGTGGTTGTTCTTTTTACAATAACTGTGAAATGTGATTCTATTGGAAGTTGTACACAGAAACTTCAGAATGACTGAGGTCAGTATGTTTTTCAAGAGTGAGTGTGTGTGGTAGATTCTTATGTAGATCGCAGCTCGCCCAGATAGTTTGTGTAGCTTTTGTTGATTCCTTCATTTCAGTTCACATTCGCAGATTCCATTTTTGCAGCCATGCATATACACGTTTCGGGTTTCCATTAAAATGTTTCCTGACTCCTGTGATATGTGGGCTCAATGTTAACTGTGCCATCCGTCATGTATCGTAATTGACTTATCATTCATGTTAGACCAGCCTTTGTTCGCCTTGGTTGTTGCTGTGTTGTTACTATTTTCAGTTACATGGTATTAGTTACTATGTAACGGTTTTGGGACTTAGTATTACAGCTAAGCAAAATAACTGTTTAACAGTGCTGTATAGTATTCAAAGAATGAAATACTGAGTGTGTTATATATTACTGAAAATACTGGCGATAGCCTTGTTTTCTTTTCACATCTGATTCTCTCTCGTTCTCTCTCTCTCCGTCTTCTCTGTTTGTGTGTGTGTGTGTGTGTTATTTGTGTTGTGTGTGTTGTGTGTGTTTTACAAAGCTTGTATGCTTCGCGTGTTTTTTTTTTTACAAAGCTTGTATGCCTCGCGTGTTTTTTTTTTACAAAGTTTGTATATTCTGCTTTCCCATAAAGTTTTTGGTTTTATTTTCTAGCACAAATTTCCATATCACGTGGTTTCTCGTAAAGACAACTATCTCGCTATAGCAGAATAGACTGTACACAATTTTGTTTTGTATCGTATTTCTGCTGCATATGCATGCAAACTATACTTATTATATTTTGTCTTTATGTTGCATGCACAACATCATAAAAAATCATAAATAGATTTCACCTTCTGCAATGAGGCCATTTATGTATTTACTAAATCTAGGTAGAATATAAAACTCTCACACATGTTCCATTCTGCCATTTATGTATTTACTAAATCTACGTAGAATGTAAAACTCTCACAGATGTCCCATTCTGCCTAGTTAGGCCACTGCGCTTCATAGGCCAGAGGAATGAAAATCTATTTAAAGGGCACGTTATGACTGAACTTCAAATTTCATTATAAACTGATCTCTGCTTTATAATTATCATCATCATCTTGTGCGGTCTGTTCCCATGGAAGATTGGATACCCGAACAATGTTGTCCATTGCTTTGATACTGCACTTGTCCAAAGTAATTCCTGTTGTCCATTTCTTGATGCTGCTCCACCCCCTTCCCTATCTGTATCTTTGTTGAAATTTTGATCATATTTCCTTCAGCTTCTCCCATAAAGTGCGGTGGTTATTAATGCACGATGATTATTATGATTATTATGCTTTTGATGTGACCAAAACAAACTAGTCAAATTCTTAAATTTTTAAAGAATAATTTCCTTCTCAACTTTAATTGACTGAAAACATTTGTTTCTTTGCTGGCCTGCCCGTGAGATATACTTTTTAAAAAATCTATATTCACATTTCCATGGCCTCAATTGTCCTTTCTATTTTTAAATGTAACGTTCTTGCTCCTTGTTATAAATGTCATGCCTGAATTATGCGGGAATATTTAGCAGCTTTACGTTTCTGTAGCTGTTCTATTTGTTTCCAAGTAAGAAAGTTTTTTTTTCCGTTTTGACAGTAAATTTAACATTTCACTTATCCCATTCTCTGTTAGCATGTGTTATAGAAGAAATGAACTTTTGTTACTTGTTATAATGTTTCTCCATTTATCTCCCCTGACTGTCAGAACTTTTGTCTGTCTTCATATTTATAGCTATAAGTAATCTTGACTTTTATATGTGTCTCGAGACTGTGTGAACATTCTGGACTTGCCACACCAGCACAGTGTGTCATGTACTCGTACAATAACTGAGGTTACTCTTGTTTACTTAATGATTAATCTAGGCACCTAACTAATGTCTTTGAAGATTTGTTCCGCGCACAAACTAAATAAGAAAAGAGACAATACACATCCATCTTTGACCTCTCTCTCTCTCCTGCTTTCTCTCTCTCTCTCTCTCTCTCTCTCCTCTCTCTCTCTCTCTCTAATATTCATGATTTTGATCATCTTGTATCTCTGGTTTGATGTGAATTACCCCACCCCCAAATTTCAAACGGTAGCTGAATAAAGAAATAATGTCTCCTGTACTTGTATTAAGAAGTTTGCTGGACAATCTTGTCAGGGGCTGATTACAAGATGTATTTCCCTCCGAAAACGTTTGTTGATGCAGCAGACTTTAGCTCTCCCGAGACTTTGGCTGATTTTCTAGACGACCTGGGCAACGATAAGGAAAGGTATCTTGCGTACCTCAGAAACAAAAACAGGTTAGTTCATCTCGCCTTATTGTTAAGCAAAGATGAATATGAGTAACCTGGCATTCATTTCTAAGTACAGATACGGGACGTCCAATCATGCAGGGCAAGGAAGTTTACATGTAACATAAAATGTTAGTACATTTATAACTTAATTGCCACTCAAGCCTATTTGTTTTATTTCTTTACAAGGTTGAGTGTTTGTGAATAATACTTCCGCTAATATAAATAAATAATTCTGGGTACTCCTGAAATAAAGAATTCTGGGTACTCCTGAACATGCGACGACAATAGCTGAGAATACGGGACAATATGAGACACATTTTAAAATAGGGGAAGTTAAGTTGTCCAAACCAAAGTAATATGATTCCAAGGGCAAATCTTTCACATTTGGGACTGTTCCGTAAATTACAGCACTCTTTTTGGTCACTTTAATATGAGATGCAGGCAGTTATCATCAGCTGGTCAGAACTAGCCGTGTAGGCCTGTCAAAGTTCTGTGTGAGTGCTTCTGAAGCTAATTATTCGCTGTGTCAGCCAAGATGATAGTACTAGACAAGATTTCCAGATTGTATGTGGAGTGTCGGGGGCGTGTGGGAGAATCCTCTTGTAGGTTCTTTTTCATGTTTTTATACAAGACGCCGTAAATTTGTTTTCATTCTAAATAAAGTTTGTCCTCGATAATCATGGCGGTAGCGTCAGCATAGAACATAACCCTGCAGTTCCAAGAAAATAAAATCCTAACATTAGTCACAGATTTGGGCTTTCCGTGCGTATGGTCGATATAGCGACACTTCCGGTGTCCCAAAGCTACCGTATGGTCGTTATAGTGACAATTGTTTGTTTCCTTAAAACAAGCGGTGTAACATTTAGATTGTACATATTTCGTCCGCGATTCCGGTGACACTTTTCAAAATGGCGAAAGCGTGCCTAGTTACGAGCGATGCCGAGCGAGAAAAAGGACGAGGAGCATGGCAATTTTTCAATTTTTTACGATGTAGATAGGGGTATGGACATAGCCTATGGCCACCCCGCTGCTCTTGAATGTTTTCTAAGTAGATCTAGACATATTTAGATGCCTGGAGAAGTAGTTAGGAGTAGTTAGGAGGTTAGTTCAGACATTCATTCAGTGAGAATGCAATACGGAATCACAATACGAGATCGACAAGTAGCTCTACACATCTCAGATGGTAAGTAGGGGTAAGTAGGGCAGATCTAGACCTAGGCGATGGTGAGCTGGCCACAATCAGTGTCTAAAAACATCACATTACTTCTTTTTTCCTAAAAAAACTCTGCATTTATGAAATTTTCATTCATTTAGCTATACTTTGAAACATATTAAGTATACGGAAGTACATGGAAATACTGTTTTCCATTCCATTTTACAACTAGACCCCCTAACAGACCAATACCCGTGTTTTTACTCCCGCACACCACGTCACGTCCGTGTTTCTTCTAACGCACGGAAAGAGTTAAATATCCTGGCAATCGTTAAATTATCTCTACTTACTGCACGCTGAACAAGGTAGAAATTAGTAACTGATATACGTATTATTAATTTTCAGTATGAGATCTTTTAAAACCAAGCATATCCCAATTTGTTCCTTGAAAGCTGTCTAACAGAACACGGTGGCGTATAAATACATGGTATGCAAACCGCTCGTTTCTGCTAAATAAACCTAAAATAGCTTTAAACTTTGACCTCTAACTAGGCATTGAATTTTGAAAACAAAAAAAAAAAGATACTGAAACCTGGAAAGTGTTAGAGCAATGAAAAAAATGTCAAGATCTTCATTCATGAAATACATGATTATAATAAAAATACAACACATATTGAGACAAATATGAAAAAAAAACTTCATTATCAGCCTAGCTGATATTTCAAAGTGGAATGGCGACAAACAAGTCAAGTTTAATCAAGGCAAGGAAACGAAATTTCACCAACATAAAATTTTAATTTAAAGCAGAAAAAAGAGAGATGAGGTTTGTGACCAAGTAGGTAAAATCTAGGAATGCAGTGATATAACAGTAATAAATACAAGACATACATTACACATGTCACATAGTCATAAATACAGTACATACATTATACATGTCACATAGTCATAAATAGAATACATACATAATAAATGTCACATAGTCATAAATAGAATACATACATCCTAAAAGTAACATTACAGTTTTCAAGAAAAGAAATATCTGTGCAAAAGTTATTTCATAACGAACCTTACACTTTCAGTAAAGTAAGAGAACAAATATTGTAGGATTAAACCTCGAAAAAATCGTAGACAAAGCACTTTAGTGAGACGTAAGAGAAAGAAAAATCACAAGAGAATTACCTGGGATTCGAACATGGACTCCGGTAGGACGAGCAGCCGTCTAGCCACGAGAGAACAGCGTACTCAATAGTACGCTGTTCTCCGTGTTCGAATCCCAGGTAATTCTCTTGTGATTTTTCTTTCTCTCACGTCTCACTAAAGTGCTTTGTCTACGATTTTTTCGAGGTTTAATCCTACAATATTTGTTCTCTTACTTTACCGTACCAAAACCTCGTAGTTTCCTATTTATAAAAAATTGTTCCTTACACTTTCAGGTATCGCGTTGTGTGGGACTTTCCTGACTGGCAGTGCAAACTCTGTGAGAAACTACATAAACATCATGGACGCAAAGTTTATGAGAATATCCATGACTGGTATACACAAGACTCCTGTTTTGATCCAAAAGATTTCTATTTTTGAGTAATCATTTCTGCTCATTTAAAAAAAATCAAATACTTATAGTGTGCTTCTGTATTTTGAACAAGCAGACCGTATTATAGAATTGTTCATGATCAGTACAAATGACAAGTAATTAGACCGTATTATAGAATTGTTGATGTCTGTGACAAGTAATTAGACTGTATTATAGAATTGTTGATGTCTGTGACAAGTAATTAGACAGTATTATAGAATTTGGCGATGGTTGGGACATGTGTTCCGAATGACTGATAACTCAATACCAAAAATAGCACTAAGATGGACACCACAGGGGAACAGAAGTAAGGGTAGACCAAAAGAGACATGGAAAAGAACAACAGAAAGGATGTTGAGCAATAGAGGGCGAAGGACAGGCATTTGTGGAAAACCCTTGCGGAAGCCCCATGTGCCCTGGGCACTTAAGGTTCAGAGAGAGAGAGATTATAGAATTGTTGATGTCTGTGACAAATAATTAGACTGTATTATAGAATTGTTGATATATGTGACAAGTAAGTAGACTGTATTATAGAACTTTTGATGTATGTGACAAGTACATAAATTGTATTATAGACTGTTGATGTATGTGACAAGTAAGTAGACTATATTATAGAACTTTTGATGTATGTGACAAGTACATAAATTGTATTATAGATTGTTGATGTCTGTGACAAGTAAGTAGACTGTATTTTAGAACTGTTCATAACAAATGTATGTGACAAGTTCTCCAGCAATAGTTAAGACCAATTCAAGAAAAAAAAAAGATTCAGTTTGCAATGCATCATGGAGGTATACGTTAGTGGTAAGGACTTGTCAGTGGATCCCGGAAGTTGTCTTTATGTTGTCTTTGCGCCCAGTTTTCAAGACAAAGCATGGTGACAGGTCAAATATGTAGGAATCATTTGGATCCTGTCTTTGTCAGTACTGCTGTGGTTTTTTATGTTTGTTATTTGGAGAATGTTGCACGATATTGTCATGATACTGAATGTAATGATATTGTCATGATATTGAATGTAATGATATTGTCATGATACTGAATGTAATGATATTGTCGTGATATTGAATGTCATGATAGTGTCATGAAAGAGCAGGACGGTATATTTGCAGAATGTGGTATGATATTGTCATGATATTGAATTTCGTGATATTGTCATGCTATTGTTATGATATTGAATGTCATGATATTGGCACGATAATGTCATGAAAGAGCAGAACGATATATTTGCAGAATATGGCATTATATTGTCATGATATTGAATGTCATGATATTGAATGTCATGATATTGTCATGGAGGAGCAGGACGATATATTTGCAGAATGTGGCATTATATTGTCATGATATTGTCATAATATTGAATGTCATGATATTGTCATGATATTGAATGTCATGATATTGTCATGAAAGAGCAGGACGATATATTTGCAGAATGTGGCATTATATTGTCATGATATTGAATGTCATGATATTGTCATGATATTGATTGTCATGAAGGAGTAGGACAATATGCCAACTCTCCATGCCTTTATTACTTTATTCTCCACCACCCACCACCCGCCGTACAATCCAGAAAATGTATAAGAAAATAACAAGATCTCTCTAGCTGAATTACAAAAGGAATACCATGTTTCGTCGCCAGTGACAAGAATATCCAAGGGCTCATTTCCAACAGTCGCATCTCATCTGCAAATTTTTGAAACACTAAACCATGTACATTACCGTCAGAATGTCTGCCATAGGTCAAAGAGTAGAAGCCTCGTGGTATCATGTCACTCTGTGACGAGGATGAGCGAGGTTCATGCTGAGATCACTGCTGATTTTCCATTCCGACTGCTCCTGGTCATCTGTACAGACATATATGAGATCTTGCATTTGGCACAGGTCATATTTGAATCTCTAATACTACCTGAACACTTCAACTTTCCCCATGAAATCTCTTCCTTACACAAACTTCAACCGAGTAATATAGCATTATTCTCTGCTTATTTGTTTCTTTGCACACGCAGTTTGAACAAGGCATTTGTACGCACTTTGATAAGCTTACGTCAGCAGCACAGCATTTGCAACTGCCAGAAATTTGTTTGTCTGTAGCGTTCTCACCTGCTAGACGTAAACTTAATGTAAACTCACTTGAGTCTGTTCACATACTGAACACAGCTGATACTTACGTCTGCTCAGTTCATAATGTCCTGTATTTACAGGCCTAGTCTGATTAAGGGGTTGGGGGAGGGGAGACGGCCATAGTCTCTATGGTGGTGGAGCCTACTAAGTAATAATTCACTTTTTCTCGCAATCAGGGACGGAAAAAAGTTGCCAAGACCCACTGAAAAAAATAATACCAGCTACCAGTTCCTGGAAGACTGAGGAGAAGAAGAATAAAATCTGTTACGACAAAATAATTAACTGTTTATTTCTTTTTTTTAATACGAGGGGCATACAGAAAGTAATGCACCACGTCGTTCACGTCGTTTTTTTTTCACCTAATAATGAAGGTAGAAGCATGAAATTTTGCAAACTTTAAATATGGCATGTGCAGATTGTGTGAACCAAATTGCACCGCAACCGGCAAAAGAATATGGTTGCCTTAACCTTTGAAATGGAGCGTGTTAGCAACTTGCGGTTTAAGGAGGGAATTGTGATAGAATTTCTCGTTGCAGAGAAGGTAACTGTTGTGAACATTCACAAGCGTCTATGTGATGTGATGGAAGTTTTGCAGTCGACATGAGTACAGTCAGTTGCTGGGTTCAGAGAATCAAAGAATCAATAAGTGGAGATAAGAAGTTGCTTGATCGGCCGCGCTGTGGACGTCCTGCCACAGCCACCAAAGCAGAAATGTTGAAATGCGCTGAGGTCATTATTCTTACTGATAGGTGTATCACTACTCAACAATTGGCCTTGAAGCTGTCAGTCAGAAATGGTAGTGCAAATGCAGTTATAAAAGCTGTCGGATTTTCTAAAGTTTACGCAAGATGGGTTCCTCGAAGTCTCACAAATGACCATCGATTGCAAAGGAAAGCAATTTCTTCTGAATTGTTGGAGCATTTCAATGCTGAGGAAGAGAACTTTTTGGCTAAGATCGTAACAGGTGCTGAAACCTGGGCGCATCATTTTGAACCTGAGACAAAAAGACAGTCAATGGAGTGGCATCATCCGGAATCACCACGAAGAAAGAAAATCAAGACAACTCCTTAGCTGGAAAGGTCATGATCACTATCTTTTGAGACATTGGATCTGTGACTCTTGTGCTTGTTATGCCAAGAGGAGAGACAAACAGTTCGCAAGCTTACATTAAGACATTGAAAAAACTCAACGTTTTCGCAGAGTTCGGCCGCACAAGAATCCAGCAGACCTGCTTCTCCTTCACGACAATGCACGCCCTCACACAAGTCTGGCAACACGGGAAGCAATCATCAAATTGGGTTGTACTGTACTACCCCACCCACCCTATAGATCTGATTTAGCACCCTCTGATTTCAATCTGTTTGGTCCACTTAAAGATGCACTTCGAAGGGTAAGATTCGAAGATGACGAAAGAGTGATTCATGCAGCGAAGAAATGGCTACATAATCAAGAGAAAATCTGGTAATGGCTAGGAATACATGCACTTGTTTCCTGCTGGCGTAAAGCCGTACAAGTTGATGGGGATTATGTTGAATAATACTGATGATTACATTACATATCCATGTATACTGTGTATAAAATTCATGCTTTTTGACTAAACAGCTCCTGAGAAAAACGATGTAGTACATTACTTTCTGAAAGCCACACGTATGTTTAAACAGAATGTATAATCTAAACAATAAAGGACTATAAGTAAATGAGTGTCAATTGTGTGTAAAAATGAGTCACCCCTGCAAATACAGGGGTCAGTGTTTTGTTCACGAGAGCTAGCGTTGTGCATACATGGGTTATCGTGTGTATATGTGTCTTAAACTTGTGTATGTGTGAGTCAGTCTTGTGTAAGTGAGTGAGTCCTGTGTATATATATCAGCTTTGTGCATGTGTCGATCATTGACGATCTGCAAATGGATGCAACAGCAGCAGGCCATCTTGCTCACAACCGAGAGGCCTACAGTAGTGCTGTTTGGGAGGCAAAGTTCCGCAAGGGACATGCAAATGAATGAATGAATGAATGCGTCAGTCCGTACTGGGTATCTAAGTTAACCTCGTTTATGTATGAATTAACCTTTTTAATATGAGAGTTAATGTTGTGTTTGTGGGAGTCATTTTTAATGTTGTGTTTGTGGGAGTCAGTTTTGTTTTACAACTTATGACAAAGAGCGGTTTTTGTGTTAAGTTCCATGTTACTCAAAATCTTCCTCTACTCCGAAGTGTAGAAAAACTGGATCGTGGTGGATATTTGAATATAGGAAGCTAACGCACTTCTAAAGCTTATATCTGAAAATGTATTGAAAAATCATTTAAGACAACAGGAAGAAAATCATGGATTTGTATCCTGCTCGTCACAGCATTAAGTACCCAATTAATAAAGTACATTCATATTTCATCACTGGGTACCGTTCTGCTATGCCTTGACGGCCAGATCTCTATTCTTGATATTTTCCATCAGCTTCTTATATTTTGCCATCGCGTTAGATTGTTCATGACTGTTTCTCTTTGTCTTCCTGTGCCTTTTCCCCTATTTATTTTTTCTGTTCTGATGATGTCTTCAAGCACCCACATTTTCGTTATGTGTCATATAAAATGATATCTTTCATTTTCCTATGGATTTAGTTAGATTCCTTTCTACGTCCATGATACTCAAAATTCTTGTAAAAAACTCCACATCTCTGCTGCCTCTAATGATCTTTGCATCCGCCTGTTCACTGTCCACGGTTTGCGCCATAAAGTAGGATGAAGATCAACGAGAGAGATACATTACACAAGAGATTTCTCCTTTGTTTTGTTTTTTGTTGCTTGCCATCAGTGATCGCGTTTACCTGCAAATATCGGTAAATTACCTCTAGAAAAGTAAAAACAAAACCAAAACTTTTGGAGGTCATCGGTTACTGTAACCGGTTTAGATTATAAAAAGCCTAGTAAAAAGCAACCAGTGAAATCGGTTGGAGATTAATCGGGCCAATAAGATGATGATGCTCAATTTGTACGGAGAAGAAAAATGTTGACTTGTGTACGCATGTGAGCATTTTTTAATAGTAAAATTTGTATTAAATAAGGTAAGAAAAAGTTCTGGCGATAATTTCATTGCCGTTGATGTTTGTAAAGTGTGTTTAATTTCACACTACAAAAGGTACTGAATGTTGCGTTGACAAAACCTAATTATCGGAAGGTCCTCTCAAAGTTGTAAATTGCATTTTAACATTGCATGAGGTAAGTGCAACTATTGATGTAACTATTGTCTATGTTTTCCTGTTGAGTAGAACATACTCTACCTTCTCAATAATTTCTTTAAGCCATTTTCATGTTAGGCTGATGCCTCCAACTCGAATTCTCCTTTTATTTCCACTGTACAGCGAAAACAAATCTGGCGATAGGACACAACTGTGCCTAATTCTTTGCTTCCTTTGTTGACATTTGCTTACCTTATTTTCTATCTTGACGACCGCTACTTGATTATATGACATGTTTTTTTAAAAATTATTCTCAGGTAATTGCCGTCATGTATATTGATGGAAAAATAAGAACGAACTTGAGATACCTACTAAATTAATCTGTTTGACCAGAATATGCCTAGAGGATGCTCAAAATATGGTCATATATAAAGAAAGAAAGTCGAAACCCTTCTACATAAGAATAGGTTTAAAACAAGGTGATCCACTAATTTCATTACTATTCAACCTAGTATTGAAAAAGATAATCATAAAAACGAAAGAAGAAAGCAGTACAGATAAACAAGCTAGGATAGGCTGACGACATCGACCTAGTAGGAGAAACTATGCAAGAATTCATCAATATCTGCATACACCTGAGAGATGTCACTAAAAGTGGGCTTGACCATTTACCAATTTAAGACAGAGTATATGAAGATATCAAGACACCAGAGGCAGAACGATCCACATTTACATAAACGTTGGAGATATGATCATTAGGAAAGCAGAAATATACAAACAGCTATGCCCAACTTTCAACGAAACCAACATAGTAGGCGAGGAAACTAAAAGCAAAGCACAGATGGGGAATAAAATATTCATGGACTTGCAACATCTGTTAAAATACAAAATTCTGTCCCATTCATTCATTCATTCATTTGCATGTCCCTTGCGGAACTTTGCCTCCCTAACAGCACTCCTGTAGGCCTATCGGTTGTGAGCAAGATGGCCTGCTGCTGTTGCATCCATTTCCAGATCGTCAACGATGTCTTGCAGCCATCTTCGTCTTGGTCTTCCTCTTTTTCTTTTTCCCATTATGTATGCTTCCAATACGGTCTTCTCTAAATTATCATGACGTTTAATGTGTCCAAAAATTCTGTCCCAAAACACCGAAATAACAATAAAAAAATATATGTATATATACAACAAAACCAGCCGCCGTGTATGAATCACAAATTTGGAATACAACAAAGAACTATGAACTAAAATTACAGGTCATTGAGAGCAAGATCCTAAGAAGAATCTTTGGGCAATTAAAGTATACCAACAGTGGAGAATGGAGAGCTAAACTGAACAGCTTATTCAAATTCAAACGAATTATAAATGTCTTGAAATTGAACATATTACTTTGGTTGGGCCGCGTAGAAAGAATGTAAACGAAAATGATGTATGTACATGAAATGAAGGAAACAATACCAAGGGGGTGGACCAAGACAGAGATGGGAGACAACATAGATTCGGATATAAAAGAAACTGGTGTCACCAACTGGAGAGAGAAGATTAGGAATAGAGAGGAATGTATGCGAACAGTATCTGCAGCAACGAGCCCTAATGGCGTGGTAAAGTGAAGAACAAGAAGAATATGCCTTTAATATTTAAATGCTCTAACGTTTGCGTGACTTCATATTGTTCTACTTTATCAAATTTAAAATTATAGCGTAGAGACCTTATACAGAGCAACCTTCCTCGTCTCGTAGGCCATGTCATGCGATGCCAGAGGGTTATCAAGCTCCTGCTGATAAAATAACCAAAGTCAAACTTGCAACATGAAATGTAAGAGTCATGAAAAACGAAAAATATAATACAAACTGATTGAGAATAGAATTAAGTTCATACAGTGAAGTGAAATGGACAGGTATATGCAGAACAAATTCGGCGCAGTACACCTATCATACAATCAGAAAAGGATAAGCATGAAAGAGGAGTGATAATCCTCGATGAGCAGCAGCAAAAACATTCAAAGGATAATATTTCAGACCTAAATATATTAATTCAGCAACCATTAATGAAATAAATGTAAACAAGCAGAATAGAAAAAAGATGCTAAAGAGGGATAAATCATGATTGTTATCAAGATGTGTGAACACAACAACAAAACAGCAAGGAATGGCATCCTCTAGCAAATAGGGACAAATCTCTTGCATTTGGTTAGGGTTTAGATAGGGGTAAGGGTAAACTCGTTTTAGTGCACTGCTGTACAACAAAACAAGTGTTCTACATGGGTGTAGAGTATGTCTATTGACTGTTAACGTGGGTGTACATGTGTTATGCAACAGGTAAACGAGTAATTTAGTGAATACTTCACATCACTGTATCACATAAGTCACTAATCACAGAACAGACATTTAACTGGAGTGCTACACCAGTGACACACCAGACGTTACATTGATATACTCAATGAAACTACGAACACTCAGGACAGCATACTCTACAAGGTCGTAAAGGAAGATGACCAAGCTACATAATTAAAACTCATCACAACACCACAGATCAACATGAATCCAAATAGAACAGCTATAAAAGAGATAAACAAGGTGTAATGATGAACCTCTATATGCAAGCGAGCGGTGTAAAATAAAAATAAAATGAAAAACTGATGAACACACTGCAAGGGCGAATAACATCGTCATAGGATAGACACAATCAGACAACATTGAAAAAACATGCTAACTTCATGTATACCAAAAACTCCAACCTAAGCTGTAGATCTAGAAACCTTAACGCTCATCCAAAAGGCAATAATCAAATCACATCTTCTACATGACAGTCTTTGTACTGAAAATGGGTAAAAAACATGTTCTTAAAAAAAGAAAAAAGACATATTAACCACAATTTCTACATTCTACAGCACTTTTTATCCTTAAAAGGACAACCAACAAAAAAAAAAAAACAAAACACAGACACACGCAAGCCCACAAACAAACAAACAAATAGTCATACATTATGAACAAATACTCCATAGTGGATCTTCCAGAAACACAAAACATTTTTCTTGCTATCCGATCCCAACCTGGTCTTTTCTGCTATAACTTCTTTCTACTTTAAATTAATTCTGTTATAATTTTATTTTTGCTAATACTTCTTTATGCTATAAATTTTTCCTGTTAAGAATTTTAACCCATCTCTTCTCTCACCGTAATTCTTTTTTATCCCGTTTTACATCCTTGCAGTACCGATTAACGTCAGATAAGGATCGTAAAGTCTTTTGCCAAATTTTCCTGTTTTCGGCGAGTTGTTTAACTTCATAATGGGATGTTATACACTAAACTCAACTGTAGCATAGCCTTGTAAGTAATGATTATAGTTATTATTATTATTATTATTGTTATTATTATTAGTGACATGATCAGGAATATAGTTCAGAATGTATTGGGGGGCAGGATAGTAGAGCAAACGGCGACAGAGAAGGGATAGTTAGAAGGACGAAGAACGGATACTCGGTACTTCAAAGACCTGATCAAAGGTAAAACCGTATCGATAGATCTGATAGATCGTGAGAGTGGTCCAGTTCTAGAGGTGCGACTTCGCGCGCACATGCAGTAGCCCAGGGGGAACAATTGACCAGTAGATCAAAGACTGAACAGAGAACGGACTAGGTCCCGAAGCAGGTAACATGAAAGAGATGGTGGACTTGTTAATGGGAGGTACAATTAGACGACGGAGATGAAAGCGACTAAAGCGAAGACGCCAGTTGCGACCGGTTTTGGCGTGGTCAGAACTTACGAATATAAAGAAGGGAGGAGGATTCAGAAAGGCAGAGAGAGGAGAGCAGATAGGGGTTCTGATAGAGGAGGAGGCAGAGAGAGATTTTGATAGAGGAGGACCAAAAGGTCCTAAACAAGTAGTCTAATAGAAGAACATAACAGACAGAGAAGTAGCGTTAGACTGAACCAGTGTATTAAGAGATTGTGTAGCAATTATTACATTGAAACTTCGAGCACTGAGTTTTTGTAATATAGTAAGAAGTATGATATTGTGAGATCTTGACATTTCCTGCTACAATGATGAAAACAATGAACTGTATATAATCATGCATATTATTGCAAGTGATGTTATCAATTTTAAGTCAGGATAATGCTTGTCAAAATACACGATTTCTGTGAACTGTTTATGAGACTTGATCTATTGAAATGTTTGAGAATGATCGACGTGTGATTAAAGAGAAACTTCTTGAATTATATGATAGTACCAAGAACATCAAGTTGAAAAATAAAAAAGACACTAATATGTGTTATAATGGTGCCCGTGCCTATTCCTGACATTTGGGAGGAGACGACCTGGTGTATAAGCGGCCACAATGCGAAGTGTTAGCTATTAACGATCACGTGCAAGACTGTGTTGAACTGATGTGACATAGGCGAAGAACAATTGTTTCTTTAACAGTGTTAATTAGAGAACATTAAGGAGACATTCACGAGGAACATCAACATCAGCGACAGAGGGACAGTTTGTTCGACCAGGAACAGGAGACAGTTAGGTTCTATATTAGTTAGACTGCAATTGTAATTACAGTGTGTATTTGTTTGATTTATATAACCTTGTTAGTATATTTTTGTCATTAGACATTATTGGTTGTTTCATTGAGAATAATATAGATGTTATTGGGACACATTATAACAAAATAAAACGTACAGCAGGGATATGGCAAAACATATGGAAAAGGTGACACATATGTTTTCACAGTTGAATACGACAATCGGAGACTTAAACTCTTTAGTATCAGATCAGACCGCCAGACAGGACATAGAAATCTTTGACGGCCAGTCAGACAGACTCAAAGGCTGGATCAAGAGTATTGAAAAACAGGCATTTTTAACTAGAGTAAATGACAATGACAAGAAATTATTGGCGTTCAGATCAAGTAGAGGGAGGGTCTCAGATCACATCCACAGGAGACTCATCTCCCACCCATCAGAGACATGGGATGACTTAAAACAGGATCTAGCTAGACATTATGGGGAGATCACTGACACACAACATGCATTCGCCCTACTAAAAAACATAAAACAACTACAACACGAAAATGTGCGGGCCTAAGCGGACAGATGCTTAGATTTAGTAGCAGACGCTTTCCCAGACACACACACGGACGAAATACCCATGAACTGTCAGCTAGTAGGGATTTTTTTAGACGGTCTACGCGACAGTTCTACCCAACTAAAATTGATTAGGGACAATCCGGATAAATTGACCGCGGCAATAAACATAGCAGTGGAAGAAGATAATCTGATGCGACGGCTCAGTGCACGCTCAGGGAAACAGAGAGTACAGCCCACTACTACACAAAGAGAACAGGACCGGATAGATCCCACAGAGACGACCAGACCTACGGCAACACGGTATACCAGACAAGATGAAAATAGGGGACAGTTACAGCATTCTCACATGGCCACCACGAGACGGCCCATAGGAGTGATATGTTTTAGGTGTGGACAGAGGGGGCATACACAGGCAAACTGCAGACCGCAGCACAGCACACAGAATGATAGATGGGCACAACGGAGATATCACCAGGGAAACTAGACACTTGTTCCCGTTTTGAAACCGGCGAGGACAGGTCAGAACATCCAAGAGTAAAACGTGACGATATAAACACAGCAGGGTCAACAAATTCATGTGTCATCAAGATAGGTAAACAGAAACTCAGAGCCTTAGTGGATACGGGCGCGGAAGTTAGTCTAATCAGTAAAGGACTATATGATCAATTGAGAGAGAAGGGGGAGTTTAACCACGGACAAAGTCGCCTTACAGTCAGTAAGCGGTGAAAACTTGACAGTACACGGAGCGACCAAACTACCATTTGTGGTAGGAGGTGTCGAGTTAACACACAGATTCTACATCGTGTCCAACATGAACAGAAATATTATACTGGGGAATGACTGGCTCGGAGCATATGGTGTCAGAACATACCATGACCTGAAGAAAATAAAAGTAAGAAATGTGTATGTCAACTTAGACAACGATACTCAGATGAGATCTATTATCAGAGCAAACCAGACCACGATACTACAACCAAATACCATAAACATAGTCATGTCAAAAGTGAAAGGAACGGTATGTTTTAAGAAACAAGAAACATTACAGATATCAGCTGTTGACAAAGGAGCCATTGCAGAGGAACCTGGTTTATTTGTACCAGATGCAATTGTGAAAATGCCAAACAGTAGGATAATACCACTTACGATGCTTAATCACACCAACAAAACAATCAAGATAAAGAAAGGTTGTGTAGTAGGCAGGGTCGACAAGTTTTACAAAGCAAACTTGGTAACTCTAGACGACAGGTGTAAAGAGATGGGAAATAATAAATTAGAAGAACTACTGAAAGAAATAAACACGCCAGACCAGTATCGCCAAACAGTAGAGGAGTTGGTGGCTAGAAATCAGGATGCGTTCGCTCTAAATGACTTCCAGCTAGGTAGAACATCGACGATAACGATGGACATAGATACTGAAGATCATAGACCCATAAAACTAAGACCATACAGGACACCACTCCAAAGCAGAGAGATACTAGAGAAAGCACTAAATGACATGCTAAAGGCAGGACTGATCAAACGATGCCACTCAGAATGGAGCTCCCCGGTAGTAATAGTAACCAAGAAGGACGGTGGCCATAGGTTCTGTTGCGACTACCGAGCATTAAACAACATAACAAAACCTATCTCATATCCATTACCAGTGATAGATGATATATTGGGAGTGTTAGACAAGGCTAACTATTTTACGACCTTAGACGCTAGGTCAGGATTTTGGTCGATATCAGAAGAGGCGCAGAAGAAGAGCGCATTTTCTTGTGCTTTTGGCAGCTATTCATGGCAGGTCATGCCGTTTGGTTTACGTAATTCACCAGCCACCTACATGACGTTAATGGACATAGTGCTCCAAGGTATGAATAGCTTCGCATTGGCGTATATTGACGATATACTAATTTTCACGAAGGGAAACTTGCAAACGCATCTGTATCACATTCAACAAGTGTTCAATCGATTAAAGCAGCACAATCTAAGACTAAAAATGAGTAAATGTCAGTTCATACGAACAGAAACCAAATATCTAGGATTCGTAGTTTCACGGGAAGGAATCAAACCAGACCAGGACAAAATACAGGCTATTCAAGCACTGAAACCACCCCAGAGCGTTAAGCAGACAAGAGGGTTCATAGGCCTATGCTCCTATTATAGAAGGTTTATTCCAAATTTTTCACACATCGCAGAACCAATCATAGCCCTAACTAGAAAATATGCCAAGTTTCAGTGGACACATGAGTGCGAGAAAGCATTCCAGTATCTCAAGGAAAGTCTCAGCACAATACCGGTTCTAGCACACCCAGACATGAATAAGGAGTTTATCCTATACACGGATGCGTCTGATTCTGCAATCGGGGCTTGCCTAGTACAGACCTGTGATGACGATGAGGCAGAACCTATCCCGGGCATAAAGAACGAACAGCCGATCTATTTTCTGTCTCACAAACTTAGTAGGAGTCAATGTAAGTGGTCCACGGTAGAAAAAGAATGTTATGCAATATATTACGCTCTACAGAAACTTGATTATTACGTGCATAATGCCTCGGTTGTTATTAAAACAGATCACATGCCACTGAAACATCTCCTAGAGGGGCTATGCAAAACAGGAAAGTACAAACATGGGCCCTTAGTATCCCCGGATACAACTGCAGAATAGAGTACGTGCGAGGATCTGAAAATACATGTGCTGACTTACTAAGTCGCTCTCCACCAGAAGGAGAACAAATAGACGACGAGGAGAACATTCCTGAAATTAATGATCATGCGCTTCAGATAAACACATTTAACTCTAACAAGTTCCAGCCAAAACAGTATGCCAGATACAAGCCTCCAGCTAAGAATGCGCAAGAGATACCCAAGTGGGAGGAAATCAATGTAATAACAGAACAGGAAAAAGACGTTACTATTAAGAAGATAAAGGACGACCTAGAGGCAAACAAAGCCGACAGGAAGACACACAGCACAGTTATGGTAGTTGAGCAGGTGGTGTACTTCATCTCAGATGCAGACAATGAACCCCATCTCAGACTTTATGTACCAACTCACTTACAACTACAGGTCCTACAACAGTACCACGAGGAAGCAGGTCATATGGGCATAGACAAGGTGTTCTATGCTATCAGAAACAAATATTATTGGCTGAATCTCTGGAAGGCGGTGTACGCACATGTCGATGGCTGCCTGATATGTAAGACCCGAAATCTGAAGTTACAACACGCGCCACTCCAAGAAACAGATTTTCCCCGTACAGCATGGCAAAAGTAAGTGTAGACGTTTCGGGACCATATCCTCTTAGTGCGTCTGGAAATAAATATATAGTTCATTTTGTGGATCACTACAGCCTTTGGCCAGAATGTTTTCCGGTGCCAGATAAGACAAGTGAGACAGTGGCAAAACTGTTAATCGAAGAATTTATCCCACGCCATGGATGTCCATTAGAACTGGTATCTGACAACGGACCAGAGAACATAGGGCAAGCATTGAAACAAACGTTGGAGAAAATGAATATTCATCATGTGACTACCTCTTTTTACAGACCCGAGAGCAATGCTAGAAACGAACGACAGCATAGAACGTTACAGGACATATTATCAAAGAAGGCGGCAGATAACCCTTCCACTTGGGACATGCATTTAAATTCGACTCTAGCAGCAATTAGGATGAATCGTAATGAAAGTACAAAGTTTTCCCCTTTTTACTTACTATACACCAGACACCCAGTACTGCCTCTAGACAATCTTCTTAAACCGAGGCGTAAGTACACAGGAGAACAGGCACACGAAATTTCGATACAGGAACAACACAAAGCGTTTCTTACGATATACAGAAACATAAAGAAGACGAGGAAAAGGCAGAAGACATATGCGGATAAAGGTGCAAAGCTTACTGAGTTTCAGGTCGGGGATAACGTGTTCTATAGAAATCATCACAGAACGTCGAAACTGGATAGCAAATGGAAACCATACCATACAGTATTGGAGAAGCTAACACCAGTTACGTACGTTATAAAGAACCAATTAACCGGGCATACGTTGAAAACACACGTGAAATACTTAAGTCTAGCAGATACAGATTGGGACATACCAACAACCGCATCAAAACGAAGGAAATCAACTTATGTAGTAGCTCCAGAAGAAGAAGATGAGAGGAGTAGCAGTGTTAGCGACTCTACCCCAGATACAGATACCGAGGCAGACCCCGGGGGTGACACTAAGAGCAGCTACAAAAGAAGGAAACGGGTGAGGAGAGACTACGCAGCCGGACAGTCCACTTCGAGGAATGAATCACACGGAGAACAGAACCGGACGGCCTCCAAAAATATTCCGAGGAGTCACAGGGCGGGACAACAGTCTCAGCAGATAACAGCAAAGAATAAGGTTAAAAGTAACAATCAGTTACAATATTATAGTTTGACGTCGTCATCAGATAGTGACACTATTACATACAACTGTGAGACTGAGTCGTATGAATCCGATAGTAGCACTATAAGTTATATGAGTGATATAAGCACACCTACCAGCGACAGACAGACAAACAACGTTACTAAGTTAGGCTGCTTAGAGACCAGAAATGAACCTAGCAAACGGGCTGCGAATGGAGGACCTATAGACAGATCAGACGGGACGAGCAAGGTGAAGGATGTAATTAAACGATTCAATAATTGAACTTGATAACTGAATGCGACAAGATAAGGACAAATTACTCTTGGATTCACAGGTTTCATATTACTGTAGATAGATGTGGATATAGATGAGTATATGGTATTGTTAATGTTGAAATGCTCAGAAATTGAGAGTGTTAGTAGCATAACACTCTATGTATCTTTTGTATGGTGAATAATAATGTAATATTGCATATTTTTTTTGTATGATGAATGAAGTGCCTACACATTTTTTTTGAGATATGGAAACAAACTTTTCATTTGTATTAAGAAGAGTAGGGTGAGATGTTTGGGGGTTGCCAGATTGTTTAGTGTAACCAAGAAGGTTGTGTTGTGATTATCAATACGAGGATACCCTCAGCACTAAAAATGGTTGGCATAGAGGGATGGAGACCCAAGAGTTATCATGATAGAGGAGTACTTGGGGGGTAAAATAATTGAAGTCAGTGGAACAAATTTCGTGAGAATACGATAGGAGTATTCTGGTCTTTCAGGAACCAGTACATCACATTTTCAAACTGAGTATGTATCAGGGAATGTGTATGAGATATCCTATGGTTGCCACTGATGATGAGAAACGGGAGGTTTGTCGACTGAAAAGTCATCATAAGGTCAATAAAGTGATTCGTTTTGAGGTTGGGCCTCAAATGTAATGACAGTATTTGTGGTCATTTGAAAGAATGTATGCTTTTCTTTTTGAGTGTGTATGAGACATCATTTTGATGTAGAAGAGCAGCCATGAATTAATGTCTTACTGGAAATTTTTTTGAACAAGATACAAATATGGTGATACATGTTCTCTTCTTATGATAATTATGAATGGTATATTGACAGAATGTGGTTATCATGTTTATGGAGATGTAGTCGGTACCGATAACATTCTGACTTAAACAAGGGGAGGTGACCGCAAAGTGATTTTTGTTGGTACTGTGGTCCACATGGAAATATATTTTGGTAGCTCATTACTTACAAGGCACTTTGCTAGTTTTTTTTTGAGTCATAATGTTAACAATATGACTTAAACGAGGGGAGGTATGTAGCATAGCCTTGTAAGTAATGATTATAGTTATTATTATTATTATTATTGTTATTATTATTAGTGACATGATCAGGAATATAGTTCAGAATGTATTGGGGGGCAGGATAGTAGAGCAAACGGCGACAGAGAAGGGATAGTTAGAAGGACGAAGAACGGATACTCGGTACTTCAAAGACCTGATCAAAGGTAAAACCGTATCGATAGATCTGATAGATCGTGAGAGTGGTCCAGTTCTAGAGGTGCGACTTCGCGCGCACATGCAGTAGCCCAGGGGGAACAATTGACCAGTAGATCAAAGACTGAACAGAGAACGGACTAGGTCCCGAAGCAGGTAACATGAAAGAGATGGTGGACTTGTTAATGGGAGGTACAATTAGACGACGGAGATGAAAGCGACTAAAGCGAAGACGCCAGTTGCGACCGGTTTTGGCGTGGTCAGAACTTACGAATATAAAGAAGGGAGGAGGATTCAGAAAGGCAGAGAGAGGAGAGCAGATAGGGGTTCTGATAGAGGAGGAGGCAGAGAGAGATTTTGATAGAGGAGGACCAAAAGGTCCTAAACAAGTAGTCTAATAGAAGAACATAACAGATAGAGAAGTAGCGTTAGACTGAACCAGTGTATTAAGAGATTGTGTAGCAATTATTACATTGAAACTTCGAGCACTGAGTTTTTGTAATATAGTAAGAAGTATGATATTGTGAGATCTTGACATTTCCTGCTACAATGATGAAAACAATGAACTGTATATAATCATGCATACTATTGCAAGTGATGTTATCAATTTTAAGTCAGGATAATGCTTGTCAAAATACACGATTTCTGTGAACTGTTTATGAGACTTGATCTATTGAAATGTTTGAGAATGATCGACGTGTGATTAAAGAGAAACTTCTTGAATTATATGATAGTACCAAGAACATCAAGTTGAAAAATAAAAAAGACACTAATATATGTTATAAACTAGTTAACTAAGTCTTAAGAAGTAAAATAACTATCTTGACAATGTCTTCTTTAGAGTTTCACGTGGTCGACCTCCGTTTCTCTAGCTGATGTTACTTTTCTTTTCTTATGTGTCCCATAAAATGTGCCCAGTATGTGTGCTCCTCTGTGGGCAAGTGAACATTTTCTATGTAGTAACAAATTAACATTTCCATAAAGTTCACCGCTGCTATAGTAGGTCTGACAATACAATAAAAAGTGAACGGTCGGGGTCAGGGTTAGGGTTAAGACATAGGGGTTAGTGTTAGGTTGTAGGGTTAG